>CM064910.1:65246021-66446021 GCA_032727855.1 Quercus ilex subsp. ballota
CCGTTTGTGTGCCACTCCCTATCACCAGACAAGGAAAACTATTTTGTTTGTTAGTCTGCCATGGCACCCTTTCTTGCCACGGTTTGGTTGCTCTCTCTCCCTATCCCTCATGGCATGCACCTAATGGTTCCAACTCAGACTTGCTTTTTTGGGTGGTATGTCATCTCAGCAAGACGTATCCCCCAAAAGAGCTTGGGCAGGAACCGTAGAATAGGTTTTCCCCTCTCCCCACCACCAAACCATGCCTTTTTACCTCTGACCCATGACCTCACCATGTCCCATATTGGCTGGGTACAGGCTGGTGATGTCTGGGCCTTGCGCGTGCCTCCCTTCCATATGTGTCCAAAATATGCCTGCTACTCATGCGTCCGCTGTGGTCTGGAGGCTCGTCTGCCGCCCGTCCTTAACCTTTTACGTGAGCTGCTTTCCGATTTCCCACTTCTCTTAAGGGCTGGGCTTTATTTGATATTGGGTTTTGCCTTTCTTTCAGCCAGCTCCTTGACTGTCATCATTTCCTTCCATATCACTTTGTCATTCCTACTGTGACATTTATTTGACCCAATCCTGCTAAACCTCTTTGGGTCTGCCGTTTATTCCTTTCCTAGTGGCTTAGCATGGTCATTGGTTCTTTATTGCATCACTTGCGGGCTCCTGTGTTCCCATGAGCTTTTACTAACTTCATTAAGCTTCCCCGGCCCAATTACCTTGTCCTCGTCCTTGGGGTTCATGGGCTTGCCATCAACCCCTTACTTTCTTTACTTGCATTACTTTGGGCTTACCGTGACCCATTCTCACTTTTCTACATCATATACTGCCCATAGGTTTGCTACTTCTCTCTTTCCGGGCTCTTTTGAGCCCGTTTGCTTTCTCAAAACCCATTTGTTTATTTTATGGACTTGTAACCCATTATTCATGCCGCTTGGGCTTAATGGTTTTTTCTATCTGTTTACCAACTCCTTTCTGCCCATGTTGTTGGGCTTCTTTCTCTTTTGACTTCCAAAATGACCATCAACAAATGTCGAATCAAAGATGAAAAGGCCATGAGATTGAATAATCAAGAGATACATAGGAATGACAGCTTTCGAAATCCTAGATTAATAATTCATAAAGATGGAGAGATCAAAGAGAATGTGAATCATAGAAGAAAAGTAAGGTGGATGAAATAGAGAAGCGTATCAAGAGTATTGTGTAATCATAAAATACCTATTGAGTAAAATGTAAAATTTTATAAAATTGCTATAAGACCAATTATGCTCTATGGTTTGTTAGATTGTTAGGAAGTAACATATTAATAAAATGAGTATAGCTAAAATAAGAATGTTAAAATAAATAAATGGAAATGCATGAAAATATAGAACTCAAAATGAGTAAAACACCTTAAAGATATGGGTTACCATTATTGATGGAAATATGAGAAAAAATTGGTTGAGATGATTTGGTCATATTCAGAAGAGAATGTTAATACATCAATAAGAAAAATATGTCGGTAAAAAAAATAATAAATAAATAAAGTACGACTGTACATTTAAACAGCTAATCTTTTAAATTAAAAATGTGGTAAAATAAACTCATCCACACACTTTCTAAGTTCTGAATGTAAACTTATATCCCTTTATTGTTGCTGATTGATAACTTTTGGAAAGAGAGAGGTTGCCGCCCCTTGTAATTGTGTATCACGTTCTACACTCACAGTCTCAATAGCTGTCCCTAACTTCCGGAAAATTTGACCATGGTTTATTATTGTTTCAAATGACATTTTAAGTGACTTTCTTTGAGTGATCATTAATGATAGCTGTTCAGTGATCATTAATGATAGCTGATCCAGGGAACTAAATTAGCATCTGGGCTGGATATGCTTTGAGAAAAAGAAAAGAAAACCTATTATGCAAAAATGAAAATATTAAAGCATGTACGGGGAAAAAGGAATATCATTGGTAATTCTTCATTAGCTAAAACAGGGACTATATGAAAGAATTCCCATTTAAATACATTCCAATGAAACGAATCTAACAAAACAATGACAGGACAGAGAAAACAAGTCACACATTGACCTAAAACAAATTCACATGACCATTCACACAAAAACACTAATAATTTATTTTATGCATTCGATATTAGTTTTTTCACAGCACGTGAATCTTATAATTATATTAGATTCTCATACTGCGAGAGATGATACATCTATCAAATGCATAAGATACATTCTCCTTACTTACTAACAATAAAACACAATTGCATAATTGCTAGGAAGGTCAATCTAAACTACACCAAATGGTAACTATTAGAAAAGTTCATTGCCTATCCTTTTGTACCAAATGCTGAACAAATTCATTGATATTCTTGTCAGAGCTCCCTCCTTCACTGACTGCTTTCTTAGCCAACTCCCTCCATTTACTAGCATTCTTCTTAATCTGTTGGCTCCACTCTCCTTCCATCACTTCCTTCAAACACATTACAAGCTCTTCTTTTCTCACAACTCCCTGATCATCCTCCTTGGCTCTTAGCCCCACACCCCAAATCTCCTCCACAAACTTTGCATCTGTCAATTGGTCAGCCCACTTTGGCACTCCCACCATAGGTACCCCAAGGCTCAACCCTTCAAGTGTTGAGTTCCACCCACAGTGTGTTACAAAGCAACCAATGGCTTGGTTTTCCAGCATTTCTAGTTGGTTACACCATGTCACAATCAAACCCTTTTCGTTTGTTGAGTCCACAAACCCATCAGGCAATTTATCTTGCTCAGATTCTTTTACAACCCACAGGAAATGCAAGCCACTCTCCTTCAAGCCCCATGCAATTTCTTCCATTTCTTCTAATGTCAAGGAGACCATGCTTCCAAAAGAGACATACACTACTGACTTAGGTGCCTTTGTTTCTAGCCATTTGATGCAATCATCACTAAGAGGCTCCCATAGACTTGCTCCATATCCCTTGTCATCTTCAATCCGACCATCTAAGTAAGCCGCTGGGACCATTGGTCCGATCAACTTTGCTGGCCAGAGCTTTGATATGCTTCTCGCTTCCTACTCAAACATAAAACACGAAATATTTTTGTTTTAGTATAATAAGAAAAAGAAAGGGTCATTTTATTGTACACAATTTTTTTTTGGTAGGTAAATATTGACCTAATACCAATAATATTATAAAATATATATTAAATAAGACAATATCCAATACTAACTTGTTAGAACCCCTTTTTGTTTTTCTTGTGTGTGATGGTTTCTAAGAAAACAAAAAAACTTGTGTACAAATAAAAAAAGAAGTATATACTGTAAAATTCTATTCTTTCATGCTGCTTCTATGCTAGTGAGAAGAATGACTACATTGAATTGATGGTAAAATATCTGTAAGTTAACATGATAATTGATAATGGTGATGTGGTCACATACCTCGGCTTCTAATTCTTCGAAAGTGTTACTAAATATCCAATCAGCCATGTCCAAGTTGGAAAACTGACTTAATTTCATTGCCAAGTACGCTGGATAACTTTCTGGCAACTTAAGAAAACTTGGTAGGTCAGGGGAGTTCAATGGAGGTAGGCCAGGAATGAGTAGTGGTGTAGTTTCAAGCTTCAATGGCAACGAAAGTTTGCCATGGTGTATGAGACAGAATATGTGGGTTACAGTGGCTGAATTGGTAAAGAATGGTGCTCCATAAATGCCATGTTGCTTAGCAACATCAAGAGCCCATGGCAAAAATGAATCATACACAACACAACTCACAGGAGAACCAGAGTCTTGAAACTTTTGGATGAGTTCAGATAGAGTTCTTGAGCCATTGGCCTTGAATGACTTCAGGAACAAGTCCACGTTTTTTGCTTGTGCAAAGCCACTCTCATCAAACCCATCGGAGATGGGCTCAACACCAACGTTTGCTGTACAAATGGACTTGAGAGTATAACGAGTTGTAGCTACTGTGGCCTTGACCCCTTTTGAGGCTAAACGTTTTGCAAATTGGAGGAGAGGGTTAATGTGACCCTGGCTTGGATATGGGAGTACCACAACGTGACCTCTATACTCTGTTTCCTCCATTTCTTAATGTTATTGTTGTTTCTCCTCAACTATCCTTATTTATAGGCTAGAGAGAAACTTGTTTTACAGTAAATTTTATCCTAAAAAACTAGGACCACAGACTTTTGGCAAACTGAGGGTGGCCAAAAAAAATGTGATAGATTCGTATAAAAGTGTAATTACAATTAATTTATCATATAATTGTGGTAAATGTTGAGATCATAGAATAACTCATTTTATCCAATAATTAATTAGCAAGCATCTTATCTATACTTTCATTTTTTTTATAAGGAAAATGTTAATGGATGACCTTAGAACAGTAGTTAATAATCAATTTAAATAAATTTTTTATGGGAAAAAAAGTAATTAATATTTTGACAGTTTTTTTTTATTTCTCATAAAATTGGTGTAAAAACTTTCCTAAAATAGATTTGTTAGTCATTGCCCTAAAGGCACCCGTTAGCATGACTTTTTTTATAGAGGGTCTTGTTAACGGGTGCTCTTAAGACAATTGTTAATAAATAATTTTAGGAAAAATTTAACACCACTTTTATGGAAAATATAAAAAATTATCAAAACAATTAACTGCTTTTGTTCTTTTCCCATAAAAAAACTTCTTAAAATAGTTTCTAAAAACCAATACTCATAAGGCATCCGTTAATATTTCCATCTTTTATAAATAATTTAATTTTCTTTTATGTGAATAATTCAATATCTAGGAGAGGAGGATTTGAATCTTAATATCTTATCTATGCTCCTTACCATATATCAAAACCGATGTTTTGGACTTTTATTGAAATTTGTTCATAACTTCATATGAATTAATGCTGCCACTGTGCCAGATAAGCATGGAAATTATTGTGGAAGGGCATTAATTGTTTTTCCTTACCATTTACTTGCTCATTTTGCATTCACATTAATTAATTTTACTTTTTTCCTCTTGCCTTATTATTTGGAAATTATTGTGGAAGGGCATTAATTATTGGAAAATGTTAACCAATGCTCTTAGTATTAATTATTTGGTTTAGCAACTATTTTTAGAAACATTTTATTTGAAGAATGATAAGACAATAAATACTTTTGACAATTTTCTATATTTTCCATGCTATGAAAATGGTGTCAAAAATTTCCTATGGTAGTTTATTAACAATTTCCCTAAGCACATTTGTTAACATGAGTCTTAATTATTTTTCTTTACTATTTACTTTTTCATTCAGCATTCACATTAATTTTATTTTTCCTTATTCTCAAAAAAAAATTGTTTTTCCTTTTTTCCTCCTTACAAGTTACGATGCTCTATTTTTTCGAAATAGGAAAAATTAATAAATGCCCTAATAGTATTAGTTTAGCAATTATTTTTAAAAACTTTTTTATGGGAAAAGAAAAAAGTAATTGATTTTTTCACAAATTTTTATATTTTCCATAAAAGTAATATTAAAAATTTTCTAAAATTGTCTATTAATAAATGCTCTAAGTGGTATTAAAATTTTGGGTCATACCAACGAGTGCCCTTAGGGCAATGGTTAACAATCCATTTTTAAAAAGTTTTAACACCACTTTTATAGGAAATAGAAAAAACTGTCAAAATATTAATTTTTTTCTCATAAAAACTTTCTTTAAATGCATTGTTAATCATTACCCTAAGGGCGTCCATTAGTATTGTCCTAAAACTTTATGTGCTCTATATTATTTCTTGAATGAGAGAATAAGAGATTCAAGAAACAATAAATGTAGAGTAATAAAAGAGCACATAAAGATAAAGATAATTAATGTGAATATTGAATGAGCTTCTAATAAATAAGGATAAACTGTGTAAGGGTCCTCATATTGCTCCACTTGGTGAGCAAGTAATCTCATCAAAGTCCTGATGGTACAGTACATGTGGTATTATTTATTATTGTCACGTGAGTTGTGACATGAGGTTAATGAGTCCACATTAAAGAACTCATTTTTTTTATTCAAAAAAACATAAACTGCCCATGCCCTTCCAAATAAAAGGTATATAAAGACAGAAAAGAAATTCTCTATAAAAAAAAGACGGAAAAGAAATGATAATTAAGGTGAATGTTGAATGAGCAAGTAAATACATAGTAAGGAAAAATAATTAATGCCCTTCCACACAAGTAAAAATATAAAAAATCTATTTTAAAAAAAATTAGCTAACCACTTTTCATAATACCTTAATGTATTTCTCTATCCTATACTCTATTTTATTAAAATATTATTTATTATTTATTTGTATTATTTTTCTCACTTTTCAAAATATTAACTTTTCTTTATTTCAATTACCTAAACACAAAAAAAGAAGAAGAATAAATTAGGTATTAATAGAGAAACACTTAAGCAAAAGGGTATTTTAGAAGATTATAGGTATGATTTTTAAATTTTGATCGGAGAGGCCTATTAAATTGAAACCAAACCCTAGTTTTTCCTGATAAAAATTGTAAAAATTAAAAGCTCGACGGTAAAAACTGAAATCAAAACTTTTAAAAAGATATTTTTTTTACTAGTTTAGGGCATGTTTAGTACACGTATTTAAACACATGTTTTCAATTTTTAAACAATATTATATGTATTTTTAAACACTTTTTTACCTACATGTATTTTTAAAAAATACAAACAATATTACTAGAACAACATCACCAAACTGCTCCGAGTTTTCAAAATCAAGTATATAAAGAACCCAGGACTATCTAGCCTTTTGCCCTTAATTTTTTTAAAAATTAGCAATATGCCCCTATTTCGAAACTATATAGGGATATGCCCCTGTTTTGATACTCGATTACCTTAAAATCGAGTTTCAATGAAATACCTGATTCGTAGAAAATCGAGTTATGCCCAATCAAAAAAAAAAAAAAAAAGCATGGAACTCGAGTTTATGGAAATCGAGTTCAAAAACGCCACTATAGGACTCCCTGATGGGGTGATCACACTTATAAAAAAAAATTGCAAGAAAACGCCGCTATAGAGTTTTAAAACGTCACTATAGGGCTTAAAAACACCACTATAGGGCTCCCTGAACCTGGTATAGGGTGATCATACTTATAAAAAAAAAAAAATTGCAGGAAAATGCCACTATGTGAGTGTTTGGACTCTGCGTCCACGTTTCGGATTCTGCGTTTCTCTTCTTTTTTTTTTTCTTTTTTTTTTTTGGCCGCGTTAGTTGACTTGAGAGACAAAAAACACTGTGCGTGAACAGTGCGTGCACTGTTCACGCACTGTTTACGCACTGTTCACCTAATAAAAAATATTAAAAATGGGTCCCACGACACTATTCACACATTTAAAAATTATTTTGCTACAGTGTTTTCAGTTTTCAGTTTTCAGTTTTCAGTTTCAGTAACAATAAGTTCAATCCAAACGGACCCTATAGGGCTCCCTGAACTAGGATCACACTTATAAAAAAAATTTGCATGAAACTCAATTTTTTGAAATTCGAGTTCCATGCAATTTTTTTTTTTTTTTAAAGTTTGATCGAGCATATATAACTCAATTTTCTACAAGTCAAGTATTTCATTGAAACTCGATTTTAAGATAATCGAGTATTGAAATAAAGACATATCCTTATATAGTTAAAAAAAATGAATATATTGTTAATTTTTTTAAAAATTAACGAAAAAATAAGGCAAGATAGTCCAAATAACCCAATGCACGGGTCTTTCTTTACCTGGGGAATTCAGTCCTTGAATCAGTTTCTTTTGCCCTATCGATGTTGCCAAGCTCCCTGTCATGTCATGTCATAATCTCATTGGAAATGAGCATGACTTGTATTGTTTTTAAAAAACAAATCATGACGTAGTCTCATTGGAAATGAGCATGACCTGTAACAATTGATTAGGTAAGATCTCAACAAATCTATCTAATTATTTACCCAAAAAAAAAAGAGGTCCGGCTAATATGTGTCTTTAGGGCACATATTAAACTTTTCATTTTTAGAAATATTTTTTCGAAAATTGAAAAAATTGTCAATACTTTTTCAATTCTCGAGAAATTGGCACATATTAGTAAAATCTAAAAAAAATCTATCTAATTTCATTGTGTTGTCGTATCTAGTTTTTTTTTTTTTGGCGAAAACCACATTTTCGTCCCTACATTTTCACTCAATTCTCACTTTAGTCCCTAACTTTTTTTTTCACCGCTTTTAGTCCCTATTCTGAAAAACGCGTCTCCTTTTAGTCCTTTCCGTCAGTGCCCTAACGACGAAGTCCTATGTGGCAAACGAAACGATTAAAATAATAATAAAATTTTTTATTTTGACATTAAAAAATACCACGTCAGCATTTAAATTAAAAAATTAATTTATTAATTTTAACTAAATAAAAAAAATTAAAAACAGAATTAAAAACAAAAAATTACATGAATTGAGATCTATGAGGGTCATGAACAAGAACAACAAGACCACAAATTCAAATCCAAGATCACAATTTCAAATCTAAGAATACAAACCCAAATCTAAAAACACAAACTTAGAAATTAAAATCCAAAAACTAAAATCTCAAAATCACCATATTTTCAAACCCAGCAAAATCATCAATCCAAAAAAAAAAAAAAATCTCAAACTCAGAAAAACCCATCTCAAGCAAGCAAACCCAGCAAACCCACCTCAAGCTTGTGCTCGAAGTGGTCAAGGCAGTACCCATATCTCTTTCTGTGAAGATCTATATAATCTCCTTGAGGCTAAAACAACAACAACAAAATTAATAAAACCAGTACACACAAAATCATCTATGAAATTAACAAAAGGAAACTGTGAAGAGAAAGAGAAGGTTGAGAAAAGTGAACCATGGGGCAAGATGAGGGAAGAGACGGCTGGGTTCAGATCAGCGGCGGTGGCAGAGTGCTTAGATCGGTTCGAGGGAGAGATTTTTGGGAGCTGATGAGTCGGGATGGGTTTGGGAGGGGAAGGGAGGCGAAGAGACGGGATGGGTTTGGGAGGGAAAGGGAGGTGAAGAGTCGACTGGGTTTGGGAGTTGTGGCGTGCTCAGATCGGCGGCGAGATGAGGGAAGAGGCGGCGGCGTGCTCACATCGGTATCTACGGTGGGAGGGAGGAGAATCGACGTGCGACAATGGGAAGAGATTTTTGGGAGCTGAAATAAGATCGACCAAGACTCATGTTTGAGGTGGTTTGCTAGGTTTGCTTGCATGAGATGGTTTTTCTGAGTTTGAGATTTTTTTGTTTGGATTGGTTTCATTATATTTTTGGATTGATCTGGTATTTTGGGGTTTTAAGGATTTGATGATTTGGCTGGGTTTGAGAAAATGATGGTTTTGAGTTTTTAGTTTTTGGATTTTAATTTCTGAGTTTGTGTTCTTAGATCTGGATTTGTGTTCTTGATGTTCTTGTTCAAGACACCCTTAGATCTCAATTTATGTGATTTTTAGTTTTTAATTCTGTTTGTAATTTTTTTTATTTAGTTAAAATTAATAAATTAATTTTTTAATTTAAATGCTGACGTGACATTTTTTAATATCAAAATAAAAAATTTTATTATTATTTTAATCGTTCCGTTTGCCACGTAAGATTTTGCCGTTAGAGCACTGACGGAAAGGACTAAAATGAAACGCGTTTTTCAGAATAGGGACTAAAAACGGTGAAAAAAAAAGTTAGGGACCAAAGTGAGAATTGAGTGAAAATGTAAGGACGAAAATGTGGTTTTCGCCTTTTTTTTTTTTTTTTTTTTTACTTCTTAATTCTATAAACTTTCTTATTTTAATTGTCACTTTCATTTTAGTATTGTAATTCTTTTAATTTTATAAATAAAAATATATTTAAAAAAAAAAAAAAACTCTATGAATGTTACTATTGTGTCCCCCAAGTATTGTAAATACCTTTTGTTATTCATAAAAAAAAATATATATGTAAATACCTTTTGTTAAGGTATATGTAACGACGAAAAAGTAGTTAGTCAACTTATGAAAGTAAATGACGATTTTACTGTTTGCTATCACAATAAATTTGTTTAGAGATGGGAAGTCAAAATTGTTTATGATATCTAATGCACGAACTAAGAAGGTTTACGTCATAGAATTGAATAAGAAGTCATGCTTCTTCTATTAATTCATAGTTTAAGAACTGGTTAAGAAAAAATACAAGTGTTGGTCCTTGGGTCTAGTCCGAGGTTTGAGTTATAGATGGATAGATTCTATTCTTTCTTTTTTGGCTCCTCCTTCATCTTGATCTTATCCTTACTTTTATATCCAGCTATAACTTATCTGAATCTTACACTTGGAGAGCTGAGATTGCACTCCTAGAAGTAGTGCTCATCCCCGAGGTCCGAGGTGTGTCCCCAGAAATAACCTTAATTGCCCATTTAAATTAGATTTGGGATCCTCGTCCCAACAGTATATATGTGTCAAGTATATCTTAAGTGACGATTTTTAAATATATATAAAATATACGAAGACATTATATATTATTAAGAAATCTAAATATGCATTCTACAATCATTTTCTTTTCCTAATTTCAGCAAAAACTTTAAATAAAAAAATTATATAAAAATGCTTAAAGTTATATCAGTTGTAACTTAAGGTGTTTGATTAGGGATAGAAAAGCGAGAGCATAGAAAATGGAAAAAAATGTTAAAAAGTGAGAGGATAGAAAATATTTTAATTTCTCTTATTTGTGTTTGGTAGAGTGATGGAATAGTAGAGGGATGGAAAAGTTTTTATTATTTAGTTGAGAAGAAAAATGGAAAGATAGAAAATGTGGTTTGTATAAATTTATTACCAGGCCCGTATTAAATAAAAAAGGTAAATCAGATGAACCAAAAAAAAAAAATCCTGACTGATAAGTATTAGAAAAAGACAAAAATCAAATTAAAGAAGAAATAAGAATAAAACCAAACCCATGTGTACATTTCACTAGGTATTTTGGTTTTCGCTAGAACGGAAAAATAATTTCATGTTTTCTTTTTAATTTTCTTTTCAATTTGGATAAAAAACATTTTGGTAGACTTAAGTTCTACAAGTTTTTCCTACTGTCATCTCTCCAACTAAACATCTTCAAAAACCATTTTCTTTTAATCTTTTTTGTTGGGAAATTTAGACTCCGGTTGATAGAATTAACAAGTTTTAAACCCAAGTTATTAATTAGATTTATTATGAATAAAACTTGTTAAAACAAACAAACATCAATATCATGTCAAAATCATGCAGCGAAAAAATAAATAAGACAAGATATGATGACCCAGGAAAACCAATGAAACCAACCAGTTTCACAGTAAAAAACCTGGAGGGAAACCTTCCCGAAAAGCAATCCACTATAGTAAAGAGAAGTTTTAGATCTAGTACAAAACATTTGTCCCTAGACTCTACAATCCCTGTAGATGAACTCACAGCAGAAACCTTCTACCGCTTCAGAACCTCTGAACTCTTCAATATATGAACACCACCCTTTTTGTTGCACGGATCCCAGTACGTGACTAACTCCTTTGCACGAATCTCAGTACGTGACTAACTCCTTTGCACGAATCCCAGTACGTGACTCACTCACCAACTTGAGGAAGAAGAATGTAGGTTGCAAAGTTCTTTACTTCATCAACAATGAAGATCAAGAAGCACTTGGTTACAAAACCCTAAGGCGTAAAGACGCAGTAACTTCTTTCAGAGAAAATAAGGTATCGGTCACCTTTTTTTATATATTCTCCTTGTATTCTCTTATGTGACGACCTCTAAAATAAGTCTTATATAGGTCTAGAGTTGTGAGAAAAGAAACCCTACACAAATAAATAAGCCTGGCCCAAAAATCAAAAAGCTGAAATTCCGTAACCTCGACAGATAGCAGCTATCGAGAAGGTGTCGAGAAGGTGTCGAGGGGACAGAAACTTTCTCAATCAATCGACCAGCTATCGAGATTGCGATAAGCATCAGTTGAAGATCTCGACAGATAGCCAGGTGTCGATGAGGTGTCGAGAAGCTATCGAGCTATCTGTCCACAAGTGTCGAGATATCTGTCCAGCTTTATTGAACACATTTTCTTCACTTGTTTCTTGGTTCAATCTTCATGGCTTTAATACTAGACTTGAACAACATGTTTCTTCAAGTATTAAACACAACTTAGATCTACCCAAATACAAGTAAAGTGCGTTTTGCCAAAAAATTAGCCAACTACATAAAATAGTGACATATGTTCCTAACAAGTGAAACACATATGTCTTAACAATCTCCCCCTTTGGCAATCCGTGACAAAACCACAACAAACAAATGAACATATGAGAGAAGTCATAAATCACTCAACTCATATTCACTTGTTGAATACAATAAAATCTATCCTAATACAAACTCTTGAAAAACTTTGCAAGAAAAGAGTTTATGGCAAGTAGACTTTGACAACCTGTATTTCTGAAACACTTTAAACAAAACTCATCAAGGCATCTTAATGTGAAACAAAAATAATAGATTGCATACAAATATAAAGAACATGTGTATAAAGATAGAAAAGAAACAACACATGTAAAGGTAGATGAAGAAGACATACATCAGCATATAAATATCAAAGATAAGCACAATGTATGTAAACATAGTCACAAGACCCAATGTACAAGAAGAAGGAAGTAAGCATTCCCCCTAACAAGATGAAACACATCTCCCCCTTACAAAGGAATGTATTTCTCCCCCTAACATGTAGAATCTTATAAAAAGAAACCACATTCCACAATTTCTCCCCCTTTTTGTCATGATTGACAAAGGGTACAGAAAGCTAGAAAGCTTCACCCGAGAAACATAAAAATGATCAAAGATGATCAAGGGGGCACAAAGAAATCCATATAAATGCATGAATATAATGAAACAAGATACTATGGATGACAAGATAATAGAAGGATGCAAAACATGTGAAAAACAAGAAAAATGTTAGGCACATAGATCCTCAAAAACACACACACATACTAAACAAGTCTAACCAATTTTATATTTCAAAAACAAGTCAAGATAGTTTAGTGAGCATACATTAGCACATGTAAACACTTGTGATGGCCAAATCACATTGTACCTGCACATGTATCAAGAGTAGCAAAGAATATTGCGTGTTGTGTGTGAAAAACATCGCAAGATTGCATATGTGTATACATGTTATGACGATTTGAGATATGAGAAAATAAATTTAACTCACACACAATCATAACTGTTTGATGGGGACTATCACTTTTGAGGTACATCCTATAACTCCCACATCTCCTAGAAAACACGCTTGCAATCATATTTAAAGCATTTTAATCTTTTTGCTTTTTATTTTATTTGCATATTTTCTTTTAAGCATGTCATGCATGGGTATAAAAAGAGAGAAAAGAAATACCCAACATGTTAAGCATAGACATTGCACTTTTGCTATGCCGAAGCATACGGATGTCTTTGACACTGCACTTTTGCTATGCCGAAGTATACAGGTGTCATACTATGATTGGTGGGCAATAGTGGTGAGATGGTCATTTATGTCTTTCTCTTAGGATTTTCTAGTCCTACCTGTCAAAAAGAGTGATATGAGTGTTAAGTTTAAGAGATAACTTAATCTTACTCATCACAAACAAGAGCCACAAAGCTCATTTGTTTAGTTGTGTATAGAGATGCCCATCTGAGCTACAAAAGATACAAAGTTTAGAAAACTTTGTTTCAATGGCCATCCAAGGTACACAAATACCAAAGTACACAAAACACACACTGTTTTTGTATTTTTATAATTTTTCTCTTTTTATTTTGAAAACAAAAACAAAATAAAAACTAAATAACCAAACAAAAACAGATAAACAACATGAATGCATGAAAGAAAAATGCATATGCATGAAAACATGATAGAAATATGCAGATGCATGAAAGCATGATTCCAAAAACAGATAAGAAATCAAGCAAGAAAGTCCTACTTTAGATAGAAAGAATCAAAGCAGAGGACAAACAGAAAAGACAATTAAGTCTTAGGCTCCTTTCTCACCCACACAGCACGAGTCTTTGGCCGTGAAGATGAAAAGGCACGTGTCCTAGTATGTCTACTAAAGGACATAGAAGAATTAAGATTCTCCTGAAATTGAGTTAAAAAGCTCAAAGCTTTTAATAACTCTCCAAACAAAGGTGTAGGTCCTTGAGAGGAAACCTGTGACCGTTTGAACAATTGCTTATAAGGATACAACTTAAAGCAATTAGGACGAATGTGTCCAGAAACACCACAATGGTGACAAACATGAGGCTTAACAAAGGATTTAGAATTAGCCAGATCAGTTTCGGATTTCATACCTTTATTACCTTTCTCAAATTGAGGCACAAAGACAGTCCTTGATCCAGAAGCCATGGAAGAGGAGGGATTGGAGGAAACAACATATCCTAAGCCAGTCTTATCAGAGCTAGGCCTTTGAGCACTCAATACCTCCTCAAGCTTTGCACTAGACATCCTCTCTATTTGAGTCCTAGCTTGACTAAGCTCAACCTCAAGATTCTTAACCTTCTCTTCTAATGAGGTGTTCTCCATAACAAGAGTCTCAACTAACCTTGTAGTCTCATCTAGCTTGACTATCAGATCAGATTTTTCAGTTTTTACCTCATTAAGCTCTTTTCTACAAAGATGAGAAATCTTTTCAGATTTTATGAATTCAGTGCATAGCTTTTCATAGGCCTCCTGAAGGGTCAACTTCTTGGGTACTTCATCATCAGAAGAATCCTCACTATCACTAGCACTCTCTACAATCACCTTATCGGTTGAGGCAGCAAAGGCCATAACGTGACGACATTCGTCCACAAACTCATCAGAAGAGTCATTCTCAGTATCACTCCAGGTAGCAACCAACCCTTTATCTTTTGACTCATTGGTCTTTTCCTTTATAAGGTAGTTTGGACACTCTATTCTCATATGACCAAAACCTTTGCACTCATGGCATTGAATAAAGGGTTTCTCATTCTTGCCCTTCCTAGAGGATTTAGGTTTCCTAGGAGATTTGCCCTTATCATTTTTCCTAAACTGGAGAAGCTTGATAATCTCATCAGTTATGAAAGTCAGATCCTCATCCTCATCTTCATCTTCATCTTCACTTTCATCTTCATCTTCAGAGTCCTCAATCTCTTCCTTTATACCCTTAAGAGCCAAGATTTTGCTCTTTCCACCTTTTCCCATTGAGCCTAATCCCATCTCATAGGTTTGAAGGTTCCCTACAAGCTCGGTCAAAGGAATTTGATCAATGTCCTTGACTTCTTCAATGGCAGTGATCTTGGCATGGAATCTTTCAAGTAAGGACCTAAGGATTTTTCTAACAATTTTGGATTCTGCAATACATTCTCCAAGGTTGAAAGCAGAATTCACAATATCCTTGAGTTTGGCATAGAACTCATCAAAGGTCTCATCCTCCTTCATCCTTATTTCTTCAAAACTACTAGTGAGTTGTTGAAACTTCACAGTCTTTACTGCCTTGGTACCTTTATAGGTGGTCTCAAGAATGGTCCATGCTTCCTTGGCAACTTCCGTGGATAATATCTTCTTGAATTCCTCATTGGTCACCCCACAAAATAGAGCATTCAAACCCCTACTGTTGAAATTTGCCGCTATGATTGTTGCGTCATCCCAATCCACCGGCGCTTCCTTTGGCTTAATCCAGCCAACTTCAACAGCTTGCCATACCTGTTCACCTAGGGCCTGCAAAAACACTTTCATACGAACTTTCCAGTACGCATAATTAGTTCCATCAAATAAAGGAGGAATAAATAAAGATTGTCCTCTATCCATGACAACAGGGGTCAATGGATCACACTCAGGAAATTAATCCAATCAGAGTGAACCCGCTCTGATACCACTTGTTGGGAAATTTAGACCCCGGCTGATAGAATTAACAAGTTTTAAACCCAAGTTATTAATTAGATTTATTATGAATAAAACTTGTTAAAACAAACAAACATCAATATCATGTCAAAATCATGCAGTGAAAAAATAAATAAGACAAGATATGATGACCCAGAAAAACCAATGAAACCAACCAGTTTCACAATAAAAAACCTGGGGGGAAACCTTCCCGAAAAGCAATCAACTATAGTAAAGAGAAGTTTCAAATCTAGTACAAAACTTTTGTCCCTAGACTCTACAATCCTCGTAGATGAACTCACAACAGAAACCTTATACCGCTTCAGAACCTCTGAACTCTTCAATATATGAACGCCACCCTTTTTGTTGCACGAATCCCAGTACGTGACTAACTCCTTCGCACGAATCCCAGTACGTGACTCACTCACCAACTTGAGGAAGAAGAATGTTGGCTGCAAAGTTCTTCACTTCATCAACAATGAAGATCAAGCAGCACTTGGTTACAAAACCCTAAGGCGTAAAGACGCGGTAACTTCTTTCAGAGAGAATAAGGTATCGGTCACCTTTTTCATATGTTCTCCTTGTATTCTTTTATGTGACGGCCTCTAAAATAAGTCTTATATACGTCTAGGGTTGTGAGAAAAGAAACCCTACACAAATACATAAGTCTGGCCCAAAAATCAAAAAGTTGAAATTCCGTAACCTCGACAGATAGCAGCTATCGAGGAGGTGTCGAGAAGGTGTCGAGGTTTAATTAATCTCAATAGATACAGCTATCGAGAAGGTGTCGAGGGGCCTGTTTTAAAGCTAGCTAAAGGGAAGGGGGCTGAGGCGGGCCTGTTTCAAGGCTACCCACAGCGCCCAAGCCGGTGCGGTGGTGCTGGCACAAAGAGAGGAGCAGATGCAGAGGCGCCGGACGGCCCTTCCTCATGTTGTTCCCTTGATTCTCTTCCAGCCCCACGGTGGTTGGCCGTTGGAGACGGCAACACTCGAGCACCGGACATGACGTATCCTTACACGCTTCCACCGGCGTGGCAGCGCCTCGGGGAGGAGCGTTATGTACTTCAGGGACCTCCCTCTTGGCCACTGTGCGGGGCACCATCAGGATGATGCACGGATTCGGCCGCATCGAAGATCTGACACGAGCCATTGCTACGGCGGCTCTCCGTCGAGGAAAGAGGATTTTGGGCCTATGCGCTCTCACTCCCATCCTACGCCGTTCCATTTCTCCAAACTCTTATCAAAATTTTTGGCAGGGTCATTGAGGGGGCTCTGAGAGTTGGGAGGACACGTTTCCTGGTATATTGGAGGGTTCGTGAAGAGTAGAAGGTCATTTCCCCTACGTAGCCTTAAATAGAGGGTGAAGATTGGTAGGAATGGAACTACGCAGAATTCGAAAAGTGGATTATCGGTGACATTAATCCTGACCAAATTCCAAAACGCCTATCAACCGTTCGATCTGCATTAGTCCAAGAGAACATTAATGAGAGCCCGCCTCACGTGTTGAAACGTCAGGCGCAGAACACGAACCGTCAGCGGGCGCCTCGTAACTGATGACCGCAGAAACTTGAACTGACAGCAGCGTCACTGCCACGTGTAGGGTTAAGAGTCACAAACCAGCCTCGCCCGGGGCACTGAGGGGTCAGTAGTCCAGTACGCACGATGCACCACTTCCGACGAGGCAGGGCCGAGGCCATCATCACGCCAAAACTAGTATGGCCAACGATGAGGATAATCTCCTTCACCACATACTTAAGTGTTAGACAGAACCAAGGCACTGCATGGTCCTCGGACTCAGGCCTATGGGGAAACTAACTACTTCAACAAGATTCTAGGTGTTAGACAGAACCAAGGCACTGCATGGTCCTCGAACTCAGGCCTATGGGGAAACTAACTACTTCAACAAGATTCTAAGTGTTAGACAGAACCAAGGCACTGCATGGTCCTCGGACTCGGGCCTATGGGGAAACTAACTACTTCAACAAGATTCTAAGTGTTAGACAGAACCAAGGCACTGTATGGTCCTCGGACTCAGGCCTATGGGGAAACTAACTACGCTGAAAGATTCTAAGTGTTGGAATGTTGGGGAAGCAAGAGGCCTACCTAGTCCTTGGGACATAAAAGGTCTGCCTATGCATTCGTGCATTCGTGCCTTCACGTTATTGCAATCACTGCTGTTATCGGCCGAGGTACAATCGATGTTAAAATTATACGAGTAAAAAAAAAAAAGAGTAGAGATGGGAGAAGACGGATAGCGCGCAAACGTGCAAACAGCTAGAACAAACAAAGAGAGAAATAGAAGCCACAATACATTAAATCCATAGAAGTTACATGATAAGCGTCCCATTACAATGTAAAAAAAAAAAAAAAAAAAAAGAAATACAAAAGAACAAAAGAAATGACAAAACAAGGCTAACAGAAGCTCCGAGGGGCCTGCCCTTTCCACTTAATCTCTCCCCCTAGTAGGCGGCTGGTCCATGGCAACCCCAGGGTCCTTTGAGCTTTGGTCAAAAGGGACGACCTGCAAAGGCACGGCAGGAATGGCTGCCTCCTCAGCGGAAGAAACCTGGACTTCAGATGAGGACTTCGCAACCTCTTAGGGCGCTTCCTCGTTGGGGCCCTCACCTAATTCAGCTACCCCGAGAGGGTTACTCCCTTGGACAGGCTCACCAGTAGGTTCAGCGACTGAGGCGCCCTCACCCGTAGTAGCACCGGCTTCCTCTGCAGCCTCCCCGGCCTCAGGCCCGTCCGGGGCAGCCTCGCAGATGGCAGGGGGGTAGTACACACTCTCCTCCTTCCACAGGTCAGACAAAGCCTCGACCCCAGCCTGTTTGAGAGCCTCCTTCCAAACCTCGAAGGAGTAGTGCCTGCACACCTCGGGGACTTGAGCCTTAAAGGCAGCTTCTGTCTCGACCATCCCTGCAGCATAGGCCTCCTCCTCGGCTTCCTGCTTAGTGGCCCAGGCCTCCTCCCTACCTTGGTCGGCCTCAAACTTGGCCCACACGGCCTCATCCTTGGCCCATTCAGCCACCCTCTTGGCTTCCTCGGCAGCAGCCACCTTCTTCATCAGATCAGCAAGCAGCTCCTTCGCGATCTTCAGCTGCTCTTCCGCCTCACCCAGACGCCTCGTCTGATCTTTGGCATGTTTCTGGAAACCAGCGAGGCCCGACAGGGCGTTGTCCTGAGCCCTGGTCATTGTCTTCAGCTCCTCCCGGGCCGTGGCGAGATCAGCCTCGGAGTTTTTGAGGGTCCGAGTGGCCTCCAAGCGTTTCTCATGCTCTACATCCATGGCCTTTCCTTGGTCACGGGCCGCCTCCTCCAAACTGTAAGTGGCCTGAACAGCCTGCCAAACAAAACGGGTACACAATGAGCCGAGCTCAGAAAAAGGGAAGAAAAACTGAAACTAGAAAAAAATCATAAGTGTTGAGGGTCTTACCATTCCCAAGTATCGCTTGAGGCAGAGGAAGACCTCCCTACTCCTCATGGTCCCCAGCTCTGCCATGTCCGCAGGGAGTAACAGGCACCTTTCCTGCGTGTCGGCCACGTATGCGCCTTCGCCCTCTCTAAAATCCCTGAGGGAGGAGTTGTCCCTCAGAGGCCCCCCATGGAGCATTGGGGCAAGAAGCCAGGCCTGAGCTTCGGGCTGGGAGTCAACCTGTTTATCTTGGCCTCGGAAGCCTATTTTCAACTGTTTCGACGGCCGCCGAGCATCGCCCTCCTCCTGGGTGGACCCAGATTTGTCCTTGATTGGCCTTTTGCCCTTATCCTTCTTCTGCTTAGGATCAGTGGGCTCATGCTTAGAGGGCGGACTCGTCTGAGGTGTAGGGGGAGGAAGCCTGGACTGGGTCGAGGCCGACTTGCTCTGGGCAGGATGAGTCTTGGGAGGAGGAGGGGGAAGCTTTGGCTTAGACTTCCCCGGTTGGCCTTTGATCAGATCCAACAGGCTGGATTGGGGCTTCTTCTTGTAACCCATCTCAAGTCGAGGAGAGGACTCGGACGTTAGGAAGTCCGCTTCAGTCAGGCGAGGGTCACCCAAGTCTCCTGGAGGGTCCTCGGACTGGTGGACTTGTTCAAACACGTCAAACTCGTCCTCGGCAGGGCCAAAATCAGCAACTTCCTCTTCCCTCTCTAGGCTTTCTTCTGCGGCCACTAAGAATCTATAGGAAGAGGAGGGGACTGCTAATGCTACGCCTTCTGATGTAGAGGGCTCCTCGGGGAACTGGAACCCGTCTTCGGTCACGGTTATTTTCCGCAGCCGAGGGTCTTTTACTCTGATCACGTACTTCGGTGCCGCAAACGATTTTTGAATCGGGTCGTATCCCAAGATCCTGTGGGCGGCCCTAACTTGATTGTCGGCTTTGTTCACGAAAATCTCCGCCCTTAACGCTTTCTACAAGTCCTCCCTGTTGATCAGGCTGAAGTGATGCGTGAAAGCGTGCGGATCTGCAGAAAGAAAACACATTCATGTTAGTAACCAAATGGTGCCAAAAAAAAAAATGGATGAAGTAAAGAGTGAAACAAGCTAAAGTCCTAGAGCCCTCCCCCCTTTACTCCTACTACCCCACCTGGTGTCCCCTCCGTCGTCAGGCAGTGAAGGCTATCATGCCACTCTCCGGACACGATGAGGAAGTCCTTGTTCAGCCCCTTGATGGACTCAGGGAGGCACTGGATAAGCCGGACCCTGTCATCCTTAGTCCCATCAGGCACTAGAGGGTGTAACACCAGTTTACGTCGCGATTGGTCAACCTTAGCCCCATCTTCTCGTTCAGGGCGTCCACACAACCCAGAATTCTGAAGACGTTGGTGGCACACTGGGTGGGGGCTAGCCGGAAGTACGTCAGGTAGCCCCTCATCACCGGTCCCATCAGGATTCTCATGCCACCTTCAAGGAAGGCAACGATGGGAATCACCACCTCACCCTCCTGCCTCCGAAGGTGCCACTCCCCCTCCTCACAATACCTCAAGCCCACGTTGCTGGGTATCTTATAGTCGGCGATGAATTTCTCCATCGCCTCCTCAGTATAGACATATTTCTTAAACCTAACCATCCCAAGTGATGCCTAAGGGGGCTAAGAAAGAGCAAATGAAAGAGAAGAAGGAATAGAGAAGAAGAGAGCTCAAAAAGAGATAGAGTGACTTACAAGAATGAGGAGAAGCTCCTCGGACAGGCTTTTTATGCTGGAGATGTAGGTGAAAATTTGGCTGGACTCAGGTTGTATGCGCAAGAGCTCTTGGTTGCGAGTAAACAGAGGGAATAGCAGTTCGAGTGGGTATTTATACCCCAAATCGAGGAGCCGTGCGGGTTTTCCCGCCCATAAATGTTAGGCGAATCCTCACCGTTGAATTGTCATCCTCCCGTTGAACGTGGGGAGCATAGAACCGTCAGGATTTAATGGAGGGCGCGTTGCGTGCTTCGAAGCGTCAGTAACGCGTCTGGGGTAGATGAAAAGACTCCAGTATTGACAGAGGACCAGACTCGATGGGACACGTCACAGGCCCGAGGACGTCAAAATCCTCCTCTCCGCCCGAGGATGCGAACAGCAAGATTTTGAGGGGCTATTATGGGGCCAACAAGTCATCCGGCCAACCCACTTCATTCCAGGACCGAAGGCCCGAGCCGAGGAGGCATCCAAGGTCCGAGGATGAAAATGAGAAGCCCATGAGCCTAACAAGCCACGCCGAGGATGACCCCGTCCTCGGACATCTGACACCTTAAGGTAACCGGCAACACATTCAAGGGAGCCTTCCTGACTACTCAAAGAGCAGAGAGGAAATACCACGCGCCAGCAATGGAAACCTGGTGAAGGAGCAAGTTCATGACAAACTGTCACCTCCGCATTAAATGCACCCGACTGCCGCCCTGGCCGCATTAATGAGAAAAGGACTCTACAACAGTGCCACCTTGGTTGCCACGATCCACAAAGGGAATGGGAAGGCGGCTGATGGGACAGGCACCTGAGCAATGGCCTGGCTGCTCAACAAATGTAAGGCTAGGATCGATTGGGGAAAGGATATATATAATGTAAGGGACCCCTCCTGGTGAGGGGGGCAAGAAAAAAGAAAAGGAGGCCAAGCTCCTCGAACAAATGCCGAGGAGCAACTCTATTGAAGAATCCGGGCGCACAGCCTTCAATGGTGATGAGTCCATGATTATGCTCCATTTGCCTGCAAGGGCCAATTTCTTCAACCCACTCTCTAGAAATATATTGTTTGGGGTCCTACAAATCGAGCCCCTACAGGTACTCTTAGAGTATTTGTTAATAAACAATTTAAAAATATATATTTAATTCATTTTTACCGAAAATATAAAAAATTATCAAAATATTTATTTACTTTTTTTTAAATTTTTCTATGCATAAAATGTTTTTAAATATAAATTTTAAATGGATGTTTTTAACTTTTTTATTTTAATTTTTTTTAGGAGAGCATTTATTTATTTTAAATATATTTTTTTTATCCTTCGCATAATCTAGATCCTTGAAGTAAAAAGGTATTTTGTATCAAATGATACCGAATTAGTGGTATTAAAATTTAATAAATGAGGAACATGTCTGCAAAAAATAACTACTCTACTAACAATTGAAAGACATATATTAGTGAATAATTATTTTTGTATACATATTTCTCGTTATTAAATTTTAATATTGCATCATTTGATTTAGAATAATTTTTCAAATGATAAATTCATTCGGTCCTTTTTTTTTTTTTTTTTTCTTCATTTTTAAGATAAGGTATGGCCCTCTAGCCTGCCGTTTTATGATTTTATTACCCAAAAATACAATATAAAAAACAAAAACAAAAGCAAATGATAAAACAAAACAAGAGTAGCAAGAGATAAGGTTTAGCCTTGATCACGTAATTTCGATGTCGACGTCAGGGTTGGGTAAAGGAAGTGGAACACTATCATCAGGGTTGGGTAAAGGAAGTGGAACACTATAATTTTGATTTTGCTCGGCTGTAAAGAATTTTCTTTCTTTCTATGATCTTCTTCTTTTCTATTACTTTTTTTATTTTATTAAATAAAGGAGGAAAATTTAAATTCGAATTCTCTTATGAAGAAAAATAAGACAATATCACTAAACTTTTAAGACTTTTGGCATAACCATAAAAAACACTACTTTGGATTTTAACATTTGAAGTTTGATCTAGCCTTAAAATTCATTACGCTATAAACAATACAAAACTTCTTTAATTTTAAACTTAAAGTTTAATCTAGCCTTAAAATTCATTTCACTATAAACAATAATAAAAGTTTTTTTTTGGGGGGGGGGGGGGGGCCTTTGGTTTGTGACGTTATTGAAGGCATGAAAAAAGTTTTTTTTATTTTTTATATGTAGCATTTACATAGCCCACAAGTTCTAAAAATTTTTGTGGTATATATTATTATATTGTTTTTAACATTATTATTTTACTATAAATTATTATTCTTTCCGATATTAATAATTTTTTTAAAAATATCTCATTTTCTTATTGTATGGTCAAGATTTGTAACCCAATCCCAAAAGAGATGGGACGTGAGCCCAATAAGCTCAATACAATAAAATTTGTAGAGAGTGGGTAAAAGAACTAGGCTGTTTGTGAAGTATACAACAGTCAATCAATATTTTATCAACAGAACAAGTATGAAAACATTCTGAACTTGAATAAATTTAAGTCCAAGGAGACAAATTGTACTTAGAATGACTAAGGTTGCTCTTGGAGCTACAATAGATTTTTCTTCTTCTTTTTCTCTTCTTTCTTTCCGATCCCCCCTTTATCAGAGGCCTCTTCCCTTTATATAGCCTCCTTCTCTATCATCTTCATCGTCCACTTGTTGTTCATCTAAGCATCCACTTGAGTATATGTCACGTCAGGTATCTTTTTTTAGTTCTCTATGAGTGGTGGTAACTGAGATTACACTGTTCAGAGGTCTTCTCCACATTAATGCCGCCAGAAAAGTTGCTACAGTGCATTTAATGTGGTGGTAGCAAATTTTCTTCTAGATATTCTTCCGTTCTTATCATCTCCATTTATCGTTGGAATCGTTAGGAAGATCGCTCGAACCTCCGAGGTATTTGCTTGACCGAGACTTTTTATATCTGAGGAGAATACACTCTTCGGACTACTGATACTCTCTTCGGACTCTATTCCTCGATCATTTCTAGGTATATCTCTCCCACATTGAATCCTTCTCAATCATTTTCTTCTCTTCGGACACACCGTAATCTCCAAATAGGGCCCTAGGCCCAATACTTAATGTTAGGCTTTTACCCCCACAATAGCCTCTCAAAATTCTAATTTTTCCCTCGCATTCGAGGAGAAAAAAATAGGATTTTGATTTGTCACAAAATAAAAGCTTAAAACACAAAAATACCTGAGTTTACATGTGTGTGGGCATAGATTTAGGTGCTTCATCATTGCTGCCGACGTTTCGGTATTTACGAAGAGTTATTAATCACTTCAGGCAGCGTTCTGTCTCTTGCATCCAACGGTGGACCATCGATCCAATGGATGATGTTTTTCCTCAAGATTTGAGCGGGATAACTCCCACCCACTTTCTGGCCCCTATATAAAGCCTTAAAGAATACTTTCTCTCTTTTAATTTACGATCTCTTACTCCCCAGCAAACCCAATCGTTCGAGCTCATCAAGTTTTCCAAATGATCCATCTCATTTCTATAAGAATCCACGCAAATCCGACATTGTTCGGCTTTTCTCCTGCATTTCCAAGTCTAACAAAGGGATGAAAGACGACTATCTGATCGTCTCGGGTGCGTGGCATGACGGTCTCCATTGCCCAACCCGACCAGGAGAGCCAGGTGGGACGTCCTAGATTTAGGTTTCCTAACAATAGATTTAGGACCTTTGCTTTTTAACAATTTTTCTTCTCTTTGTATCAGTATTTTCAAGTCTCTGACTAAATTTTGTTGTGGTGTTAATAGATAAAGAACACGTTACTCCTCGGCTTAGCCTCACGAACGTCGCCGCGCTCAATTACTTACTAAGATCATAAATTTTTGTAAGTGAAGACGGGCAACTCCGGGCCGTTCCTCTTATTCTTGGCTTTACGCCAAAATCAAGCGATTTTCAGCCGGTTGGCAACACTATAACGTGAGGAGACTATCGGATTAACTGAATAGACGTTTCTCGGCGCCATTTTCTAACGCGATTCGATTTTGCCCCCGTGCCACATCCAAATCCGCAGGGTATACCATTGCTCATCCAGCCAGTTTAACATGTTCCCCTCGAACCCGTAGCAGTAGGTGAAAGAGTTGCTTCCTCAACTCCTTCACTTGAGGAGCAAATTGATAAATTTAAATTTGAAGGAGAGGCTTCGGGAAGGGTTCAAGTGATACAAGTTTCGGACGCCGAGGAGGAAATTGACAGTCAGTCTAGTGTTCGTCCTCCTGTTTTGCTAACTTTTCTTCCAGAAGACCTTTCGGAAGAAGAAGATATGGCGAGTTTAAGGGACTTAATGAAGACTAGGAAGACAATACCTGGGGCCAAAGGGATTGGTACGTCTCAACCAGTTGTTAGTCTCCCTTCATCCCCTCCTCAGCTCCCTGCCAATCTCAGAATCAAGCCAGTCCCCGATCCGAAGAAGAAAAGACCTATCACAGATTCCGAAGAAGCTGAGGTGGTGCCACCAAAAGAAGCTAAGCAGCAGAAGGTGGTGAAGGATCAACAGAGCAAAAGGGCTTCGTCTACTGAGAGTCGAGATGACCCTCTCGCTGCTGAGGTGCGCCGAGGACACCGTACCTGGTCCCCCAAGTTGGAACTGGATGGTGCTCCCATCTCCTAGGAAGCCTCCCTCAGAAATTATCAAGGGGGGAAAGCAGGTCTAATTACTGAGGCCCTGGAGCAACCACTTCTCCTTCCAAAGGACATGGAGTCTTACAGGCACTTCAACCAATATGAACTCTTCTTATCCCTTAAAAGGGATTTAGCCATGGTAAGCGAATTGATCCACTTCTTCTCTTAAGATGCTGATCTTTTTTATTCGTCCCTTTTCTTAGCTCTATATTGAAATTTTTCATTCTGCTATGTAGATTACCCAGCAAGTTTATGTGGCCGAGGAGTGGAACAAAAAGGCCTACACTGAAGCCTAAGCGGAGGCCCATTCTCGATCTAAGGCAGAAAAATCATTGGGTAATCTGAAGGAGGACTATTCTCAGATGTCCGAGCAGTTGAAAGAAATGACCAAACAGAGGAATAGTCTTGATGCAGGTCTTAAAAATGCCGAGAAGCAGGCCGAAGACCAACGCCAGCAGCTGAACATGGCCGAGATTAATCTGGAAATAGAGAGAGCACTGGTGAAAGGTCTTCAGATTAAGCTTCAGAA
This sequence comes from Quercus ilex subsp. ballota, assembly GCA_032727855.1. Classification (NCBI taxonomy): domain Eukaryota; kingdom Viridiplantae; phylum Streptophyta; class Magnoliopsida; order Fagales; family Fagaceae; genus Quercus; species Quercus ilex. The sequence continues at coordinate 65,272,123 of CM064910.1, forward strand.
AGCCAAGGAGACTGCCAAATTGGCCAAGAAGAATGCTCAGTTGGCCAAGGAGGCAGCCGAGGCTGAAAGGCAGGCAGCGTATAAGTTGGGGGTGGAGGAGACCCAAGCCAGCCTTACTGAGCAGTTTACCATGATCTACCGAGATTGTTGTGATATATCTTTGGGAAAAACCCTTGATGCTGCTAGGATCTCTGCGGAAGCTGACTTGAGACAACCTGGGAGTATATACTACGATCCTGATATTCGCGAACTCCTAGGGTCTGACTCCTCTCCCCCCGAACAACTCTAAGAGGCTTCGGAGCAATCCTTGATCGGCCAAGGCCTTCCTATCAACCCTGAGGCCCCCAAGGAGTTTGGTCAACCTGGTGATCAGGGCAAGCAAGCTGAGGCTCTCAAGGAGTCTAGTCAACTTGGTGATCAGGGCAAGCAAGCTGTGGCTCCTCAAGATAAGGTTAAAGACTTGTAAAAAAAGAAAACCCTTTCAGAATCTAACCAAGCCCACTGCTGCTACTCAGTCCAGTCAAGCTGCTGACCCTTTAGCCCCTCAGATGAAGCCTTAGATGTTTAGGAGTTTTTATTTCATACTTGTATTAGTTTTTTTTTTTTTTTTTTTTTTTATGTAAAGGATTGCAAACTACTTTCTTTTGATCAATGAAATCGTTTCTCTTTTATTTTTAGTGTCTTCGTTGCACATATTATAAGACTCATTATTGTTGCAACTAACTATGACTTGTAACTACGGTAATATAGGCGAACTTAACCACGATATCATGCTGATGATGCAAATAACTTAAATCAATACTGAAACAAGTAGTTTATATAAGAATTATTAATAAGCAATGAAAGCAATAAAGATATGGAAGTCTCACAGGTCTTCTCGAACATTTACATAGAATATTACTGAGCATTGATTTTGAATTAAATATATGACTAAAGAGACCTATCATAAGTTAGAGTTTATTTAAATACATCCGAGAATTTCAGGCATGATTCATTTTAAGTTTAACCATTAACAATAACTGTATGGAGGTGTTGACTAACCCATATCATCTGGTCTAAGGACTTCAGGCATAATTGGGTATAAGTTTGAATACTTGGGAGAATTGTAAGGAAGTGTCAACTAACCCAAATCATCTGGTCCGAGGACTTCAGACATGATTGGATTTAAGTTTAAACACATAGGAGAATTGTAAACGAGTGTTAACTAACCCAAATCATCTGATCCGAGAACTTCAGGCATGATTGGATTTAAGTTCAAACACTAAGGAGAATTTTAACCGAGTGTTAACTAACCCAAATCATCTGGTCTGAGGACTTCAGGCATGATTGGATTTAAGTTTAAACACATAGGAGAATTGTAAACGAGTGTTAACTAACTCAAATCATCTGATCCGAGGACTTCAGGTATGATTGGATTTAAGTTTAAACACATAGGAGAATTGTAACCGAGTGTTAACTAACCCAAATCATCTGGTCCGAGGACTTCAGGCATGATTGGATTTAAGTTTAAACACATAGGAGAATTGTAACCGAGTGTTAACTAACCCAAATCATCTGGTCCGAGGACTTCAGGCATGATTGGATTTAAGTTTAAACGCATAGGAGAATTGTAAACGAGTGTTAACTAACCTAAATCATCTGGTCCGAGGACTTTAGGCATGATTGGATTTAAGTTTAAACACATAGGAGATTGTAAACGTGTTAACTAACCCAAATCATCTGGTCCGAGGACTTCAAGCATGATTGAATTTAAGTTTAAACACATAGGAGAATTGTAAACGAGTGTTAACTAACCCAAATCATCTGGTCCAAGGACTTCAAGCATGATTGGATTTAAGTTTAAACACATAGGAGAATTGTAAACGAGTGTTAACTAACCCAAATCATCTGGTCCAAGGATTTCAGGCATGATTGGATTTAAGTTTAAACACTTATCCAAAAACTTTATATAATAAATTGGCATATTGATTAAAGAAAAGATTCGATTAATAATAGTACTTTTTAAGGTTGTTTACATTCCAGGGGCATGGTATTACATGACTATCTAAATCTTCCAAGAAATACGCCCCAATGCCAGCCCCAGAAGTAATACGATATGACCCTTCCCAATTGGATCCTAACTTTCCCCAAGCTGGGTTCTTTGCAGTGCCCACAACTTTCCTGAGCACCAAATCACCAGGTTCTAGAGGCCTTAGCTTTACGTTGGCATCATAGCCCTGCCTGAGCTTTTGTTGGTAATGTGCCAATCGGACCATTGCATTTTCCCTCCTTTCCTCAATCAGATCCAAACTCTTCTCTAGCTGCTCATTGTTGCCGGTCGGACTGAACGAACTAGTTCTCAATGTTGGGAACCCAGTCTCCAAAGTTATGACAACTTCAGCCAAATAAGTCCTTAAAAAGGGGGTCTCTTCAGTAGACCTACGAGGCATAGTTCTGTATGCCCAAAGTACATGTGGCAATTCTTCCACCTATTTGCCCTTCACGTCGTCTAGTCTCTTCTTTAATCCATTTACTATGACCTTGTTAACAGCTTCTGCTTGCCCATTACCCTTGGGATAAGCAGGGGTGGAGTATCTGTTTATGATTCCCAATTCACTGCAATAAATCCTGAAAGCTTTGCTATCAAACTGAAGGTCATTGTCCGAGATGAGGGTATGAAGGATCCCAAACCGAGTGACAATATTTTTCTAGACAAATTTCTTTGCATCTACGTCTCTGAGGTTGGCTAGAGGTTCAGTTTCAACCCACTTGGTGAAATAATCTGTGCCGACCATAAGGTATTTCTTGTTTCCTGCTGCCTTAGGGAATGGACCCACAATATCTAAGCCCCATTGAGCAAATGGCCACGGGCTGAATAATAGATTGAGGACTCCACTTGGTTGATGTATGTTTGGCGTAAACCGTTGACACTGGTCGCATTTTTTGACGTATTCATGGACTTCTTTTTGCATATTCGGCCACCAATAGCCTTGAGTAATGGCTCGGTGAGCCAAGGATCTACCTCCAGTATGGCTCCCACAGATTCCTTCATGTAATTCTTCTAGTAATACCTCAGCCGCTTCATGATGCATGCATAATAAGTATGGTCCTGAATAGGAGCGTTTATATAGTTTCTGGTCCTCGGATAGCCAGAATTTGGTTGCCTTCCACCGAACTTTGTCAGCTTCCAACCTTTCTTCAGGCAAGATATCCTCCTTCAAGAATTTAATTATAGGATCCATCCAGCTGAGTTCGGCTCTGATTTGATGAACCTGGACTACCTCTCTTCTTGCCTCCGTAGGCCCATGCAAGTCCTCGACGAGGATAACTCTCGGCAAATCTTGCGTTGAGGAGGTAGCGAGCGTGGCCAAAGAATCTGCATGTGCATTACCATTCCTGAGGATGTGCAGCAAATTAAAAGATTCGAACTCCAATTGCAGACATTTAACTCGGCTTAAGTACCCTTGCATTCTTTCATCTTTCACCTCAAACTCACCTTGCACTTGACCAACGACTAACCTCGAGTCCGAGAACACCTCCACTGACTTTACTCCTATTTTTTGAACCATAGCCATTCTCATCAGTAGAGTTTCATACTCAACCTCATTATTTGTGGCCGTGAAGTTTAGTCTTAGCAACTTTTCGATAACAATCTTCTCTGGAGATATTAACACTAGCCCTACTCCAGAACCCTTCTGATTTGCTACACCGTCTACATACACCTCCCAGATTGGGGAACCCTGTTAAGATATCATGCCAACCGATTTTTCATCCATGTTCCATGCTGGTTCCAACTCTTCCGCCAAGGTCTCAATGAACTCAGCTACTAGATCTGCAAGTACCTGTCCCTTTATGGAGGTGTGGGGCATATATTTGATGTCGAAAGCCCCTAAGATGGTACCCTATTTAGCTATTCTCCCTGTGTAGTCAGCATTTCGGAGTATAGCCTTGAGTGGGAGCTGGGTGAGAACAATGACTATATAGGCTTGGAAATAATGAGGTAGCTTCCATGTACTAAGCACCACTGCCAGGATAGCTTTCTCCAGTGGCAAATAACAGATCTCGGCCTCATGCAATGACTTACTCACATAATAAACTGGCATTTGCACACCTTGGTCAACTCGTATCAATACCAAACTTACAGCGTAATGAGCTACAGCAATGTAGGCCAACAAGACTTCATCTGGCTCAAGACTGGACATGATTGGTGGCCGAGCTAAATATTCTTTAAGTTGCTGGAAAGCCAAAGCACATTCTTCAGTCCACTCAAATCCTTTCCACTTATTGATAAGAGAGAAGAAAGGCCTACACCTATCTGCTGATCGAGAGATGAATCGGTTCAGAGCGACAGCCATTCCAGTCAACTTCAGGACCTCTTTGGGATTCCGAGGAGGTTGTAGATTGTTGATGGCCTTTATCTGATCAGGTTTGACCTCGATTACCTTATGAGTGACCATGTAACCCAGGAATTTGCCTGATCCCACACCAAACGAACATTTGGATGCATTTAAACGCAACTTGTATCTTCTGAGAATCTCAAAAATGTTTCCAAGATCTCTCACATGCTTAGAAACAATCTTACTCTTTACCACCATGTCATTTATGTAAATCTCAATACTTTTACCCAATTGGGGTTCAAACATTCTCATCATCATTCTTTTTGATAGGTGGATCCTGCATTTTTCAAACCAAATGGCATCACTTTGTAGTGGTAGTTCCCAGTAAGGGTGACAAAGGCAGTCTTCTTCTGGTCCTCCAAGGCTAACAGTATTTGGTGATAACCTTGGAAAGCGTCTAGAAAACTCATCCGAGGATGGCCAACAGTTGCATCTACTAGCTGATCTATTTTAGGCATAGGGAATGGATCTTTAGGGCAAGCCTTATTTAAGTCAGTAAATTCTAGGCATACTCGTCATTTCCCATTCTTCTTCTTTACCACCACAATATTTGTTAGCCACTCAGGATAAAAAACTTCTTTAATAGCTCCAGCTTGTTTGAGTTTTGTTACTTCTTCTCGTACTACATCAACATGCTCTTTAGATGAACGCCGAGGAGGCTGTTTCTTAGGGGTGATTAATGGGTTGACGTTCAGGTGATGACAAATAAACCCTGGATCCACTCCTGGGGCTTCATAAGCGTTCCAAGCAAGTACATCTATGTTCTTTTTGAGAAAGTCCACTAACTCTTCCCTCTCTTGAGGTGGCAACTAAGAGCCGACCTGGAAGAACTTCTCTGGATCATCCCCAATGGTGACTTTTACCAAATCTTCACATTTTGTCTCCTCAGCTGTTTTATCCATAGGTGCCGCTGAGGGTTTTAACTGCTATAAGTCCTCTCCTAGATAGGCCAGGGATGTAGCTTCAGGCTTATGTTGTATGGCAGCCACCCTGCATTTCCTGGCCACAGACTGATCTCCTAAAATTTCCTAGACCCTGCCTTCTGATGGGTACTTGATCTTCTGGTGCAGAGTAGAAGGAACAGCCCCCAATGCATAACGCCATGCTCTGGCCACGATCGCTGTATAGGGTGAGTAGGCATCCATAACAATAAAATTCACCTCTACTATCTCCATACTAGCTTGCACAGGTAGCCGTATTTAACCCCTCGAGATAACGACCTTTCCATCAAAACCCACCAAAGGAGAACTGTAGGGAGTTAAGTCTTGAGGTTTTAAGTTCAGCCCCTTGTAGAGGTCAGGATACATTACTTTAACCCCACTGCCTTGGTCCACTATCACCCTTTTATACATCATACCCTCCGATTCTGAGGGTAACTACTAAAGCATCGTCATGCGGTTGGATGGTTCCAATCTTATCCTCATCTGAGAAACCCAGTACCAGTGGAATATACTTTTTTGCCCTTTTCAGATTCTGATTGCCATCCCCTGCCGGTAAATGGGTCACAGACATTATTCTAGTCGGCCAGGATCCTGTTCTACCTGGTGCGGCGAGGATAACGTTGATAGTTCCCAAAGGGGGTCTTGAAGAATCATCTCTTCGAGGCTCCGAGGTTGCCTGACTCCCACAGCCACTGGAATGATGTAAAAGTTGCTTCAGTTTACCCTCTCGGACAAGTTGGTCCAAATGATCCCACAAACTCCTACAACCTTCGGTGGTATGCCCATGATCCTGATGATGCTGGCAATAAAGATTATGATTTTGCCTTTCGAGATTTCCCACCATCTTGTTCGGCCACTTGAAGTACGGTTCATTTTTTATCTTCTCCAAAACTTGATGCACTGGCTCTTTAAAAACTGCGTTAACTGCTTGGGTGTTCGATGATCCTGACTGCCCAGCAAAATCCCTACGCGGTTTATTGCTACTATAACGATCCGACTTGAAATCCCTCATCTCCTGAGGGATAACCTTGTCCTTTCATTTTCCTTGCTGCTGATCCTCTTCAACCCTTTTATACTTATCAATCCAGTCCATGAGCTAGCGCATGTTGGTGACAGGCTTGCCAGTCAAGGATTTCCTTAAGCCGTGCTCGGATGGCAGGCCGAGCGTAAATGTACTGGTGGCCACGTCATCAAAGTCACCCTCAATCTCATTGAACAACTCCCAATATTTGTCGGAGTATGTTTTAAGGCTCTCATCCTCTTGCATGCTCAGGGATATGAGGGAAGCCAACGACCTAAGGACTCTCCTACAGGTCACAAACCGTGAACCAAATGCTTGAGTGAGCTCATGGAAAGAGTTTATGGATTCTGCCTTTAGGCCATCAAACCACCTCATCGCAATGGGTCCGAGACTAGACGGAAAGACTTTGCACATTAGGGCCTCATCCTTGGAATAAACAGCCATTCTCTGATTGAAATAACTCATATGCTCAATAGGATCAGTTTTCCCGTTGTAAATGGTGAACGTTGGCTAGTTAAAACGCCGAGGAAGTCTTGCTCCCTCAATCCTACGCGTGAATGGAGACTTGGAGATCTGGTCAAAAGCTCTGCTCATAGCATCATTCCCTATGCCCCTATTCGGCAAGCTTTTAAACTAGCGCTCGTTATGAAACTCCTCTTCATAAGAGAAAGACTCACTGGGAGGAGTTCTATAAATTTTTGTGGTATATATTATTATATTGTTTTTAACATTATTATTTTACTATAAATTATTATTCTTTCCAATATTAATAATTTTTTTAAAACTATCTCATTTTCTTATTGTAGGGTCAAGATTTGTAGCCCAATCCCAAAAGAGATGGGACGTGAGCCCAATAAGCCCAATACAATAAAATTTGTAGAGAGTGAGTAAAAGAACTAGGCTGTTTGTGAAGTATACAACAGTCAATCAATATTTTATCAACAAAACAAGTATGAAAACATTTTGAACTTGAATAAATTTAAGTCCGAGGAGACAAATTGTACTTAGAATGATTAAGGTTGCTCTTGGAGCTACAGTAGATTTTTCTTCTTCTTTTTCTCTTCTTTCTTTCCGATCTCCCCTTTATCAGAGGCCTCTTCCCTTTATATAGCCTCCTTCTCCATCATCTTCATCGTCCACTTGTTCTTCATCTAAGCATTCACTTGAGTACATGTCACGTTAGGTATTTTCTTTAGTTCTCTGTGAGTGGTGGTAGCTAAGATTACACTGTTTAGGGGTCTTCTCCACATTAATGCGGCCAGAAAAGTTGCTGCAGTGCATTTAATGTGGTGGTAGCAGATTTTCTTCTAGATATTCTTTCGTTCTTATCGGGTCCGTTTGGATAGCACTTATTGTTGTTGAAAGTTGATAAAAACTGATTGTTGCTGAAAACACTGTAGCAAAATAATTTTTAAATGTGTGAATAGTATTGTGGGACCCACTTTTAATATTAAATATTGCGTGAACAGTGCGTGAACAGTGAATGAACAGTGCGTGAACAGTGTAGCACAGTGCAGCACAGTAAATTTTGTCTCCAAAGTCAGCAAGTGCGGCCAAAAAAAAAAAAAAAAAAATGTAGAAAACGCAAAGCTGGAAACGCGCCGCGAGAAAACGCGCTATCCAAACTGGGTCATCATCTCTATACATGCCCGAAGCTTGTCCTTATCATTAGAATCGTTAGGAAGATCACTCGAACCTCCCAGGTATTTGCTTGACCGAGACTCTTTATATTCAAGGAGAATACACTCTTCGGACTACTGATGCTCTCTTCAGACTATATTCCTCGATCATTTCCAGGTATATCTCTCCCACATGGAATCCTTCTCAATCATTTTCTTCTCTTTTGACACACCGCAATCTCCAATAGGGCCCTAGGCCCAATACTTAATGTTGGGCTTTTATCCCCGCACTTATGTTTAGTAGCAATCTTAAAATGAGTTAAAAAATTATCTCTTAACTTTTCTTATTTAGTTTTGTGTTTTTCTTATTTAGTTTTGCATGAGATAGACAATTGTTTTCTAGAAAATTTTAGCATAAAACAATTTTATTTCATGTCAATCTAAATAAGGAAAGTTAAAACTTAAAAGATAGTTTTCTTTTAACCCATTTTTATACGATACTACTAAACATTGCAAGATGTGAAAAATGGTTTCTATTGAAACAAACGAAGTAATATTTGTATAAACTCTCCCATCCAAAAAATAAGTCAATCATTTTTTTTTCATTTTTTTATTAAAATAAAAAAATTGAAAAATATATCACAATTATTAAAACTAACAACAAAAATTTTCAACAAAAAGCTGATAAAGGTTAGTGTCGGGTCAAGATTGGTAGCCCAAGCCCAAAAAGTAAGGATTTGAGCCCAATGAGCCCAATACAATGAATTTGTAGAGAGTGGGTGAAAGAACTGGGCTGTTCGTGAATTAAACAACAGTTAATCGAGATTTTAAGAGATGAGCAAGTACAAAAACACACTTAAAACTAGAATAAGTTGATGTCCGAAGAGATGAATTGTTGTTTGAAAGGCTAGTACAGTTCTTAGAGCTACAGTAAAATTTTCTTCTGCTTCTTTTTCTCTCTTTTTTCGATCCCCTCTCTAATGATAGGTCTCTTACATTTATATAGGTCTCCTTTAAACCATCTTAATCGTACACTTGTTCTTTATCTTAGTATTTACTTGAGTACGTGTCCCATCAGGTATCCCCCTTGATTCTCCATGAGTGGTAGCAGCTGAGATTGCACTGTTCAGGGGTCTTCTCCACATAAATGCGGCTAGGAAAGTTGCTGCAGTGCATTAAATGCGGTGGTAGCAGCTTTTTCTTTAGATATTTCTCTCTTCTTATCATCTTTATACGAGCAAGGGATTCATCCTTATCATAGGAACTTCCTGGAAGTTCACTCGAACTGCACAGGTATTTGTTTGATCAATATCTGAAAGTTCAAAATGGGTATGAAACACCCTTGAACGTTTAGACCCCAAATTACAAAATTACCAATTCAAGCTTAATATCAAACGATTAACGTGCGGAACATGAATATAAGCTAAACACAGAATTGATAAACAATCTAAGCCAAATATAAACACATCCACAGCAGTAAATATAAGACAAAGATAAAGGGAAGGAAGATCAAACACACGAACAACACACGATGTGTTATCGAAGAGGAAACCGAAGTCCTCGGCGAAAAACCTCTCCGCCGCCCTCCAAGCGGTCAAATAATCCACTAAAGAATGTAGTTGGGATACATGAACAGCAGAAGACCCTCCAAGCCTAATCTACCCAAGTACCTAAGCCCTCCAAGCTTCTTGCTCCAACGAGGTTGCGCCGAACCTTTTTCTTCTCTAGCTTACCGGATTCCGCTATAGCCCATAGCATCAACCAATATGAGTTGGTCCCTTCCTAACTGCTTCCCAAAGCACCAAGTAAACCTTCTCACAGACGTGGGTATGGTGAAATAAGGATTTGGTAAAAGACCTCTCAAGGGTATGACAATGGAGAAGAAGAGAGTAGAGGAATTTGTAGAGTCTCTAAGGTAAAGATTGGGGATGAGGCAATCTTGTTTTTTTCTAGGGTTTCTCTCACAAAATTCTCTCTGGAAGCTCTCTCAATTTAGTGGGTATAAGGGTGTATATATAGTAGGGTGAGAAGGGAATGCAAAACGTCAGTTTTTGCCAAACAGGGTTAACTCGCGGCTTGTCTAAGTCGCGAGTTCCAGTCGCGACGTAACAGCTTGGCCAGCCTGAAACTTTTGTCCTGTAGCGTGACAGCTGGCGCGACCCTTCAGCTTCCCAGTGTGCCTCTCACGTGCCAGAGTTTGGCGGCTTGCCAGTCGCGATCCACCTGCGAGCCCTAGTCGCGAACCTTTGTTTTTCTTGCACACTCTTGAGCTTTTCTTCACATCTTCTCACACACTACCCTTACAATTTTCCCACCTAAATACAAGGTTACTAAGTGCTAAATTACAAGCAAATTGGTCACGGAATAAAGCCAATTAGATGGTTGATTAAATTCAACCTTACAATATCCTTCAAGTTCGAGGAGTATATACTCCTCGGACTATATTCATTTATCTTTTCCTTGCGGGATTCTTCACTTTGGGCTCTCCCAATCCTTTACTCCTTCTCGAATGTACCCACATCTTCAAATAGGGCCCAAAGCTTGATACACGGATTTGGGCTTTTATCCCCACAATAGCCCCTCAAAATTTTTATTTTTCACTCGCGTCCGAGGAGAAAAAAATGAAATTTTGATCTGCAATAGAAATAAAGGTTAAAAATGTATAAAAAACCTGAGTTTACACGCGTGGGAGCGTAGATTTAGGTGCTTCATCATGGCCGCTGACGTTTCAGTATTTACGAAGCGATATTAATTGCTCCAGGCAGCATTACATCTTTGGCATCCAACGGTGAGCCATTGGTCCAGCAGACAATATTTTTCCTCAGAATCTAGGCGAGATAATTCCCACTCATTTTCTAACCCCTATATAAAGCCTCAGAGGAGATCATTTCTCCTTTACTTCACTATTTCTCAAACTCTCCAGCGAACTCAAGCATTCAAACTTACAAAGCTTTTCAAATCATCAGCGTCATTTCTTCATAAATTCACAAGAAGCTTACTAAGGATTTAAGGATCACTCCCCAACCCAGTTTGTGTAAGTTCCAGTTTCTTCGCACCCCACTTTTCCTCTTCAGCTACCCTCCTCGGTCGTCAAATTCTCATTTCCCCGTTATTGTTCTTAGTGCGTCTTTCTTTCTGGTTATCTGAGATAGGTAGATTTAGGCATTTTGTGGGTAGTCCTGCCAAGATAGAGGTATTTAAAGAAACGTATCACATACCACAGGGCATACACTTGCGGTATTGTCCCCCAGAGAAACTACTAATCGACCGAGAGGTGGGAGAAGTCATAATCCCAGTCATAGCTTTCATAGAAGGGGGAATGACCCTCCCTATGGGCTCCATTACAAGAGATTACCTTCGTAATCATAGGCTTAGTCCCGACCAGTGTGCACCTAACGTCTTTAGGATCCTAGGAACAGTCGATGCGTTGGACCAACATTTAGGCTTGGGGCTCACCTGGTTTGACGTAGTACATATGTACGAGTGTCATAGACAAAAAGGGGCGGGATATTATCTTAAATCTCGGTCCGATATCGTTAGGCTCATATCCTGTCTTCCCAAGTCTAATAAAGGGATGAAAGACAACTATCTGATCGTCTCGGGAGCGTGGCATGACGATCTTCATTGCCCAACCCAACCAGGAGAGCCAAGTGGGATATCTCGGATCTAGGTTCCCTAGAAATAGATTTAGGATCTTTAACACTAGCACTGCACCTTTTCTCCTCATATTCATATTTTACTTGAAGTTTTTGATTATGTTTAATTCGGTTGTGGTGTTAACAGATAAAAGGCACGTATCTCCTTGGCTCAGCCTAACTAACGTTGCCGCACTCAATTACTTACTGAGATCAGAGATTTTTGTAAGTGAAGACAGGCAACTTTGGGTCGCACATCTCATTCTTGATTTCAAGCCACTCTCAGATACATTTCAATCGGTCGGCAACGCGATAAGGCAGGAAGACCATCGCATAAACCGGATAGACGTTGCTCGGCCAAATTTTTTGTCTTCGTTCGATCTTGCCCCTGTGCCACATCCAAACCTGCAGCGTGTACCATTACTCATCCAACTGGTTCAACAGTTTCCCCTCGAACCAGTCGCAGCAGAGGAAAGAGTTGCTTCCTCAGCCTCTTTACTTGAGGAACAGATTGATCAGTTCCAATTTGAAGAAGAGGCATCAAGAGAAGTTCAGGTAATTCCAATTTCTGACACCGAGGAGGAGACTGACAAATAGTCCAGCGTCCACGCTCCTGTTCCAATAACTACTCTTCCAGACGATTCTTCGGAAGAAGAAATGGCAAGCCTAAAGGACTTAATGAAGGCTAGGAAAAAAACGTCTGAGGCCAAAGAGACCGGTTTGTCTCAACCAGTTGTTAACCTTCCTCCACCACCTCCTCAGGTCCCTATTGACCTTAGCTTAAAGCCAATCCCTGAACCGAAGAAGAAAAGGCCCATTATAGATACTGAAGAAGGTCAGGTGGTGCCTCCAAAAGGAATTAAGCAACAGAGAGTGGCCAAGGATCATCGAGGGCAAAGGGCTTCATCTGTTGAGAGCCGAGATGACACTCTCATCACCGATATGCACTGAGGACAGCGCATCTGGTCCCCAAAGCTAGAGCTGGATGGTGTTCCCTTCCCTTAGGACACCACAGTCAGAAATTACCAAGGGGGGAAGGCAGGTCTCATTGCTGAGGCCTTGGAGCAACCACTTCTCTTGCCAAACGATATGAAGGCTTACAGGTGCTTCAATCAGCATGAACTCTTTTTGTCCCTTAAGAGGGACTTAGCCATGGTAAGTGAATTGATCCACTTCTTCAATTAAAATGCCGGTCATCCTATTCGTCCCTTTTCTTTACTTTATACTAAAATTTTTCATCCTGCTATGTAGATTACCCAACAAATTTATGTGGCCGAGGAGTGGAATAAGAACGCTCGCAATGAGGCCTATGCGGAGGCCTATTCCCGGTTCGAGGTTGAGAAGAAGATGGGTAGTCTTAAGAAAGACTACGATAAGCTGTCTGAGCAGCTAAAAAAGATGATCGAGCAAAGGAATAGCCTCGTTGCTGGCCTTAAAAATGCTGAGAAGTAGGCCGAAGACCAACGCAAGCAATTGCACATGACCGAGATTAATCTAGAGACAGAGAGGAAACTAGTGAAAGGTCTTCGAGCTGAACTTCAGAAAGCCAGGGAAACTGCCCAATCAACCAAGGAAACTGCCAAATTGGCCAAGGAGACAGTTAAGGTTGAAAAGCAGGCAGCATACAAGCTTGAGGTGAAGGAGACCCAAGCCAGACTCATAGAAGAGTTCTCCGCACTTAGTAGAGATTATTGTGATATAACCTGGGGTAAAGCCCTTGACGCTGTTGGGGTCCCTGTAGAATCTAACATGAGGCAACCTGGGAGCATTTATTATGATCCTGAAATTCGCGAACTCCCAAGTCCTGACTCTTCTCCGCCCAAACAGCTCCCGGAGGCCCCAGAACAGTCTTTGGTAAGCCAAGCTCCTCCTACCCTTCCTGAAGCTCCCAAAGAGTCTAAGCAAACTGGTGGTCAAGGCAAGCAAGCTAAGGATCCTCAAGACAAGAGTAAGGATTTGGGTAAGAAGGCAACTCCTTCAGAACCCAAGGACCAAACCCAAGATGCTACTGCCACCCAATCCGACAAGGCTTAGATACTTAGGGTTTTTATTTCATATGTATTAGTCTTATATTATTATTATTTTTTTTTTTTAACATTGTAAGGTATTGAAAAGTACTTTCTTTTTTATCAATGAAATTGTTCTTCTTTTATTTTCTATATCTTCATTGCACATCTTATAAGATTCATTGTTATTGCAAATGATGCTAACCAATAGCTACTGTAATCTGAGTAGACTTAACAACGATATCCTGCTAATTATGCAAATAACTTATACAAATACTGGAAAGATATAGATTGTATAAGAATTGTTAATGAACATAAGAAATAACGAATGATATGAAGGTTCTATATATTTTCTGGTTCTTAAATAATTAGATGTTTTACTTGAATTGGTTTTTGTACAACACTTAAAAAGAATACTACTGAGCATTGCTTCTAAACCAAGCACACGACTAAAGAGGCTTATCATAAGTTAGAGTCTATTTAAATACCTCCGAGGGCTTCAGGTGTAATTGCATTTAGGTTTAAACATTAATAAGAACTATAAGGAGGTGCTAACTAATCCACATCATCTGGTCCGAGGACTTCAAGTGTGATTGAATCTAAGTTTAAACACTGGCAAGAATTGTAAGGGAATGCTAACTAACCCGTATCATCTGGTCCGAAGACTTCAGGCATGACAGGATTTAAGTTTAAACACAGGAGTTGTGAAGGATTGTTAACTAATCCATATCATCTGGTCAGATGACTTTAGGCATGATTGGATTTAAGTTTAAACACTTAGAAATTGTAACGGAGTGTTAACTAACCAGTATCATCTGGTCCGAGGACTTCAGGCATGACAGGATTTAAGTTTAAACACTTATGGGAACCGTGAATGAGTGTTAACTAACCCATATCATCTGGTCCGAGGACTTCAGGCATGAATGGATTTAAGTTTAAACACTTATAACTTTAATAGAGTGTTAACTAACCCATATCATCTAGTCCGAGGACATCAGGCGTGAATGAATTTAAGTTTAAACACTTAGAAATTGTAACGGAGTGTTAACTAACCTGTATCATCTGGTCCGAGGACTTTAGGCATGACAGGATTTAAGTTTAAACACTTATAGGAACCGTGAATGAGTGTTAACTAACCCATATCATCTGGTCCAAGGACTTTAGGCATGAATGAATTTAAGTTTAAACACACTTCCCCGAGACCTTTACGTAATAAATAAACACAATGATTAAAGAAAATGCTCGATTAATAATAATACCTTTTGAGGTTGCTTACATTCCAGGGGCGTGGTATTACATGACCATCCAAGTCTTCCAAAAAATATGCCCCAATGTCAGCCCCTGAGGTTATACGATATGGCCCTTCCCAGTTGGGTCCTAACTTTCCCCAAGCTGGGTTTTTTGCAGCACCCATAACTTTCCTGAGTACCAAATCACCAGGTTCTAAAGGCCTTACCCTTACGTTGGCGTCGTAACCCTGCCTGAGTTTTTGTTGGTAATCTGCCAATTGCACCATTGCATTTTCCCTCCTTTCCTCAATCAGATCCAAACCTTTCTCTAGCTGTTCATTATTGCTAATCGGATTGAATGAACTAGTCCTCAACGTCGAGAACCTAGTCTCCAGAGGGATAACCGCTTCAGCCCCATAAGTCATTGAAAAGGGGGTCTCCCCCGTAGACTTACGAGATGTAGTTCTGTATGTCCAGAGTACATGTGGTAGTTCTTCCACTCATTTGCCCTTCGCATCATCTAGTTTTTTATTCAGTCCATTAAGTATGACCTTGTTAATAGCTTCCGCTTATCCATTCCCTTGAGGATAAGCAGGAGTGGAATATCTATTTGTGATTCCCAGCTCGCAACAGTAGTTTCTGAATGCTTTGTTATCAAACTGAAGACCATTGTCCGATATAAGAGTGTGAGGGATCCCAAACTGAGTAAAAATATTTTTCCAGACAAATTTCTTCGCGTCTATGTCCCTGATATTTGCTAGAGGTTCGGCTTCAATCCACTTGGTGAAATAATCTGTGCCGACCAGAAGATACTTCTTGTTTCCTACTGCTTTAGGGAATGGTCCCAGGATATCTAAGCTCCACTGAGCGAATGGCCATGGGCTGGATAATGGATTAAGGGTTCCGCCCGGTTGGTGTATGTTTGAGGCAAACCGTTGACACTGATCGCACTTTTTAACGTATTCATTTGCCTCATTTTGCATATTTGGTCACCAATAGCCTTGGGTAATGGCTCTGTGAGCCAAGGATCTACCTCCCGTGTGGCTTCCACAGATTCCTTCATGGAGCTCTTCGAGGAATGATTCAGTTGTCTCAGGATGCATGCACAACAAATACGGCCTTGAATAAGAACGTTTGTACAATTTCTGGTTCTCGGGTAGCCAGAATCTAGTAGCCTTCCTCCGAACTTTGTCAGCTTCCAACCTTTCTTCAGGCAAAGTATCTTTCTTCAAAAATTGGATTATAGGGTCCATCCAGCTGGGCCCAGCTCTGATTTGATGAATCCGGACTGCACCTCTTCTTATCTCCGTGGGCTCACGTAAATCTTCAGCGAGGATAACCTGAGGCAGATTCTGTGCCGAAGAGGCGAGTGTGGCCAGAGAATCAGCATGTGCATTACCATTTCTAGGAATGTGTAGCAAATCAAAAGACTCGAACTCTGACTGTAGACATTTAACTTGGCTCAAGTACTCTTGTATTCTTTCATCTTTCGCTTCAAATTCTCCTAGTACTTGTCCGACGACTAGCCTTGAGTCCGAGAACATTTCCACTGATTTTCCTCCCATTCTTTGTACCATTGACATTCCCATCAGTAGAGCTTCATATTCAGCCTCATTGTTTGTTGCCGTGAAGCTTAGTCTTAGTGACTTTTCAACAACGATCTTCTCTAGAGATATTAGCACCAGCCCCACTTCAGATCCTTTTTGGTTTGCTGCACCGTCTATGTATACTTTCCAAGACAAATGACCTTGTTGAGAAATCATGCCAACCGATTTTCCATCCATGTTCTGTGTCGGATTCAATTCCTCTAACGGGGGTTCGGTGAACTCGGCCACCAGATCTGCGAGTACTTGACCCTTCATGGAGGTGCGAGGCATATACTTGATGTCAAAAGCCCCTAAAATGGTACCCCATTTAGCTATCCTCCCTGTGTAGTCAGCACTTCGGAGTATTGCTTTAAGCAAGAGTTGGGTGAGGACGACAACTGTATGTGCTTGGAAATAATGAGGCAGTTTACGTGTGCCAAGTACTACTGCCAAGATGGCCTTCTCCAATGGCAGGTAACGAATCTCGGCCTCACGCAACGACTTGCTCAAGTAATAAACTGGCCTTTGCATACCATTATCAACTCTTAGCAACACCAAGCTTACTGCAAAAGGAGCCACAGCAATGTAGGCAAAAAGGACCTCATCTGGCTTAGGACTGGACATAATTGGTGGCCAAGCGAGATAATCTTTAAGTTGTTGAAAAGTTAAGGCACACTCTTCATTCCACTCCTTTCTACTTCTTAATCAACAAGAAGAAGGGTCTACATCAATCCGCTGACCAAGAGATAAATCGGTTCAGAGCAACGGCCATTCCAGTCAGCTTCTGGACCTCCTTAGGATTCCGAGATAGTTGCAAGTTGTTTATAGCCTTTATCTGATCAGGATTGACCTTGATCCCCCAATGGGTGACCATGTAACCAAAGAACTTGCCTGACCCCACGCCAAATGAACATTTGGAGGCATTTAAACGCAGCTTGTACTTTCTAAGAACTTCAAAAATGTTCAAAAGGTCACCCACATGTTCCGAGACTACCTTGTTTTTTACTACCATGTCATCTATGTAGACCTTAATGTTCTTGCCCAACTGTGGTTCAAACATCCTCGTCATCATTCTTTGGTATGTAGATCCTGCATTTTTTAAGCAAAATGGCATCACCTTATAGTGGTAGTTCCCGGTGGAGGTAACAAAAGCAGTCTTTTCTTGATCCTCCAAGGCCAAGGGTATTTGGTGATAGCCTTGAAAGGCATCTAGGAAGCTCATTGGAGGATGGCCTACCATTGCATCCACTAGTTGATCTATTTTGGGCATAGGAAATGGATCTTTTGGACACGCCTTATTAAGGTTTGTAAAATCCACGCACACTCGCCACTTCACATTCTTCTTCCTCACCACTACAGTATTAGCTAGCCATTCAGGATAAAACACCTCCTTAATAGCTCCAACTTGCTTGAGCTTCGTTACCTCCTCTCATACCGCATCAGCATGCTCCTTGGATGGGCGCCGAGGAGGTTGTTTCTTAGGGACGACCAGTGGGTTGACATTTAGGTGATGACAAATAAACCCTGGATCCACTCCTGGGGCTTCATAAGCGTTCAAAGCAAATACATCTATGTTCTTTTTGAGAAAGTCCACTAACTCTTCCATCTCTTGAGGTGGCAACTGAGAGCCGACTTGAAAAAACTTCTCTGGATCATCCCCAATAATGACTTTTAACAAATCTTCACATTTTGCCTCCTCGGCTGTTCTATCAATAGGCGCTGCTAAGGGTTTTAACTGCTATAATTCTTCCCCTGGATAGGCCGAGGACTCAGTTTCGAGCTTATGTTTTATGGCAGCCACCAAGCATCTCCTGGCCATAGATTAATCACTTAAAATTTCCTGGACCCTACCTTTGGATGGGTACTTGATCTTCTGGTGCAGAGTAGAAGGAACAGCCCCTAATGCATGAAACCATGCTCTGGCCACAATCGTTGTATATGGTGAATATGCATCCACAATAATGAAATTTACCTCTACTACCTCCGTACCAGCTTGCACAGGTAGCCATATTTGACCCTTTGGGATAACGACCTTTTTGTCAAAACCCACCAAAGGAGAACTGTAGGGAGTTAAGTCCTCAGGTTTTAAGTTCAGCTCCTTGTAAAGGTCAGGATACATTACTTCAACCCCACTGCCTTGGTCCACCATCACCTTTTTCACATCATACCCTCCAATTCTGAGGGTAACTACCAAAGCATTGTCGTGCGGTTGGATGGTTCCAATCTTATCCTCATCCGAGAAGCCCAATACCAGTGGAATCTCCCTTTTAGCCCTTTTCAGATCTTGATTGCTATCCCCTGTGGGTAAATGGGTCACAGACATTATTCTAGATGGCTAGGATTCTGTTCTCCCTGGCGCAACGAAGATAACGTTGATAGTTCCCAAATGGGGTCTTGAAGAATCATCTCTTCAGGGCTCCGAGGTCGCCTGACTCCCTCGGCCACTAGAATGATGCAAGAGTTGCTTTAGTTTACCCTCTCGGACAAGTTGGTCCAAATGATCTCACAGACTCCTGCAATCTTCGGTGGTATGCCTATTGTCTTGATGATACTGGCAATAAAGATTATGATTACGCCTTTCGGGGTTTCCCACCATCTTGTTCGGCCACTTGAAGTACGGTTCATTTTTAATCTTTTCCAAAACTTGATGCACTGGTTCTTTGAATACAGCATTAACTGCTTGAAGATTTGTTGACCCTGACTGCCCAGCAAAATCCCTACGCGGCTTGTTATTGTTGTATCTATCCGACCTGAAATCCCTCCTCTCTTGAGGGATAACCTTATCCTTCCCTTTTCCTTGCTGCTGGTCCTCTTCAACTCTCTTATACTTATCAATCCGATCCATGAGCTGGCGCACGTTAGTCGCGGGCTTGCCAGTTAAGGACTTTCTTAAACCATGCCCGGATGGAAGTCCGAGCATAAAAGTACTAATAGCCACGTCATCGAAATCACCTTCGATCTCATTGAACAACTCCAAATATCTGTCGGAGTATGTTTTAAGATTCTCACCCTCTTGCATGCTCAAAGATAGGAGAGAAGCTAGCGACTTAGGAACTCTCCTGCAGGTCACAAACCGTGAACCAAATGCTTGAGTGAGTTCATGGAAAGAGTCTATGGATTCTACCTTCAGGCCATCAAACCACCTCATCGCAATGGGTCCAAGACTGGACGGAAAGACTTTGCACACCAAGGCCTCGTTCTTGGAATAAACAGCCATTCTTTGGTTGAAATGGCTCACGTGCTCAACAAGATCAGTTCGCCTGTTGTAAATGGTGAATGTTGGCTGGTTAAAATGTCGGGGAAGTCTTGCCCCTTCAATCCTACGCATGAATGGAGATTTGGTCTAAGGCTCGGCTCATAGCATCATTCCTTACACCTTTATACGGCGGGCTTTTAAACTGTCGCTCGTTATGAAGCTCTTCTTCATAAGAGAAAGACTCACTGGAAGGAGTTCGAGACCTCCGTTTGTAACTAATGTCTCTTCCATCATCGAAAGAAACATCACTGTCAGGGGAAGCTCGCTTCCTTTTTGCATGGCATAGCTCTCTCTTCAGCCGGTCAATCTCTAGCTGCATGTCCCGTTGGCCTTTGCATGGGAGATACGACTATCACCTCATAACTAGCTCCTCTCATTATGTACTGTGTGTACACTTCCTTCACGATCACCTCTTCGTTCGAGGTTAAGGAAAGGATCTCCACATTGGGATGCCCTGGACTCTGCTGGTTGTTGATCTGGTTCAGCCATCATCAACAGTTGTTCTTACTTCTGCTCAAGCTCTCCCCACAGACGGCGCCAATTGTCTGGTCAAGATTGGTAGCCCAAGTCCAAAAAGTAAGGGATTTGAGCCCAATGAGCCCAATACAATGAATTTGCAGAGAGTGGGTGAAAGAACTTGGCTATTCGTGAATTAAACAACAGTTAATCGAGATTTTAAGAGATGAGTCAGTACAAAAACACACTTAAAACTAGAATAAATTGATGTCCGAAGAGATAAATTATTGTTTGAAAGGCTAGTACAGTTTTTAGAGCTACAGTAAAATTTTCTTCTGCTTCTTTTTCTCTCTTTTTTCGATCCCCTCTCTAATGAGAGGTCTCTTACATTTATATAGGTCTCCTTTAAACCATCTTCATCTTACACTTGTTCTTCATCTGAGTATTCACTTGAGTACATGTCCCATCAGGTATCTCCTTTGGTTCTCCATGAGTGGTAGCAGCTGAGATTGCACTGTTTAGGGGTCTTATCCACATAAATGCGACTAGAAAGTTGCTGCAGTGCATTAAATGCGGTGGTAGCAGCTTATTCTTTAGATATTTCTCTCTTCTTATCATCTTTATACAAGCAGGGGATTCATCCTTATCATAGGAACTTCCTGGAAGTTCACCCGAACTGCACAGGTATTTGTTTGATCGATATCCTTCAAGTCCGAGGAGTATAAACTCCTCGGACTATATTCATTTATCTTTTCCTTGCGGGATTCTTCACTCTGGGCTCTCCCAATCCTTTACTCCTTCTCGGACGTACACACATCTTCAAATAGGGCCCAAGGCCCGATACACGGATTTGGGCTTTTATCCCCACAGTTAGATTTCACAGTTTGACAAATCGGAGGGCTACAAGGTCGTCATGGCGGCGTGTGTGGCCAAAGTCTGATATGGGAGTCAAGAAGTTTTGGCGGCGCATGAAATTGTGCTGGAATCTTTTATGGAGCGTAGGGATGACAATTTTGCCCCGCCCTGCTTAACCCGTCCCTCCTTGTTTCGCCCCACACGGGTTTTCCTCACCCCGCAAATGTGGTGGGGCGGGGATGGGGCAAGATTTTAGCCCTGCACCACGGGGCAGGGTGGGGATGGGTTTAGACTTTTTCGACCAACCTCGCCCTGCCCCGCGTTATTAAGAGTTATAATTGTAAATTTTTCATACCCTAAAACCCTACTATTTAAACAAACATATCAACATTAGCTTATTTTATTCTACCTAATGTGGTTCTCTGCATTTATTTTGTTATGTGTTATACTATGAAATTTTTTTTTTTTTTTTGGTGATTGTCTTGTTAAACACTTGGATATATTATTCAATTTTTTCTAAAAAATGATTTGATTTGAAGTGATAAATTTAGTTGTAATTTCAAGTATATTTTTATTAATGAAATAGGCTTCATTAAAAATATTGTACTAGTTGTAAGGCAAATTAACAAAAAGTAGAATTTTACGGGATGGGATTGGGCTTCGCAGGGCCCCAAGGGGCGAGAATGAGGTGAAAAAATTTTCCCCGTCATGCGGGGATGGGGCAAGACAGAACCATGCTGGGCAGGGACAAAGACCCCATCCTTTGGCCCCACCCCGCCCCATTGTCATCCCTAATGGAGCATAGTGGCATGTGAAGCTTCTGGTGGTGACCAGCTTTCTGGGTTTTGGTCGCGGGATGCAATGGAGTACGTTTGTGGCGTTAGTTTCATCAGCGAAGGCTTGATGTGCATAGATCTGGGAAGGTAAGTCACGATTTGCTTAGTTGTTGGATTTTGACATAGCAATGAGCCACGGTGGTTGCGAGATGTCTTGGAGTCTAGATCCAACAGACAAGCATGTGTGACTTTAGATGGTAGTGTGCACGTGAGAATCTTCTTTGCTTGCTAGAGATGTTTGTTTGATGCCAAGAACAAAGTTTGGATCTGATACTATGTTAAACAAATATTAACAATGTGATGTGTTATACCATGTTGTATATGCTAGAGTGGATGCGGAAGGAGAAGCATAGAATAGGAATACCGAAAATATGATGGTTACGTAGTTCAGCCTTATTAGCCTATATCCACAGAAGAATCCTTTAAAGACTACATCTTTATTATATAAGAGTGTAGTACAATAACATGTGTTACAATAAATCATAACATGAGTATATATAGGCGACTAAACTCTAGACTACTAAATATAAGAGTGGACTTGGACTTATTACATTGAACTAATATGTATGATATATCTCTAACAATTAATACCTTTTAAACTTCATAAAGGTGATAAGTCATAATTAGTGGATAATAAGATTTAATATGAACATATTGTTAGTTTGTTACTACCATTTTTATTCTCCATAAATTATAATTACACTTGAAAAAATTCTGCACAACTAACATAATTTTTCCGTGTGAGTTTGAGTAAGCAAAGTCAAAAGTGAAAAGAGAGATTATAATTATTTTAGAAGGTTGTGTACAGCTGAGGCAGTACGGCCAATTGCCGGCACTCCAGGACAAGAGAGAATAAGAGTGTTTGGTTCCACTTTTTAGAGCCAAAATGCACTTTTTTTTCAGCTGAAAATCCAAACTGTGTTTGGTGCCGCATTGTAAATGCGCGATGTAAAAAGAGTTTAGCTTAGGCTGTGTTTGTTTTGACTTCAAAATACTTCCGGAAAACCATTTCCGTAAAACTTGAGTGTTTGGCTGAATTGGAAAATTCGGTCAACTGAAAATCATTTCCCCTTTGACCGAAAATTAGAGCTCCCACGGGTGAAATTCATTTCACCTTCTATTTTCACTTCAAATGGCATTTTCCGGAAAACGAACCACCAGAGCACGAAGAGAGAGAGAGAGAGAGAGCGAGAGAGAGAACGAATAGAGAGAGAGAGAGAGCGAGAGAGAGAACGAACCAACCCACACTGGCGTCCAAGATCTTCGACTTTGCCGGTGCCACGAACGGACGAACCCAGAACCCACGATCTTCGACTTCGCCTTCGCGCCACGAACTGATCTTCGACTTCGCCGGTGAACCCAGAGCCCAGATCACCACCGAAGACCGACCCACCGAAGATCGCACCCCACCGACGAACCCACGAGGCTTCGACCTTCGACCTTCGAACCATTGCCTTCGACGACCTAGACCCAGACCTTCGAACCATTGCCTTCGAACCATCGCTCTCTCTTCCTGGTCGACGACTCAGTTTTTTTTTTTTTTTTTTTAAGTTTGATTGTTGGCTCTCTTCCTCGTCGACGACTCAGTTTTTTTTTTTTTTAAGTTTGATTGTTGTTGTTGTTGTTGTTGCTGTGTTGTTGTTGCCGGAATGTGTTGTTGTTGTTGTTGTTGTTGCTGTGTTGTTGTTGCCGGAATGTGTTGTTGTTGTCGGAATGTGTTGTTGTTGTTGTTGTTGCTGTGTTGTTGTTGCCGGAATGTGTTGTTGTTGCCGGAATTTGCTGCCGGAATTTGTTGTTGAATGGTAGGAAAATAGCATTTTCCTAATAGAACCAAACACATAAAAATATTTTCCACAACAATTTTCATAATACACCCAAACACTTAAAAATATTTTCCTTTTCCGAAAAATAACATTTCCGGAAAATACATATTTTTCGGAAATGCTATTTTCCGAAAAAAGAAAATATTTTTAAGTGTTTGGTTGAATTATGAAAATTGTTGTGAAAAATATTTTAATGTGTTTGGTTCTATTAGGAAAATGCTATTTTCCGGCAGCAAATTCCGGCAACAACACAACAACAACAACAATAGCAAATTCCAAAAACAACAACAACAACAACAATAATCAGTTCATAAAAAAAACAACAACAACAACAATCAAATTAAAAAAAAAAAAAAAAACAGCAACAACAATCAAATTAAAAAAAAAAAAAAACTGAGAGATCGAGGAAGAGAGAGCTTGAGGTGCGATGGCGCGATCGAGGGTCTGGGTCTGGGTCGAGCGGCGTTGGAGCGATGGCGCGATCGAGCAGGCGATGGGTCTGGGTCGACGACGAGGTGCGATGGCGCGATCGAGGTGCGATGGCGATGGTGCGATGGCGATGGTGCGATGGCGCGATCGGCGCGATGCGATGACGAGGTGCGAGACCAGTGCGATGGCGAGGTGCTGCGATCGACGCGAGACCGGTGCGATGGCGCGGTTCGTGGGTTCGTCGGTTCGTGGCGCCGGCGAAGTCGAAGTCGAAGGCTCGTTCTCTCTCTCGCTCGGTTTGGTTCGTTAAGGCTCTGGCTCTCTCTTTTCCGGAAATCATTTGAAGGTAAAATAAAGGCGTAAAATGATTTCCGGGTCAAAGGAGTAAATCCGGTCAAACTGAAGCTGATTTTCTGGAAAATAAAATTTTCCTTTCCTGCCAAACACTGGGGTCAGGTGGTAAATGATTTCCGGAAATCATTTACCACCAAAACAAACGGACCCTTAGTTTCACTTTTTACAAGGTTGTGTACAACTGAAGGCAGTATGGCCAATTGCCGGCACTCCCGGACAAGAGAGAATTAGCGGGTTTGGTTCCACTTTTTAGGAGCCAAAATGTACTTTTTTTTTCAGCTGAAAATCCAGACTGTGTTTGGTGCCGCACCGTAAATGCGCGATGTAAATACTAAAAAGAGTTTAGCTTTAGTTTCACTTTTTACAAGGTTGTGTACAGCTGAGGCAGTACGGCCAATTGCCGGCACTCCAGGACAAGAGAGAATTAGCGTGTTTGGTTCCACTTTTTAGGAGCCAAAATGCACTTTTTTTTTCCAGCTGAAAATCCAAACTGCATTTGGTGCCGCACTATAAATGCGTGCTGTAAAAGAGTTTAGCTTAGGCTGTGTTTGGTTTTATGTAAATTTATTTTCGAGTGTAAAATAGATTCAGGAGAAAATATTTTACGAAAAATGAAAACATGTTCTGTTGTTTGTCTGTGTTGTGAAAATTATGCCAGAAAATTATTTCTTGTGTTTGTTCTTTCATGTAAAAAACCTATTTTCAGAAAAGGGAAACACAAGTCAGCCCCCAGCCACCACTTGGTCCAGCCACCGCCACCACCAAGGAAAAGCACAACCCACCACCAACCACACAAAATCCAGATCGAGAAGAGGACAAAAACCGCCCCCATTACTCCGTTACCACCAAAACACCACCACTCACACCACCACAATAACAACAAAATTTGAAATCAAAGAAAAATAATATCAAACACAGAAATATGTGGGGGGTTTGGTTCGAGTTAGAGAGAAAAAGTGAGATGAGAAGATGAAAACCACCGTGGAGAAGAGAGGGAGGGTGAGACCGATCGAAGAGAGGGATGGTGAGACCGTTCCAGATCGAGCTATGGTGGTTGGTGGATCGGGTTCATATAGGGGTGGAGGAGGTGTTTGACTGGTCGGCGACGAGAGGACGACGTGATTTAGAGGGCGGCGGTGACGATCAGACCCGGTTCAAAGGTGTGATCTTCATGCGGCGCGAGATCGGGGGGACGATCTTGGCGGCACGATCTCGGCGAGACAATCTCGTCGGGGCGTCTGGGGGTTGGGGCGCGATCTCCACTCTCTCTTCTTGCTCGTTCTCTCTCTCTCTCTCTCTTTGGTTGTCTGTGATCTGGAAATGATTTGAAAGTAAAATAGAAACGTAAATCATTTTCTAGGTCAAAGGCTTTATTTTACAGTCAAAGATGTTCATTTTCCGAAAAAATTTATTTTACATGGGCACCCAAACATGTTGCTGGGTGTAAAATATTTTCCGGAAGTCATTTACACCCAAAACAAACGCAGCCTTAGTTTGAGTGTTTTTTTGGCGTAAATGCACTTTTAGTCCCTATATTTTGACTTTTTTCATTTTAGTCCCTACATTTTATTTTTACCACTTTTAGTCCCTAAATCAATTTACGCCTTCCATTTAAGTCCTTGAAGCTACCTTCTATCACTAATCTAACGGGCAAATCAACGGATGAATAAAATAATAATAAAAAATTTACTGTAGCATGCCACATCATATTATAATTTAAAATATTTATTTTTCAATTTTAACAAAAGAAAAAATATGAGTTGCACAGATTTCATTTTCAACGAACACCAAAGAACACAAACCCAGATTTTAAACATAAGAACACATGCCCAGATTTTCTTGCATTTTCTTGCCTTTTCTTTTCAACCAAACACAAACACAAATCAATCTCCAGCAAGAACACAAACACAAACCTAGCAGCAAATCTTATTAGATTTTCTCAAACCACAAAACCTAGATATACAAAATCTCAACTCAAATCCAGATTTTCTCATCTTTCAATCAATAACAAAACCTCCAGCAAATAAAATTCATAAACCTAGAAACCAAATTCATAAACCCAGAAAATTCAGCATAAAAACACCATTAAAAAAAATCATAAATTCCAAAGCCCCCATCCTCAAACCCAAGCAAAATCATTTCTCAGTTCTTTTTCATTCTTTGTTTGGTTGCCAAGAAAATGAAAGAATAAAAATTTGGACAAAAATTTCGTCTCCATAGTCTCTCCAGACAAAAACACAAACACCTAAACTACAAAAAAAATCTCACAATGGAAAAACCCACAACAAGCTCAACGTGTCAACAAGTCGACTTGTTGTGATCGGTGATCTCCACGACGATTTGGAGAAGTCGAAGCAAGCGTTACGACATAAACGACTCCGGCGACTGGACCGACGGGTCAACAACTGTGCTTCAAGTCGGCGATGTACTCGATCGTGATGGCGATGTACTCGATTGCGGCGGCGATGTACCAGAATGGAACATGCTCGACCAGATCCCCTTCTCCACCTTCTCCAAGCTCTCCTTCTCCGTCCCTGAACCCGAGGACCTCCTCCTCTGCGATGCTCTTAAGTTCTACGATCGATCTTTTGACCGCATCACTCCCAAGAATGAGCGCCGTCTTGAATGCTTCAAAAACTGTAATTTCTTCAAGGTTACCACCACTGATGACCCTGTCATCTGCCGCCTCGTTAACGAGGACAAAGCCACCGTCTTTGCCACTGACACCATCCTCTCTACCCTCATGTGTGCACCCAAGTCTGTTTACTCATGGGACATTGTGGTCCAGAGGGTCGAGAACAAGTTGTTCTTGTTCTTATGTTTTTGGTGTGTTCTTTTTTTTCTTTTTTAATTTTTAATTCATATTTTTTCTTTTGTTAAAATTGAAAAATAAATATTTTAAATTATAATCTAATATTTTAAAATATTATTTTATTCATCCGTTAGTTTGCCCGTTAGATTAGTGACGGAAGGTAGCTTCAAGAACTTAAATGGAAGGCGTAAATTGATTTAGGGACTAAAAGTAGTAAAAATAAAATGTAGGGACTAAAATGGAAAAAAGTTAAAATGTAGAGACTAAAAGTGCATTTACGCCTATTTTTTTTAAACTAAAATTTCAATTTGTTTTGATAAAAAACTATCATATTATACTACCAGATATTTTTGGTGCAATAGTCACTTCATAAGTATAAGTGCTTATGAGGTGTGAGGGGTAAGGGTTGGGGTTCAAGTCTCCAGAAGAGAACTTCACACACATATATACTTAGATTAGACTATAATAGAATTTCTATCTTGTATAAAAAAAAAAATACCATATTATATGCTAATTAAATAAAATGTAAAAATTAAAACTTACTACTAATTACTATTATATATTTAAAATAATAAGAGATATCTAATTAAAAAAATAGGTAAACTAAATCCTTATAAAAAAGTCAATTTTTCAAATACAATCATGGGACAGTTGGGGAGTTATAATTGCAAAATATCACAAGCGCGTTGTTAATGCTTTCGAAGATTGATTTGAGGACAGCCCATGGAAAATGGCCAATTGCCGCTGATTGTGGTCACAATGTTGCTAAGCGAATTATTCATACTTTTAATGTGAAAAAGGGGAAAATTCTTTTTATCTTAATAGCATGGCTTCGTAAGATTCTGCAACAAATTTTTTTTTTTTTTTTTTTTTGCTAAACTACAACAAAAATTATATAGACATTATACATGTGCACTTGAACATATACACGTCTATACACACACTAAAACTTAAATTCATGCAATTCATGTTTATATTAATTGATATCTGAATGTAAGAACACCAACAATATAATGGTATATATATATCCACTTGGCATACTTGATAGTACTAGCTCCAACCCAATTATTTTGTTTACCAAACTGCCAAGTGAGGTAAAGCAACTTGTCTAAAAGAAGAGGCTGCCAGCCTGCCACGTGGATCTTATCCAATATATGTCGCTGCATAACAAAATCATGTTTGTGTTATTGTTTACCCAATTTTGTTTAATATTATAGTAATGCTACCATAATTTCGCAGCAACTTCATAACAAATTTTAGGTGATAAATTTTTATTAGAGCACTAGCATTACATGTACTAAATATCGAATATTTTATTCAACATAGTGTCTTTCTGATCTCTCTCTCTCTCTCTCTTCCCTCTCCTCTCTGCTTGCTTTGTTTATTTGAGCTCTCTCTATATTTTTCCTTACCTCTTTACCTCCCTCACCGATCAAGCCTATGTTTGAAGTCACCACCACCGTTGGTTTGAAGCCCATCTTAGCCACGATTTGAAGTTGGTCTGGGCTACTACTGCCAATCTAAAAGCACCACCGTCGAATAGGAAAAGCCACCATCAGCCAAATTTCTCTAGCTCTCATACCAGCTTGTTCTTATTTTTAATATGGTGGTGGCTATTTTTTTGTTTTTTTTTTGGTAGTTTAGGTTTGTTAGGGAAACCACAATTTGACTCCTTACAATCACTCTAAAAATAGGCCAGCGGGGCGTGATGTCAAATATCATCAAAGATTTGAGTGTATCTTCCTCATCACCAATTGGTTTTGAGGTGAAATGGCACAACTCAAGGTCCGACAAATAGTTCCAGAGTCAAGGTAATGGGTTCAAGTCACGAGGGTGTCATTGTGAGGGAGAAATTGTTGGGGGAACCATAATTTGACTCCCTGCAACCACTCTAAAAATAAGCCCACGGGGCGTAAAGTTGAATGTCATAAAAGATTTGAGTGTATTTTCTTCATCACCAATTGGTTTTGAGGTAGAATGACACAGCTCACGGTCTGACAAGGTTAATTTGATTTTTGGTGTGTTAAAATATGATTTATTTATTTATTTTACTTCTAATACTAATGTTCTTAGTTCTAATTTGTATCTATTACTAATATTTTTTTTTTATCCACTAATAATAATTTATTACTTAAAATTTATTATGAAATTATTATAAAAATATTGTGAATATAATATTACTAAAATTGAAATTGCCATAGTTTTTGAATTTTTTTTGATCGGGCTAAAGGGCAATAGCCATGGATGATGGAACAGAAAAAAAAAAAAAAAAAAGGATAGGGTGGGGGAAGCAATCATAGTTTTTAAACTGAACTACCCTTATTCACGAAAAATTCTTAGGTAATCTCAAAGTACAGAGATATGGTACTCTCTCCTCTTAGATTCATCGTGGACTCCACTGTGAATGTGAGAGAAGGAAACATCATTCTCTGTGCTCTTTAAGAATTACGTCCCCATTAAATA
Organism: Quercus ilex subsp. ballota; assembly: GCA_032727855.1. NCBI lineage: Eukaryota > Viridiplantae > Streptophyta > Magnoliopsida > Fagales > Fagaceae > Quercus > Quercus ilex. Next base: position 65,301,820 of record CM064910.1, read on the forward strand.
AATAAATCAATTAAAAATAACACATTTTTTTATTCAAAAAATTATGTATGGACAATTCAAATTTTTTTTTTTTAAATAGCACAAGCCAAAGGAAGATGAGCACATTAAAAAAAACACTACTGAGAAGTACAAGAAAAACCAAAAAACAAAGAAGTAGGGGAAAAAAAAAAGAACAAAGAAAAAAGAAAGAAAAAAAAAACAAGTGGCAAGAACGACGCCCAGAAGAAAAAGAAATAAATAAAAAAACTACCAAGAACATTGCCCAAAAAAGAAAAAAAAAAAAAAAAAACACACACACACACACACAAATGGCAAGAACAACGCCCATGTGCACTGTGCACATAGGCATTTTGAACAGCTCAAATTGAGCTTTTCTCTCTCCCTTCCCCCCCCCCCCCCTCCCCGGTTTTCGGTACACATTGGCATTTTGAACAGCTTAAATTGAGCTTTTCTCTCCCCCCCCCCCCCCCCCTCCTTCCCTAGGGGGCTAGGTGAGAGAAAACACCTGAGCCCCACCACTTTTTTTCCCTCCTCCCCTCCCAACCAAACAACCACTTAAAATGCCATCTCTCCATTTTTCTCTCCTAAATTTTCCATCATCCTTAAAATCCCTTTAAACAAACATACCCTAAATTTCCAAGTTTTAAAAAGAGTTTTATAATTAGAAACATAATTACATAAATTTCGGATCTATTTTCAAGCTAGTGGTGACTTGTGGTACTAGTAAACTCAAAAAAGTGCTTTAAGACATTCAAGAATCCAATCTACTTAAAAAGTGTGACTTGTGGACCTGTGGTACTAGTAAACTCAAAAAAGTGCTTTAAGACCTTCAAGAATCCAATCTACTTAAAAAGTCATTGAGTTAAGCTTTACATTGGTCTAGCCTAAACCTTTAACCTTCCTTATATTTTAATAGATATAATAAGATTTGAATTTATAATACCGTTTTATGATAATTACTCTTAACATCAAATTAAGACAATTAGTTGATTCTTTTTAGTATAGGCAGAATTTGATTCCAAATTTCTAGACAATAAGTAGATTCTTTTTAGTATAGGCAAAATTTAATTCCAAACTTCTTATTTGATGGCAAATGACTTTACAATCACAAGTTGATTTAATTAATTGAAATCTTGAAACCACACTTATCTCCTCTCTATATGATCTAAAATCAACTCATGCTCCACCCTTTAAATTAGTGTCATGTATGATGATCCATTTGAAAGGAAGTTCTTTGTTGAACTCGAACCATTTTCCCGAATCATACGTGCCCAACTCTGCTTCCTTTTAATGACTTATTACAGGTTGATATTGTTGAATGGGACACCCTTTCTTTCTTTTATTTTTTTATTTATTTATTTTTTTTTTTTTTTTGAGTGAGATAGTGATTCAGTTCAAGATACCATTGGCTAATGGAACTAGAGGTTACAAAGTTTTCTTGCATTTTTTTGGTTGTGGCCCTTGGTCACAGATTAAGATAGCGAAACAACTGAAAGGCACGATGTAGTACTTATTCTCTTTTCTTTTTCTTGCCTCACTTTTTTTTCATGGTTTGCTAACTCAAATTGGAAACCATCGAATTCGAAGACACTCATAATTTCTTTCACGGGTCCATTATCGACACAATTAAATCCATAAAGCATTAGTTTTCTTGCATTTTTTTGGTTGTGGCCCTTGGTCACAGATTAAGATAGCGAAACAACTGAAAAGCACGATGTAGTACTTATTCTCCTTTTCTTTTTCTTGTCTCACTTTTTTTTCATGGTTTGCTAACTCAAATTGGAAACCATCGAATTCGAAGACACTCATAATTTCTTTTACGGGTCCATTATCGACACAATTAAATCCATAAATTTAGGAGGCCTGGAAAACGTAACAAATGTACAAGAGGCTGAAAATGCACAACTAAAAAATAAGATACACCTCCATAAGTTGAGATTACGGTTTGGCGGGCAAGCTAAGAATAGAAGAGGGGAGAATGATGAATTAGTTCTTAATGCGTTGGAGCCACATCCAGAGTTGGAGAGTTTATGGATTTATGGGTACGGGGGTACAGGGTATCCTAATTGGGTGATGTCTTTGACCATTTTGAAAAGGCTCCACCTTTTGTGCTGTGATAAGTTAGAGCAATTGCCTCCTCTGAGGAAGCTGCGTTTCCTCAAATCATTAAGGATACGTTTTCAAAAAAGGGTGAAAAAGGTGGGTGTTGAATTTTTGGGAATAGAATCCAATAGGAAGAAGGATGAGGAGATGGAATCAACATCAACATCATCACTTATCTTATTCCCTAATTTGAATTTTCTCGAACTTAGCCATATGGAAGAGTGGGAAGAATGGGATGGGATGGGAGAAAGTGGTGATTCAGAATCAGTTTTAATTATGCCACGTCTTCAGGTTTTGATAATTGACTCATGCCCAAAGCTAAAGTCACTGCCCAACTTCCTCGAGAAAACTTCGTTAGAGAGATTGAAGGTCGATTGTCGAATTTCCAATTGGATGACGTTGGCATACAATTTACCCAGATTGAAATCACTTACATGTGTCGATCTGAATAAACTGTTATCACCGGCACAATAAACTATAGACAAAAAAAATAAATAAATAAATGAGAGAAAGAGAAGGTTTGAACAAGTAGTTTCTGTATCCCTGATTGCATGAAAATTTCTTAGGATGGGAGATATTTTGATGAATAGAAACTTCTTTTTGAACCAATAGAGGGAAACATATGTAGATTTGTATTTTGAGAACATTAATAGTAATCATTCTATTATCTGTACCCGATACTTTTAACTCTCAATGTAATATTGAGATAGTTATAAGTGATATATTTACCAGCAGCAGTTTGGGGTCTAGAAGCAAAGACATGGTCATGTGTCTTCAGGATTTGCTTTGCCACTTCTGCAGATGATGCAAACATAACAGGAAAGGATCCAAACTTGAGTTGCATAATTGGTCCATATTTTTGGGCCAATTTGTGAAGAGATTGATGAGGAAGAGGACCGATAAGGTTTAGATTGCCTATGATAGGCCAAGTTTTGGGACCTGGGGGAAGTTTTAGTTGGTTGCATTTGAAGGGTAATAACAATTTTGAGAGGAAAGCTAAAGCTGCTAGGGATGCCATTGCTAAAAGAGCCCAATAGGGAGACTCCATTGTTGGGAATTTAATTTGGGTTTATGGTAGTGAGATTTTGAAGTGGATTATGGGTTTATACAGGCGAATAAGCTAGTGTAATGCGTCTTAAGGCCTTTCAATGTTCAGTGCTTTAAAGCATTATGACACTGATGCTAGCTGCACAGCACCTATGTTCACACATACATAATCACAATGGCATTGGCAGTGAAATTGGACCCAACCAGAATTTTCCTTTATCATTTGAGGCTATAGTAAAAACCACTACTCAACCTCTGTGTTCATTATGTTTCCTATAACAATGTGTCTATTATTCTTCTAATATATGTTTTTAAGAAAAAAAAAAAAAAAAAAAGATAGATCCAAACTTTTATCTTTAGATCCCAAACAACAAACTATTGAAATATCAAATGCATAATCATTTGAATTTTTATTAATTTTTTAAAATTAAAATGATATTAATAACACTTATGGTATGTTAGATGGCAAGATTTGGGAACATGGATTTGGATTTGGGTGATTAAAATCCAAATGCCTTGTTTGATAGTTTACAAATGGTCAAATATTTGAATTTGACAAAACATACCAAAGATTTTAAACCTTAAAATCCTTAAATTTGAAATAACTTCTAAACTCATAAAATTTTAGAAATATATAAGACATACTTTAATGTTTATAAATTTAGAATTAAAGTATTTTAAATCCACCACTTTAGAATTCAAATTCAAATATAAATTCAAGTATTCAAACACAATGTTAAAGATTTGTCATGTAAAATGATGTTTTGTTTTGGTAATAACCACTAGCCACGTAAATGAATCAAGGATAAAGTTTAGCTACAAAATTAGTTGTAACCTTAGGCTATAACCTTAATCAACATCTTTTTATTGGAGGTGAATTTTAACATATCCATTATTAGATTACATCTTCTTCTTATATTTTTCATGCTTGCAAAATTTCTAAAAAATTAAAGATCAAATAGCTATGTTATCAATAAATTGTTTAAATTGCAAATTTTTGTAGTTTAAAATTATGTATAAAATATAAGCTTAGAGATCATATAATAAATAATATCCGATTGACACAAAATTTGACATGTGTATTAAAAGCGTAAAGAATATGCAATTTAACACTTAGATTCTTAAAATATGTAATAATGTTTATTTTATTGAGTAAAGTTGTAACTTTAAATTACAACAAATTTTGTAGCTAAATTTTATTCATGAATCAAATGACTTGTTTAATTGTCGGATTCTTTGAGGCAAACTCTTTATTTAAGGGCCAATTATTTAATTTTTTACTTAAACTTTTATTTAAGGAGCCATGGCCCCTTTGGCGTCTCCATAAGTCTCTATCCATGCCAACGAAGTATAGTGGTTAGCCTTCGCAATCAACTCAAACAACTTTTTTTAGCAAAATTTTCAAAGCTATAATATGTCAATAATTAGGATTATAAATAAACTAAGTCGTTCATAAACAACGTGAGTTTAACTCAATAAAAAACTCATTTATGTTTGTTTGTTTATAAGTAAGTCAAGTTTGAACTTTATTTTTAAGCTTGTTTAATAAACAAGTCAAGTCCAAGTAATAAAAATTTTAAAAAAAATTGTTCACGAATATGTTCATGAACAATAGGGCTTGATTAAAAAAAAAGCAAGTTAAGCCTAGGCTTGTTTATAAAATTGGTAAACTTTGTATGGGCTTAAAAAATGAATTCGTATCTTATTAAACTTTGGTGGGTCCCAATTAACTGAACTAGTAAAGTCTCTTATCGTAAAACAAGAGGTCTAGGGTCCAAACATCTTTTACATAAAAAATCGATTGATGTCTTAACTTGATAATAATGAACAATTATTATAGAGTGGACGTCATAAGTTGAAATTTTATCATATATATGGGTCCGGTTAATGTATGTTATGCCCTTAGGGCATATATTAATAATCCATTTTAGAAAAGTTTTTATAAAGAATTGTAAAAGATGTCAAAATAGTTAATCACTTTTTCATTTTTCCATAAAAAATTTCCTAAAATGGTTTTTGTGTGTGTATGTGAAATGAGTTCAAGATACACCTGGTATAACTCTTGTAAAATTACACAATTTTTACACCATAGATTTCTAAAAGATCTAACAGTTTAAAAAGACATCCTTAAATGTTATTGCTTTTCATTTTTGTCTCTCTCCTTATTTATTGTTTTTCACTTGATTAAAGGGCAGTTGCCATTTTCAACAACCTACATTTTAAATGATTCTTCCTAAAAAAGAAATTAAATAATTTGAAAAGATTTTTTATTATATGGCGGACAAACCAACAACCCTTTATAAGAAAAGATTTTTGTGGTTGTGATTCTTAGATTTGGGCTATATATGCAACCTTTTTAACAATTTAAAGAAGAAAAGAAAAAAAATCCTCATGCAACTTGGGAATCTTAGATTTGGGCTAATCTGTTTGTAACATGAACTTGAAAGTCTAAACAATCTATTTAGAATTGTCATAGTTTAGTACAGTATCCAAATTTTATAGCATAAAGCATTACTAGAACTACGAACACAGGTTTCGATCTTTAATTGTGTCTAATCTTCAATCAATGCTAGCAACATGAGTTTCTATTTAATGCTTCATTTTTCACATACTGATTCAAGAATCACAACCACGAACACAGACCCTACCGTTGGACCTTTTGATTTTTCTACAAATATCAGTCCTTTCTTGTTGAAATAAAAAGCAGTAGATTACTTTTAAATTCAATTGTATATAATTGTATAAATTTAATTTCAAATAATTTAATTTTATCATCAAATATCTATTTAATTTCTCTTTTAGGATGAATCATTTGAAAAGTAGGTTGTTGAAAATGACAATTGCCCTTTAATCAAGTGAAAAACAATAAATAAGGAAAGAGACAAAAGTGGAAAGTAATAATATTTAATGATGTTTTTTTTAACCGTTTAGATTTCTTAGAAATTTACGGTATAAAATAAGTGTAACTTTACAAGAGTTACACTTAAGTGTAACTTGAACCCATCTCTCTCTCTCTCTCTCTCTCTATATATATATATATATATGTTAATTATTAAACCTTTAATTAATTGGGAGTTGAAACCACTCATTCAATTTAACCAAATGTGCTTGATAATATACTTAAAATTGGCTTTATAATATGCTTATCTTAACCAATTAATCAAGCCGAGCTCAAGCTATGGTGCTTTTTGACAAACTCAAGCTCGAATACTGTATGTAAGCTTGATTCAATTAATTAATGAGGTACTTAGCTTTGCAATATTTTTGTTGAGGGGATGGAGATGAACTTGTTGGGAAAAAGGAAGAAGATATTTGTTGAGTTCATTATGCTCACATGCAGAACTTTGAATCATGGGTCGAGTACTGCAGATCATAGAGACAAAGAAAAAGGAAATTAATTAATAATAGGCTAAGAAACATGAGTCATATACAGGAATCTCCTGACACACCATCTGCGAGGCCACGAGAAACTCAATTGATTAAAGCAAGAAAAGGAAGCACTAAGCTACAGGACCATGGAGAATTATACGGCACCACCGATTCCCAGTGAATTATATAGCCTGTCATGCAGAAAAACAAAAGCTGACAATGAAACATGCATGGGAGATGGGTCGATTCTCCTATACTCAGAAAGTGAGATCGATGTTGAGATTCATTCATCAACAACTCTTACTTTAATTAAACAGACGTGATAGACACGATGCTAAAAAATAGTCATATGTATACCTAATACATAGATTAATTTCAACACCTAAATGCTTGAAAAGATAAGGAGGGAGAGAGGGACATTATTATCTATTATTATTTTGAGCAGTACTTTATCCCCTTCCATTAATTTCAACACATAATGCTTGATGTTGTTGCACCCTTTCTCTAGTTTTTCTTCATTGAAAAGTATTCAAGGGATAAAAAACAAAACTAATGCTTGAAATCATTGTGCAAGCTCATATAGTGACTTAAGCTTGTAACAATCATGCATGCATATACATGCTGTTGCACTCTTTGTCTAGTTATTGGTCATTGAAAAGTATTCAAGGGGAAAAAAAAAAAACAAAACTAATGCTTGAAATCATTGTGAAAGCTCTTATAGTGACTTAAGCTTGTGACAAATCATGTATATATATGCATGCTGTTGCACCCTTTCTCTAGTTTTTCGTCATTGAAAAGTATTCAAGAGAAAAAGAAAAAAACTAATATTAATGCTTGAAATCATGTGTGCATATGTGTGTGTGTATATATATGGAAGAAGAATTGGAATAACCTTGTGATGGTCCTTGTTGGGGCACTCTCGACTCAAGCCTCAACTTAAGCTTAGGTACTTGGGCTTTCAGTCAATCCAAGGCCCAGTGTATGAACTGTGAAGTGGACAGGGAAAACAAACCTAAAAATTAAAAAAAAAAAAGAATGAGAAAATAATCGACTCCACTGGGGATCGAACCCAGAATCTCTGGTTCCGTAGACCAGCGCCTTATCCATTGGGCCATGGAGTCCTGTTGGTCCTACGTCTTCCATATTTATTTAATATTTACATAACGTATACTGAATAACTACAAAACAAAAGGGAAAGCGACAAAAGAACAGCAACCAAAGCTGTGACCTGTTTTCGGTTTTCCCAAAAATAGAGTTATAGATCCCCTAAATGCGTTCGATATTGGACCCCTATGGCCCATTCTTTACTGAAGTCATTGGGAATTGTTGAGAAAGATGAGGCTGCCGAAGTTAGGCCAGCCCAATTTTCTAATTCTGACTCAATGTGGCCCAATAAATTTGGTCTTGCAGTTTAGTTATACATCATGGAACATCCTTGATATCTGTTTTAATTTTTTTTTATTGCTGAGGGGAAATATGTTTAGTTGTTATTACTACTGATTAGAATGATGACTTTATCCTAATGACCTTGTAAAACCTGAGACTAGATGTACAACCTCAATGCTATTTCTTATTTCCTTTATGGAAAATGAAATCTCCAAATCAATTAACATTTTGGCCTAATAATAAAGAATAGTCATCATAGAACGGACACTATATATTCAAATCTTCTTGTATAATAATAATAATAAAATGTGAGTTTAGTTTAATAGGAAATTTTGGTAATTGCCGAATCTAAAGATAGATATAACGTCATTTAACTATAACTCACTCCACTTAGATATTACAAATTGGGTAATGTTTGTTATACACACTATCCATTATTACTGAAAATGTGAGTATAAAGTCACGTTTTTAAGTTTAAAATCGTGACTTAAAGTCACTTTTTTAGTTAAAAAATGATTGGTGTGTGTTTATATACAGCATGTGCAACAGGTTTTTTCCTAAATTTGATATTTTTTTCTCCACCTGTTTAGTTGGTTGTAGCCACCAGGAATGCAAGGTAAATTTTATAGTATCTCTAGATTTTTTTTTTTTTTTTTTTTTTTTTTTAATGTGCTACACCAGGTTAGCTAAATATAATGAGAGACAGAGAGAGAGAGAGACATCGAAATTTCATTACATTGACAAAGGGCTCAAAAGCTACTTGTCTAAAATATATTTTTAACAAGTGGAACATACAAAAAGAAAGCCTGGCAATATATATGCATTTCACAGAACGAGACTCGGCTCTGTTTAGTAGTAATGAGGGCCTAAGGGCACTTGGGCTTGTTGCGATGAGTGGTCATATCGGTATAGCACCTCCCACACATTTCTCTGTTCCCTGAGGTCCCCGGTGGAACACACTTGCACCTTGCACAGCAAGTGCCACAAGCTCTGGTGCACACGTTTGGCCTCGAGTGTAACCTGCACCTCACCTTGCACAAACCTCCACAGTCTGCATTATTTATTTAAACACCAACATATAAATACATATAGATTAGAGAGGATTTTTATTCTACAAAGCAATGCTAAGTAGTACTAGAAAAGACGGGAGGTATATAACTCCTATATCATAAATATAGTATTTTTGAGAAAATATGAATAAGAAATTTAACAAAGAAAAGACTTTTGAAAGAAAGACCGATAGAATTAAGATGGTTTGACTTTAAAGTTCTACACAAAAAATTACTGTCTTTAATGATAAGATTTAAACTACAAATAAGATTAGGATTATTTTGCTTTACCTCTAAGTAAAGTGTAGAACTGGCCAAAGGTTTTTTTTTTTTTTTTTTTTGGCATGTACTTCAAATAATATTTAGATAAGAATCAACTTGAACAACATATTTGGGTCTCCTATAAGATTGAAACTTGATATCTATAAGCCTAAAAACACAATAACTTTCACAACTTATAAAGTAGCTAGCAAATTGTCATGATCATTAGTGTAATATCACTAATATTACTTTGCACAATATTAACAACATTATTATGGTGCCAATCACAAATGTAACATCCCAACATTTGCAAAAATATATATATAAAATAAAAACAAATTGTTTTGCAGAGCTGATTGATATATAAAACACCCAAAACTGGACCTATAGTGCAGCTCATGCCCAAGCCCAAGCCCAAGCCCCATCCCCAAGAAACCCATAGAAAAGATGAAAATGACCATACCCACGAAAGGCAAAAGCCTTCTATTAGCTCCTTTCACCACCTGGAAAAAAAATGCAAATAATTATATAAAAAATAAAATAAAATAAATAATAAAAAGGCACAAATAAAAGGAGAAGGTGGTGGTGATATTTGTGGTGGTATTGATGAATATATATACTTGGGTTTGCCGCTCTTCAATCTTGGAATCAGATGAAACCTGCAAGAAGATGAAGTAAAATTATCAGAAAAAATGAAACATATATACACTATCAGTTTTTGTTAGGTGTTTCTAAAAAGATCATCACAGAATCACCCTCTACCTGGGCTACGCAGAAGAGAAAAACTACCAAAACAAGAAGCAAGCGTAACGCCATCTGTAGGAGAGAAGCACTAGCTAGAGCTATAGTATGCAATTAATCAAAGAGAACAGAGGAGCTGAGACTACTGCTGGGTTTACAAGTTTGGAACAGTGACTTGCTTTATATAGTCAGTTCTTTGTGAACTCCCTTCTCTCATATACAATAATAGGTCTTATTAATTATTATGAACCTATTTAGTATGATTATTATTACACAAAAGGAAAAAGTATTGTTTTTGGAGTACTGAATAATTACTTTACTCTAAAATTACTGTTTTCTGCTTACATTTGCCACTAATCGTGGGCTAAAAATCCTATTGAGAAGAAGATTAAGGTGTAATTAATATGAGGAAAATGTCTTAAAGAAACAAAGAATAACTAAATGCAAACAAGCTTTGATCAAACAGCATTTCATCGTTTTTGAGAATGGAATAAAAAATGTGAAATACTGATCATATGAATTAACTATTTATTGGAGGCATGTTTTAGTTATCAATAAACCCAACTTATTTTATATATATACACACATATATATAGTGTTTATTAATATAGTCAAAAAATTAAGTGGCTCTAAGTTTGGCGAGTGCATCAGCACACTTGTTTGCTTCCTTCAAGGTGTGTTGGACTATTAATCTGTAGAATTTCTTTGGTGAATAATTTTAACAAATGCTTTAAAGGCATTGATCTAGAAATTATTTTTAGAAATGTTTTTATAGGAAAGTGATAAGGCAATTAATGTTGTTGACAATTTTTTATATTTTCCATAAAAATTACTTTAAATTTTTTTTAAGAGAAATGCTAACAAGTGTCCTTAAGGCACTTGATAACAATCTAGTTAAATAAAGTTTTTATGAGAAAAGTAAAAAAAAAAAAAAAACAATTAATGTTTTAACAGCTTTTTTCATTTTCCATAAAAGTGATGTCAAAACTTTCCTAAAATAGATTATTAATAAGTGTCCTATGGACACTCATTAACATAACCCTTTTTTTAATATACTTTACCTACCCATTATAAATGGCCATCTATGTCTCCAAACAGAAATCCCAAACACAAAAGAGTGTACAGTTTTGATATCAAAACTAATAATGGCCAACACAGTTTAGTTATATTCATACTGCATGCCTACCTAATGCCTAGACTATAAGGCTTGTAAGGCTAGAGGATCATGATGCAATTAATTTTGGAATATTAGTTAAGATATAGCAAACCTGCATTGCTAACTTGCATCCAACTGTGGTGGTCAGTGGAGTTACTGTTTCTTGGCTCTCACGAATTTTGCACCCCAAGGCAATTGGCATTAACTTTCACATTGTTTGTTTGCTTTTGTTTTTGCTTTTCTTAGTATTGTTTGCTTATATGAATGGCAAGAGTTTTGCTATTTAATTAACATTTTCTACTTAAGCAAAAACGTTTCAAATTTCTTCCTTTTATTGTAATTATTAAATTATCAAAAGTTAATAAGTAAAAATAAATCCAGTTTGTTTTTGTTTTTCTTTAGTGATGTCTGCATCATTATAATAGTATTATGAATTTCAAGAATCTTACAGCTCAATTAACCCTTAATTTCTACTTACACATAAACATTTCAAATTTTCTTCTTCCATGATAATAATTGAATTATTAAAAATTAATAAGTTTTTATAAATTTAGTTTCACTTCCATCTATCACATTATTAATACCAAGCAACTTTCACAATTATTGAAGTAATAAGTTGTAAAGTTATCCTTTTTGTTTTTGTTTTTTTTTTAATTTATCAAATAGTTAAAAATATATATATTAATATGATGTTTATCCTTCAACTTAAACCTTTCAAACATTTCGTGTATAGAGAGGTGTGTAACATTTCATATGGTGGAGGAAAAAAACCAAGGGATTCATCCAATAAGCAAAGAACCAAGGGTGTCTGTGTTTCCTCTTTTAATCAAAATCTCAAAAGGGATTAGTAGCTGTGCATTTTTTTTTTCTATTTTTTTTGCAAATATGTAAACACTCATTCTCTTACCAATAAAAAAGAGGCATCTTGTCTCTCCTATGAGCTGCCATCAAACCCAAAATTTTTCCGCTAACATCCAACAACAATATATTTCTGTCATCTTTCGCACTCTTATCATGCATGAACGACAGTGACAACGTTTATGAACACTTGCATAGTTACACCCAACCTTATCTTGCTCATGTCCGAGTCGGTTTGGAAGTATTAAAATGAAGCCTGAATCAAATTCATTATGAGTCTGTCTTAGTGCAGTTGGCCGGGAAAATGATACGTTGCGTCATTACATGTGTACCATGATTACAGAAAATGAAAAACCTCATATTTATTTGTGAGTGCACAGCTAGCTAAATGGTGAAGTTCTAGGTTAATCCAACCTAAATTTATAAAATTTAATTTTTTTTATATATTAATTATTCAATTCAAATCTCAATAAGGTGATCAAACGGCAATTTCTTGCCTCTTTTATTGCATGGGAATTCAATCATTCATTGCTTTCCCGCCAATTCACAAGCTAAGTGATAAGTCCCAAGTGCTCAATGATGTTGACAATATTTTCACATATACTTATAACTTTTTTTAACACCACTCATGATTAACATCTTTAAAGCTGTGGCATAAAAATTATGTCCTTAAACTTTCAAATGTATGAAGTGTAGGTTAATATATTTGAGTTGACCCTATATCTGATGAATTTCTTTATTTTCTAAGAAATTAAAAAAAAATCACGTAAATTAAAAATTTATCAAAATTAAAAGGAATAAATTGGTAAATTTCAATATATGAGTGAAGTTTGAATTGACTTTTTACAAGCATCAAATTTCAAAGGCTTAATCACTTCAAATTTACATGCATCAATTTTCAAATAATGTTTTCGCAGTACGTCCATTGATGAATTTTAATATATCAAAATAAATCGCATGCTTAAAAATCAAGTTTAAGGTCGAGATTGAGATAAGAGCCGCTTGAGGAGCCCAAAACCGAACTTGGATACGACACGCAGCCCAGAGCTCGAAGCAGTGTCAAACTATGTTTAAAATTTTGATCTTTCTTTTTACAATGCCAAGATAAACTGGTAGTGAAGCATCAAACATCAAATATTTATGGTGGCACAGGAATTACTGATCCATAACTCTTCCTAGATAGGAACAGAGTGAGGGTCCAGAAGGCAGTGCCAAAAAGTCCACCTTTCATTCACTACACATGACTGCTGTTTCCAAAGACACCCATGAGTTCCTCTTCCCAACACACAAATTAGGTTTGCTCTCAGAAACAGCAGGGCTTTGCATGGAGCTGCCACTTGTGCATTCTTTGCTTCAAAAAATTGATACTAATTGATTCCGATGCCTGGGTTTAAGAGGCTCTGATTTTAGTGCGTGTCAAGTTCTCTACTTTCCAGGGAATAGATAAAAGGAAAACCAAGAGCGAGTTCCACTTCCATCTTTTCCCTTAGTGATACCATTCTTTGAATGAAAGAAGCACGTACTTTTGGCCACTAAAAAAGCTTGCATGGTTATCCTTGGTGTGCCCACTGAATATGCAATTTTATGTCATTTTATCTTTGGTTTTTCCTGCTCTTCCTGTAGGCTTTAATCATATACTGGTGGCAATGATATAATTAGAGACCTAATCAGCTTTAGAACCAAGACGAATAACATTATTGGTATTAGTACTCAAATCTTTCCACTCAAAACTGGGGATCTAGGGTACAACCCCTTATTGTCATTGATGCTAATCAAAATTAGGATCACATTAGCCTGTTTAATTCAGGTTCAGCTGGTCAGACAACATTAAATCCTAATAAATTCGCTTTGGAGAGTCAAAATTCCACAATCCACACACAAAACAATCATTATCAATTTTACAAACTACAAAATCTGGAGCAAGAAGATCAAATTTCCATGGCAAGTAACATAAGACACCATTGGCATACCCAGTTCAACCTCCACCGTCAGCACCAATTCCCCGGTGCTTCGTAATTACTCCTCTCCATTAAAATATTGGGGCACGGCTTCTGTCCAGTGCCTCCAGTGCACTGGACCCGCTGCAATCATGACACGTGTTCGTTTTCAAACATGTGTCATGATCGCAGTGGGTCCAATGTCACATGACACTGAACAAAAGCCGCACCCAAATATTGTTGCTAAATATTACCCCAATTTAGTTTCCCAATTTAAGTATATCTTGATTGACTATTAAATTACTAAAGTCATAATTCTGTCAATGTAACTGTAACAGCCAAAAACATGAAGTGCCAAAGACGGTAGGGTATTTTTCGGACATGTGTCATGATCGCAGCGGGTCTAGTGTCACAGAACACTAGACAGAAGCCGCACCCAAAATATTTTTGCTAAATATTACCCCAATTTAGTTTCCCAATTTAAAAATATCTTGATTGACTATTACATTACTAAAGTCATAATTCTGTCAATGTAACTGTAACAGCCAAAAACATGAAGTGCCAAAGACGGCAGGGCATTCTTTAGGCTTACCTTACAACCGTCAGTGCAAAATTTTGAAGATATCAAACCAAAAGGTATCAGACATCCTATGATCAGTACAACACAACAAACAAAATAGCGCCCCTAACAAAGCCTTATGCTGGCAAAAATAAAAGTAAAAAACAATACCGAATAGCAAAGCAACATCCATTCAGCTGAAATAGAAATTTTATCAACCCCATCGGTGGAGGCCAGAACTACAAGCTTATTGTTCACCAAAACAAGTTGGTAAGGGAGAAAGAAGAAAAAAATGCACACACACCATAACTTAACCAGAAGACACTAAATCATTACGTGGATCCAATTATATCATCAGCAAATTGACAGACTCATGTAAGCTTGTAAACTAAAGTTGAATTTTGAACCAAAACTGAGAACCTAAAGCACAATTTAAAAAATTATAACTAATGAAAATTACTATAAATAATCAGTGTCAAAATTTCCAAATTTTTCTCGCAAGTGGATGGATGTTAGTCAGAACTCAAGAATTTGAACTAGAAGCTTGGAGTTCTAACCAACACTAGCCGGAACAAGAATAACCAAAGAATTGTCTTGTTCTACTTCTAACATATTACCCGCAAAGTTTGATCTTCTATCTAGAAAAAAATGTTGACCTCCTTCTCACTCATTTCATATACATGATCTCTTGCATCCGTCAGAGCACTCTGTATGATTAAATAACTTACTAAGATACATATGCAGAAGATGTACAAAGGTAACAAAAATAACAACATGCATAGTGGAACAAGAATAAAAAGAAAAAGTTTTACCTGTCCAAATTTTGTCAGGAAGTTATTGGCAAGGTTCAGAGATGTGACTGCCACATCTTCATTAGCTTTTAGTGCTTGAGCAATAGCAAAAGCCCCATCATCCTGAATTCAAAATCCATGTGAAACGCTGCTACATACTACTGAAATTGACAAGAAAGTTAATAAAACAAAAAGTCCATACCCTTATTTCATTGAACCCTAAATCAAGTGAAGTTAAAGCTTCATTAACCACTTTCAAGCTGCGAGCTAGGCAAGCTGCACCCTGCGTAGAGTGAAAAGGAAAAATTAACGTAAGAATCAGTAGCCAAAAGGTCATATTGCATTAAGAGACATTACTATCTACAGAAACTAACTTCATCTTTAAGTCCATTTGCCCGCAAGTCCAGAATAGATATGGTAGTATTATATTTCAAAGTATCTGCAATGAACTCTGCACCCTTTGCTCCTATCTGCAAGACACTTTCATGTAAATACATTGTTTAATGGTTCTTTAAAACACGATCCAACTCTATGATTACCTGGCACCAACCGAGCTTGAGGGTGTTTACGTTTCCATTAAACTTAAGAACTTCAGATAAAGCCTTTGCTCCATCTGGTCCAATGGGATTATAACTAAGTTCCAACTGTGAGAGAGAGAGAGAGAGAGAGAGAGAGAAGAAGAAGAAGAAGAATTGTCTCATTACATCCAAAATGACTAATCTATGATAAGTTACTCCAACAGTACTCATTGAAGAATGATCCAAAATTAAAAATTAAAAAGTTAAAGTGATAAATAAGGTGGAGAACTTACAGTTGTAATGACAGAATTATCTTTCAAAACTTGAGCTATGTCAGTGACTCCCTTGGCATGGATGTTATTTCCCCCCTAAAAGATTAAACACTCAGAAGTCAGAATTGTTCTCAGAAAGTTACGTTCAAGACTTCTTTCAAAATAATTGAAATGAATATCTCAAAAGAGAAGGCAAGAAAGAAGTACTCTCTTCTCACCAGGTCTATGGTTGTTATTGATCGGTTTTGCTTCAAAGCCTCTGCAATTTTTTCAGCTCCCTAATAAATTTTCAGAGTTCAAATCTCAGTATTTGGGCTACATTATTACATAGTATTAAATTCGAAAGTTTTAAACATTGACTTTATTCTAAAAGAAAAGAAACTCTAATGATAAAAAAAAATAAATAAATAAAAAAAATCTAATTATAAAAGAAACTCAGCCATTGAGTTTTTGTCCATTACAGTATGAGATTCCATTAAAACTTTGTGCACTTTTTGTTTGATCACCAATGAGGGAAAAAGGTATGAAAATTAAAATAATGAATATTCTTCCCTGCTTCTTACTCTTTTTGGATACTCAGTCAAAATGTATTTTATTAATTTTTTGATTGGTAAGTTATGCACCTGGTGGGTCTTGAATTCACAACCTCACCCTCTATGCACTTACAAGGGAAGGAGGTGACATTTGAGCTACAGTTCAACGACGAGTCAATATGTATTTTAATATGTATTGACAACTCCTAATCTCATTATTGCTTTCCATAATCTATTTCCCTTTCTTCAGATTATCAGAAGATAGGCAGAAAGCAAAAGCTGGTGTCACACGTACTCATTGATCGGTCTGTCCGCTGAACCCCTCACGATGAGTTGCCCCTCTCCTTCCCCTTGTGGGTTGGGCAGGCTCTAATCCTTTTGCCACCGCAAGGCTGGCTAATTGTATGAAGCAGGCTCAAAGACCCCTGGCTTTTACCATCCCCTCTGAAACAACCATAATATGGCCGGTAGGAAGACAGGAAATGCTTTTGGAGTAAAGGGCAAGGGAAGGAAGGCTAGCAAAGTAGATAGCAAGTAATAGCTTCTTAGCCCCCTAATCTTTCTATTATATTGTAAATTATTAAAGCACGCTCTAAAAGTGACAGTTGTAGCAAAGTAAAAAACTACAGTTTAATGGTGGAACCAATTTTTGGCTAGCTTAGAATATGTCTACCAAAATGAGTTTAACAAATTAACAGTATATGAGTTCATAGAGTTGCTGAATTCAAATAGTTAAACACCGAAAAATATCAGTACCTCATCGCCTATGTCATTCATGTAAAGGTTTAACCATAATAAGCTCTTGCTCTTCTTTACATATTCAGCAACATAAAACGCACCTCTTGCGCTAATTGAATTGTTGCTAATATCTAGAAGTGTAGTCTTCCCTAAAGAGAGAATATGAATATCAAGATTAAGTGATGTACATAGAAGTGCAGGAAAAAATGCATAAAAATCTAATAATAAAAAATGTCACTGGATATAGTAGATAGCACACCTTTATGCATAGATAAACCTGACATCAAAGCACGTACTCCTTCATCTCCAATAGAATTTCCATGCAAATGAAGTTCCTGAACATATGTAATTTTAAGAACCAACTATTTTTGTCTTACTTTTATATTAAAATAATGTTCTGTCACACTTCAGAAACTGCCAAGTAATATATGTTGCTGAAATGAACATCATCCTTTTTTCTTTTTCTTTTTGATAGGAACATCATCCTTTGTTTTCAAGAAAGAGCTCAGCTACATGGGAGAGGAATGGAAAAATAATGTAGAACGCAACTGGAAGCCCCCTCTTTGATGACTTATAAGAGGCAAAGGAAAGCTGGTTCACGTGCTCAAGCATTAATCTGGGATGTTTCACATGATGGAAAGCTCTCTTGAGACCTTTCTTAGCTAGTCTAAGTTGTGAATTGAGTCTTATTTTACACTTCATTTAGACTAGAAAGCTGCTGCTCAAATTTTAAATAAGTTTTCCTGAGTTTTATTATGTCAAGGGGAATCTGGTAATTTCCCAGAATTTTTAGAATGAACTATACTAGGGCCCGTGAGTCTTATTTTTATGTTTTGAATCCTTTTTTCTATTTGGTTTATAAGTTCTTAATTACTTTTCTTTGGCATTAGGATTCCTGGCCTCTCTAGGGAAAAGTTATTTAAGAGTTCTAGGTGACAATAACAATATAAAGGCCTTATTGTAGTTAATAACATGCATAAAAATATTTAATTTAAATAAAATTCCAGCAGATTATTTTAAGTTTTAAGGTTGTGATTGCCTTCTCCTTCCTAAGTGTGATTGCTTAGGAAACCTATGCTACAAATTGTATTTCCAGATAATGTAACACGCAAAATCCCTTTGGAGGTCATAAACAATCTTAATGATCATCTACACAATACTGGTAGATTTCCCCCAAAGTACAACAGAAAGATAAGAAGTTGACGTAAATGAAACTGGTACCCTTAGAGATTTGTTCCCCTCAAGTCCTTTTGCCAAAGCATTAGCCCCTAGAGCGCCACCATAGTTGCCACTAAAGAATAATAAAATGTCAATAGAATTTCCAAAGAAGCAAAAGGCAAGTGCACTACTCAAAAAGTTAAAAAATAAAATAAAATAAAAAAATAAAAATAAAATTTTGATAAGTAACAAAAAATATTACTAATAAAAAAGCTAACCTGAGTACATTCAGGATGTACTATGGGGGCACAAATCAAGAACCAAAACTACAACGATCAAGTAAAACAAGAAGGGAAGAACAAGAAAAATGAGAAAAAATAACACTCCATTCAAAGAGTGTGTACAAGAAAAAAGACTTACTCTCTAACATAGAACGTTCAAAAAGTTTAAATTTAAAACCATTCAAACGAAAAATGGTATAACCTAAGAAGCACAGACACGGTGACATGAGCAATTTCTTAAAAATTATAACATGAAAACGGCCAGTACAACACCGGTATGACACGGGTAAGACGTGGGTACGACAACCTAAATGAAGTGTCCGTGCTTCCTAGGGTATAACCATCCAAGTCACATGTATTATTAGCATGCTAAAACAAAGAATTACATCCCATTAAGAGATAACAAGAAGAGAAGATGGGGGAAGGGGAGTAAAGAGGACAGCTAATGCAAAATTCACTCACTTGAGATGCAGATTTCGTATAGTGTTATTCTCAATAAGTGCTCCAGCAAGACCAGTGAACCCCTACCTCCATTTTCAAACAAAAATCACAAACAGAATCAATTTTCAACTTCAGTTAAATTTTATTCAAGAGTACAATTTTAGAACATGCCAAGGTAACTGCATACAGAATAATCAATCATATTGTTGTTAAGTTCCAGAACACGCAAGCTTGAATTTTTCTTCAACAACTCTGCAATAGCTTTTGCACCCTGCACAGAAAAGTGAGCAACTCTTAAGTCATATTATTGCAGAAGAAGCTTTCTTTTGTATGAACTTCAAAGGAACATGATTATACACTGATCAGGGTACAGTTTTTTATGCTAGATATAAGCTAACCTCATCACCTAAGTCAGTACTGTTCAGCTGAAGCTTTAGAATACTAGCATTGTCCGCCAGGATATCACACAGGCACTGTGAACAAGGATACATCACACAAAATCTAAACTTTGAAGGTATAAACATAATGGAAAAACAGCAAAATGAACCCATAAAAAACTTTGACATGACCATAAGGAGAACCATGTGACAAAAATAGAAAAGGTGGATCAAAGAGTTCACCATATATGCCCAGCACGTCCCTCATAACTGAATTATAACACTTATAAGTTGTGGAACACAACATAGTTGAAGCATATTGGGCGAGAGCTTATGACTATGTCCCATCTAAACAACAAAATCTACCCATTAGAACTCAACAATATCCTAAAGAAATCTCCTTTTGATTATAAGTTACTCACACGCCCAATGATCTCAAACCCAAGACTTCACTCTTCACCTTGTTCATAGATGGGGGGACATGCTTGTTAAGGTAAAGTGCATTGTCAATATGCTTAAGAAATATATAGTACTTATTCACAACGTTATCTCAGATTTGAGTCTTGCAAGGATTATGATAAAGATATTACAAGGTAAGGAGATGTTGCATTACTACATTGCTTTATCTAATATGTGGTGTAAGTGCTCAAAGCTTCCTTCATTACTTACAAAGTTGAGAACAAAGGTCGGTGATCCTTATACTCATTATTTTTTAAATTCTGAAATTTTTATTTAGGAGGTAGGACATGTAATCTTCCAATTACCTTTGCTTGGGTAAAGCAAGCTCATATGCTACCAATGTTTAAATTTTTTGATATATACAGGACTTCCTTCATCCATGGTTTTTGTATTTTAAGAATATAAATATGTATGTGCTATTTTAAGTGAATGGTGAGATCTAAGTAAGGGTTTAAATTGATTGAGATAATATTTGACAGGTGTTGGAAAAGAAGAAGAATGGTATTCTAAAAATATTATAATCAATTCAAAATCTTGATGGTAAAGCGGAAAGATGCTCTGTGTTTACAAGAAAATTTAAAACAAGACAAAAAAGAAATGGTAAAGGGATAGAAAAGGAATCTAGATGTAGCTCCCAAAATTTATATGTGAAATAAAGATGAAGGATCACTATCGATTCTACTACATAACTCAAGTAGTTAGTAGAATAGGCTGTAGACACTGACACCAGATCTCAAGTAAAGCAACATAGTATGCATAGAATCACATACATTGATCTAAAAATCTTCTCCTTATACTGTTAGAACAAGTTCCTTTCCAGTACTCAATCTAGCAAGAGAATTAATATTAGGTTTTTTTTTATAAATGACAACTTAGACAGACATTAATAGTGAACTTGTGCTGACCTTAATCCCTTCATCTCCAATAGGGTTTCCAGAAAGATCAAGAGTCTTTAATACAATGTTTGATTGAAGAACACCATCAAAGGCTTTAATTCCCTCTCCAGTTATTCCATTTGCAGCAAAACTTACTTCTTCAACAGTCTGAAACACAGATATATTTTTGATAAGTTCATGGAAGAACTGTCATTGCATCCATATTTCTCAATATAGTGTCAGAGAGTACAGTAAAAGTAACCATATGACATACATCAATGACATGAAAAAAACAAAGGTCATGAGAATAAATAAATATAATATAATCAGATAGTGGAAACTTATGGAAAAAGCTTGAACCTGATTGTATCCTAAACTCTCAGAAAGAAAAAATAGTCCTTCATCTCCAAAGTTGCGACCTGCCAAAATCTTCTTGTAAGGAAAACATTTTTGTAACAACTGCGTAAATTAAGTTGACTCTATATTGCTAACCAAGAAGAAAGAGAAAAGAGGGGGGGGAGTGTGGAAACAATTAGGCTGGGGACCATTAACAGCAAGCACATTAAGAAAATACCAGTCTTGAAATTAAATTCATTTTGGGCCATCAATTAGAGAATTGTAAAAAAATTATTTTAACTTGTTCTCAATATCTATATTTGGGTAAGGTAGCTGCTTGTATAAGCACTACAGCATCACATATCATGATTTAATTCTCTGTGATCAGCACCTATTCAGCAAGCGTACCTGACATGTCTACACTTCTGAATGTCCTCAGTTCTTTAGCAAATTCATTGAGCTTCTGTTTGGACTCTCTATCAATCTTAGCTTTGAGACCTGGTAAAAGATTTGTCCCTACAGCAAAGGACCAGTTCATTCCTTGCGGGGGAGATTTGTTTTCCACGGATGCAGTCCTCTCTGGCTTTGGAATAAGGAGTTTCTCCACCAATTTCCACAAAACTGTCAGCTGAAGGCAAAAATTAGTATTCCCATTGCGAAGCATAACGGATAATTTCTGCTGGCATCAACAAAATTGCAACAATTTAGCTAAACTGATAGTAATTCTGACATAGGAATCCCCTCAATATACAATGAGCAACAAAGCATGTACCTCGCAAGACACTGAATTCAACGAGTTTCCTGTTATGTAAGCTCCCTAAAACTTTATATTACATAAAAATTTCTCTGAATTTTCTATGCTATATTTCTCATTTCGTTAATTCTGATACATCTTTTTTTTTAATAGGTAAGAATAATATTATTGAAAAGAGACTATGTCATGAAAATAAACATGAAGTAGCTTAAAGAATTACTATGGAATAATATCTACATATGAGTTGACTCTATGAAGGAGTGAATAGAGTTACTATCAGTAAAACCCGATACAAAAGACCACTCATATAGAGAACTAATGAAGGAACTAACGAAGGATGCTTGTATTTGAGAAGACGTGCACTCCACATCCTCAAAAATACGCCAATTTCATTCCCTCCATATAGTCTACATCAAATATAAAGGGATAAGATTCCATATACTCGAATTTGGTCCACAACATTGCCACCCACATAATAAATCAAGAACCTTCTTTGGTAAAACCCACTGAACCCCAAACATCCTAAAAATAAAACTCCATAACTCGAAGGCCATGCTACAGTGAATCAAGAGGTGATCCACATTCTCCCTGGTACAATGGCACATACAATACCTACTCACCATTGAAAAGCCTATCTTGATGAGATTCTCACAGGTGAGAGTTTTTTACCTAGCCGCTGTCCACACAAAGAAAGAAACTCTCTGAGGTGCCTTAGTCATCCATATGGCCTTCCAAGGAAAAGGCATAGGGGCTAAGCCTCACAATTTCTCATAAAAAATCGCACAGTGAACTCCCCGTTACTCTTTAACTACCATACCATCCTATCATTCCCCTCCCCAAGGGGAGTATGAGAGTCTAACAAATGTAAAAAACGAAGCCAACTCATCAATCTCCCAATCGTTAAAATTTCTTATGAATTCCACACAACAATTCCTACTCCGTCCCTCCACCTATCTCTCCAATAATGATTCCACAAAAGCATTGTTATCCATGACAATTTCAAACAGTACAAGAAACAACAATTTTAAAGGCTGATCTCCACACCAATTATCATGCTAAAATTGAATTTGACTACCAGAACCCACAACAAACTGAATGCACCATAAAAAAATTATCCCCCTTCATTCTAATGCTCCTCCAGAACCCACAACCATGAGTGCCTTGAACAAGTTTTGAAAACCATCCACCCCATTCCTCCCCATATTTTGCAGTAACAACTTATCTCCAAAATTTGTTTTCCTCCAGCCCAAACCTCCATAGCCACTTCCCTAACAAAGATTGACTGAAAGTGGTAAGTTTTCGAATCCCCAACCCCCATAAGCCAAAGGAGTGCATGCCTTATCCCATTCCGCCAAGTGGTACTTGGAACTCCTCTCCTAAACCACCCCACAAAAAAAATTCCTCTATAATCTCTCTATTCTATTCGCCACACCTGTGGGAATGGTTAATGCTGATACTTCATTTTTCACCAATGGCTTTTGGCAATTTTAGCAAACAAAAACTTATCAAATTAACCAAAAGAAGATAAGCCAATGCTAGCTAATATATATTTAAAATGAAAGACCTTGAATTTTTATTGACTTCTTGTAATTTTGCCGCATAAGTTTTTTTGAAGTTCACATTTTCCCATGTTATCCTTCTAATATATATTTTTTAATTAGCACTCACCGTCTCTTTGAATAAAGTACTAAACAATAAACAAACTATGGTTAAATTAAGTTTGATCATCCCTAATCAAATTATAACCAAATTAGCTATCTCCTTTTCCACAAATTCTCTAATTTTTTTTATCTCTTACAACTAATTAATTAAATATGTACCACATATAATTTCTTTTTCTTTTCTTTTTTCAAACTTTCCCATGCATTAAACGGATTTGCGACTAGTATAAGTAATTTTGTTGTCACTTTTTAATGATTTCTTCCAATGTTGTCACATAAAATATTGAAAGCCTACATATTCAAATAGTGCTAAACTACCTTATGTCAAACTAATTAGAAATCAAAAATCTTTATTTTTTTGATAAAGCAACATAACACTCAAACAAATCAAACACGTTACTTTCTACAAATTCTCTAAACATAATTGTAATTCCACTTCACATAACTCATAAAATTCACGCATTCACGTTGAATTCAAACACAAACACTGTCCCAAATATCACACAGAATTGAAAAACCAGTAAAATCCAATCCAATCCAATCAAATTCATACCGAAAGTCATGGCGAGAAAAACACCGGCGGGAGCAACAACCGAAGCGACCTGCTTGAACGGAGAAGGCGCCGGCTCGGCCTGAGACTCTCTATAAACTACTCTCCGGCCACTCGCGGCGCGCCTCGAACCTCTTCCGTCAGCCATGGAAGAAGCCGCAACCCTAACAACCAAGCCTCTAAACCTGACGCCGCATTTCCTTCCGCTCCCAACCAGAACAACAGAAACGGCTGCCGGAGCAAAGAGCAGCACGCCGGAGCCGCTTAGAAACCGCGACCGTAGTGAGTGCGGGGAATGGGATTTGATTACCTGCGGGTGAGAGTAGAGAGAGACGGTGGAAGTGGAGGAGCTCATGGTAGTGTGGTAAAATGGTGTAAAGGATTATAAGATGCGCATGGGGGGTACAGGTTCTTATCCTGCGCTTACTGAGCTTTGTGAGAGAGAGAGAGAGAGAGATGGATTTGGTTTGAGGAGCGGCGGGGCTTGTGAAGGTTCAAGATTGCTCTGAGAAGAGAGAGAGAGAGTGAGTAAGTAGTCTAATTCTAATCTGTCAACTAACTTCGGGGCGGGAAGGTCGGGTTATTGGGTTTTTTTTTTCAAACGGGTTTACTGTTATTGGACCTTTAAGTTTTTGTGATGGGACCAAATTGAGGAGGGAAGAAAAGGAATAAGATAATAAAGCTAGGCACAAAGAAAAGAAGTACAAGTGATTTTATGATTAATGTCAAAGGATAATTATTGATCCAATTACTAAGAAATGAGTCGGGCTCCCTCTTGTTACCTTGTACCTTGGGAGGTATTACTGGGTCCATTATAAGAAAAATTATCAAGTACTCTTGAAATACGATAACTTAATACTCTATTTTCTTACATCTATGACGGATCTTATCATAAATCTAATTAGAGGGTCAAATATGAAATAAAGGAGTACCATTCTAAGAGCACCTGATAATTACTCACAGTTATGACAATTATAACTACCTCAATTATAGGGTGGTACACATTCCTCACTTCAATGCCATAAAGGAAACAAAGATAGAGATATTCACATCCAAATCTGTGAATGGAGTTTTCCTCGACAAAAAAAGAATTTGTGATACTCTTGGAATAGGATGTCGTGATACTCCATTCTCTTACATCTATGGTGGGTCCCATAATAAATTACCTAATAATTACTCACACTTATATGACAAACTATAATCACCTCAATTATAGGAAACTAAGATAGAGATATCAAGCCCTTTTGGATATACATTATCGTAAGTTTATTTAAAACCTTCTCTCTTTTTCTCGTGTGTATGTTCAAAATACTTAGTATTCTCAAAAAAAAAGAAAAAAAAAAAAAAAAAGAGAAGAAGAAGATAGAGTTATTCACGTCCAAAACTATGAATAGAGTGATGAGTGGTGTTGCATCTTGATAATTTTGATTGTCAATATTTTCCTTATAAGAATTTACTTTTGACTCTTTGAGTCCTATTAACGGATGTTCTTAAATCAATTGTTAATAAACCATTTTAAGAAAATTTTGATATAATTTTAATGGAAAATATAAAAAGCGATCAAAATAATTAATTGCTTTTGTTCTTATTTCATAAAAAAAAAAATTAATATTGTTTAAAGTTTAAACTAATGTCTTTAGAGCATCTATTAACTTTTCTCTTTACTTGTTTTTAAATTTTTAATGGAGCCCTGAAAAATTGGAGGCATTTCACGGGCTTGAATAGTTTTTTTTTTTTTTTTTTTATGAACTTTAAATTCTTGGTACTCTTAAAGTATGTTACGGTTGCTTGAAGATATGTCATATTTTAAAGAATCCGAGGGATATTGTCGATTTGATTATTAAATTTGATGATCTATACAACAAAAAATGATTATATCATGCAACATAAGCAGAAAAACAATGGAAGAAATATATGATAATCCATTCAAGCCAAGCATTCCTCACCATTTGCTTTATACGATTTATTTGATGTTTTCACCTTTGTCCTCCCATGGTAACCTACGCTACATACCATCTCTTCTATACAATGTCATCTAATTATCGGTTTGCTTGCTTGCATTTTTTTCTTTTGAGTTGTGTCTTATGATTTGCCTACATTTATCTTATTAGTATTGTTATCGATAAACAATACCCATAATCATTTTTTGAGGTTATTATGATAGTTGAATTGGTACCTCTTCATGCATAAAATGCTTGGGGAACTAAGAGGAAAGGGTTGTTGAGGGGAAAATTGATGCCTCTGAATAAGATGTTGGGAAACCAAACCGAAACTCAACTATGGGCTCTTGAGATGACACCCAAAGGCTTTCGGTGTGATGACAAGCCTACCCAAGCAAGGAAACAAAGGCTGCATTTAACAAAACAGCAACAAAAGCCTAATGAAAAATACTTTATAATACTTAGTTAGTATATTAGTGATCCTGTTCTAATAGTTCAAGGGAAATAAATTCTCCAGCTGTAAGGGTGAAGTTACACTTAAGTCCAAAAGATAAATTGTCCAATGGTAGGGGTGAAATTGCACGGTCCAACAATCAATAATTAGATAAATTCAGGAAAATTTTATCTCTCAGGGTCCTTGTGTGTCTCATTCAAGAGGAATTTATTGTACTTTCAGCCATCATTACATCAATGTGAGAGAAGAGTTTGATCGTTATAAATACATCATATCCTTCAACAGTAAAATAAATAGTAAAAATTAAAGGTTTCATAGGAAGAAAAAAGGAAGGATTAATTGGCATGGTGTGAAGGGAGAGAGAGATTCCAGCTCAGTGCAGCGAGTATTAAACTAAGATTTCAATGAGTATGTGTTTATAAGGCATGGACGAGCTGAATGTGGGCTGTTTTTGAGTGAGTGGGATAGGATTGATGTTGAGATTGAAGCTTTTTATGAGTAATGGGCAGTTTGTGATTAGTTAGAAGACATTTATGAGCTATGATAGTGTAAATGGGGGAGAAGGATATTTAGGATTAGATGGGTATAGGCTAAAGATGATGGGTGGTGACCTAAAAGGGAGCTAAATCACCAGTAAAAATGGCAAACGAATCCAAAGTCTCGGGGGGGGAGGTAGTTGTCCTCTAGTGGGTTGAGGTGTTCACCTTTTTATAATGGTGCTTTAAAGAAGCATTAATTAACAAGAATCCAAAAACGTGGGACTAATCAGAGGTGATGGATCAAGGCTAATCTTCTTGAGAGTTTTGTCCAAAAGTAGGAGATTTACTTTAGAAGCTGCCTTGCTTCTTTGGGTAATGATGAGATTCTAGAGTGCTTTGCATTTAATGTCAGGATTTCTGAGGCTAAGCTTAATCAATGTGACTAAGGCGTGTTATCAAGAACGAATCCTGATGCTGCAACTGAAATTTGGACCCCTAAGAAGTAAGATTCAACACTCCAAGCTAGGTGTCAAGCTCTAAGTCTACTTCAGGGGGTTCCATTGGAGATCCCTTTATGCCTTTCAAACCACATCTTACCAATTTTTCCCCTTTAGGATTCATGGGCTTGCCACATGAATCACATCTTGAACGTTTTTATCCTTTATAGCATCAATTTGTTGAAATTTGGATAATTTGGTTTCAGCTCTCCTTCCGCTGGAGATACATTTTTGAGGAAGATGATGGAGTTCTATCATCCTTTAGACTTCAGCTGATATGACAGCCCTCAGGCACTGTTCACGTCAGGTAGAGGGTGGCAGAAAACTAATGGGACAACTCTTAATTCATCCTCAAAGGCTTGGTTCTCTTGTAAGTTGTTTTTTGGTTAGGCATGAACAAGGGCTGATTGCCCATTCTCAACCCTTTGCCTCTTGCTGGTTTCTTTTGGATTGTGCTTGTTTACATGGGCTGGTTCTTTTGGGCCAGGTTGTGTGCATCCTACAAAATGCTCATTAACAACACATGTTTGCCATGGGTTTTCATTCTCCATGGACTTTTGTTAGTGAATACTTTGGGTTTTTTCATAGATATTTGCAATGGGCCTTTGGGCAATTAGTTGTAATGTTTGAAACAATAGGAAATGTTTCAAAATACTTTCGTAAATAACATTTACTATGATGAATTCCCTATTGCAAATAATGTTCATGGTTTCTAATAATCGCATCATAACTTAAATGATGAGCTTGTGGGTTTAAATGTTTACCATGAGTGTTGAAGGTATATATTATGGATGTCATGATGCAAATGATGTCCATGTATTTTATGGGTTCATAATATGAGAACATAATCTTCAAGTTAACTCCCAATGAGTTTTTTATAAGACAATTGCCATGGTTTTTTACCATGGTAATATTTTACCATGATATTTTTTCTTTGCCAAGCGTTGATAATCTTGGGGTTTTTTTTTTTTTTTGATAAAATAGTGCCACTGAAAATTAGGCTTTGGATATTGTCAGTGAGAACTGGGCTTTTGATATTGCCAATGAGAACGGGGCTTTTAACATTGCCAATGAGAATTTGGCTTTGATGTTGCCAGTGGAAACTGGGCTTTTGATGTTGCCAATGAGAATTGAGCTTTGATGTTGCCAATGAGAATTGAGCTTTGATATTGCCAATGAGAATTAGGCTTTGATACTGCCAATGAGAATTTGGGCTTTGATGTTGCCAATGAGAATTGGGCTTTAATATTGCCAATGTGAATTGGGCTTTTGGATAAATAAATTGCCATGGGTGTAAACCATTGGCTTTGATTATGGATTTGAATTCCATTGATAGAATTGTTCTGCCATGAATTTGAATCATGAGCTTTTCAAATATTGCCAAGCATAAGCATTCTTAGGCTTTTAAATAGAATAGGATGTGTGCATTCGAAAGTAAATAGGTGATACTCAAATAAAATTAGATGTAAAAAAAGTACCCCAACAAGGGTTCGAGTCATGAGTTAGCACCATATTGTAACTATCTCTAAAAAAAATAAAAAGTTATTATGGATTCTAATTAATTCAACTGATAAAATCTCCTATTGTTGAATGAGATATATGGGGTTCAATCACTGTCTACACCAAAACCAATTAGTTTCTTGATCTGATGATAAGAAACAATCATTAAAAGCGAGCGCCATAATTTGAAACTATTTCTCAAAAAAAAATTGTTATTATAATTTTTTGTCTTTTCATCTTTATTACGTTATTAAGCATGTATCTTAGGAATTACTATTTGTATTTGATTACCACTTGTTCAAATAATAGCAGAACTCACAGGTTATTAAAGGGGAAGATACAAAAGAATCCGCGACACAGAGATAATTCAAATCAACAATTTTTTAGTCTTATATTTTAGGATAGTTTTGTAGCCTTAGCTTTAGGAGTAGAATATAAACTAGTTTGCAACTCGTGAAATGCATATAATAAAATATTAATAAAATATGATTGTATTTCAAAAAATGAATTTCTCTCCATTCATTTTGTATATAAATACAAAATTTGATAATTATGATAGTTATTGTGGGAACACAATCTATTTGTCCGCTTTGTGAGACAAGCTTGGGCATGCTTAGAGCGCAACGTCCCGAGCTTCTATCCCCTCACAGCTTTGTCCTCAAGCAACGTGGGCATGCTTATTGTACAAGAGTCCCACATCGGCAAGAGAAGCGCTCCACCTATGCCTTATAAGCATGAGCTCAAGGCATAAGTATACCACTACTACACATGGTAGTGGTAGAGGCGTGCCTTGCACTCAGGTGTTGGCAACAAAAACGTGCGGACGTTGCGAAGCATGCCACTAAAAAAGGGTCGGACGTTGCAAGCATGCCCAAAGCGGACAATACTTGAGATGGGCACTGCCCTCAAAAAGCGCCTTTTTGTGGGAACACAATCTATTTGTCCGCTTTGGGGGGCATGCTTAGAGTGTAACGTCCCGAACTTCTATCCCTCACGACTTTTTCCTCAAGCGACGTGGGACCCATAGAAGCTCAACTGGTTGCTTAGAGTCTACAATTTGTTATTTCGTAAGATCGTCCGCAAAAAAGACAATTTTTCTAAGAATTAGAGATGTTTGCCTTGCCTTCGTTCTCGCCTAAGCTAAAACTCAATCTGCTAGATCAAGTCACAAGTCAAGATTCGAATTGAAAGTTAATATAGAATATAATTCTCTCTCTCTCTCTCTCTCTCTCTCTCTCTCTCTCTCTATATATATATATATATGTGTGTGTGTGTGTGTGTGTGTGTGTGTGTGTTGGGGGGGGGGGGGGGGGGGGAGATTTACTTAATGGTTGCCCTTAGCGCATTTGTGAATGAACCATTTCAGGAAAAATTTGGTACCACTTTTTAAAAAAATATAAAAAAACTATCAAAAAATAGATTTTTTTTTCTTTTTCCATCAAAGGTTTCTTAAAATATCTTTAATTTTATGTAGATTATCAATTATTAATATAGACAAGACCCCGTAAAAGTGGGAGTTTTATACACGGTGTACAACCATTTATTAGTCCGATGTAGTTGTAATGGGTGAATTTAGGAAGAATTCTCCTCAAATATTGTACTTTCCAATTGCATTTATCCAAGTAATTAGTTTCATTCTTCTAAGTGAGAACTGCGGGTCCGAACCCACTATAAAGCAAAATTCAAAAAACTTAGTAAAACATGATATGTACAGAAGAGATGGATCCTTTACTTTGGTCTTCTCGACGGGCTAGCAACATATATACATAGGTTTATACAAATTCTAAGTATATCCACCTTTTTCTATGAAAAATATATAAACAAAGAAAATAGAATCGATCTCAACGCCCATTGCATCATAAAGTGAAATTGATCACTAGTACATTTCTTGGCCATGACAAACAAACGGCCAACTGGCCTAGGTAGCCGCTTATATATGAGG
The DNA here is from genome assembly GCA_032727855.1 of Quercus ilex subsp. ballota. NCBI lineage: Eukaryota > Viridiplantae > Streptophyta > Magnoliopsida > Fagales > Fagaceae > Quercus > Quercus ilex. The sequence goes on from CM064910.1 coordinate 65,332,842, forward strand.
CTATACATTCTATGGAAGTTGGAAGCAACAAATTATCAGACCAAAAACACCAGTTCATCATCAAAAGTACTATAAATTAATATGGCTTCTCATTCCACAGTAGTAATTTTTGTTGCTTGCTTCGCGGTTCTGGTTATGGTCGTTGCTGCACAGGGAACTGGGAGAAGCATGCCGGGAAGTGTGAGCATGACCGGAAACATGGCCGATGAAATGGTCATGCCTCCTGGAACATCCATGTCAGCTCCTCCTGCTCCTCCCCCAAGTGGCTCTACAAGCAACCTCCCATATCCATCCATGGTGATTGGACTACTTGCTTTCATTGCTACATTTCTGAGCTAAATATTTGATCCCTTGTTTTTTTTACTTGTGCTTTGGTTTTTGGTGTTTGCATACTTGGCATTTCACTTGTAATAATCTTCTCAGTTCATTTTTTCCTCTTTTGAAGTATAAAATATGGTAGGATCTGTGTCTGTCATGCTTTTTTTTATTGACGATCTTAAAATAAAAATATGCTCCTTCATAAGAAGAGAAATGATATGTCCACAACATTTTTACAACAAATCCTAAGTAGCAGGTTGTTACTGGTTGTTATTGTTGACTTAAAAAAGTAATCTCAGTGGTAAATTTAAATTTGAACCAATAATAACTAATCACTCATGATTTATTGTAAAAATGTTGCAGACGTAGCACCTCTCTAAGAAGAATTCTCATTAGTCAAAAATTGGAACTTTGATTTCTGGGGATGCCCAATAGCCAAAATGGAATACAACGGTATATCATTATTCAATCATCATCGAGGTATGTATAGTTTAGGTGATGGATTTGGGCGCCTCCAACATTTTCTATGGACCCCCATGTCCAAACTGTTACATTTGGATAAGAACCAACAATATTTCAATAACAGTGTTTTTTTTTTTTTAAATAAATTTTTTATGGCTGTAAATAAAGCTAAAAAAGAGCATGATTAGTTGTAATATACCACCTAAAAGGAATCATTTGAAGAAGAATGTAAAAGAAAAAAAAAAAAAAAAAAAGATGGGCTGGAATAACGGTTTTGGTACCTCCCGCCATAAGCCCACGACAGGCTCCAAAGGAACCTTGAGTTTCTTTGGTGGGCAGTCCCCTTTAGGCAGCATCTTCCTCTTGGACGGATGGCTTGAGCCCGTCCCCTTGGGGTCTACCTCGACAGACTCCTTTTTCTTTGCAGCCTGTGCCTTAATCAAAGCTCTCCTCTTAGCATCGTCCATCTCTGTGGAAGTGAACTGACGATGTTAATTAAATGACAAAGGATAAAACCCCTCAAATGAAATAAGGACGACAGACTTACATTGGCGTACTCTTTTGTCGTTCTTAATGGCTGCTGGAGATGGCCTAGGTCCGTCACAGTACCAATGGATGCTATCTAGTGTGACTAACTTGGCCCAAGTCCTTTCTTCAGGCATAGTTTTGGAAAAAAAAAATTTCAAGAAAACTAAACTCTTCGAGCTCAGTTTGTGGACGCCGTCGAACTGCAAAAAGAAGACGGAAAGAATTATTAAAGATGCTATAAATTGAATGGATATGAAAGTCTTCATACACCAGGACGAGTACCTACCGAACAGACTTAATATGCCCCAAGTTGTATCTATTAGCATATGATCCGTGTCACCTGGACGACACATCCACTCGTCACCCTCTATGAAAAAGTAACGACTCTTCCAGTCCCTATTGGAATCTAGGGTTTCAAATATCACCTTCAACAACGGGCTTCTAGGGACGAAGCTATAAATCCCTTTTGATTTATCTATCTCGTCTGGACAGTAGCAATGAAGGAATTCACGTACCGTCAACCTCTTGGCACCATCCGTCATAGTGCCATACAGTACCTCCATAGCTATGAAGACCCTCCAAGCATTGGGGGATATTTGGTTGACGGAAAGGCCTAGGTATTGTAGAAATTAACGGTGAAGTGAACTTAGTGGAAACCTAAGACCTGCCTTTAACATTTGTTCATACACCTCAACGCCTTCTATTCCTTCGTAGTAACATTTCTCTGATTGGTAGGGTAGACGGATGGGGATGTTGTCAGGGATTTGGTAGTTAGCCCTAAGAGTATTGAAGTGTTGCTCCTTGATGGTGGATGTGAAAGCATTCATCGTCCACTCCGGTAGCATGATGAACTCCCTAAGTCCATTAGCACCAACAACAGACTTTACAAGCTGCTCCTCGCCATCCTCAGAACCCTCTTCTGGGTCAACCATCTCCATATCCTCATCTGTTGAGGACGGGGAAGATGCAGACGGACTTCTCTCCTCGCTTAGGTTGTCTCGGTCTTTATGACCTGACGGGTATACCTCTTCGTAATCCGCCCCATCACGAACCACCGATTTGTTACTTGACGCACTAGACATTTCCTACATACGACAACAAAACCTAAGACTGACGGGTCTAAAGTGTGTGACGGGTGAATAAAATCTAGTAAAATAAAGAGGTTGTATATGATGGTAGAAAAAACTTTAAGTTGAAAGTACTTACCAAGTTTGAGAGAGAACGGAGTGAATGTGTTAGATGACGGACACAACTACTAGACGGAGTGGTCTCTGACAAGTATGACGGGAGCGCTCTGACAATATGTTTTAGCAAAAAGTAGAAAAATGAGAAGAGATGGATGAGGTATTTATAGGAGAGGTGCACAGAAGATGAAGCAACGCTTCGATCCGAGACAATGTCCAATAGAAGTGCGACATGTGTCATGCGTCATAAATGCCTTCCAGAACCTGTTAGGGCAAGCGCAGTTCATGAAGTCTGCCTTGAAACCGTTGACCTAATCGCCTTGAGACCGTCGACCCGCTCGCCATGAAACCGTTACCCCCTAAGTTTTGAATCGTCACCCTACAGGTCCTTCCATTGAGAAAGGACGGACCCATAGGGTGAAGGGGCAGCTAAAGAGGGTAAAATATGGGACGATGGACCTTAATAAGATGGGCTTGACGGTTCTATGTCCATAGGCCGATATTGGATGGGTCCATCACTTGCAGTCTGTTATGGATGGATCCTACAAACTATTGCAACAGGAATGGATCTAATGCTCACATGGAAGCCATGAACCCTAGATAGAAGAACTTGCGGCCCACATATAGCCATCGATAGAGTCCTAGTTCGAATAGGATTCTAGATGATTCACGCATTGACGAAAGATCTTCTCTATAAGCAAATGTCTTGCCCACCACGTTTGGGTTTGTTCAAGAGGATTCCTATAGGGAAAAGACTTCTACACCAAGGAGGAAAGAGGTTAACCTTCTACTACTATAAAAACCCCAATACCCTCATAAATCAAGGTACGCATAATTAACTCTCTCTAGCACTCTAGAGTTGTAAGAGATTCTAATTTAACCTTCGGAAGATATTTGGCCAGCACCACACCGGAGCTCTCTGTAGGTCTTCTCTTTTTGTTGTGCAAGTGACGTTTCGAGTGTGCGAGTAACGTGTGACTCACTAGTGATTTTTTTGGCTTCATCAGTCATGCCTCCTAGAACGTCCATGTCAGCTCCTCCTACTCCTCCCCCAAGTGGCTCTACAAGCAACCTCCCATATCCATCCATGGTGATTAGACTACTTGCTTTCATTGCTACATTTCTGAGCTAAATATTTGATCCCTTGTTTTTTTACTTGTGCTTTGGTTTTTGGTGTTTGCATACTTGGCATTTCACTTGTAATAATCTTCTCAGTTCCTTTTTTCCTCTTTTGAAGTATAAATTTGGTAGGATCTGTGTCTGTCATGCCTTTTTTTATTGATGATCTTAAAATAAAAATATGCTTCTTCATTAGAAGAGAAATGATATATCCACAACATTTTTATAACAAATCCTAAGTAGCAGGTTGTTACTAGCTATTATTGTTGACTTAAAAAAGTAATCTCAGTGGTAAATTCAAATTTGAACCAATAATAACTAACTACTCATGATTTATTGTAAAAATGTTGTAGACGTAGCACCTCTCTAAGAAGAATTTTCATTAGTAAAAAATTGGAACTTTGATTTCTGGGGATGCCCGATAGCCAAAATGGAATACAAAGGTATATCACTATTCAATCATCATCATGGTATGTATAGTTTAGGTTGCTGGATTTGGGCGCCTCCAACATTTTCTATGGACCCCATGTCCAAAATTTTACATTTGGATAAGAACCAACAATATTTCAATAGCAGTGTTTTTTTTTTTTTTTTTTTTAAATAATTTTTTATGGCTGTAAATAAAGCTAAAAAAGAGCATGATTAGTTGTAATATACCACCTAAAAGGAATCATTTGAAGAAGAATGTGAAAGAAAAAAAAATGTCTATAGGATCTTATTATTATAAAGGAGAATGCAGCTTTCTTGTTAAATCTGAAAGGTATGAATGTGCAAATGCTGCATGCATTGCTGCTCCGATGGGAAGCACATTCTCGTCGATGAAAAAGTAAGGGCTATGTGGAGGATATGCAGCTCCAATCTTTTCATTTTCTATGCCTAAAAATAGGAATGATCCAGGTACCTTATCCAAGTAGAAAGCGAAATCCTCACTCCCCATGAAGAAAGGAGCTAATTTTGTGTTTTCTTCTCCTACCATCTCACTTGAGACAAGGCGTACATGTTCATAAATTTTCTCATCATTTATAGTTGGGGGAATTGTGGGATGTTCCTTTCCTGAGAAATCAATCTCAGCAGAGCAACGATGTACTGCCGCCTGCCCTTTTATAACCTGGCAAAGAGAAATCAAACTCAAAAACAATCATAGGCAAAAATGTCCTATCTTCATACTTTTAGTACCCATTTGAGTTAATATGTAGCCTTCTATCAAGTGACTGACCTATATATACACTTGGTTTTTCTTGGATCTTCACAAGAGTAATTTTCGAAATACCAAATCTTCCACAATTTTTTTGATAGCTATTGACACAGCAAGTTGTGATTAAAGCAATTTCACTTTCACATGAGTTTATCATTGACAATATTTTTATTAGCACCAATCACCACATACCATTTCAGCCGTTGTGTAGGAAATTGTGAAAAATTGTCTCCCTGATATATTGTTTCATAAAATGCAAAAACCTTACAATGCTATGCATATTAACTATCACACCAATCAATTTTGAGAAAACAAGAAATCATATCCATGAGCCTGTGGCCTATAAAAGTGCAAAATGCAAAGTTGGTAGGTGAATTACCTCTTCTATTCTTTCCCTGAGAGAAAGGAAGCTTTTCTTGCTGAAAGCCCTAAAAGTCCCAGCTATTGTAGCAGACTCTGGGATGATGTTAAATGCTGTCCCTCCTTGGATTATGGCAACAGAAACCACCTACAGTATATTACATTTTTTGTAATAAAATGAATGAAAACTCAACTCCATTGTAGATTAGAGTGTAAACCAAACGACCAATTCATTTCATGGGGGCTCAGACTATAAAATTACTATTAAGTACCTGAGAATCTAAGGGGTCTATCTCCCTTGACACAATATTTTGCAAGCTGATTATTGACGTTGATACAGCCAAAATTGGATCAATGGACTGTTGTGGAATTGCCGCGTGACCACCTTTCCCACTGATCTTTGCTTTAAAGCTGCCACACCCAGCTAGAAATTCTCCCGGACGCGATGCAACAACACCAACGGGGTACCTTTGCACCAAGTGCAACCCAAAAATGGCCTCTACATTTTCAAGCACCCCTTCTTTGATCATGTCTTTTGCACCTTCCCCACGCTCTTCAGCCGGTTGAAATATAAGAATAACAGTACCCTACATTCAAATGTGATTTTGTGAATGAGAGGAACACATAGAAATATACTAAAATTAAGAAATTAGACATGTGTCCAGAGTCCACAAGACCTGTAACTTGTGTCTCAGTTCTTGCAGTATCTTTGCAGCACCCAGGAGCATAGTTACATGTGCATCGTGCCCACAGGCATGCATTTTGCCCTCTACTTTGCTCTTGTGTTCCCATTCCACCAATTCCTATACAAGAACATACATTTTACTAGACAACACATAGTACTGCACTTCTTGAAATCAGAATAATACCGTCAGAATTTGAACAACAGATAAAGTACCCATAATTTCCTCCTCATAGGAGAGTCATAGAAATACCATTAGAGATAAGGTTGGTCTGTAATACTCAGCCCTGAGTCTTGACAACAGAGTTTTGTAACAAGGGTAGTCTTAGAACAATGGTTAAATGATTAAACTTATAGTTTCCTAATAGTTAAACCTTTTAGGATAATTAGTGATATTTGAAGCAAGAGGAGAACTCTTAAAATCCCTGTGTGCCTTTAGAATTCAAATTAAAGAAGGGAAAGGCTTTTTTCTTTCTCTGATTTATAAGAGATCCATTGACCTATAACCTACATAGCAAGAGGAAAACTCTCCCATTTGTTGCTGAAGGTGAGACTTGATCCTAAGTTCCTAATATAATATGACGTCAAGAGACCTCACAAGCTAATAAAAATTGAAGTACTTTACATTTTCGAAGCCTTAATAGAGTCAAATCATCAGAATCTTTGCTTATATTTGAATTGCATATAGCATTGTATATAGGCCAAGAAACCACATCTAATTTTAGTGAAAAAACACATTAAAGTTAGATATTCAATGTTGTTTCCTCTTTTATATATATATATATATATATATATATATATCTGTGTGTGTGTAACATATATTCTTCTTAATTTATCTTAAAAGCCTACTCAAACATGTGCAAATAGGCCATGTCCTGTTCTTGACAGGCTGCTATCCTATCACTATCATAGTTTAACCCTTAATTAAGGATATGGATCCACCTCTAATTCCTCTTCCTTATCAACTGCCCCACGACCAATGAAACAGGATGCTGTCTTTTTTTTCTTTTTTGGGTAACTAAACAGGGTGCTATTACAATTCATGAAAAATTATTAGATGCTCTTAGAGTATGATAGTGCTTCTTCCTTACCTTCATGGTGGATCCTAGTAATGAATGTCAGAGGAAGTAGCACCACATCACCGTACTCCAAAAACATCTAAAAATTATTTCACGGTTGACACGGCTAAAATGGACAAAGTTTTCTTTAAACATTTTGTGGGTATTATTTTACTTTTTCGCTATTTATTATTGCCTTGAAATTAATTTTAAATATGTTTCAAGCATTTTATTATTGTTACTTAATTTTAAAACCTAAAACAAACATATTATATCCAAAAATAATTAAATTATTCATTAAAAATATTAATTAAATTAATTGTTGTCCCCCAGCCGTGTCACACTCTAATCTTTTAAGAAATGTCATAAGTCATGTACCAATGAGTGAACAGACGTGCAACAGTGGATGAAAACGATTACAATTATACAAAATTTGAACTTTTTGACTTCCAGATAATCACCAATTTTGGCTGATTGACAAAACAAATTAGTTGACAATACCGCAAAGCACATGGTACAATTATGTCTTATTTCCCTATGTCAAAACACCACCCTACATTTTCAATTTTTTTGGCTTGTACTTGTACCAAGAATCTGAAATTTTTGGCCCTTAATGTTGCTTCATGAGCGTTCTTTTGTAATTGGGACGAGCCTTTAACCATCTCCAACTTCTCTGCTTGAGTTTTCGGCTCGGACGATAGAGATGGTTTAAGGCCCTCTTTCTTCTTAATGCATGTATTCTTAATTATAAATATTCAGCAGCAGAGAAAATTATTAATAGAAAAGGTAAGGAAAACGAAGTATATATTTACTCTTACAAAGTAGTAGAAACCAAAAAGTAAATCATGTCTTTGTGTCCAAATCAAGAATTATAAATAAATAAAAAAACACAAATAGAAAGAAAAAAAAAAAAGAAAAGAAACCAAAACAGCACAGTTTACTAAAAAAAATCTGACCTGAATTGGCAAAGCATCCATATCTGCTCTAAGAGCAACAAAGGGTGGAGAACCAGACCCAATGGTAGCTACTACGCCTGTATGTGCCACAGGCCACCGGTACTTAACACCAAGCTTATCAAGCTCACGCCTAATGACCTCACTTGTCTTGAATTCTTCATATGCAAGTTCTGGGTGCTCATGAATTTCTCTCCTCACCTTCTTCATCCAATCTACTGCGTTGGCATCATTAGCCAACCCGAGTATGTGGTCTCTCAAGGAAGAGTTTTGATAAGTTGTATGAGAATTCAAGCTATTCTCATGGCTATCAGCTTGGAAGTTCAAAGAAAAGCCCAGGGGTATGGCAATGGAGATTAGGAATATGAGCTGCAGAAAGTCCATGTGGCTTAGCTGAGGACAAAACACTTTTTTCATTTTTTGGGCTTAAGCGGTTATAGTTGTGGATGATTGTTAAGAGAAGTAGGAACTATTTATAGTTTCATAAGACAGTAAGGTTGTAATCCAATTACCTTCCAATGTGCTAAGTGCTAACAGCTTTGACCGGTGCGTCCTACTGTTATGAAAACGTTCAAAATTCAAATTTTTCTACTTCTATTATAACCATTGAATTTATTGAAGAAAAAAAAATTATAAATTCTCACAATTTTTTTCGCAACTATTCGTATAGAGTTGTCACTCACTTGTTTGGCCCTACCACAAACACAAAAGAAAAGAGGAAGGTGAAAATTTATGTAAAATTTTCGGCGAGCCTAGACTTATTGATAATAGGGTTTTATTAACATACGCCCTTAGGACATATGTTAATAACCTATTTAAGGAAATGTTTTATGAAAAAATGAAAAAAAATAACCTTTTTGACAGTCTTTTTAATTTTTCATAAAAAAATTTCTGAAAATGAATAGTTAATATACATACATTAACTAGACCCTTGATAAAATATAAAGTTGAAAAAGAAAAAAAAAAAACTTTAATCTTCATTCCTCTTTCTTCTCTCTTAAGGTTGAATTTTAGTATAACAGTTAATAGATGGAGGAAAAATATGTAAAGTGTGTGATATGAGGACAATACATTTACAGCTCATGCATCACATGACAAAAATATATCTTAACAAATAACTTTGATTTTATCCCGTGACTAATCTTTAATTTAGATTTACATTGTTTGGCTCTATGATCTTGTCAAATCAATAAAGTCAAGTTTGTCCTATCAAAAAATTAAAAATTAAAAAAATTAAAGTCAAGTTTGATGTGTATTTTGTAACCTGTTCAACCCAGATAAGTTTTGTAAAACAATATATGAGTTGTTCAACCCCAAAAAGATTTTATATATATATATATATATATGAGTTTTTCATGTATTTTTAAATTATTTATAGGTGATGTGTCAACTGTCAAGCTTTGTAATTTAGTGGTATTTTCCGGTTCTATCTAGGGGAGAGTCTGATATAAAATTATAAATCCTTCTCCTCTACTTGTTGTAAGGGAAAAAATTTACAAAACAGAAAAAGTAATAAATCACTATGTTAAGGAAATAAATCACCATGTTTAGCATTTTTAGTAATAATTTGACATTTTGATCTTTCAAAAAAAATCACAATATTAACGAAATAAACACAAGATCTTCCATAATCTATTTGTGATTAATCCTTAATCATATCTCTTGATATATATGAAATTATTACAAGGAAAATTATTAAACTTTCATAAATGGTTTCAATTATGAAATTACTATGAATATTACAAACTTCATTATATTACTCTTACAAATAGATTTGCCAATTTTTAAACACAACAAAAAAGTAGTTAAGAATTTATTTATTTTATTATTGATATGATACCAATCACAATCATTCTCATATTAGTTATAACTTATAAGCACTTTCATCACACACACACACACACACACACACACACACACACACAAAAACCTTATAAGCACTTTGTTAAAAGTGGTAGTAACTTTTGCATTTTATTTTCATTTCAAATCATTTGACATTTTTCTTCTTGAAAATGTATTGTTTATATTTCTTTATATTTGTGTTGAGTTATATAAATATATACCAAATATTCTGTTATAATTAATTTTATCAAATAACTTTATATATATACACACACATATATAAAAATTCTTTAAGAAACTGTGAATTTAATAATTTAACCATAATTTTAACACTCTTGAGGTAGATTGGAGACATGAATCGAAATCAAAATCTCTTAATTACTCTAACGCTATGATAAATCACCAATTGTTCTAAAAGCTTAAACTGTCAAAAAATAGTTAATTTAATCACTTAACTATAATTCTAACATGACTTATAGTGTTCTATTAATTCATAGTGATTTTTTTAGAATCAATTCATATTGAAATGATTAGATTGGATTTTTCCATATATCTCATTAACATTTAAACAAACCTTAATCAGAATTGTTTTGGTATATATGAATATTATGAATTACATGACAAATTCAATCCACTCATTTCAAGAGTAGGATTATTTTTTTCTCAAGTGAAATGGAGAGTCTATTTTGTTGTTAAAATTTTATTTCTTATATCAAATAATATACATGGAATCGTGTCATTTAAACTTTTAAAAGCTTGATCTCTAGCCATAAAATGGATCAATTTGAAATGGAATTGATCATTATTCCTCATTTTACAATTAATGGATAAGATTTTTAAAACTTCACAATTAAGGAGCTAAGAATCCTAGAAAAATCTTAACCCATGACTTGCCATGTATGTATTCATTTGAACATTTATTGACTTTATACATTTACAAACTATAAGTTGTCTTGCACAAAGAAAATTCAATTTTTTCCACTTACGATCGCGCGGGGGGGGGGGGGGGGGGGGGGGGGGGGGGGGGAATTGAGCTCACTTGTTTGTGTGAGAATTGGACAATATTATTGAACCACAAGACTTTAAAAATTAAAATTAAAATTATATTACGTATTTATATGTCTATATCTTTTATTGTGAATATTTATATAATTTTTGTACTTCTTAAAATTGAACATACAGACAGTCTGACTCTGACCAATGGCTCACAGTCGAACCAGGCCAACTGGTGACAGTGTTCCAAAAAGTGTGCATGCATGGGATCAAGTTCAAATTTGGGCTTTCTCAACCAAAAAAAAAAAATTCAAATTTGGGTGTTTTTTTTTTTTTGCTGAATAGTTCAAATTTGGGTTTAATAGATATGCTTTAAAGACCACTTAGAGCATCTCCAATAGCTTAGGTAAAAGTAAAATAATCTCTATAATAGAGAATGAGACCCAAAAAATGGTTTCCAATGGATTCTCTAAATCATGATTTTTTTTGGGCTCATAAACAGTAGCTCATCAAATCTGATGGGCTACTGTACATTAGCAAAAAAATAAAACTAAATAAAAAATTAGCAAAGAATGGAGTTGATGGAGATCAAGGCACCGCTTCGAAGGATCTCGTTCAAGTACCAATTGGGCCGGTTGCGAGAGCACGAGCAAAGAAGTTCAAGGATGTACTCAACGGACTCATCCAAGAATTATGGGCTCAAGCAAATTCGTGGAGGCCCATAGAGCATGATCCATGTGGGCAACAAAGAATTGTCACCTTGATTCAAGTTCTAGAAGGATCCGATCAAGGCTAAGAATTGGCAAGAAATATTTTGGGAGAATCCGATTGCATGGCTATTCTAGGCGCCACTTTCTTTCCATTTATATTGTCCTTTATATGACTCTAGGCGTCCAGCTCTTCTTTCCTATTTTAGCGTCTCTTTTTTGGCAAGTAGGAATTTATTTTAGCATTTATTAGGAGGATGGGCATCCAGCCTTTATTGCCTTATATGTCTTGTGTGTTTTAGGAAGGTAAGGATTTCTTTCCTTACCCATTCTCGGCTTTAATTAGGTTTTCTATGTTAGGGTTTTTTTCTTGTAATGTTCAGCCCTTTAAATAGGTGCATAAGCAATGGAAAAGGCAGACATTGAATATTCATAAAACTTGTGAGGTTTATTCTCTTTAGTTCTTTGAAGAACTATTCAAACTTATCGGGATTTCTTGTGGTGTTCATCTCGACTTATCAAACGGAGTTTCCACCACCGTTTGTGGCGTCTTCCTTATACCGAGGTTCTTGTTTGTCATAAACAACGGGTCGAGGTCTTTCATTCGAATCTGTCCATAGAACGATCTTGGGTTCCCTTTCGTTGTTGGGTCTCGTTATTCTTGACGGGGTTCACATCAGGAGTGGGGATGGGGGTATGGGAATATGTGTTAAAAAATAAATAAAGAAATAATATTTAAATGAGATTGATAAAGAATAGAGAATCGGTTAGAAGATGTATTTGAAAAAGTAGGTAGGTAAAAAGTAAATGTCATTGTTCACTATCCAAACAATACAAAAATATAAAGAAGTTGCTGGAGCTTAAGCATAAAAATCAAAATCCTCCAATAAATGGAATGTCCTTTGGATTTTGTATAGTGATGGGCCAGCAATATGATCACTGTTTATAACTTTCGTTTTGTGCTGCTCAGCTGCATCCGGAACAATGCTCCATGAAGCAGAATATTATAAGATGAGCAATGCTAGGACCATAAACAATCACACAACTTTTGTCACAACTCGTCACGTGTCAAGTTATAAGTGGTGAATAAGTGGACCTACATGAACCCACCATTTTTTCTTCGCCACTCACAACTTTTCACGTAACGAATTATAGCAAAAATTGTGTGATTGTTTGTGGTGTAACATATTTTATATAAGAACATCGATATGATCTCCATGATTAACTAATCATTGATGAATGCGGCGATGGTCCAAACATCTTAGATGAAAGGTGAATCAATTACACTTGAGAAGTAAACATTTCTCACGCATCAAATGCATGATTCATTAATAAGTAGTGCTGTAGTGCCCAATCATTTACACTTGAGAAGTAAACATTGCTCACTAATATCACATGAAAAAAGAGAAACATGTGCGCCGAAATCTAGGTTTCGGCAGGCACAAGCAAATGTGTGGTAGGTTAAATTTTGGAACCATGTATACTACTTAAAAAGGACATATACTTTAAATTAGTGGCCTTAATTAGGCCTATTCCTACCCCCACGTGAGACTAAAGTATCCAATACAAGATATTTTACTATCTTTTTATTTCTCTCTCACTTCTTTTCTATAAAACAAATAGCTCCTTGATTAGTTTTATTATTTATATACTAGCCTCTAAGTAGATGCTCACGCACGTACTCGAAAACTCTTCTATTTTTTGAGTAAAAATTAATAATTTGCATCTATTATAATTTATAATTTAAAAATATTTTTTTTAAACAAATAAAAAGTATAAACTTTAGAGATAGTAGTATCTACAATTTCTTTTTTGAACGTGAAGGGAAAAAAATCCTAAATTTTAGAAGTTTTCTTTTTGAATTCAAAATGAAATTTGTTAGTTGACATTTATAACCTTATTTGAAATTACCCTTAATTTTGAACCACACAAAAATCCAGTTGAAAGAGTAGAATCATCTTATATATAGTATAAATAATTTACTTTTTGGCATTAGATGTTTGTTTTTAAGCTAAAGGTTAACATAATTTGAACTTAAAAACTATTTATTAGGTTTTACAACCGCCATTCATTAAAAACCCATTTTAAGAAACTTTTTTGTCAAAAAATAAAAAATTGAATAACTTTTTTGATAAATTTTTTAATTTTTCATCAAATATTTCCTAAAATTGGTGATTAATGAATACCAAACTCTATCGAATCCTATTTAAATTATGTATCACTATAAGTGCTTCTTAAATTACCTCATTTTTATTGATTTGGTAAACTAGTCATGGGGCATTGGATGGTGGCCAATGTGAATTACGTCACCATAGCGTGTTATTGCTTTGGTGGTCATGATGGATTAATTAGTGGGTGATGCAATTCGAAAAGCATGCAATTCGTGGAGAATAAAATGTTATCCTCAAAAATTGCCCGGAATGACCGTGAACGATGCATAAACAGTCCAAAAGAAAAGTAGGCCATATTGTGTTTTGAGCAAATTGAGTGGTCCTCCTCTTCACTTGCATGTGAAATCTGTGTACATCCTACCTAACTGTGCACCAACTAGGCCCAAAAGATTATGGGCCGTCACATCACAGTTCCGTTTTTTTTCTTTTCCTTTTTTTTAGCTATAAAGAGTGTGTTTCTTTTCTTTTCTTTTTTTTTTTTTTTTTTGGCATTAGTTGGAGAATTTGAACTTTACTTAACAACTTAGCCTTGGATTTAAAAAAAAAAAAAATTAATTAATTGTTTCAATAAATGAGGAAGGGAATTCAAACTTTGATTTACCTCGTAAAAAAGATAAGATGATATCACCAAGTTATGAGACTTTTGACAATTTAATAATGTCTAGTTGGAGTAAAAAACTCAAATATAATGTTCATACCACATGTATGTACTAGCAACTAATTAATTGGTTTTTGTTAAATTACCGATTGTTCTAAAAGTTTAAACTATTGGGTTATAAATTTAATCATTTAATCACATTTTTCTAATACTCCCTCTTACGCGTGGGCTAAAACTACCTTTTGGGACAATCAGTATTTTAACAATTTTGAATTATGGTTTCTCGTGTTGTTAGGAAAGTTAAATTAGTTTTAGACAATACTACTATGTTAGTTAATGTTAGGAATGTATATATTTGCACTCTTTGCCTTAAATATTTTTAAAAAATAGTGTCACCAAATAAAAATAAAGCTTTTTCGGCATGGCCAATTGAATTCTTGAAGGATTCAAGTATAACTTTTGAGGGTCTAGGCTTTAAAAAGATGTAAATATATTTATCATTATAATCTTAAAAACTTGGTGGCCATGGATCCCTTGCCCCAAAAAATTGGTACTTAAAAAAACAATAGCTTCAAACCACCAAAACAAAAAAAAATTCTTAAATCAGTTTTAATTGTTATATGGGGGTGATGAGGTAGCCCATGCCCCAATGATATGAAGCTTAGGACTAACTAAAGTTATCAACAATGGTATATCATTTTTATTCGAACAAGGCAACGCTAAGGGAGATTGTCCGACCGGCCTCACCACATCATCAAATCTCTCACTTAAAAAGAAGCATCAACCGTATAGAATAGTCATCTTTGCATTTATTACACCCCAACAACCTCTCTCTCTCTCTCTCATCAAATCATTGACCTGCCCCACTATCCTCTATATGACACTAGACCAAAATGATATGAATCAAATGAATAAAAAAAAAATCGAATTTTGGGGCTCTATTTTGTAGAAGTGAGAGATAATTCTCCTCAATGTAAAAAATCCATTACGAGGAGGTATGATTTTTTTTTTCTATCCACAAAAACATACTTTCAAAATGTGATGGGTAAATAGTGTCTACCACTCATAGTCAATCACTTCAATATATTTTATGAAATTGAGAATAATGAAATGTAATATGTCCCGGAATTAATTCAAATTAAGTACTTTAATTTATCAGTCCGTATATTGGGATGGGGTTTTCATGCAGGGGAATATTATTACTCTAGAGAAAGCAGCACCACTCATTTATATGTATTGTCAACATATGAAAAAGACTTGAAAGTGTTTGGCAGTAAAGAGTTTGACAACATAGTACCAAATTTTCAAATCAATTATTTGAGGTTATAATAATAATTCTAAATCAAAAGTTGTGGTACCAAATGGGGGGTGTTTACAAGAAAGAAAGGACAAAATGTAAAAGGATCTATTGAGGTATTGGTCAATTTTCAAAACTGTTACTTTATATATATATATATATATAATTTCATAGTTACAATTGAGGATTGATCCTAAGCTTTAAAAAATGATAAAATTAACCACTCTATCTCAGTTTTGTTAATTTTGATTGACTAAAAACTAAGGGTCATCAATGGGTTGGGTCGGCCTGGCCCGACCCGTTTTTACTTGGTCCATGGACACAATGGGCTAGGCATAGTGAGCTATTAACTAGTTAATGGGCCGGGTCGGGCTGGGCCAAAAGAGAAAATCCCAACTCATGGGCCTGCTCATGGGCAATGCCCATTTTATCTTTAGCGGGCTAAGCTGCAGAGCTGGGCCTAATGGACTATCTATGAGCTTGTGTTAGCATATTATTTTATTATTTTTATAAGGAAATAATCAATTTTTTATAAAGTAATAATCAATCTATTTTTTTAAAATGAAAGATTCAAATAATTTAATACTTAATTACAAATTTTTTTTTCGATCAAATCTATTTAATTTTTTGTTTTGTTAATGGAAACCTATCTAATTTTTATTTTTTATTTTTATTAAGGCTTTAAATGATTTTTTATTTTTATCCTTAATATAAAAAAATGTCAAATAGTTAATTTAAAGTTGCTAGACTACTAGAAAATTCTATATTTAGTAAACTAAATTTAGTACGATCACTTTAAGTATCTTAGTGGTTAAAAGAGTTCTCTTAAAAAATTCTTCTATAACATCTCAAGATCATCTTTCATACACCTCCTACATATTTTTGTTATGAATTATGAGTTATTAGGCTGGGCAATAGGTTAGGCCAACGGGCTGGGCTACTGGGCTAGCCCACTGGGTGCCCATAGGCATAAAAACTAGCTCACAACTTGACCCACTGGGCTAGTGAGCTATCCATGGGCCTCAATAACACCGAGCTGGGCCACTCATTAGCCTAGTGGGCCATCGAGCTTCTGAGTTGAGCCGTGGACTATGTGCTATTTGATATGATGACTAAAAACATTAAATGAAATAAAAAATTAGTTTCAAAATTTTAAAAACCATATTAAATGTTTTTTTAACTTTTAATATTTTTCATTTCCCTTAAAACAAATATGGCTAAAAAATAACATAAGAAAATTCTTAATAACAATTTAATTTGAACCTTAATAAAAAATTTATTAAGGTTAAAAATTAACCTTAACAAAAAAATTTTAAAAATAGGCCTTAATAAAAAATTTTATTAAATGCATATATATATATATATATATATATTTTTTTTAAAACTTTAATATTTTCCTCTTCCATTAAAACAAAAATGGCTAAAAAAATTACATAAGAAAATTCATAATAATAATTTACTTTAAATTTAGGACCTCTTATTCTGACACCATGTTAAATTATCAATTGTCCTAAAATGTTAAGTTATTAGGAGATGGTGAATTTATGCATTTAATCTAACAAATTAAGTATTTAATATAACATGATTGGATCCTAATGCATGCTTTTTTTCTAGGTGTTGCAAAAATTACTTTTATTGTTATGCTCACCAAATATGTTCGTCAAAAATAGTGTTGTTGAGACTTGAGAGTGTAGCCCAAGTAATGGTGCTCGGGGTAATGGTGTTAGAGCATTAGCATTTATGGAGCTAAATTTTTTAGTTTTTAGTTTCTTAAAAACTTGCTTTATTTATTTTAACACACCACTTTATAACTATAAGGACTCAAAAAGAAAAGCTCAAGGCCCACTTAGAATAGTGAAACCTTTTTTTTTTTGAGGAACAGAATAGTGAAACCTAGATATTCAAACTAAGCCCAAACAATGAATTTTTAAGAGAGTGAGCTTCTAATTCAGGTGCAATGCTGACAACTCAGTGTGAACTCTTCCTCGGGCGGGTCCAAGGATAGACTTAGTATTGATAAGTAAGGTTGATATTTCTTTACAGGGTAATTTTCTATTTTCACGCTTGTTTCTTTTTTCTTGGAAAATGTTCATCCCCTTTTTCTGGGGAGTTCCTTTCCTTATATAGTCACTTTTCTTACATTTCAGTCCTCCATTTATATGTCTCAAGGGAGAACTTTGGATGCTTGTCCCATCAAGAGCCTTCTGGAGGTGGTAGAAAGAGCTGTGAGCTGTGGAGCCACTATTCAGGAGTCATTTCCTCATTAATGCAGCTAACTAAGTTTGTGCAGAGTATTGAATGTGGAGGTAGGAGGTGTCTCCTTTAGGAAACTTCCCTCACCCCAGCATGTCTTGTACTTCCCTTTTGTCATCTACTTCCTCGTCCTTGGGTTTTTCGGGATGCTAGTTATCATTTGGCTCTTTAGTTCTCCTCAAGTAGGTGTAACCTTTGAGGTCTAATTGAGTTTATTTGCTTGGGTTGGCAGGTTTATCCTTGGACTAGATACCCTAGTCCTTGGCCCTCCCACAATAACACATCCAACATCAATGGTTCTATTTTTCTAGCACTTCATTTAAATTTTTTTATCCGTTTTTATTTTTTCTTTATTCTTCATCTCTCTCTCTCTCTCCCACCACAAGCCAACCCAACCTTTCTTCCCCAATCAAAACTCACCACAAACCCACCAACCACACCACCATTGACCACGAACAAATCACAAACCACCCCAATCAGAACCCATCCCAACCGCCACAAGCCGACCCACCACACCTACAACCCACCACCACTACAACCCACAATGTGACCCACCACCACAAGCCGATCAATAATTCACCAAATCCACAGCAACCCACGGCCCGATCAACAACCCACCACTACCGCAACAATCGGCAACCCAATCCAACCCCACCACTGTGCCTAAAACCTACCTCAACAAACCACCAATCCAACCATTGTCACAACCAAAACCAACACAACCCAACCATTGATATTAAAAACGGAGAGAGAGAGAGAGAGAGAGGCAGAGGATGAACCCACCCACACCGACATCGACCCACCACCATGAACCCACACTGACCCACCACCACGAACCCAAACAATAATCTCAACAAACCCAAAGGCAAGAGTAAAGAGAAGAAATACTTTGGTTCAGTCGAGAGAGAAAAGAGGGAGGCGCTGGAGAGAAAAAGAGAGAAGGAAAAAAAAAGAAGACCGAAGAGAAAGAGGGGGAAAAGAGAGAGAAAATGGTATTTTTAATGAGAGAAGAGAGAGACAAAGAATAAACAAATATTTTTTTATCCCTTTGTTGCTACAGTAGACTGCCCCAAAGATGGCAGTTTACTATAGTAAGTTTGTTAAAAATTTTAACACTAGCAACATTGATGTAGCTTAATTTTTTTTGTTTGTGGTGCTAAAAATAACAATTTGGCAATATATCTCCATCAATGCTAATGACCATGTTCTTGTATATGTTAATTCTGTTCCTTACTGCCTTGACTATCTATCTTCAAGGAAAATGTTCTTTACTTGCAGATTATAATTATTATCTTTGTTCTATTATAACAATCTTGTCTTTGACCCAAAAAAAAAAAAAGATTAAGCACATTGATGGTTAAATTTACACATGAAGAATAAATCATCTTTAATTAATTTGATGTTTTCCAAGTATTCAAATCCCCCTCCCATGTGTAACTAACAAATTATTAAAAATTTCCATTAAAAAAACAAATTATTAAAAATAAATAAAGAAATTATCTTTTGGGAACTTGGTGATATGAAGAATTTATCAGATTTGAGAGATCTCCATTGATTACTTTTTTTTTAATGCAGTAACACGAAAAGAAAAGAATGTTTCTATTTCTTAAGGTATTCAGACTCCATTAATTGTAAGCTGTTAAGCATCTGCTTTTTATACCCTTTGGCTTTATTTTTCCTTACGAAAAGACTGATGTTACTAAAAGTTAAAACGTCCTTTTGTAATTTATTACCTAGCGGCCAATTGATATTTATAGCTTTGTTTAATTTATTTTTCTAAAACATATTGGAATATTGTCATATACCAGTTTGTTTTAAATTGGCTCTATGTGATTGGTAATGATATATCATTCTTTAATATTTTTAGCCTCTAGGCTCTTACTGTAATTTTGTTATGGATATGACATAGACACCCTCTCTCTCTCTCTCTCTCTCTCTCTACATATATAACTTCTTTTTTTTTAACAAACGCACACACAAGTTATAGGGAAAGAGGTTCTAATTTCTAACATAAAAACACACCACAAATTCATCATAGTAACTTTTAAAAGATGGTGGGGCAAGTTATATTACACGCAACATACTCTCTTTCACAATATATATAATTTTGTGTGGGAATCTAATGATAACATAAGAAAGCTTTTTAGTTAAATTTCTTCATCCCTCTCTCAAACCCTCCAAAATTTTTGTAGTTAAATGTTATGATTAGGGTTTGAGAATGTTGCAAATTGAAATTGTAAAAAATAGATTTTGGGCATTTTGATCTGGGGGCTTGTGGCATTATAAAATGGAAAATTTACATACATTTTGGATTCCTTTCAAGTATGTGGAATGCTAGCGGGGGGTGTCTCTATGGTCACGCCCAGGAGGGTGAGTCACAATAGTCGCCTCCGCCCTTCCTTTATTTGATCCCCAAAAAAAAATGTCTGTGGAATGGCTCAGTGTGATATATCTCAGTTTGCTTGGATTGTTGTTGGTTGAAAAAATTGATAAAGTTGAAAAAGAATTTCTTTCCGCAGTCTATCTAAGTTGATTAGTGTGTTTACTAGATTGTGGGAAAGAGCAATTATCATCATTTTGGGATAAGAAATTCTCTTGCTTTAGAAGCATCTTTCTTGCATGTCATCTCTCTTAGACATTCTAGTTAGTTTAATAAAAAGCTTTTCCATTCTTGTTCATCTTGGATTTTTGGATGTCTTAATTTCAGAAACTACAAGTTGTGTGACTTTTGAAACTTTCTTTAGATTACTAATAAGATTGTATTTGTATATTCATGATCATGCTTTGTACTGATGGAAGGTATATAGTATCTTTAGAATCTAAATGCACATACTTAATTGTGGAAAGAACGCTGAGAATTTCTATCAATTGTGATTATGAGACTTTGCTTCTATCTTTGAAGAACTTGTCAATGCATATTTGTGAGCCATTTACAGTCAAGTAAAGAATATTGAATATTCCCCTAAAATGGATGTGCTATGGTACCCCACAATATGTAGTTGGATTTGATCCAACTTTAATAAGATTAGATTGGATTAGAGAAATATTCAAAAGAAGGAAGATTAGAGTTTGGTAACTTGTACAGTGTATCATCTCAATCTATATCACTATCTCGTATTGGATAGTTCACTAATGGATAGAAAGAGAAGACTAAAAATCTATGAACATAAAAGTATAATAATCTATGTGAAAATTATAATTAAGTGGTTAAATTCACATTTTTTTATGGTTTAAGCTTTTTGGAAAATTGGTAACTTAATATGATATCAGAGTAAGGAGTTCTAAATTCGATCTTTGTTGTGAGTTTGGACTCACACATGAGGGAGAGTGTTAGAATTATAATTAAGTGATTAAATTCACAATTTTCTAATATTTTAAGCTTTGAAGAGAATTTGTAATTTAACAATCCAATCATCAAAATGGCATGTCTTGACACTTCAAATTTTCAAATCCACCAATTTTCTTGCTAACATGGCGTCCACCAACCTCACCGTTTCACATATTTCTTAGATGACTGCTAATTATTGTGTTGTATCTTCTAAATGATTGTTTATCACATACTTGTTATGCCACAATCATTGTTTTTTTACTTTTACATAATCTGGTGTTGCATTTTGGTTAATATTACCGTAGTGGTCATTAAGTTGAAAATAACAATTCATTTTCTTCTTTAGAATTTTTAATTTTACCTTTTAGAAATAATTAATGCACACTTAAAATGTGTTTTCCTCTAATTATTTTTTTGGCTATAAATCTCCTAACTTGCTTCTCCTTTGGCATTCAAGCTTCCAAAATTGTTGTCCCATTGTCTTTTTGTGAGAATGGCTAGCAGTTCCTTGCAGCAACAGATTGCCTCCATGAGGCAATCCTTGTTTGATGAGGTTTAATTTTTCTCTTCCTAAGTTCTTTGCTAAGGATACATTGTAATTGTTTCAACTTTATTTCCAAAATCCCATTACCATATGATATTTCGCATGGTATTTAATTATTTATGCAACATTTATACCTTTTTGTTTTCCATGTAATTGCTTGCTTTGAATGTTTAAAGCTGAATTCATGGAAATTATTTGATAAATATTTGAATAAAAAAAAATAAAAAAAAAAGATAAAATGAGTAGCTGTTCTAAGGAAAAAATCTCAATATCTTTCATGAAATTTTCAATCGAAAATTTTAAATTTAATACTATATCAATCAATATGCTTACATATTTAAAAGCATTATGAAATTGTCCACATAAAAAAATAAAAAATAAAAAAACTTTTTTCTATTATGCAAAAATGTGGTCTGAATGAGATTGTGAGCAATGTTTTGCAGGGAATCATTGACCGTGACAGGTTCATTCAATTGGAGACTATGACCAACCCGGATTTTGTTAATATTGCTATTAAGGCATATTTCGAAGAATCACCGAAAGCTATCAATGACATTGAAAATGCACTGTGAGTGGCATCATCATTATTATTATTATTATTATTTTTTGAACAAATTTTGTAAAAAAGTTTAGTAAACAATAATATAACAGCAACAATGACAGTGATATTGTCGCCTTCAAGCTCTAAACCCATTAACTATGATCATATTAGTTTAAATAAATTGAGAATGGGTTTATCACTTGCTCCGCGACACTAACTGCCGCATGCAGTTTTGGTGTTGGCGTGTAAGTGTATTCTCTTATCTCATCCCCTTCTCCTATATGTGTGTGTGTTTCTCCTAAAAAAAAAAAATTAGTTTAAATAATATTAGGCTATATTTGTTTATATATATATATATATATATATTTTTTTTTTTTTTTGAGAATGGAATTTGTTTATATAATTAGGGAGGCTAATCCCCTCAATGTCACGGAGCTGGATAGGTGTCTTCAAATTTTCAAAGACGGCAACGACTGGTATTTTCCTGTTTTCTTAGCCTTGTATTAATATTGGGGTATATGAAAAATGAAAAAGTGGACAATTTTTTTTTACAGTTTTTTTAATATCAAAATAAAATTTTAAAATAAATAATTAATATATATTCTAAAGGAATACATTGACCAGACCCTATAAAAAATATAACCCAAATACCCCTTTTCACCAAAAAAGTGATTAGACTTTTTTGGTTTTTTTGACACTAAATACAACATCTATTTTGTTATTATTTGCAGCATTGGTGCTAGCAAGGTGATTACTGAAATCAATAATATAAAGTTTTATTGCTATGATAAAGACATGGAAAGGTAACGTTTATACTTACCTAGCTACTTGAATTAATCCTTTTCCTCATGCGTAATAAGTTGGATATTAAATATAAATTTATGTGTTTATCTTTTTTTCTTTTTTTTTTTATATCATCTACTGATTAGTCTATTTCGGTCCATCTTTAAAAGGAAAAAAAAAATCAAATAATTTTAGAAATCTATATATTGTATAAACTATGTTAGAAAATAATCATATTATTTTAAAAAGAGTTTGAAACTAAATTTATAAGTCTCGTCTATTATTTTCATTTTTCATTTAACAAAAAAATAAATCATCAAATTTTTCCATGCATTCGGATATGCAACTAATTATTATAATTGCTAAAGTGTTATATGCAATTATTGACTTGTCAATAACTATGAGCAGGAGTAAGAGTAGGGCTGCACTTGCTACCATGCAACAAGAGCATATCATTTTGAAGAGCAAATTGGAAGCCTATTTGGAGGTCTCTCTCTCTCTCTCAATTAATTGTCTTGCTTAAGGTCGAGATAAATGAGTGAAATGTTGATTTGTTTTCTGTTTATTCTACAGTTGCTTCGACAAGCTGCACCTACTCCTATATTTATGTCTAATACTAATCCTCCAGGTCAAGGATTGGCTAATGCGAATGACTAGTATTTGGGGATTATTTCATTCACCATTTCAATAATAATACTACTATAAATAAAGTCTAGGCATTTTGCCTTTGTTAATAGAATAATTATGAATAAAATATAGGTATTCTTACCTGTGGCATGAGTATGTCGCTTTACATTTTTTGTTTCTCTAGAACTAGTTTGTCTGTGTGTGATTAGTGCATACTGGTTCCTTTACCAAGTCTAGTTGTAATAAAAGTTGCTTATTTGTCAGGAAACCCTTTTATCTTGTTTCTCTCTCTCTCTCTCTCATATATGTATACAACAACAATTTTGTATAATGTGTGGTTCATGTGAGAGGTAAGAACAACTTACATGGTGTTAGTAGAGAGAATACAAAGATTACATGGTTCGGCTTAACCACTTACATTACATCCATGAAACTACATATTTTTACTAAGATCAAGTGTGGTACCAAAAAAAAATCTAAGTAGGATATATATGGGAACTATATAAACTAAGGTTAGCCCTAATCAGACTTTATGATATATTGGGCTTTTTAGACCATTACACATAAGGGCCATAAACTCATATTCTTTTAACTCATGCCTTCATGGCAAATTGGCTATATCACATGATCTTGATCTCTTTTTTAATATAACAATGTCTCAGGGATTTCTATCACTAAACGGTTGACATTGTGCATATGAGTGGTCCAGTTAAATGCACCTTAATAATGTGGGACGAGCTATGCTGGAGATCCAGAGCTCATAAATTGATTCCAAAAAATGAAAAAAGGCCTAGAGCCCCATAAGGCCCACATCAACCTTACTTGTCTATAAAACCTAGTGCATGCTTTGAATATGTGGGTAGGCTACCAATATGAAACACTTGAGCCGGGCCCATGCACACAAAACCATTCGCTTTGTGCAAAATACATGAAATTCAAGCTCTAGTTTTCAATCCTTCCGCCAAGAGCTAGTCTTTTAGCTCAACGGACATTTTTTGGTTTTTCATTAGAGACATTTAGAATTTTAATTTTAATTTTCGTACAGAGTGGAACTGATTATTATATGACTAACAAATTATTGTGTTCAGGAAAGAGAAGCTTTAGTATCTATTTTGCATTTGTTTTGGTATGTAAACTGAAAGCTCTCAATCAATATGAGTTTGGAACACGATTGGAATACAAGAGCTCTAGGCATTATGTTGTATACTTATTACAAGAAGCTATTGCATTGCTAAGCGGTTAATGAAAAATCCCCAACAAACCATGTTACCAAAATCTTAATTCAAGATAATAACCTTCATAGTTTCTGTAAACCATGTAACAAATTTCGGAACCACAAAAATTAACAGCAAGCAAACCATAACTGAAGGGCCACAGAACCCAAACTTGACTAAGCAAAAGCATATGGCTCCTAATTCATTGCCAACTATAGCAATTAAAATTTGGGGAGGGTGGCTAACGCGACCCAAATTTAATTACCCACTCAGTAAAATAAGATCCAAACACACCCAATTAACATAAATATTCACTTATTTGTAAGGAAAAAAAAAAACAAAAAAACAAAAACAAAAACAAAACATAAGTATTCACTAGTTCTGACAAGTCCCTATAGATTAATTCCAAATTTGCTAGGTTTAAGTGGTTCTTAAGATCTTATGACACATTTTGGAGCCACCCTTAAGAGAATTATTCCTATAATAACTTCATGTGTATTAGACAAGAGACTGCATATATTTGAGAGAATAGTTAAATATTGTCGAAGAAGTATATATACCCTTGTTTGTAAATAAAATAAATAAAAAAATTCTGCTAGGGTTAAGTGTTTTTTAAATCTATAGGAATGAACTTGTTGGTTTATATGTGGCTTTGATTGTGGACCAATTAGACGCCAACTAATGCTGATTGGGCTGTAACATAATATTGGGCACTCATCAAGCCCTTTTTCTTTACCCAAGCTCAAGAATCCAACTCACTAAAACCCCATAAAGTTTCCCAAAAGCCCAAGCATCACCAAAAATAAAGAAACAATACGTCATTTTTCTTTAGATTTCTTTTTCTTTTAATATGTCTTTTTAGATTTTCTTTTATCCAAACACTTTGCAAGGATCAACAATGTTTGTTACAGTTTCATCAACTATACCATTATGTAAAAAAATTTTAAAAAAAATGACAAAAGAAATAGTAAGTAATACTAACATAGGAACAAGAACTTTGAATTTGGCTTCAAAACTTCACTGGTCAAGCTACAAATGGTTGGTTTTCTTAAATTATATAAACACCGATCCGTTTGGTTGCATAAATAATTTATGTTGGGTAGATATATATTTAAAGCACCACTTTTGTCTGACATTTTCTTTTGATTCCTAAATAGAATTGGATAGTGTAAAGAAGTGGGAAGGAATAAACAACTTAACGTGTAATGAAATAAAAAGAAATGAAACTGATGATCTATTTCTTTCTTTAGATGTTAAATGTAAAGGAAGAGAGAGAGAGAGAGAGTTTTATGTCATCTTTCTTTTTCTTTTTTTCTTTATCTATGGTTTAGTTCTAATTTTGACTTAATTAATAAGTAGTGTACCATATATTTGCCCACTAAAAATACAAAATGAGTGATTTAAGGGGTAGTGCAAAATTTTACTACATATACAATATATGTCAAATACATATCCAATAAATTTTATTTATTTTTAATCTGGACATAATTACATGATAAATTGATGTATCAATTTTATATTTATATATATATATATTTCTTAATTATTTTGTTAATATATGAATCCATTGTTATGCTAATATGTAAAACTTTTATAATGAAATTTATTGTATATTTAACATTTTCTACGAAATTAAGGGTGAAAATGGAACAAAGTTAACAACTCCATTCCTTTTGCTATTATAACCTCCAACATAAAGAAACAATATGTCATTTTCTTTCTATATTCCTTACATCCAAACATTATACAGAGAGTTGGTGGTTGTGAGCTTGTGACTTTACAAGGATCAACAACGTGCTTTTTAATTTCATCAAATTATGACCAAGCATATTAAGGTCATTTTATTTTTTAATCAATGTAATTCTTATTAGAACTCAAAACACTAACAAAGATAAACATGACCAAGCATTCTAAGGTCATTTCATTTTTTTTTTTTCCAAATTTTTCTTATTCTTTTGAAAAACCAGGTACCATTTATTATTTATACAAAGTAAATATAAGTATTTAACAAAACTAAACTACATTTACAATAAGACGCAAATAAATTAATGAAAGAAAATAATCATAAACCATAAGCTAAACAAATAGAAATGAAAAAGGGAAGAACTGGAAATTTTTTTTTTTTTAACCTTCAAATAAGAACACTATGCTTAAGGGTGGAACACAATATGCATAATTCGACCTCAACTCCTTTATTTGATCCAAAGAATTTCCTCAAAAAAAAAAAAAAAAAAAATCCAAAGAAGCCAAAGATGCCTATATCAAACTACGTTACTGAAATCTCCTTTATGAGTAAACTTTCTAGGCATTAAATTATATACTTATTACAAGAAGCTATTGCATTGCAAAGTAGTTAATGAAAAAAATCCCCAAAAAACCATGTTACTGAAATCTTAATTCAAGCTAATAAACTTCATAGTTTTTGTATAAATCCTGTAAAAATTTTCGGAACTACAAAAATAAGCAGCGACTAAACCTTAGCTGAAGGGCCACAGAACCCAAACTTGACCAAGCAAAAGCATTCGGCTCCTGAATTATTGCAAACTACAGTAATTAGAATTAAGCCTACACATTCAGGTAGGGTGGCCAAAGAGACTCAATCCCAATTACCCATCTAGTAAAATAAGACGCAAACCCACCAAATTAGACTCAGTTAACATAAGTATTAACTTCTTTATCAAAAAAAAAAAAAAAAAAAAAACCACAAATATTAATTAGTTTCGACTAGTCTAGTAAATTCCAAATCTGCTAAATTTAAGTGGTTCCTAAGGGTCTCATGATATTTACCAAATTTCAAGTTTGAAATCTCTTATTAATATCTTAGGGCCAACTTAGTGTGCGTTTGGGAAGCGCGTTTTGCGCTTCCCAGACGCGTTTGCGTTTCTCTCTTTTTTTTTTTCTTTTTTTTTTTTTACTTTTCAGCGTTCTAGACGAAAAGTTTGACTTTTCTCGTGAACAGTGCACATTTTGCATTGTTTACGGACCCACAAATTTCACTTTTAACAACTTTTTCATTAAAAATGGGTCTCACGGTACTATTCATACATTTAAAAATTATTTTGTTACAATGTTTTTCAATTTTCAGTTTCAATTTTCAGTTTTCAACTGTATCCAAACGGACCTTTAATGTGTATGGCACTGCTTAGGTCTCATGTATGACGTCGTTTATATATATATATATATATATATAAGTTAAAGTGTTTTTTAAATCTGTAGGAATGGACTTGCTGGGTTATATGGGGCTTTGACTATGGACCAATTAGACACAATCTCAAGCTCATTGGGCTCTAAACATAATATTGGGCACCCATCTAGCCCTATTTCTTATCGCAAGTTCAAGAAACCAACTCGCTGAAACCCCCCACAAAGCTTCCCAAAAACCCAAGCACCACTAACAAACAATCGGATACGAATCCTCTCCATTTCCGTTTGAAATGGAGAGGCTCCAGTACACGGTCCCAATTTCGTCCAAAATGATCCACGCTCAAAAACTGGACACATCATTTAAAAATTTAACTCAACTGGGGTTTAACTCAACCGAACAAAAAAAACTCAAGTTAAACTCTTAACTCTCACCAGCCATTCAAAAAAGGCTCTCTCCTCCCAAAAAAATCAAAAAGCTCTCTCCTTCTTCAAATCTTTCTCTACCCAAAATTCAAAAACTCTCTCACACCATTGCTGAATCTGCATGGCTACAGCTAGCAGCCACCGCGTCCCACACCTCCACTACCGGCGATAGTTCCGGTACATTCTTGTCTCTCTCCTTCGGCCGCTAGAGGTGCTATCGCCGGTGCCACCACCACTGGTGGTCGCCGGGGTCCTCCTCTCTTTCTCCTTATTGTCTTTTTTTCTCTTTTATTTTTCTTTTTGTTTCTCTTTTTATTTGCCTTTTAGAAGTGACTGAATCCTTTAGAGTTTTGTTTGGTGATTGGGTCTCCTTTTTTAGTATAAGATCTGCTTGGGTTTGAAAAATTGGGGCTTTTGGGTTTGTTTATCTAAAATGCTGTTGAGACTTATGTGAATGCTCATAGGTGGTAATCAGAGCTTTCGCGAATCTAATGTTGCGTTTATTTTAATTGCTTTATTTCTGAAATTTTTAGTTTTATTTTTCTTTTAAGAATAATTCAGAGATACCCAAATGAAGGTTTTTCTGTTATTGTTTATGGTGACACAACTGATTATATTAATGAGCTGGGTTTTGGGTTTTTGACTCATACGTGCGCATGTGAGAGTTTGGTGTGCTTTATTATGTTAAATTAACCATAAATCTGTTATGGATCAGAACTTAGTAGCTACTTCTTAATGGTTAATCATGGATAGAGTTTGGTAGGCTTTGATTTGTTGAATTAGCCAAATCTGATATGCATTACAACTTTTTAATCATGGTTATGTTGGCTTTGCTGACTTTGTGTTTTGATTAAGTACCTGCGTGTAGTTGTTATCTGGTGTTGCCCTTGACATTAGTCCAGAAATTGTGTTGCTTGGTCATGAACTCATGATGTATGCTAAAAATCATTATGAAATTTCTCCTTTTTTTTTCCTTTTTTTTTTTTTAGGTATCTGTTCCTTTTCTAAATTTGGAATGACTATGCAGATGGGTATTTTGCTGGTGGATAATATATTTTGTTTCTTGTAGTTCATTTTAAAGATATAAACTGTGGATCTTGATAGCATAGGTAATGAGGTACAGTGTTTGTGAGCTTAGAATAATGATTCTTGATTTGTTATGCACAACACAACTGGTTTTCTAAGCTATATTGCTACTCACACTCTTATTTGCTATTTTTGGGCATGAGCTAATTCTTGGTCAGAGTTTATTTAACAGCTTATGTGACATGACTGTTGTTATGGCTGGATTGTTATGCTCTCACCATAGTGTTGTTGCATTGATCCTGACAAGTATATTGACCTTCTATTTAGAAACCATTTAGGTTCATAGCTTGGACATTTGACAATTTATGCTTTATTTAGAACCCTGCTTGGTCCAGTTACATATTATCTCCTAATTACCTATAGGCATTAGGAATCTACTTGAGGATACACACACACACACACACACACACACACACACTCACATTTTACCTCCTCTTTCTTTACTTACTACCTTGTGCCTTAAGACTCAAAACTATATTATTGCTGGACATTGGTTGTTATTGCACCTGACAGCCAAAATAATATTCCTTTCTTTTCTTCCCTTTTGCTAACAAAAGGTTTCTTAGAATCATATTAATTAATATCTTCCAACATGTATATTATGTGTGGAAAAGTGTTTTGTCTCAATTACATTTCTCTTTTAAGGTACATTTCACTAGAGCTATTTTGTAATTTATGATTATCGTTTATAGGGCACTTACATATGTAATAGTGTGGGTGATTCTGTGTAAGGTTTGGTTTATTATTATTATTATTATTTGTTTTTGGGTGGGGTAGGGGGTGTTGTTGTCCAACACAGAAGATTTAAACATTTAAGCATACTGTGAATTTAATTGGCTTGTCTTGAAATCAAATTCATGCCAAAAAAATTTCACCAGCATTTGCCACTAAATACCTTGGAGCTTGCCTTGGTCCCCTTTTCAATTATTGGAGCGTAATTTGCTTCGGTGCATTTTTTTTTTAGTTGTTGAATATCTCATCTTTGCTTCTCCTTAATGCAAAATACATTTGTTATTGTTTGATTGCTCCCATTAAATTTGGGCTATGCAGCTATTATATTTTGTCATTGATTATGAAGAAATTAAAAGTATCTCTTGAACATTCAAACTATATGATCTGCCTTGTATTTCACTTTTAATTTTGGTCCTTTAGCTGAGTTCTTAAGATGGAAGGTCCTAAGCTAAACTCTCAACAAACTTACTTATTTAGTAGTGATAGTGATCGTATAGCTTCACTTGTGCCTGCTACTAGTTTGAAATTTTGATACATGTTTATCATTGAAATCACTTTTTGTTCTTTTGTTAGGTTGGATGCTATCACCGAGAGCGAGAAAAAGGCAGCTGCTGAAGGTGGAGGGGGATTAGTGCTAAATTTTAGATTGTTTTACGTTAGTGTAGACCACATGTTCTCACTCTTGTATAAGTTCTATAAAAAAGTTTTACCATTCTGGTGAAAGCTTGTCGAAAAATATATGTTTTGGATATACATAGAAATTTCAACATTTACCTTTAGTAGCCACTTGTATGATTCAAAAATTGTTTTGAATGGAAGTATTTTGCTTTGGCATTATCTTATTCGTTATACTTCTGCTTCAACTTGCATCCTTTGTTTATTTTTGGATCAAACTCTTCCATCAATTTGTGACCGTACAGGCATCATCAAAATTGTTCAATTTGAAGCATTACAAAAAATTAGAAATAAAAGGCACACAATCAATTACATTTTATTACATTCTCAAACCAATATCAATAAAGAATAACTATATTTCATTACATTCTTCTTGGTTTGTACTCTAAATCCTAGTAAAAGTTTTTGTAAATGAACATGAAACTACTTTAAGTGTCAAAACTAAAGAATACATTCAACATTTCTTTGTTACTGAAAATTAGCCTACTGACAGCAGGATGCATGGCTTCAATGCTTCATGAAATGCTTTAAAACATTTTTTTGGCAAGATACATTGAACTTCATCACAGTTTAGGCTAATATTTTATCCTGTTATTACTCCATATAACCTTTTGCGACAATAAATGAAAAATAAAAAAGTACATAAAACAAACTCTTTGTTCATAAGCTCAATTGTGCCCAAATCTCACTGCAATTTCTGCTTTGTTGTATAACATAGAAATGTCCAAGTAGAATTAAAGTTAATAAATAAATATCATATCTGTATAACATAGAAATGCCCAAGAAGAATTAAAGTTAACTAGAAATATTTGACAATTTTTTATTAAAAGAAAAATAGCATCACCAAAATTTCAAACATTCTTTTGAACCAAAATAGCATAACCAGAATATTTTGAAGGCCTTAGCATATATACTTAAAATTTTGGGCTGAACTTGTTAGGCATGATTGGTAACAATTCAAGCAACCAAAAACGCAAATATTTCCATAAGAAACCAAAAGAGTCACAGTTTATATCTTTAAAATGAACTACAAGAAACAAAATATACCATCCACCAGCAAAATACCCATCTACATAGTCAATCCAAATTTAGAAAAGGAACAGATACCTAAAAAAATTTAGGAAAAAAAAAGAGAAATTTCATAATGATTTTTTAGCATACATCATGAGTTCATGATGCTCACAACATTATCAACCATAACATAAATAAATGATCACAACTGATTTCTGCGAGTGTAATCTAAGAAGCATATTTCCAATGCTCTTTTGCACTGGATGGGCCCTTAGGACTTGTAAGCACCAACAAAACCAACAAAGCAGTGGAAAACACCTATAGCCTACTTTATCATCATACACAAGACAATCTACACTTTCACCAAATTCACAAAGTTTTGGATTCAGATTGCCACTTAACAGGTACAAAATGAAATATCATTCTTCATTTAACTCTTCTATAAAGCCATGTCCTCCACTACTGCAGTCACCCAAGAGAAATTTACACACCAGACTCAACTTTAGTCTCGGCCTCTACCATAGCTGCCAGTGGCTGAAGAGCTTTGAGAGGATTCATAATGATACCACCTATAAGCCCATATTCTTTACTTCTTTTGCACTCATGAAGAAATCTCGGTCAGCATCCTAATTGATCCTGTCAAGATTTTGACCAATAGGCGAGATACCCATTAAGGGTTAATTTATGATGTAGCATTTTCTTTGCCTGAGAATCATGTCTCTTGTTTAGTAATTAGGATGGTGTTTATAAGATTATATAATAATAAGAAGAATAAAAGAGATGACAAGTGGATAAATAGAAACTACAGTTATTATATAGTAATATGACTGTCCAAATATTAAATATGTCACAGGTGGGTTTCCATTCCTTCAATTTGTTTATAGTTCGACCTCCATCTAGAGCCAAGTAGACTACTAGAAACAATTGGTTCTAAAACATATAATTGAGTTAATATTTGACATTTGGAATGGATCTCCTCCTTGGAGACACCCAAACCACCAGTTTTTTTTTCCCTTCTTTTTATTGGGAAGTTAAACATGGAATCGAAAGTATTGTTAATTTGTTACTAACACAAAGTTAGCAAAGCCAACATAACCATGATTAAAAAGTTGTAATGCATATCAGATTTGGCTAATTCAACAAATCAAAGCCCACCAAACTCTATCCATGATTAACCATTAAGAAGTAGCTACTAAGTTCTTATCCATAACAGATTTATGGTTAATTTAACATAATAAAGCACACCAAACTCTCACATGCGCACGTATGAGTCAAAAACCCAAAACCCAGCTCATTAATATAATTAGTTGTGTCACCATAAACAATAACAGAAAAACCTTCATTTGGGTACCTCTGAATTATTCTTAAAAGAAAAATAAAACTAAAAATTTCAAAAATAAATCAATTAAAATAAACACAACATTAGATTCGCGAAAGCTCTGATTACCACCTACGAGCATTCACATAAGTCTCAACGGCATTTTAGATAAACAAACCCAAAAGCCCCAATTTTTCAAACCCAAGCAAAACTTATACTAAAAAAGGAGACCCAATCACCAAACTCTAAAGGATTCAGTCACTTCTAAAAGGCAAATAAAAAGAGAAACAAAAAGAAAAATAAAAGAGAAAAAAAGACAATAAGGAGAAAGAGAGGAGGACCCGGCGACCACCAGTGGTGGTGGCACCGGCGATAGCACCTCTAGCGGCCGAAGGAGAGAGACAAGAATGTACCGGAACTACCGCCGGTAGTGGAGGTGTGGGACGCGGTGGCTACTAGTTGTAGCCATGCAGATTCAGCAATGGTGTGAGAGAGTTTTTGAATTTTGGGTAGAGAAAGATTTGAAGAAGGAGAGAGCTTTTTGATTTTTTTGGGAGGAGAGAGCTTTTTTTGAACGGCTGGTGAGAGTTAAGAGTTTAACTTGAGTTTTTTTTGTCCGGTTGAGTTAAACTCCAGTTGAGTTAAATTTTTAAATGACGTGTCCAGTTTTTGAGCGTGGATCATTTTGGACAAAATCGGGACCGTGTACTGGAGCCTCTCCATTTCAAAGGGAAATGGAGAGGATCCGTATCCCAAACAACCATAGACATACAGTGAAAATTTCCACAGCTCCAAAATTGAACCACTTCGTTTATTACAGAGCTTTTTTCATTCAAAGTATTCTCTTAGTTGTGTATGTATGCAAATGCATCTCTCTTTCCAAGCCTTCACATTTATCTATTTTTCCGTTTTGAGTTTTGGATTTCTATCAGATATTTTATGGGATCCAATCTTTTGGTTTTAACTTTTAAGAGTCAACTATGTTCTGTTCATGAGCTTCAACCACTTCAAACTTCACTTCTTTTTTGAGGGACACTTCAAATTTCATTTGGGCTTGATGATTTATAGTGAATAGTTTAATATTTAGTTAATTTAGTGACCAAGTATTGTGCTGGATAGCTTAAAATTTGACTATTCAAGCTAATGATTTCGAGGTTATGGAACCAGTGATCCCTCCATTGTTGTATAACCAAACAGCTTAAAATTTTGTAGTTTTGGACATTAATGTTTGTATAAAGTAACATTTTTGATTTTATAAAACGATTACAACATAAATGTAAAGATGTGAGAGTGAATATGAAAGATAAGGAGTTAGTGAAAATGTTTAATCCCACGTTAAAAAGGAGAGAGACTATTTTATTATTTTTAATTGTGGTGATTAATGAGCTAACATGAATTGTCTCAGATATTGGGTTAGATACGTGTGCAAGGGAGAGGTGAATGGTGGAGGTAAGTTACTGCAATATACAAAAAAAAAAAAAAAAAAAAAAAAAAAAAAAAAAGAAGAGATTCTTGGCAAGGAAGGGTGTTTTTTCTTGCCAAATAGCGTTGTGTAATTTCTTTCTTTACATTAATAATATAAAGAAGTATTATTCAGTTTCTCTTTGTCTTATTTCCATTATCATTATGTTTGTACCAACACAAAATAATCTTGGCGGTATAGTGAACCTCTCTAAACTGATTAAAAACTACCTTGTGGTTTGACCTATCATAATTTAGTCCACCAACTTTCAATGATTATATTTGACTCCATAAAATTGGATTACAATGAAATCATTAAGGTTTTGTCCAAATTAGTAGATTTTTCCATTTTTTGGACATACAAATTAGTAATCACCCCTTAAGGTTTGACCCAATGGCAATTTAGTCCCACAAGTTTTTTTAGTTGTTACATTTGTATTCTTTTTCGCATATCACTTTTAATAATGCAGAACAAGCTACTTTGAAAAAATAATAATAAGAGCAAGCAATACTCACGTAGGAACAAGAGGTTGGATTTGGCTTTGAAACTTTGTTGGTCAAGCTACCAATTGTTGGCTCTCTTAAAATATATAACCACCGATCTATTTGGTTGCATCAATGATTTATGTTGGGTAGATCTATATTTAAAGCACCAATTTTGTCAAACCTTTCTTTTGATTTCTAAGTAGAATTTGGATAGTGTTAATGAGTGGGAAGGAATGGGTAATTTATTAACGCGTAAAAAAAAAAGAATTAGATGATCTCTTTCTTTCTTTGGATGTTAAATGTAAATGAGTGGGAATGAATAAGCAACTTATTAATGCATAAAAAGAAAGGAATTAAATGATCTCTTTCTTTGAATGATGAGGGTGGCCGACTAAGGAGCTCAGCACCCAAACACCAAGCAAACAAGAGAAGAAGAAGGTTGTGGTACCGCTTGTGTGCAACTTTGTTTCTAAGAGACTAAAAGAAATGTAGAAGAAGAAAGTTGTGGGGAGAACGACTGCAGCTTAAAGTGAGAGAGAAGAGATAAAACATAGGGTTAGTAGGGTTATAAAACAAACCCAAAACGACGTAGTTTTGTTTTAATAAGGAGAGAAAAAATAAAAATGCATTTACCATGGGTCAAACCTAAGTTTAAAATGTGAACACACACATCTTTACCACCACGCTACCAAGAACTTTCCTCATATAATTTGTATATAATAATATTTAATATATTTCAGTTTGGTTTCTGTCAGGTTGGTTTTTTTGTATGGGATATCTTTCGGTTTCAAGAAATTCAAACCAAACCGAATTGAAAAATTGGACTCGGTTCGGCCGGCTTTTTTGGTTATTTGGTTTTTTTTTACACATCTACTTCTCATATATCTCCTTTTTGTGTGTAAATTATGAAAATCTAACCATTGAATTTCATGTTCCTTATTTTCTTAACATGTATATCAAGTTTCGTTCAAATCGGATGTTATTTACTATTCGATCAATTAACTTATTTTTCATACACAACTTTGGATCACAAAAACTTGAAATTTTAACATTTATTTAATGACATAGCAATTGATCTTGGATCTTCTTGAAATTTTGTAAGCATTAAGGATGTAATAAGAACATGCAATCTAACGATTCAATTTTCAAAATTCATACTCAATATAAAGATATATGATGAGTTTGTAGGGTTTCTCTCCAAATTAGTTTGGAGAGAAACTTTGTTTTTCTTGGAGGGTTCAAGGATAACTTTTGAGCGTCTAGGTTTTAAAAACATGTAACTATATTTATAATTATAATTTTAAAAACTTGGTGACCATGGATCCCTTACCCCAAAAAATTGGTTCTTAAAAAACCAATGGCTTCAAACCACCAAAACAATGGCTTCAAATTGGTTCTTAAAATTCTTAAATTGGTTTTAATCGTTATATGGGGGTGGTGGGGTAACCCATGCCCCAATGACATAAAACTTGGGACTAATTGAAGTTATCAACAACGCTATATCATTTTTATTCCAACAAGGCAACACTAAGGGCGATCGTCCCACCGGCCTCACCACATCATCAAATCTTTCACTTAAAAAAAGCATTGACCATGTAGAGTAGTTATCTTTGCATTTATTACACCTCAATAACCTCCCATTGCATTTAATGTGATGTGATATTCTCTCTCTCTCTCTCTCTCTCTCTCTCTCTCTCTCTCTCTCTCTCTCTCTCTCTCTCTCAAGCTAATCAAATCATTGACCTACCCCACTATCCCCTATATGACACTAGACTAGAATGATAGGAATCAAATGAACCAAAAAATCTGAATTTTGGGGCTCTATTTTGTAGCCTCAGAGAGATAATTCTCCTTAATATAAAAACATCCATTAGGAGTAGGTATGATTCTTTTTCCTTCCACCAAAATATACTTTTGTACCTAAAAATACTCAACTGACTTTACCATGATCAATTTCACAACTTGCTGAAGTAGTCAATTGTAAATGGTGGAAAAAAATTATGGCTTTTGTAGACATCGCATTTTGTACCCCTTACGACTCAAGCCCCTTTCCCCAATGATGCTCGAACTCTAAGGCCAAGGCCAGTTTAGAGCCCAATTAGATATTAAATTGACTTGAGGAGTGTTAAAATGGAAAATATAACCTTTTAAATAAACAAAAATCTATTTTTGGAAAATTAAATGACCAAAGTAACCCTTGGCCTGCATATGCGAGCTAAAGCATGCGCATGCAGGCACATTCTTGCGTACGCAACTAGGGTTTCAAAAGCATAAGAAAGGCAAATTTTCTACAATAATGGTTGAGGTTTGGAATGAATCCCACATCGTCTAAGAGCCGTTCCAAACCCCATTTTTTCAACTATAAAAAGTCTTACATGGTACATTTTCAAAACACACAAAAATCTCACGGGAAAAACTTAAGATTCACTAGAAAATAGTGAATCTAAAGGGAGTTTTTCACAAAACACTCTCAAGTTATTTTTTATTTGATTGGGACCTTTTCTAGCCCCAATCCTTTGAGTCTAAGATTGCTAATCGCTATTTTATTGAATTGTAATAGATTTGATTGAGGAGAACAGTAAAAAATCAAGTCTAGGAGTTTTTACTTTAAGGTATTTTTTCTAGCTTTTCTTTTTATTTTCTGTCTTTCTTCTCTTGTTTTAATCTCGTTTTTGGTTTGGTTTTTTTTTTCATAAAGGTTTGATTAGTTTAGCCTTTTAGTTCTTTTCCCTTCTTTTTTTTGGTACGTAGGTTGTTAGTTTGTTGTTTTAAAGTTCTGTTCTGTTTTTGTGTTTTTAGGTTTTTCTAGGTAAGGATCTGTGTACGCATGATCTAGCCTGTGTACGCAGGTTGAATTCATGCGTACGCAGACCAATCTATAACGTGTGTGATGTCGTTACCCAAAAACCCTAAATTCTTGTTTGTTTTGTTTTTGCTTTCACATGTTTGTTATGTGTAGCCTCTTTTTCACATGTTTTAAGCCCTATAATTGCTTGTTCGCCTTTTAATATGTTTGTTTGTTATCACATGTTTAGATTAGGGTTTTCTTAGTTTTAATGTCATTCATTCACATGCTCATGCATTGATGTCATAGGTGCTGTGCTGTGGAGAGGTAAGTAAAGGGTAAGTCATACATTAGCAATATCCATGCATTTGTGTTAGGGTTTTACTTTGATGAT
Source organism: Quercus ilex subsp. ballota (assembly GCA_032727855.1). Taxonomy (NCBI): domain Eukaryota; kingdom Viridiplantae; phylum Streptophyta; class Magnoliopsida; order Fagales; family Fagaceae; genus Quercus; species Quercus ilex. The sequence goes on from CM064910.1 coordinate 65,371,114, forward strand.
ATAATGGAACATGCTTTGATGTTTGATTAGGGTTTGTAATACGTTAATGCCTTGCTGCCATGCCATGTTTAAGTTGCTGCCTTGTTTTAGACGTATGATAGGATTTTCATATGTTAGATGAATACTATGGTTTCTTTTGTGTTTGGCTCTCTTTTGTTTAAAGGTAGATAGGTATGTGTTTTGGAATGAATGATATCATGATTTTATGCTTAGATGTATGCTAGTGTGTGTGTGTGTGTGTGTGTGTGTGAGTATAGATACAAGTGTTAAACATGGTTTTAATAAGGTTAGGACGTAAGACACAATGATGGGAGGCCAAGATCATACCTAAATTTCGAACACATACTCTGGTAGTAAGACCAAAGGTCCTTCCTCGAAAAGACGGTATATTCATGGTTCCTAGACCATATAATTAGGTGGCGACTCCGGCACTTTTTCCCTTGCGCTCACAGGTTTATATAAAATGTGATGAGTAAAAGGTGTCCACTATTCACAATCAACTACTTCAACATTTTGTGAAATTGAGAATAATGGAATGAAATATGTCCCTAAATTAATTCAAATAAAATACTCTAATTTTGGCAATTTTACCCCACCTCACTTGACCTACCTCTCCCCGATTCGCCTTATGCAGGTTTTCCCCGCCCCGCAAAGGTGGTGCGGCAGAGATGGAGCAAGATTTTAGCCCTGCACCACGGGACGAGGCAAGAATGGGTTTAGACTTTTTAGACCCACCCAGTCCCGCCCCACCCCATCCTTACCCCACCTTAATAAGGATTATAATTGTAAATTTTTCATACCCTAAAACCCTACTATTTAAACAAACATATTAATATTAATTTATTTTATTTTACCCAATGTGGCTCTTTGCCTCTATTTTGTTGTGTTATACTATGAGATTTTTGTTTTTATTGTGATATTGTATTATTAAACACTTTGATAATATTATTTAGTTTTTGCTAAAAATTATTTTGATTTGATGAGATAAATTTAGTTGTAATTTTCAAGTATATGTTTATTAATGAAAAATGTTTTATTAAAAAAACTGTAATAGTTATGGAATAAATAAACAAAAAGTAAAGTTTTACGGGATGAGACAAGATTTCACAGGGCCCGAGATGGAGTAAGACAAAACCGTGTGAAGCGGAGGTGAAAATCTCATCTTTCAGCCCCACCCCGCACCATTGCCATCCCTATGGGGATGGGATTTTCTAGGAAATATTATTTCTCTAGAAAAAGCGGCACCTCTTATTTACATGTATTTGTCAACATATGAAAAGACTTGAAAGTGTTTGGCAGTAAAGAGTTTGAAAACATGGTGCCAAATTGTCAAATTGATTATTTGAGTTTATAATAATAATAATAATAATACTAAATCAAAAGTTGTGGTGGGGATGCTTACAAGAAAAAAAAATGACTAAAAGGATCTATTGAGGTATTGGTCAGTTTCAAAACAGTTTATATATATATATATATACTGTTCCTTTATATTTAAATTTTTTATTTTTTACTATAATTTAATAGTTACACTCGACTATTCACCTAAATCTTTAAAAAATTATAAAATTAATCATTCTATCTTTGTTTTGTTAATTTTGGTTGACTAAAAAAATTAAATGAAATTAAAAATTAGTTTTAAATTTTAAAAATCATTTATAAATAAACCTTAATAATTTTTTTTTATTATATGTATTTAAAAAAAATTAATATTTTTCCATTCCCATTAAAACAAAGATGGCTAAAAAAATAACATAAGAAAACACTTAATAATTTAATTTGTGGGCCACAAATAAATCTTGGCAATGATTCACACATGAGATTGAGTTAGTTGGAATACACATAAAAGTTAAAATCCCACGTGAAGAAAAGATAAAAGAGTTTTAATTTTTTATAGAAGAAAAGATAATATAACATGTATTCAGACTCCATTATATTAATGTAAGCTGTTAAGCACATGCTTTCTATATCCATTGGCCTCATTTTTCCTTACGAAAGACTGTTGTTACTTTTCTCCCAAAAAAAAAAAAAAAAAAAGATTGTTGTTACTAAAAGTTAAGAATGTCCTTTTGTAATTTCTTTTCATTTGTAGTGCCTGGGGACTAATTGAAATTCATAGTTTGTTTTCATTTATTTTTCTAAAACATATTGGATTGTCATATGCCAGTTTGTTTTAAATTGGCTCTATATGATTGGCAATGATATATCATCCTTTTAAAACTTGCAATCACTCAATGATATATCCTCCTTCAATAATTTTAGGTTCCCTACTCTCTTTTTTCTTTTTCTTTTTTTTTTTTTCTTTTTCTTTTTTTAACTTGATTTAGCTATATTGATGACAACATTGTGGGTTATCTAACTCACACGTGAGTTCTAGTTAACTCAACTGGTAAGTATTTGATAGTTGAATAAGAGATCTGAAGTTCAATCACTGCATACACCAAAAACTGATTGGTGTCTTGGTCTGATGATAAAAAGCTATTATCGAGAGCGGATGTCATAGATTGAAACTCTCTAAATATATATATATATATATATATATCTAACTCATACCTTTATAGTTTATATTTTTACTGTAATTCTTTAATTTGGTTCTTTCACAATATATAGTATTGTGTGGGAATCTAATGATAACATAAGAAAGGTTGTTAGGTAAATTTCTTCATCCCTCTCTCAACAACCCCTCCCCCCCCCCCCCCCCCAATTTTTGTTAGGTAAATCAGTTAAACATTATGATTAGGGTTTGAGAATGTTGCGGATTGAAATTGTAAAATGGATTGTGGGCATTTTGATATGTGGGCTTGTGGCATTATAAAATGGAAAATATACATGCATTTTGAATTCCTTTGTGTTGCGTTTGGGAACTTGAATTTGGATTGGGATTTTAAATTAATAAATTAGAAATCGAGGATTTCAAATCCATTGATTTTAGAAGTTATTTCAAATCCAAGCATTTCAAAAGTTTAAAATCTTTAGTGAATTTGTCAAATCCAAATTCTTGACATTTTTTAAACTTGTCAAACAAGTTATTTGGATTTTAAATTACCCAAATCCAAATTCAAATGCTCAAATCATGTCATCCAAACACACTGTTGAAGTATATGGAATGGCTCGGTGTGATATATCTCAATTTGCTTAGATTGTTGTTGATTGAAAAAGAATATTACAAAGTTCTGGATTATGCAACTTTTTAGTAAGTAATCTAAGTTGAATAGTGTGTTTACTAGATTGTGGGAAAGAGCAATTATCATCATTTTGGGACAAGAAATTCTCTTGCTTTAGAAGCATCTTTCTTGCATGTCATCTCTTTTTAAACATTCTAGTTAGTTTAATAATAAGCTTTTCCATTCTTGTTCATCTTGGATTTTTGGATGTCTTAATTTCAGAAACTACAAGTTGTGTGACTTTTGAAACTTTCTTTAGATTACTAATAAGATTGTATTTGTATTTTTATGCTTTGTACTGATGGAAGGTATATTATCTTTAGAATCTAAATGCACATACTTAATTGTGGAAAGAACGCTGAGAATTTCTATCAATTGTGGTTATGAGACTTTGCTACTATCTTTGAAGAACTTGTCAATGCATATTTGTGAGCCATTTACAGTCAAGTAAAGAATATTCACCTAAAATGGATGTGATCTGGTACCCCACAATATGCAGTTGGATTTGATCCAACTTTACTAAGATTAGATTGGATTAGAAATTTCAAAAGAAGGAAGATTAGAGTTTGCTAACTTGTACAGTGTATCATCTCAATCTATATCACTATCTCCCATTGGGTAGTTGGTAGTTCACTAATGGATAAAGATACTAAAAATCTATAAACACAAAAGTATAATAATTTAGGTGAGAATTATAGTTAAGTGATTAAATTTATTATTTCTCTATAGTTTAAGTTTTTTGGAGAATAGTTACTTAACATGATATCAAAGTAGGGGATTTTAATTTTGATCTCTATTGCGAGTTTGAATTAATCCATATATGAAGGGGAGTATTAAAAACTTAAAATTATAGTTAAATAATTAAACTCACTATTTCTTAACCACTTAAGCTTTTGGGAGAATTTTTAATTTAGCATCCAATCATAAAAATGGCATGTCCTGAAACTTTAATTCTTCAAAGTCCACTGATTTTCTTGCTAACATGGCATCCACCAAACTCACCGTTACCCATATTTCATAAATGACTGGTAATTATTGTGTTGTATCTTCTAAATGATTGTTTTTCACGTACTTGTCATGTCCTAGTCATTGTTTTTTTACTTTTACATATTCTGGTGTAGCCTTTTGGTTAATATTACCGTAGTGGTTATTAAGTTGAAAATAACAATTTATTTTCTTTTTTAGAATTTTTTATTTTACTTATTAGAATTAATTAATGCACACTTAAAATGTGTTTTCCTCTAATTATTTTTTTGGCTATAAATCTCCTAACTTGCTTCTCATTTGGCATTCAAGCTTTCAAAATTGTTGTCCCATTGTCTTTTTGTGAGAATGGCTAGCAGTTCCTTGCAGCAACAAATTGCCTCCAAGAGGCAATCCTTCTTTGATGAGGTTTTTCTCTTCTTAAGTTCTTTGCTAAAGATACATTGTAGTTGTTCTAACTTTGAACTTTATTTCCAAAATCTCATTACCATATGATATTTTGCATGGAATTTATAACAATTTTACGCATCCTTTTTACCTTTTTGTTTTCTATACACTTGTTTGCTTTGAATGTTTAAAACTGATCATTCATGGAAATTATTTTTAAAAGATTTAAATAAAAAAAATAAAATGAGTAGCTAAATAAAACTTAAAGAATTTATGGTGGAAATGTAAACTGTTCTAAGGAAAAAAGCATCGATATTTTTCATGAAATTTTCAATAAAATTTTAAATTTAATGCTATATTAATCAATATGCTTACATATTCAAAAGCATTACGAAATTGTCCACATAAAAAAATAAAAAATAAAACCTTTTTTCTATTATGCAAAAATGTGGTCTGAATGAGATTGTGAGCAATGTTTTGCAGGGAATCATTAATCGTGACAGGTTCATTCAATTGGAGAATATGCCCAACTCGGATTTTGTTAACATTGCTATTAAGGCATATTTCAAAGATTCACCGAAAGCTATCAATGACATTGAAAATGCACTGTGAGTGGCATAACATGAAATTGCATGCATGAGATATATTTCCATTTAATTTAAACCACATTCATTATTATTTTTTTCTGAGCAAATTTTGTAAAAAAATTTAATAAACAATAATATAACAACAACAATGACACTGATATTGTTGCCTTCAAGCTCAAAAATCATTAACTATGATCAGATTAGCTTAAATAATATTAGGCTACATTTGTTTATATATATATATATATATATATATTTGTTGAGAATGAATTTGTTTGTATAATTAGGGAGGCTAAACCCCTCAATGTCACGGAGCTGGATAGGTGTCTTCAAATTTTCAAAGACGGCAGCGACTGGTATTTTCCTGTTTTCTTAGCCTTGTATTAATATTGGGGAATATAAAAAATAAAAAAGTGGTTAATTTTTTTGTTTTACAGTTTTTTAATATTGAAATAAAATTCTAAAATGGATAATTAATATATTTTCTATAGGTATACATTAACCGGTCCTATAAAAAAATATAATTCAAATATCCATTTCCATCCAAAAAAAAGTAATTAGACTTTTTTTGGTTTTTTTTAAACACTAAATACAAAATCTATTTTGTGATTATTTGCAGCATTGGTGCTAGCAAGGTGATTACTGAAATCAATAAGATAAAGTTTTGTTGCTATGATAACGACATGGAAAGGTAAGGTTTATACTTACCTAGCTACTTGATTAATCCTTTACCTCATGCCGTAATAAATTGGAGTATTAAATATAAATTTATATGTTTATCTTTTTTTCTTTTCTTTTTTTATCATCTATGATTTTAAACTAAAAGTTCATAATTAATTAGTCTATTTCAGTCCATTTTGAAAAGGGGAAAAAAAATCAAATAATTTTAGAAATTTATATGTTGCATAAACTATACTTTATTAGAAAATAATCACATTATTTTAAGAAGAATTTGAAAATAACATTTATAAGTCTTGTCTATTATTTTAATTTTTCATTTAAAAAAAACCAAATTCACAATTTTTTCCGTGCATGTGGATATGCAACTAGTTATTATAATTGCTAAAGTGTTGTATGCAATTATTGACTTGTCAATAACTATGTGCAGGACTAGGGCTGCATTTGCTATGATGCAACTAGAGTATATCACTTTGAAGAGCAAATTGGAAGCCTATTTGGAGGTCTCTCTCTCTCTCTCTCTCTCTCTCTCTCTCTCAATTAATTGTCTTGCTTAAGGTCGAGATAAATGAGTGACATGTTGATTTGTTTTCTGTTTATTCTACAGTTGCTTCGACAAGCTGCACCTACACCTGCACCTATATTTTTGTCTAATACTAATCCTCCAGGTCATGGATCGGCTAGTGGGAATGACTAGTATTTGGGGATTATTTCATTCACCATTTCAATAATAATACTTCTATAAATAAAGACAAGGCATTTTGCCTTTGTTAATAGAATAATAATGAATAAAAATATAGGTATTCTTACATATGGCATGAGTATGTCACTTTACATTTCTTGTTTCTCTAGAACTAATTTGTTTGTGTGTGAATAGGTGCATACTAGTTCATTCACCGAGACTGGTTGTAATAAAGGTTGCCTATTTTTTAGGATACCCTTTTATATTTGAACTCACGCTATATATGGTTATTAACCTGATATGGATCTCTCTCTCTCTCTCTCTCTCTCTCTCTCACATGTATACAACAAAAATTTTGTATAATGTATGATTCATGTGAGAGGTAAGAGCTTGCATGGTGTTAAGAAAAAGAATACAAAGATTAAATGGTTCAGTCTAACCACTTACGTACATCCATGAAACTACATTTTTATTACAATCAAGTGTGTTACAAAAAAATCTAGGTAAGATATACATAGAAAATATATAGACTAGGGTTAGCCCTAATCAGAGTTTACAATATATTGGGCTTCTTAGACTGTTACACATAAGGGGCCATAAGCCCATATTCTTTAACACATGCCTTCATGGCAAATTGGCGATATCACATATTCTTGTTCTCTTTTTTAATATAACAAGGTTAGCCCTAAACGGTTTACAATGTGTATATGAGTGGTCCAGTCAAATGCACCTTAATGCGAGACAAGCTATGCCAGCAGTGACGGACCTACAGCAGGGCAGGGGGGGCCATTGCCCCCCACCCCCCACCCCCCAAATTAAAAAAAAATAAAAAAATAAAAACTGGTATACATATGTAATCTGAAAAATTAAGGTTTCCCTTAAATATATATATTTTTGGATCTCCTCTAAAATGTTTAGATATTGACCCACAAGAAAAAAAAAATATGGACCGACAAACTCTCATCCAAAAAATAATAATAATAACTGACAAATGTGTTGAAATGTTTAAAAAATACTTATTTTGTATGTTATACTTTGTCAAAATGTTTATAATATCAAATATTTAAGAAACACTTATTTTATATATAGTATTTTGTTATATATAAAATAGATGTTAGTTTTTATTTTTGTTAGGTTCTAAGGTCTTAGGAATTTATGTATTTAGAACTCTAATTTGTAATGTTGGCAAACCATGATCAAAACATTGTATTTAGTCTTGTTTAGGCTTGCTCAAAGTTGGTTTATTATTGTAAAGTTGGAATCGAGTGACTGCAGAAGTTCTTGGGACTTTTGGCCTGGCTCGATCAATCGAAGAATAGACTCGATCGATCGAAAATCGCACATGTTGATTTTTCTGCAGAATTTCCAACTCAGCCCTACTTCATTAAACGTTTAGGGTTTTATGTTTTTACCCTAGGTATATAAACTAAACCCTAGCCACGTTTTTGAAGGTTGTTCATATTGCTTTGTTGCTCATACATTGCTGTTTTGTGTGAATCTCTTATGAGATCTTTGAGGAGCTTTCCTTTACACAAAACTTAGAGTTTTCAAGGTAGAGATGATTTCAACATCTTGAAGATCATTACAGTTGCAACCATTGGAACTTAAAAGAAAAGCAAGCGGGGAGCTTGTAGCTGATTGAGGAATTCAAGAAAGAAGTAGTCCGTGGATTCGGAGCCTGCGCGTGGTCGTGTCAGGAAGTTCTACTGGTGGGTAGCATTAGGAAGTCGAGCGGGGAGCTTGTAGTCCTTTTGTAAGAACTTCAATTCTTTCATAGTGAATTCTGTTATGCCTTGAGGATCGGTGGGTCAAATCCTCCCCAGGTTTTTACCGTGTGATTTCCTGGGTGATCATATCTTGTGTTCATTTATTTTCCGCTGCATTATTATTCTTGATATGATTGTTTGATTGCTTTAATCTAGAATTACATAATTTGACTAAGTAACAACTTGGCTAATTAATCTAGGCTACGCAATCTGGTTGTTTAAGGGGTCTAAATTTCCATCAAGTGGTATCAGAGCAGGTAGCTCTTTTTGTTTGAGATTTTTAATCTCTGAGCTGATCCTTGACCCCTGTTGTCATGGAGCATGGACACTCTCTGTTTGTTCCTCCTCACTTTGATGGGAACAACTATACTTATTGGAAAGTAAGGATGAAAGCATTCCTGAAATCCATTGATGAAAGGGTTTGGAATTCCATTGAATACGGATGGGAAAAGCCCGCTACTCCTGTGAGTGAGTGGCAAACTTCTGAAAAAGAAGCAGCAAGCTTCAATAGCAAAGCTATGAATGCCATCTTTAATGCTGTTTCTATGGAGGAATTTAAGAGGATCTCTAATGTTGAGGTTGCTAATATTGCTTGGAAAATCCTCCAAACTGTGCATGAAGGCACAAAGGCAGTTAAGATAAACAAACTGCAACAATTGACTTCTAGATTTGAAAGTATCAAAATGTCTGACAATGAATCTTTTGATGAATTCTATGCTAAATTAAATGATATTGTCAATTCTGCTTTTAATTTGGGTGAAATCTATGATCAACTTAAAATTGTTAGGAAGATTTTTAGATCTTTAATTGAAGACTTTAGACCCAAAGTGACTGTCATCACTGAAAACAAGGATGTGGACTCCATCCCTGTTGATGAGCTTGTAGGATCTCTTCAATCCTATGAGTCTGACCTACCTAAAGTGAACAAATCCAAATCAATGGCTCTTAAGTCAGTTGATGATGTTGATGGTGGTGGATTTGATGATGAGCTCTCTGCTACAGAGATTGCCTATCTTGCCAAAAACTTTAAGAACTTTCTTAGGAATACAAATAGAAAGGCTAGAGGTACTTACACTGCTGAACCTAGAAATTTTAGGAAGAATGATCCCACTAAGGTTAACAATTTTGAAAAACCTAGAGAAAATTTTGGTCAATCTTCTAATAACTCTTTGGGTCCTTAGTGTTTTGGCTGTCAAGGGTATGGTCATGTGAAATCTGAATGTCCTACATTCTTGAGGACTAAGGGTAAAGCTATGGCTGTAACCCTTAGTGATAATGAGGTTTCTGATGATGAGTCCGGTGGTGACGAGGATGGAAACTTCATTGCTTTCACGGCTACTGCTATAGTCAATGAAAGCATATCTGCTGAAGAGAACCCTTCTGATAGGGAACTCTCTGAAGATGCAGATCTTCAAGAGGCCTATAACAAACTTTGCAAAATTGCTGCAAAGGATGCTATGAAAGTTGAACTTGGCCTAAAGAAAATTGATTCTCTTGAGCTTGAAAAGAAAAATTTGCTTGTTAAACTGTTTGATGCTAATGAGCTTTTGAACAATATTAAATCTGAGAACATGCTTTTGCTTGATAAAGTTAGAACTTTGGAACATGATTTATCTGTTGCTAGATCTGCTAGTTCTAAACTTGATCACATGCTAAATGTTTAAAAGTATCCTACTGATAAAACTAGGTTAGGATATGTTGAAAGCATTTCTAATTCTGGACCACATTCCACTACTTTTGTTCCTTCTTCTTCTTCTGAACCTTCTGTGAGTGAGGTTGTGAGTGAAACTATCAAACCACCTGTGAGTGAGATAGTTAAACCCGTAGAAGTTTCACCACCTAAGAAGATTAGGGTAGACTTAAGAGATTCTAAACCTAAGGAGCCTACCAAATCTAAGGACAAGATGCAAGGTAAACCTGCATGGGTTTGTCATTATTGTGGTAAGTCTGGACACATTCGTCCTAACTGTTACAAGCTTCAAGCTGATAAGAGAGCAAATAAACCAAAAGTGTTTGTGCCTCAAGCACAAGATCCTATGGCATTAATTGGTGAATTGGTAAAGGTGTTAAACCTTTATTCCAATCCTGGAGTTGGGAATCACTCGAATGTGAATAAGAACTCCAATGCTCATGGTGCATCTAAAAGGTTTTGGATGCAAAAGACTCGAACTAACTGAGTCTTTCTGACATGGTCCTTGTGCTTCAGTGCTCCATTCTTTTGTGACCATTGTTCTTTGGTTTTTTGTGTTTCTTTTGTTCTAGGACTTGCATTGCATTACATTCATGCATTTCATTCTAGGATTTATTTGTTTTCTCTTTTTATAAATATATAAAAAATAAAAAATAAAAAAAAAAAGGGGAAAAAGAGAAAGCCAAAATTATGTTTGACACTATTCTTCTTGATTTTTGAAAAACAAGGTTGGTCTATCTTTTTACACATATCATGTCTTGTGTACCTTGTTTAACTTTGATGAACTTATTCATTGCACTTGACTAGGTGAAACTTTGTAGTGCATGTTGTGTGGGAAAGATGTGTGTGGTTATTAATCACTTTGTCTTGATCTTGAAGTCACATGTTTTTTGACTGTCGGACTTGATTCTTTTGAGAAAGGCATAAATAACCATCTCACCACTGTTCACTAGCCAATCATGAACACCTTAGTGCATATCATAAGATTTTGTGCTCGAGAAAGTATAGCACATGCACAAAAAGAACATAAGGTGTAGCCTCAATTAAATTAAAACTGGTGTGTACTATTAGGCTTGATGCCAATTCACTTAATTCAAACTGGTGTGTACTATTAGGTTTGATGCCATTTCACATAATATATTTCACATACTAAGGGGGCAAAAATATAAGAAACTTACATGATTGCAAGCTTTTGTTCTAGGAGATGTGGGAATTATAGGATGTAACTCTTTAGGTGATAGTCTCTTTTAAATTCTATGTGATAAATTGTATAGACTTTGTGTTTGATTGCTATTCACATATCACCTCACATGTATCTCAAGTTGTCTACTAGTTTCACACACTACACAAGTTACTCTATGTTAAACACTGTACATGCTAATGTGTGTGTTTTTGGTCTGACCAACCAAGTTTGAAATTATCTTGAGATTTGTGCACAACATATCTGTTGCTTGAGAAAATTCAAAGGAAGAATGATTAAAATTTGTTTTTGAGAAAATTGGGTTTAAAATTTTTGGGTTTTTGAAAAAGCATTCCATCTCATACTCATACATTTTGTTTCTTTAATTTAATGCTTTGAGGAGTTATTTTTCAAAAATTAGATTTGAATCTTTCAAAACTGTGATTGTTCTCAAAATTTAGTGAGCCTCTGCCCATTTCGATCGATCCAGTCTGATTTTCGATCAATCGAAAAAGTGCTTTCATTTGTCTCAAAATGACTGTGTATTTAGATCAATCGAATCTGATTTTCGATCAATCGAAAAAGTCCTTCCATTTGTCTCAAAATGACTGTGTGTTTCGATCAATCGAATGTAATTTTCGATCGATCGAATCTCGTGGAAAAGCTTTTTTAAAAGTTCTGATCTGACTTTTTCAAAGTTCTATTTCAAACTTTTCAAACTTTTTCTTTTCTCTCTCCAACGAGGCAAGGCTCCACATAGAGATTTTTGTCGTTTTCCTCCGAACTTTTTGCAAAATCTCTCTCTCCTCAAGCCGGTAAGACCCTTGTGCCCTTCCTTTTGATTTAATTTTCATCATTTCATGCATATATTCATGCATTTGGGGGCGATTTTCGCACTTTGCCATTTTTAGAATTTTCTTTTGATTCATGTCATATTTTATGAAATTGATCTTTGGGTTTTTGTGGGAACACATCATAAACATGATCCTTGATGGTTAATTTGATCAATTTGGTGTTTGGTGAAAATTTGAAAAAAAAAATTCTAGGGTTTCTAATTGATCCGATTTGGGGTTTTTGTTGAATTGGGTTGAATTTGATGAAATTGGCTTGTTGTGTTGTTGCAATTAAGCATTATAATCTTTGTACTATGTTGTATAATGCTCAATTCATCAATTTGGTTAAAAATTTCAACATGTGGTTTTCAATTTTTGGGATTTTTGATAGAAATTCCTTGTTCAAGCCAATTTTGTCAATTTAATCTCAATTAAACTTAATTGCTCACTGCATTAGTGCATGCATCATGGCATTGAATTTGTTCATGCATCATATAGATTTTCATTCTTTTGATTTTTGTGTTAACTTGCAGTCTGCCCTTGGTTTTGTTTTTCTTGTGTTTTTTTTTTTTCTGGTTTTTCACTTTGTGTCTCTGTCCTTTCCTTAGCACTATGCCTAGGAAAACTAGAGCCCGTAGGAATGTTCCCTCACCTTCTCCTTCACCCCCTCCATCCTTTGATCGTGAGAAGTTTTCGAGTGAGAAAAACCAAGAGATTTATAGAAGCTGAACGTTAGGAGAAAGATATGGGCTGAGCGTTCTGTTCATTTAGATGAACTTGATCCTGCCATTAGGGCAAACCTTGATCGTAGGGGCTGGTTACCCTTGGTGGATGTTTCTGATCCTCCTCCACCTTCTGCCTTGATAAGAGAGTTCTACTCGAACATCTCTATCCGCATCTATGATTCCAACACTCTAGTCAAGAGTTGGATACGAGGCGTAGAGTACACCATTACTCCTCAGATAGTGGCTGATGCTCTAGGGGTACCATTGGTTCTGCATCTTGTCTATCCATATGACGTGTCTCCCGAGATTAGTGATGTCTTGTCTTACATCACTAGGACTACTGTCCAGTGGGGTTCTGATCCTCGGATCACTTCTGCTGAGCTCTCCGGGTTACACTATCTGTTCTTTAGGATAGCTTGTCATTCTATCTGGCCCATTTCCCTTGTTCACACTATTCCTCTTGAGATGTGTGTATTTTTGTACGCTCTGGTTACTGATGCTCCTATTAGTTTTCCCCATATTTTTCTTCGTTCTTTGAACGATGTTTATAGGAGTTCATCTTCTGCTCATGCTCTTGTACATCCTATTTTCATTCATAGGATTCTTCTTTATCTTGATATTAGTGGCTTTCCTTCCTCTGAGCCCGTTCATGTGATAGCTCCTATAGGTGCGTCTTTTCTTAGACAGAGGGCCGCTCATCTTTGAGCTGGTTCTAAACACCCTAGGTCTGAGCCCTCTAGTAGCGCACCTCCTCCTTCTTCTTCTGCAGGTATTGCTGGTGAGGATATTCCTGATCCAGTTGGTGTTGATGCTACTGCTGCTGATATTCCTCCACCTCCTTCGACTGACTTCGATGTTCGTCGTACTTTGGAGACTGTCATGACCGTTCAGGCGGCTCATGGTCAGATTTTGGTGGACTTGCTAGATGAGTTTCGTGCTCTACGAGCTAACTTGGCGCGTCTTCATTCACCCTCACCACCTCCTTTTGATGGCGACTTGTGATTGTCCTTTGGCATTCCGTCACAAAAAGGGGGAATGGAGTTTTGTCTTGTAGAGGAGTTTTTGTAGTTAGGGGGAGACTTTTGCTTTGAGGATCTTGTGGAGTTTTTAGATTGTATCTAGGTGCTTTACTTTGTATATCATTTTTGGGGATATTCATGTTAGGGGGAGTAACATTGATTGATATACATGTTATTTTTATTGATTCTTATTGCTTTGTGATTCACTGCGTATTGATTTATATTTATGAGTTAATCATTCTTATATGTCTTTATTTTGTGTTGTGTGAATCTTACAAGAATGTTATACTTGTTGTTTTACTCTTTACTGTCACACATGCATTTATGCATTTGTTGAGTATTTCAGGATTATACAGGTTGATTCAACTAAGCTGCTGTCTACACTTGCAACTGATGGATAGTAGTTAGGCTGAATTTGAATTTATGAGCATTATCTTTGTAAATGGCTTTTTACTTGTAAAACTTTGAGCTTTTATTTAAGGTTTTGTCACGGATTGCCAAATGGGGAGTTTGTTAGGTTCTAAGGTCTTAGGAATTTATGTATTTAGAACTCTAATTTGTAATGTTGGCAAACCATGATCAAAACATTGTATTTAGTCTTGTTTAGGCTTGCTCAAAGTTGGTTTATTATTGTAAAGTTGGAATCGAGTAACTGCAGAAGTTCTTGGGACTTTTGGCCTGGCTCGATCAATCGAAGAATAGACTCGATCGATCGAAAATCGCACAGGTTGATTTTTCTGCAGAATTTCCAACTCAGCCCTACTTCATTAAACGTTTAGGGTTTTATGTTTTTACCCTAGGTATATAAACTAAACCCTAGCCACGTTTTTGAAGGTTGTTCATATTGCTTTGTTGCTCATACATTGCTGTTTTGTGTGAATCTCTTATGAGATCTTTGAGGAGCTTTCCTTTACACAAAACTTAGAGTTTTCAAGGTAGAGATGATTTCAACATCTTGAAGATCATTACAGTTGCAACCATTGGAACTTAAAAGAAAAGCAAGCGAGGAGCTTGTAGCTGATTGAGGAATTCAAGAAAGAAGTAGTCCGTGGATTCGGAGCCTGCGCGTGGTCGTGTCAGGAAGTTCTACTGGTGGGTAGCATTAGGAAGTCGAGCGGGGAGCTTGTAGTCCTTTTGTAAGAACTTCAATTCTTTCATAGTAAATTCTGTTATGCCTTGAGGATCGGTGGGTCAAATCCTCCCCAGGTTTTTACTGTGTGGTTTCCTGGGTGATCATATCTTGTGTTCATTTATTTTCCGCTGCATTATTATTCTTGATATGATTGTTTGATTGCTTTAATCTAGACTTGCATAATTTGACTAAGTAACAACTAGGCTAATTAATCTAGGCTACGCAATCTGGTTGTTTAAGGGGTCTAAATTTCCATCAATTTTCATTTAAAAAAAAAAAATTGATTTAAGCTTTGCCCCCTCATGTTCGAATCCTGGTTCCATCGCTGTATGCTAGAGCTCATAAATTGACTCTAAAAAATGAAAAAGGCCTAGAACCCCATAAGGGCCGCATCAACCTTACTTGTCTATAAAACCTAGTGCATGCTTTGAGTATGTGGGTAGGTTTCCAACAATGTAACACTTGAATCAGGCCCATGCACTCAAAACCATTCTGCAAAATAAATGAAATTCGAGCTCTAGTTTTCGATCCAACCGACAAGAGCAAGCCTTTTAGCTCAAAAGTCACCTTTTGGCATTTTTTTTTAGAGACATTCAGAGTTCAAATTATAATTTTTGTGAAAGAAAAACTTATTATTAATATATGACTGGCAAAACTATTTGTTTTCAGTGTTTTGGAGAGAAGCTTTAGTATCTTTTTTGTGTTTTTGGTACATAAACTGAAGTCTCCCAATCAAAATGAGTCTTGAACACGATTAGAATACAAGAGCTCTAGGCATTATGTTATATACTTATTACAAGAAACTATTGCATTGCTAAGCAGTTAATGAAAAATCCCCAACAAACCACGTTACTGAAATCTTAATTCAAAATAATATCTTCATAGTTTCTGTAAACCATGTAACAAATTTCGGAACCACAAAAATTAATAGTGAACAAACCTTAACTGAATGGCCACAAAACCCAAACTTAACCAAGCAAAAGCATATGACTCCTAATTTATTGCAAACTATGGTAATTACAATTTGGGTAGGGTGGCTAAAGCAACCCAACCCAAATTACTCACTCAGTGAAATAAGACTCAAACATACCCAATTAACTTAAGTATTCACTTCTTTGTGTGTGTATATATATATAAATAAATAAATAAAATAAAAAACAAATAAAAAAACATAAGTATTTATTGATTCCAACCAGTCTCTATAGATTCCAAATCTGCTAAATTTAAGTAGTTTCTAAAATCTCATGATACATCTTAGGGCCACCTTTAGGGAAATCTTTCCTATAATAATTTGGTGTGTATAGGACAAGAGATTGCATACACTCCAGAAAATAATTAAATACTTGATTTAAAAAATAAAATAAAAAATAAAATTCTGCTAGCGTTAAGTGTTTTTTAAATCTATAGGAATGGGTTTGTTGGGTTATATGGGGCTTTCATTGTGGACCAACTAGACATCAACTGAAGCTCATTGGACTGTAAACATAATATTGCACTCATCAAGCCATATTTCTTAGCCCAAGCTCAAGAAACCCACTGGCTAAAACCCCAAAGCATCCCAAAAGCCCAAGCACCACAAACAAAAAGAAACAATACGTCATTTATTTTTAGATTCCTTTTTTTTTTTTTTTTCCTAATAAGTTTTTTTAGATTTCTTTTATCCAAACACTTTGAAAGAGTTGATGGCTGTAACTTTCCAAGGATCAACAATGTTTGTTACAGTTTATCATCGATCTATACCAGTATGTAAAAAAATATACGTAAAAGAATGACAAAAGAAATAGTAAGTAATACTCACAAAGGAACAAGAACCTGAATTTGGCATTGAAACTTAGTCTGTCAAGCTGTGGACGACTAAATTTCTCAGTTCGAAATGAGTCAAACAAGTAAAATAGTTGCACAAATACGAATTTGTATTGATGATTATGTGGTACAATTCTCTGTGATTACAAAAGTGTGATCCTCTGATTTGATCTCCTTAAAAGATTTGTTAATTGGAATTATGGTAATGTGATTTTGATTTGAACACAAGATATCCTTCAATTTGGCTGAAGAATGGATCGAAGATCTTTGAAACGGAATTACAATGAATCTCTGGCTATGAGCTTGTTAAAAATCCTTTGTTCTTCACGTTCTTCACGTTCTTCGTGTTCTTGGCGTGTTCTTCATCTTCGAAGGTTTGTGGTGGAAGTTCTTCGGTGGTGGAAGTTCTTCGGTGCTTTAGAGGCTTGGATCCGTTGAGCTTCATTGATTTGTGTTTTGTTGAGGTTTCTAGAAACTTTTGAGCTTGATTCCAGTGAACTTTGAGATTTAGGAATATGATTTGGATGATTCTTCTTTGAATGTTCTTTGTATTCGAAGGTTGAAGTTCTTGAAGTTGCTGGAGGCTTCAGGGCTTGATTCTAACAGAGCTTCTGGATTCCTGAGCTTCAGATGGTTTGGTCTCTTTTTGTGTCCTCCTTCAGCTCTCCTCAAATGCCTTAGGAAGGCTTCTATTTATAGGAGTTTAGGAGTGGATGAGTGACACGTGAAGGAGCTTGATTGGTGACACGTGGCAGAGCTTGATTGGTTCGCTTACATCATTGCTTACATGTGCTAGACTGATTGTGTCATCGCTTACACGTGCGAGGTTACTTATGTCATCACTTACACGTGTGTTGATGTGTGATTGGTCTTTGCATGACACTTGGCAAATTTCTGTTGGTTTCTGAGTAGTGATAGTAAAACCTAGTAGCAATATGTGGTGCTTTGTAATTGGCTGTATTTTGTGGACTTGGTAGTGTGATGTGTCAGCTTGTGATGGGTTGGAAATTTTCCCTATCTACACAAGCAACCAATTGTTGGCTCTCTTAAAATATATAAATATTGATCCGTTTGGTCGCGTGAATAATTTATGTTGGGTAGATCTATATATAAAGCACCACTTTTATTAGACCTTTTTGTATGACTTCTAAATAGATTTGGATAGTGTAAAGGAATGGGAATGAATGAACAACTTAATAACGCGCAATGAAATAAAAAGAAATGAATCAAATGATCTCTTTCTTTCTTTAGATGTTAAACATAAAAGAAGAGAGAGAGAGAGATTAATGTCATCTTTCTTTCTTTTCTTTTCTTTTTTCTTTTTTTCTTTTTCTTTTAATAAGTCTTTTTAGATTTCTTTTATCCTAACACTTTGCAAGGATCAACAATGTTTGTTACAGTTTCATCAACTATACCATTATGTTAAAAAAAAAAACATAAAAAAATGACAAAAGAA
This sequence comes from Quercus ilex subsp. ballota, assembly GCA_032727855.1. NCBI lineage: Eukaryota > Viridiplantae > Streptophyta > Magnoliopsida > Fagales > Fagaceae > Quercus > Quercus ilex. Next base: position 65,389,197 of record CM064910.1, read on the forward strand.
ATAGTAAGTAATACCAACGTAAGAACAAGAACTTTGGATTCGGCTTCAAAACTTTTTTTTTTTTTTTTTTTAGGGAGAACGTAGTGAACTTTATTAAGAAAAACCAGCAGTATCAGCTAAAACAATGGGAAATAAAGGTGGTGGAATATCCTCCATCCATACTACAAAACTTGAAATACGTAAAGCGTAACGAGCTAAATTATGAGCGACCATATTGCCTTCTCTCCTTACATGAGAGTAATGCAATTGATTAAAAAACTTAGCAAAAAATCTGACATCCTCAACTAGGAGACCATCCGAGGACAAGATGCTGCTTTCCTTGGTCAGAGCGTTCACAAGGGATTGTGAATCAGACTCGAGGACAGCTCGTCTAAAACCCAGGTCCGAGGCAAGTTGGAGGGCTGTTGATGCTGCCATAGCTTCAACTTGAAACGGTGAATAGGCTTGATGTAATTGTTTTGATAGAGAGCACAATACCGCGCCGTCGCTATCTCGAATCACCACACCTAAGCCTGATTTTTTCTGGCTTGCAAATATGGCTCCATCACAATTAATCTTCACCAAGTCTTGCGCTGGGCAACTCCACTGAGCTCGAGATGATGAGGCAGCAGTTCGAGGGAGAGGTGTTGCGGGCTGCACTGCTGCAAACTCAGCAAGGCGGTCTTTGGCAAGTGCAGAGAGCAAGTGTGGACCACTGCAAGGTTTGCGTAGACGAACCTGATTCCGCTGGGTCCAAACTGTCCAAGCTATAACCGAGAAAAGTTCAATGTGGTGCTGATTTGATATTAACCATGACAGCAACTCCTTGAAGTCGATGAAATTGTTAGTTCGGCGACAATTCCACAGTGAGTCATCTTCCTATACCACATCCAGTTCTGTACAAGACCAGAGGGCGTGTATTGCCGTTTCTGGTTCCAACTTACACCGATCACAGATTGGGTCGTCGATAATGGTTCGGCGCACCAAATTTTGTTTCGTTGGCAATGAGTTTCGGCACGCTTTCCAGATCATGTGTTTGATTTTGTTTGGAACTTGAAGAGACCAGAGTCCTCGCCATAGTGTTCTGTCACGTTCCACTTGTTCCTCATTGATCTCGGCTTCAACTTCAGACTTCAAGAAGCGATATCCTGACTTGCTGTTGTAAGCTCCATCCTTGGTGAAAGGCCAAAACCAGCCATCCTCTGCTTCCTGTCGTGGCAATGGGATTGCTTTGATCAGTTCAGCCTCCTCAGTGGTGAATATTCCATCGATCACAGCATGGTTCCATTGTCTCGTTGTCTCATCTATAAGAATTTCAACCTTAGCATCAGCCATAGAATCAATAATAGGAGATAATACCTGTGGGGCATTGTTCCTTGGCAGCCAAAAGGTATTCCAAATGCTAACTGATTGTCCGTTTCCTATCCTCCACCTGCAGCCCTGAAGCAGGACATTCCTCCCATGTAATATGCTTGTCCAGGCGTGGGAGCCTGCATTGCGTTTTTTAGCCTCCATGATAGTGCAGTTTGGGAAAAAACGCGACTTGAAGACCTTGTAAAACAATGAGTTACCAATTGTTGGTTTTCTTAAAATATATAAACACCGATCTGTTTGGTTGCATGAATAATTTATGTTGGGTAGATATATATTTAAAGCACCACTTTTGTCAGACCCTTTTCTTTTGATTTCTAAATAGATTTGGATAGTGTAAAGGAGTAGGAAGAAATGAACAACTTAACGTGTAATGAAATAAAAAGAAATGAATCTGATGATCTCTTTCTTTATTTAGATATTAAACGTAAAGAGAGAGAGAGAGAGAGAGAGAGAGTTTTATGAGTGAATAAAGGGTTAGTGAATTTTACTGCATATACAATATATGTCAAATACATATCCAATAAATGTTATTTATTGTTAATCTAGACAATGTTACATGATATATTGATGTATGAATTTTTTTTTTTTTTAAAGATATTTCTTAATTACGTTGTTAATGTGTTATATATAGAATCATTGTTATGCTAATATGTAAAACTTTTATAATGAAATTTGTTGTATCTTTAACATTTTCTACAAAATTAAAGGTAAAAATGGAACAAATTTAACAATTCCATTCCTTTTGCTATTATAAACTCCAAAATAAAGAAACAATATTTCATTTCTTTCTATTTTCCTTTCATCGAAACACTATATAATGAGTTGATGGTTGTAAGCCTGACTATAAGGTCATTTCATTCCCTCCCCACCCCCCCAAAAAAAAAAAAAACTCTTATTTTTTTGAAAAACCAAGTAACATTTATTATTTATACAAAGTAAATATAAGTATTTAACAAAATCAAACTACATCTACAAGAAAGACGTAAATAAATTAAAGACAGAAAATCATAAACCATAAGATAAACAAATAAAAATGACAAATGGAAGAACTGAAAAAGTATTTTATACCTTCAAAATAAGAACATTGTGCTCAGGTGTGGGACACAATCACACAAACACAATATGCATAATTCCACCTCAGCTCCCTTTTTTTTATTCAAAGAAGCCAAAGATGCCTATATCAAACCACGTTACTGAAATCTCCTTTATGAGTAAACTTTCTAGGCATTATATTATATACTTATTACAAGAAGCTATTGCATTGCTAAGCAGTTAATGGAAAAAAAATCCCCAACAAACCATGTTACTGAAATATTGATTCAAGATGATAATCTGCATAGTTTTTGTAAACCATGTAACAAAATTACGGAACCACAAAAATAAACAGCGATTAAACCTTAACTGAAGGGCCACAGAACCCAAAACCTGACCAACCAAAAGCATTTGGCTCCTGATTGCAAACTACAGTAATTAAATTAAACCCCACACATTCAAGTAAGGTGGCCAAGCGACCCAAACTCAATTATCCACCTAGTGGAATAAGATTCAAACCCATCCAATTAGACTCAATTAACATAAGTATTAACTTCTTTCTCAAAAAAGAAAAAAAAATTAAGTGGTTCTTAAGGAACTCATGATATTTATGAGATTCTAAATTCAAAACATTTTGGGGCCAACTTAATGTGTGTGGGAAACTGTACAAAAAATAGGCAAATACTTGAATATATATATATATATGTGTGTGTGTGTGTGTGTGTGTGTGTGTGTGGGTTAAGTGTTTTTTAAATCTGTTGGAATGGACTTGTTGGGTTATATGGGGCTTCCATTGTGGACCAATTAGACACAATCTGAAGCTCATTGGGCTCTAAACATAATATTGGGCACTCATCAAGCCCTATTTCTTAGCCCAAGTTCAAGAAACCAACTCACTAAAACCCCCCACAAAGCTTCCCAAAAACCCTAGCATCACCAACAAACAACCGTAGACATACACAGTGAAAATTTCCACAGCTCAACAATTGAACCACACCAATATGAGATGACAAATTTATATTTGAGAGAGGCAAAAGTAAGGAATCCTTCTTTTATTTGAAAACATAAATAACAAAAGAACAACTAGAATGAAACACTTGTTTCACTTGATTAATTGAGACAAAGTTTTTTTTCCTTATTTTTTATTCATTATTATTTTCTTAAACTTGAACATGGAGATTATTTTAAGCCTTTTTATTCCAATCAATTCCGTTTTAATATAATTTTTTTTCCCTCTAAACTTCCAACCAATTTTAGAGGAAGTAAAGAGAGAAAAAGATAATTATGGTGGGGTCTTGGGCTTGTGAGCAGGTTCCTTAGTTTTCTTAGCCCCAGCTCAAGAAACCAACTCCCTAAAACCCCTCAAAGCTTCCCGGCCCAAAGCCCAAGCGCCACCAAAATAAAGAAGCAATACGTCATTTATTTTTAGATTCCTTTTTTTTTTTTTTTTTTCTAATAAGTCATTTTAGATTTCTTGTATCCAAACACTTTGCAAAGAGTTGATGATTGTAGCTTTGCAAGGATCAACAATGTTTGTTACAGTTTCATCATCTATACCAGTATGTCAAAAAATAACAAAAGAAATAGTAAGTAATACTCACATAGGAACAAGAACTTGAATTTGGCTTTGAAACATCGTCCGTCAAGCAACCAATTGTTGGCTCTCTTAAAATACATAAATATTGATCCATTTGGTTGCATGAATAATTTATGTTGGGTAGATCTATATATAAAGCACCACTTTTATTAGACCTTTTTGTTTGATTTCTAAATAGATTTGGATAATGTAAAGGAGTGGGAAGGAGTGGAAAGGAATGAACAACTTAATAACGCGTAATGAAATAAAAAGAAATGAATCAAATGATCTCTTTCTTTCTTTGGATGTTAAATGTAAAGGAAGAGAGAGAGAGATTAATGTCATCTTTCTTCTTTCTTTCTTTCTTTCTTCCCTTTTTTTTTTTCCTTTATTTGTGCTTTAGTTCCAATTTTGACTTCCTTAATAAGTAGTGTACTATATATTTGCCCACTAGCAATACAAAATGAGTGATTAAAGGAGTAGTGAATTTTACTACATATACAATATATGTCAGATACGTATCCAATATATGTTATTTATTGTTAATCTAGACATAGTTACATGATAAATTGATGTATCAAATTTTTTTTTTTAAAAGATATTTTTTAATTATGTTGTTAATGTGTTATGTATAGAATCATTGTTATGCTAATATGTAAAACTTTTATAATGAAATTTGTTGTATCTTTAACATTTTCTACAAAATTAAAGGTAAAACTGGAACAAATTTAACAATTTCACTCCTTTTGCTATTATAAACTCCAAAATAAAGAAACAATATCTCATTTCTTTCTTGTAGGTACTCCAAATAAATTGGACCCAGAAAAAGGACGAGTTTCTAGCCCAACGAGCCCAACAATAAATTTTTAGAGCATGGGTTCAAGAACTAGTTCTATTTCATAGAAAGAGTCATAGTTACAGTATGGTAAAGGATACTTCAAGCTAACTGTGGGATAACAACTCTCCTCGGCTAGTTTTTAGGGGGTCTCTTTTTTAGTTCTCTTTCTCCTTCCTCCCTCCTTTTCCAAAAGTCTCTTCTAATGTCACCTGCTTTCATGTTATATACTGCATTCCTTTCACATTCCCCCGTACACGTGTAGTTTCTATCCTGAGAACGCCTTTCTGTCCCATCCAACACCTCCCGGAACTTTTGCTTAGTAGCCATAAAGCTGCTTGGTTACTGTTCAGGTATCACCTCCACATTAATACGGCCAGAGAGTTAGCTGGAAAGTATTTAATGTGGAGGTAGCAGCTTTACGAGATATTTGTTATCTTCCCCGGTTCTTCCTGAGGTCTATACTCTTCTTCCCGTTCTAATATGACTTTGTGGGGTATCCTGGATAAAGAGGTAGTTACCTCTACCTCGGACAATGGTGTCCGAGGTGAGTCCTATCCTCGGCCGCATTTCATGCTTTGTATATATGATTTCTATCACAACACATCTCTGTGACCATCCTCGGACAAGCGAACGTCCTCGGACTGGGCCGTTGGGCCCCAAACCCATTTCCCACGATTCCTACATTTTTTTAGATAACAGGCCCCACATTTCTATTTTCCTTTTATCCAAACCCTATATAAAGAGTTGATGGTTGTAAGCCTGATTTTATAAGGTCATTTCATTTCTCCTCTCCAAATTTCTCTTATTCTTTTGAAAAATCAATTAACATTTATTATTTATACAAGTAAATATAAGTATTTAACAAAATCAAACTACATTTACAAGAAAGACGTAAATAAATTAAAGAAAGAAAATCATAAACCATAAGATAAACAAACAAAAATGAAAAATGGAAGAACTGAAAAAGTATTTTATACTTTCAAAATAACAGCATTGTGCTCAGGTGTGGGACACAATCACACAAACACAATATGCATAATTCCACCTCAGCTCCTTTATTTGATTCAAAGAGGCCAAAGATGCCTATATCAAACCACGTTACTGAAATCTCCTTTATGAGTAAACTTTCTAGGCATTTTATTATGCACTTATTACAAGAAGCTATTGCATTGCTAAGAAGTTAATGAAAGAAAATCCCCAACAAACCATGTTACTGAAATCTTAATTCAAGCTAATAATCTGCATAGTTTTTGTAGACCATGTAACAAAATTTCGGAACCACAAAAATAAAAAGTGATTAAACCTTAACTGAAGAGCCACAGAACCCAAAACCTGACCAAGCAAAAACATTTGGCGCCTGATTTATTGCAAACTACAGTAATTAAATTAAACCCCACACATTCAGGTAGGTGGCCAAGGCGACCCAAACCCAATTATCCACCTAGTGAAATAAGATTCAAACCCACCCAATTAGACCCAATTAACATAAGTATTAACTTCTTTTTCAAAAAAAAAAAAAAACAAACAAACAAACACACACACACACAAGTATTAATTGGTTTTGACTAGTTCAATAAATTTCAAATCTGCTAAATTTAAGTAGTTCCTAAAAAACTCATGATATTTACTAGATTTTAGATTCAAAACATTTTGGGGCCAACTTAATGTGTGTGGGACAGGAAACTACACAAGAAATAGTCAAATACTCTCTCTCTCTCTCTCTCTCTCTCTCCCTCTCTCTCTCTCTCTCTCACATATACGGGTTAAGTGTTTTTTAAATCTATAGGAATCGGCTTGTTGGGTTATATGGAGCTTTCACTGTGGACCAATTAGACACCAACTGAAGCTTGCGATCTAAACATAATATTGGGCACTCATCAAGCCCTCTTTCTTAGCCCAAGTTCAAGAAAATCAACTCGCTAAAACTCACCCCAACAAACAACCATTGACATACAGTGAACATTTCCACAGCTCCAAAATTGAACAACTTCGTTTATTACAGAGCGTTTTCCATTCAAAGTGTTCTCTCAAGTATGTATGTAATGCATCTCTCTTTCCAAGCCTTTACATTTATCTATTTTTCCATTGTGAATTTTGGATTTCTCTCAGATATTTTGTGGGTTCCAATCTTTTGGTTTAACTTTTAAGAGTAAGCTATATTCTGTACATAGCTTCAACCACTTCAAACTTCACTTGGGCTTGATGATTTATAATGAATAGTTAAAAATTTAGTTAGTTTGGTGTGTATAAGTATTGTGCTAGGTAGTTTCAAATTTGACTATTCAAGCTACTGATTGCGAGGTTATGGAACCAGTGATCCCTCCATGGTTGGATAACGCAAAAGCTTAAAATTTTGTATTTTTGGACATTAGTGTTATGTATAAAGTTACATTTTTGATTGTATAAAACGGTCACAAGATATTTTCATTATGCAAAATAATCTTGGTGCCGGTGGTGGTATAATGAACCTCTCTAAACTGATTACAAACTAACCTTGTGGTTTGATCTATCACAATTTAGTTCAGAGACTTTCAATTATTACATTTGACTCCATAAAGTTAGATTACAATAAAATCATTAAGGTTCCATCCAATTTAGCAAATTTTTCCTTTTTTTTGGACATACAAATTAGTAATCACCTCTTGCGGTTTGACCCAATGACAATTTAGACCCACAAGTTCTTTCAGTTGTTACATTTGTATCCTTTTCGCATTTCACTTGTAATAATGCAGCACAAGCTACTTTAGAAAAATAATAATAACAAGCAGCAATACTCACATAGGAACAAGAAGTTGAATTTGGCTTTGAAACTTTGTTGGTCAAGCTACCAATTGTTGGCTCTCTTAAAATATATAATCACCAATCTATTTGGTTGCATGAATGATTTATGTTGGGTAAATCTGTATTTAAAGAATCAATTTTATCAAACCTTTATGCTATGTTTGGATGTTGGAAAAAGGAGGGAGAGTAGAGTAGAGGGAGGGAGAGTGATTAAATTACCTTGTTTGGATATTTTTTAAGGAAGAAAGAAGAGGGATTTGGAGGGGTTTGAACTACTTCTAACCCCTCATTTTTAATTCTCCCAAATTGGAGAGATTTGGAGGGAGAGTGAAGGATAAAAAATTTTGACAAAATGAATTACCAAATTTGCCCTTACTATATTAACAAAATTACAAATGAAAAAACTAATTACTCCCCTTCCTCTTACTAAATTTTAAAAACATCCAAATAAGGTGGAGGATAACTATTCTCCTCTACTCTACTCCCCACTACTCTCCTCCCCTCTACTCCCCTTTACTCTCCTCTCTCTTTAAACTTCCAAACATGCCATTACTTTTGATTTCAAAGTAGAATTTAGATAGTGTAAAGGAGTGGGAAGAAATGAGCAACTTATTAAAGCGTAAAAAGAAAAAAATTAGATGATCTTTTTCTTTCTTTGGATGTTAAATGTAAAGTGGGAAGAAATGAGCAACTTATTAACGTATAAAAAGAAAGGAATTAGACGATCTCTTTCTTTCTTTGGATGTTAAAATGTAAAGGAAGAGAGAGAGAGAGAGAGAGAGAGAGAGAGAGAGAGAGAGAGAACTTTAGCAATTCCATTCCTTTTGCTATTATATCCTCCAAAATAAAGAAACAATATGTGATTTCTTTCTATATTCCTTTCATCCAAACACTATACAAAGAGTTGATGGCTGTGAACCTATGACTCTATAAGGATCAACAACGCTCTTTACATTTTCATCAAATTATGACCATACCATTATGTCAAAGATTTACCAAAAACATTACAAAAGAAATAGTAAAGCAAGCATATCAAACTTTTTCTATATGATGATGTACACCAATATAAAATGACAAATTTATATTTGAGAGAGGTAAAAGCAAGGAATACTTCTTTTATTTGAAAACATAAATAACAAAGTAACAACTGGAAAGAAACATATCTTTCACTTGATTAATTGAGACAAAGACTTTTTCCTTATTTTTTATTCATTATTATTTTCTTAAACTTTGAACATAGAGATTATCTTAAGCCTATTTATTCCAATCAATTCTGTTTTAATATAATATTTTTTTCCCTCTAAAGTTCCAAACAATTTTAGAGGAAGAAAAGAGAGAAAAAGAAAATTAGGTGGGGTCATGGGCTTGTGAGCTGGATCCTTAGTTTTATATTCTTTTCTTTCCTTCAATTTTTTGCATTTTCCTTTTTCTATTTTTTTACTTTATGTTATTTTATCTCTCTAATTCTCAACCTTGAGAATTCTCAGGTAAGACCATATATGACCATGAAACACGTGTTGGAAGTAGGAACACTACTCTCTCTCTCTCTCTCTCTCTCTCTCTCTATATATATATATATATATAATATGTCACAATCATGATAAATGCATATTAATAACAATAATAGTTATTAGTAACACGAACTTTGTAAGGCATTAAAAAAATCTGCTGGGGTTAAGTGTTTTTTAAATCTATAGGAATGGACTTGTTGGGTTATATGGGGCTTTGATTGTGGACCAATTAGACACAAACTGAAGCTCATTGGGCTCTAAACATAATATTGGGCACTCAACAAGCCCTATTTCTTAGCCCAAGTTCAAGAGACCAACTCGCTAAAACCCCACGAAGCTTCCCAAAAACCCAAGCACCACCACCAACAACAAACAACCATAGACATACGGTGAAAATTTCCACAGCTCAACAATTGAATCATTTTCGTTTATTTACAGAGCCTTTTATCATTCAAAGTGTTCTCTCAGGTATGTATGTAATGCAATCTCTCTTTCCAAGCCTTTAAATTTTTTTATTTTTCCATTGTGAATTTTGGATTTGTATCAGATAATTTTGTGGGTTCCAATCTTTTGGTTTTAACTTTTAAGAGTCAGTTTTGTTCTGTTCATGAGCTTCAACCACTTCAAACTTCACTTGGGTTTGATGATTTGCAGTGAATAGTTTAAAATTTAGTTAGTTTAGTGAGTAAGTATTGTGCTGGGTAGCTTCAAATTTGACTATTCAAGCTAATGATTTCGAGGTTATGGAACCAGTGATCCCTCCATTGTTGGATAGCGAAAAAGCTTAAAATTTTGTAGTTTTGGACATTAATGTATGTATAAAGTTACATTTTTTATCTTATAAAATGATCACAAGATATAGACATTATGCAAAGTAGTCTTGGCAGTATAGTGAATCTCTCTAAACTGATTATAAACTACCCTTGTGGTTTGACCTATCAAAATTTGGTATACACATTTTCAATTATTACATTTGACTCTGTAAAGTTGGATTGCAATGAAATCATTAAGGTTCCAACCAAATTAGCAAATTTTGCATTTTTGGGACATACAAATTAGTAATTACCCCTGAGGTTTGACCCAATGACAATTTAGTCCCACAAGTTTTTTCAGTTGTTACATTTTGACGCCCTAAGGTTTGGATTAAAATGAATAGTGAAAACCATTATGGGCACTTTGGATGGAACCCTAACAATTTCCTTTTATTCCAAACCTTTAAGGGTTTAAATGTGGCAATTAAAAGTTTATGTACTAAATGGTCATAATTTTAAATAATGAGGAGGTACATTGTAATTTTCCTCTTTTTTTTTCTTTTTTTTTTTTTTTTGAGGGTTTGGGATGTGGGTTGGATATCTATTGGAGATCTGCAAGGAGAGGTAATTCTGTTGGTTACAAGATTTTCCTTTTGGTTCAATTTTGTGGTTTCCATTTCAGTATTTGACAAGCCCATACTTGTTTGATTCCTTTGTGAGTGTCTCATAGAAGGCTCCAACGTCCTTGTATCACTAAAGATGATTTTTAGTACTATCACATGTCAATAAAGAAAGTACTTGTATCATGAGGATCAAAATTTCATTGCAATTGAAGTCTTGATCTATCTTCTTTTTTCTTTTCTTTTTTCTATTTTATTTTCCAGTTGGTCTAAAGTCCAACCATATGACAGAGATTCAGAGACTCATTTCTAGAATGTTGTATACAACTATAACATATACTACTGAGCTTGCATGCTTTGTCAAAGTACAAAAGCTATATGGGGATATGTATGTAATGGATATGAAACTTGTCATTATGATGTTATCTTCTTCATCTTGTTACTATCATTGTAGCAAACTAGCAATGGAAGATTGTTATTTGGAAAATTTGGCATGGTGAACTATTTTGAGTGGAAGATGGTATTTTGCTCTAGAAGAAGTACAGTTGATTTTGTCATTTTTTAATGTTTGTGGACTACTTTATGTTGATTGTGTACTTGATTTATACAATATACATGTTATGAATGAGAGTTTTGTTTCATATAATTGTTTGAATCACAAGAAATGTTACTGATTTTCTGCACGTAACAAACACCATAAAACGTTTTCCAACTCATTTTCAAGGACACTACCAAGCACAAGAAAATGATTTAGTTTTCTAGAAAATGTTTTTTTTTTCCTCTTTTGGAAATGAGTCCTTTTCCAAAAAACAATTTCCAACAAAACAAATGGATTCATGTTTGTGTTGCCTACAAAGAATAATAGCCATGAGAGTGTTTCCTAATTCTGCTTCTGTAATTGAATTGTGATGCAGTGAGGTGATAATAATAATGTTAGTGTCAAGAATTTTTGGGAGAACACTGTTTGCTGCTACTAAATCAGAAATGTATTCTGCGACAGCTGCGGCGACTTCTGTAGCAAGGAACCCTCTGCAAGAGTTCTTTGAGGCTGATAGGAGCATAGATGATGACAAACCTGTTGTCTATGGTTTGGGCCTGATCATGTTCCTTCATTTTGTTTGCTGATTGCATTTAGTAGTCATAATAATTCATTGTTCATGGCTTTATGTTATAAGATATTTAGCTGTTCTTTCTATAATTGGTAATTACACACGCCCCATAGCTTGTAGCAAGGTTCGGCAATGGGCCGGGCCAGGCCAAGCTAGCCCAGCCCCGTTTTGCTTGGCCCATGGGTTGGTATCTTAATATAAAAACAGTAAAATAATTTTTTTTCTATAGATTTAAATAATGAATTAAAACCTTGGTATTTAAAAATTATTGTACTCGTTATTTTAAGATAGAATTTTACAAAATTTGAAGTCTTTTTTTTTTTTTTTTTTATAAGTAACAAGATTCCATTGAAATAGGGAAAAATGGGGGATCAGCCCTAGTATGCAGGAAGAATACAAGAGATAACCAAGCACTTCAAAATCATTTTTCACATGAGATCATTTTTCTCGTAGTTTTTTCACTATCATGTGAATCAATGTACTTCTAGAACAATTTCAATTCTGAAAATTTTCTGTTTTCTCAATAATGTATATTGATAATCATCCTTTTGGCTTTGGTGCTGTCAGGTCGTAGTTGGAAGGCTCCTGAACTGCGACTGAAGTCTTGGGACGATCTTAATAAGCTGTGGTATGTCTTGTTAAAGGAGAAAAACATGCTGATGACTCAACGCCAGATGCTTCATTCACAGAATCTACGGTTTCCTAACCCAGAGCGCATTCCCAAGGTATAACTCTGTTGCTTTGCCTCTCCCTTGACACAGTATGTAATTCTTGTCATTTCTGGCTCCTCAAATGCTTGGCTAATTGTACAGGGGTTTAGTATAATTTAGATGAGATAGCCTGTAACTATCCAAACCCAGGACACCACTAAAACTCATGTACTGTCATTAGATACAGTGTTTGACTATGAAAGGTGCCTGCAGAGTGAAGCGAGACATTGCTCTTGAGATATTAAAATCTTCTTCTTTAAATATTTTGATAATTTTTAGTGTGTCAATAATAAAAGGAATTTTTTTTCTTCTTAAAAACTGGTTCGGAGGAATCTCCTTCAACCCATTACGTGATGGTTTATAAGACCATCCACATGTATTAAATCATTTAAACAGTCACATGACTATTTAAATAAGTAGTGTGACTGAAAGTTCATGTAGATAATCTTTTGCGTTGCCACATATAGAGTTGAAGGAACTTTTCTCTTGGAGGAAAACTCTGTTCATAACAAAATGGAAATAAGAGATTGTGCTTTTCAATGGTGAAGAGACACATATTTCCTTGAGATGTTTTACTTATTCCTCAACATAGCTGATGGCAGTAGCTAACATAGCTTACAACCTTGGTTTTATGCTTTGATAGTCAGCCTAAAAGGTTCAAAGTCAATCTCGGCGTTACATTTGGCTGTGCAAATCTAGTGCAGGAATGGTCCAAAAGAAACCAACATTTATTTAGTCTCATTCTTTTCTCACTGATTTAAATCTACGACCAACAAGACACGTGATCCAATTCCATTTCCAAGGGATCTAAGAAGCTAAGTGCCTATGTATGTCATTACCCATTTAACCTTTTGGAACACCCTTAGGGATGTGGTGAACCCCATTCCGGTCCCTTCTAGTGCCAAGCTTCTATATCTCATCACTTGCCTTGAATTGCCTTTCCTCAGACATTGGTTTGTGGTATTTGATTGGCCATTTGCTTGGGGAATTGAGATTCAAATTCTTGAAATACCAGTTTAACCGTGTTGTCTTTGATTTGTTTGAATTTAACCATGTTAGCTTTGAATTTTTTTTTTAATAAATTATTTATTTTTCAATGTTGGACTGTAATCCAATGGTAGATGAGAGTACTGCAATCATTTTTCAGGCAGTTTCTGCTCCCAAAAATAACCTCAATGTTTTTTAATTAAACTTCATGAACTCTTTACAACTAATCAGTAAAAGGTTTCCCCTTAGTTTAAAGTGTTGTTGAAAGCATGCTTAAATCTCAAAGGCCCAAGGTTTAAATGCTTTGCTCATTTAATGAAGCTTGCCCTAGGCACGCTTTTCTGGCGCTTTGAAGCACAAAGCATGCCTCAGCGCGCTTCTTCTTCTTTTCTTTTCGTTTTCATTTTTAATTTAATTTTTTTTTTAAAGATATGAACCATCTGACTCGTGAATGTTACCAATACTTAGAGCAAAGACCATGCTACTTGAAGTACTTTACGTTCTTTTAATGTAGAGGGAAGAACTCTTTGTGGACTGTGGCTTTTTAAAGATTCTCTTTTTTCTTTGTCATGGTAGTTTTAGTCTCCAAGTCAGAATGTGACTGCCAAAGTCTTAAAGTGCAGCAAAGTGCAACTGATTACATGATCTAGTTCTATCTCAATTCTCAACCATTGACTGATATAACCACAATGAGTTATGTGAAATAGGTTTGGTAATGTAGGTATATTTACATCATTTTAGTTATATCCATTTCATTTTTTTAATTGCCATTTGGATTTCTCTGCCAAAAAAAGGCGGGTGAAATTAATCAAATTTTCTTTAGGAGGAAAACCTGATGAATGTTTAAAAATGAAAGGTAAATAGTTTCCTTATATTAAACCTAATCATTACTTGGAATCGCTGCAACAAATCCTCGGATTTCATAATTGGTTTAGTATGTTGAGTCATACCTGGAAACTGGTTATATACATTTGATATAAAAACCTTTAGGGGTCAATTGGCCATATTTCTCAATTTTTCATTGCTTTTAGCTACTAGTTTATTTTGAAATTCAACTTGCATTTCTCATTAAGTACTGTCTGTAACTAGAATTACCACATTGGATATGTCTCATTGTGTTTCAATTGGTTAGCAAGATGACTATTTAGGCCTTAAATTTGTTGCATCTGTTTTTACTTTTCCTCCATCTTTCTGGAACCACAATTACTAATTAGCATTTTGGTATTTGGTGTTGAATGAAAATTAAGGTGAGGAAGTCAATGTGCCGTATCAAGCAAGTACTCACTGAGAGAGCAATTGAAGAACCAGACCCCAGGAGGTCAGCTGAGATGAAGAGGATGATAAATACTCTGTAATGACTTCCAACTTGTGTCTGTTCTCAAAACAATGTATTGGGTATGTTTATGGACTGCAATATGGCTAATTCTTCTTCTTTTTTCTTGGTGCAATTTTGAATCTTCTGGCAATTCACCTACATTGTTATGGAGTAAATGGACAAATTGCACCAATTCATGAATTGACAGAGCGCTTGTCTCCTGTCTTTGAGATTAGTTTTACTATAGTGAACTAGTGATGTTATTGAGCACATAATTAACACTAATCGCAGCTTGTGGATATGTAGAATTATTGATGAAGACAAGAAAGAGCCCAAGGAAAAAGAAGATTAAATATACAAAGATTCAATAATTGTGGTCTAGTTTTGATGTCGGACCTTCACCTTTGATAGGTCATTTTAGTTATTAGTATTGAGTATTTAGGTTGAGAAGCTGCTGGATCAGTTTTAATTAAGTTCTATTAGAATAAGGGCATTTTGGTAATTTCCAGAAATTTGGAATGGGCTGTTCCTGGCTTTGCCAAAAGAGCATGAGTCTTATTTTATGTTTAGAGTCCTCCTATTTGGTTTAGGAGTTATTAAGTCTTTTATTTAATTGTTGTTAATATTCCTGTTCATTCTAGGAATACTTTATTTAGAGTCCAAGTCCTACTAGAAAATGGACAGTTATAGCCTCGGCTCTTTTGTGGTCATGTTATTTCAGAATATAGTGATTGATTAATAAATTCAGCAGCTTATTTTAAGCTTTGTTTGTGTGATGCAAAATTCTCTGAGGTGTGATGCTAAGGAACCTAAGTGTGATTGCCTAGTGTTTTATTTATATTAATCAAGAAACTTGGTATAGGGGCTGCATTTCTTAAACGGTCCTGCAAACTTGGTATAGGGGCTGAATTTCTTAAACGGTCCTGCATCAATTATGAGCTTGAGTCATGTTTGAGTCCGAAAGCTTGACTCACTGTATTCTGTCGCATTTTCTTTTTGTGAATTTCCTTATCTTGTAGTATCACAACTTTTGGCACCAGTGTCTTGATCCTCTTAAATTTCCTTATTTTATACTCTTTTTTATAGATAGATATTGCACCGCTTAGAACACCCATTCCAGTTAAGAAAGCTCGAGTCTCAACTCTAATTGGGCTAATTTCACAACCACTCCTAGAAACCATACAAGATTCCAAGATTTTCATCAATCTCCTAAGTTTAGTAGTGGTTTTTTCATCCTCCACCTTGAGTTTGAGGGAGGCTATTAAAGTATAAGCCCAATGGACCCTAAACCCATGGTACTACACTTTGTACAATGTTAATCACATCACATCAAGATGCATACTTTATTCTCAACTAGCCTAGTTTCCATATGATGTGCGGTGCATTTCGTTAGTTTCTTCCAATATTTCAATAATTTTACTTCTAAAAATTGTAATATTCAGTGCTCTATTTTATAAACAACTCAGAAAGACAATAAGAGTGGTGTAAGAATTTGATCATACTATATGTGTTTACAAATTTGAAAATTACATGATATTGTGACTAATATAGATAAGCCAGTTTCATGTCTATTGAAAAATGAAAATATTATTTTCATAAATAAAAATACAAATATCCTTCAATAATTGTTTTTAAAAGCTAATGTGGACCACACCATATCAACACTTTGTAAAATTTAATTGTTTGTCTCTAAGATTACTCTTCTTTTAAATATGGCATTTAAAAAATTATGAGAGATTTTTTTTAAGTGGTTCAGCAAGAGGGAGAAAATACTAGCATGGAAGAGAATTTCATAATTTATCTTAATAAATAAGAGCTACACTAAAACATGCTATTTTAATTAAGTAAGATAGTGTTTTTTGAACCGTTAGATTGCTTAAAGATCTACGTTGAATAAAATGTGTAACTTTGGTAACATTACATTAGTTGTAACTTCTTTCTCTCTCTCTCTCTCTCTCTCTAAGATAGTGTATTTTAATTAAGCATGATAGTGTTTTTTTAACCATTAAATTGCTTAGAGGTCTATGGTGAATAAAATGTGTAACTTTTGTAAATTACATTAGTTGTAACTTCACTCTCTCTCTCTCTCTCTCTCTCTATATATATATATAATTGTTTTTACATTCTTGATTGTGTGTTATTATTATTATTATTATTTTCCTTTTGTTGTACCTTGTTTCCACTATTGCAAAAATAACTAAATTTGTACAAAAATATCATATTTCTAATCAATTTTTTCTCATATAAATCTTAGAAAACTAACATCAAATTTCATTATACTTAAATAATTAATGAACCACTCAAAATAATTAATATAAAAAATATATTTATTTATCATATTAGTAATCTTTTTAATTATATAGAATAAATACTACAATGTTGGTTATATATATATATATATATATTACTAAAAGTTAAGAAATCTAAATGGTTATGACTAATTTTAGTGAATTCACAAATTATTTTAAAAAAACTTGTGTTAATTGTTGTCAAAACGACTAAACATTCTAAATCAATTATTATTATTATAAATAAAAATACTTTCTCATATAAAGAAAAATGTCATATTTTAAATCAATTATTACAATTATAAATAAAAATATTTTCTTATATATATATAATCATTTAAATTCCTCTAATATAAATAATTGATATATAACTATATATAATTAATATATCAATTTACTCCATTAGTTAATTCAATGAACTAATAGTATAATGTAAATGCAAACTTTATTAAGATGTAAGCTTAAATAAAGAAAATCTCAAAGAAGCGTTAGAACCCCATGTGTTTTTCACATTGCTATATTGTTATAAATATTACCAAATTCTCAATTCTAACTTTTTCTCAAGTTAGGCAATAAGTTTTGCGCTCCAATTTTGTGGATTTTTTTTTTTTTTTTTTTTTTGTGCGTGTGTGCATATGGCATGAACAGCACAAATTTTCAGCCAAAAAACAATATATATGAGAAAAGGATTAGTTGTACAACTGTTTTTCGATAGCTTGTTAAGAGCAAATTACAATTTCATGGAAAACATATCCTGAAATTGTAAAATGACTACCAACCACGTAAAAGACTAATTAGAGATCATATCAAAAGTTTTATATCTCAATATGATCCAGTTCAATCTCCCTTGTGAGGAGAATTCTCCTTTCCCCCACTCATTATAAGGAAAAAAAGATACCATGCACAAAAAATTGTCATGTTTTGATGTTTTCCGGTCATAAATTTTGCAAAATTTTGAGACATTGCAGGAGACTTTTGACTTTGATTCCAACAACACAAGGCACCAATTTCTTGACGAATCCCAACTTTTGCGCAAAGCAGAACTAAGTATATTATTGACAAAACTGTAGTTTCCAGTCTTCTGATTGGAGAGAGAAGCCTTATGGCCAGTTTGGATGAAGGGGAAGTAAAGTAGAGTTGGCCAGAAATTACAAGAGTAGGCTTAATTTCCGACCAACTCTACTCTACCCCCTTTCTCTACCCCTCCCTCCAAACCAACCATTGGTATCCGTTTTCATGTTTTGGTACATAAAGTGAAGCGCCCCAAATTGATAGAAAAGGGCCCAGCCACTAGGCATTATAGTTCTAAGCAGGTCATGTTGCTGAAATCATGATTCAAGCCAATAGATTGTGCTGTTTGTAAACCAGGTCACAAAATTTCTGAAACCACAAAATAAACACCCATCAAACCTTAACTGAAGAGCCACAGAACCTGAACAAGCAAAAGCAAACTACAGTAAATTAAACCCCACACATTCAGGGTAGTCGAATGGAATCCAATAGCTTACTAATTGGGACTGAAGTATCAGGAAATGTCTTGCCATATTTTCATTTTTTTTAATCCAAAATTACAACCCATGCTACAAGTTGATGAAGTGAACTTCACGAATAAAATTATGCAATTTACAGGTATGCTGGTCGAAGATACTGACGAAAAAGAACAAGAGAACGACCAAGGCAACGAGGAAAAAAAAAAGAATTCTACAATAACAATGAGATGTTGTCATCCTCAGCATGCTAGAGAAATGGAAACATTCCACCAGATCATCATTGATCAACACTCTTGCAGCAATGCTTAGCCTCCTACTTTGTTCACAAGATGCCAAGCAAATGCAACAACAAAAAATGAGTGCACACTACCTGATTTAGCTTCCCTGTAACATCAGAGTAATTTATTTCTACAGTAAACCATTGTCAAAATGGAAAGACAGATAACAAGGAAAGTATATGCCACAATTCTCACCCTCTTCAGCAAGGTTTTCTCTTTTCAACCTTCAAGTGGATATTGTACCATTTCTTCTTCTTAGGCCGATCCCTCATTGTAGATTTCTTGTCTTTCACTTGGCCATCTTCTTTGGCCTCCTTGAAGGAACCTCTGCTCTTGCTCCTACTCCGCTTCATTGGAGGAGCACTTGTGTACGATGCATGTATTTCATTCCGTTGCTTGAGAAGCTCATCAATCTGCAAAACAAACATACATCAAGAGTCAAGAAAAACTCGATCAGTGCATCTTATAAACTATCAATGTACTAAAACATCATTTCCCCATGTAAAACTAATTAGGCAACAAGTTTTCACAATAACTCACTGCTTGCATTTCCTGTGCGTATCTATTGGTCATCTCTGTAAATTGTGCCAAAACCTGTCAACACTTGGTGTGAAAATTCAGAAAAAGATAAGTATTTATAATGCCATAAGCACTGATTATGTCAAAGTCCAGACCTCTCGGTATTCAGTTTCAAACTTTGATATTTCCACTCTTTTTGTTAGAATTTGAGTTTCTACAGCTCTAAGATACTCCTTTTCTTCTTTAAAAGGTGCAGCACAGAGAGCCTCTATTGTGTAGCTTGCACTTCTAAAAAAGTTGTCACCTTGAATAAATTTGCCAGAAGATGAAGGTTGTCATCAGGTTCAACCAAATACCTGTGTAATTGGTAAACATAATAAAATCTAACTGGTTACTTGTCAATTACCGACCATAAACAGCAAAGACATGGTCGCCAGCCTTCAATTCAGTTATTTCACATGGCTGAAATCCATCCAACTTTTTGAAGAAGGCAGCATCTGGATCTTTTGAAGCAGCCACCTGGTCCCACAACAATTCTAAAAATCAGATAAAAAGAATTGACAAGCCAAACTAGAAGTTGAATAATATATTATTGTAATATCATCAGCTCACCGAATTCATTGTTTGATCCAACCGATAAACAGGAAAACCAAGAAAGTACATTCCAGCAGATGTGACCTTCCCTGTTTTGGCACTGTCCTCCTACAGGAAATACATTTTGTATAAGCAACTTGAACAAAACCAATAGAATGTTATGCATGATATTCAGTAGAAATGGCATCAGAAGATGCTAATAAGAAGTAAGGTCCTAAAAGACATATGTAACAGTATGACACTTAATTTTGCAAAGAATTATCAAAGATCCCCCAAAATAACACGATAGTTGTTACCCTACAATGTGTATGCATGAGTGAATATACAGCAGTGATACAAGGCACTGTAACTCAGCTCTTCATCGCCATCTCTCAAAACTTTTGATTAAATGCTAACATTCTGTGCTAGATTAAGTATTTCAAGAAAAAAGCAAGACTAATGCAGTTATTTATTCAAAAAAATTCAATCAAATTTAAAGAGAAAACAAAGTCTACATTTGCAAGAGTTGTAAACCATAAATTTGGATGAAACTTATGTTTACACAGAAACAATGAGATACAATGATCTTGTAAAACCAAAAGATTGAAATCATGCCATTAAAATCATAATTGTTCAATTCTATTCATCTAGCAACCATTTTACTCTACTTCTATGCTCATTAGGATGGAGAGTCCTAATTACGAGAATGATTCATAACCAACTCAAATGAAAGGAGAAGAAGCGTGATACCTGCAGTGCTAGGCTTAAGCCGTTATTCTCTTCCCGATCAAAATACAACAACTGCAAAAGGCTAATATATTAGGTAATGGTGATTATCCATGAAAGAAAGTACTGTTATTTAGGCAATTACTCAACATGTATGGTATTACCTAAATACTAAGTAAATTGTACATATATGTATTTTATAAAATTCAAACAAAGAAAATAGGCTATGATACTCTGAAGTCAATGATTGAAACAAATTTAAAATAAAATAAAATAAAAATTATACAATCTAAGATTTTTAAGGTTTAATTTATCGAACTAAGGAGAAACTAAGTCATACACACTGCACAATCTAATCAGGAAAGGACCCCCAAAATTTGATTATTTTCTGAGGCGCTGAAAGAAGAAATTCCCAGATCATTGTACATGTTTAAAAATCATGACAAAGGGATAACAATAGCGCCAACTCACCTGTGTGAGAAATAGGGAAATACATGTCCCCAACATTCGTCTCACAAGCTGAAAGATTGAACTTGGTATTTTAATGCTGTAATCCAGACACTACTTCTTTAATAATTTAAAGCAGAGTATCTGGTCACAATGACATAAATAGACTGGCTGCAGGCTCATTTGTGGAACAACTGACCAGACCCAAAACTTATTGTCTCTTAAGTTCATTCTTGAAAGACTTAAGAGATGGAAAAGATACGGCTCAAGCGGTCTTAAGTGGTCTATCAGCAAGCAACAAGGAAAGTACACCATGTACAGCTTGATCATTTAGGAAAGCCAAAAATCAGAGAGAGGGAGAGAATAACAAGTAATTAAAGGATCATTTGTAAATATAGAAGTTAATATTATCAATAATAAAACATTGACGTAGATTTAAGATAAATATAGAAATTGCTGAGCTTTGATATGTTTGAAATAATGCAATCCCATGTTCTGAAAAATACACCAAGCAAACCATTTTGACTTCTGTTACCTATGTAATCTTAACCACAACGGAGATATTTAGCTTCAGAAGACTAGAAAGAAAACCTTAAAAGCAGGGATAAAATTTAAATAGATGTAGTTTTCAATGCATGTGTGCCAAAGGTTTATTACCTTGAACTTGCTTTTGTCAGACGATTGCACTCGACATACAAATCCAGATCGTACTTCCTCTTCTGTTATGCTGACAGAATAGAAGTGAGCACATTGCTTCTCAACCTGTTAGTTAAGAAATTAAAAAGAAAAAATTAAAATCAGGACACTGCTTCTCAACCTGTTAATTAAAAAATAATAATAATTCAGATCAGCACACCACAAAAAAAAAATGAAGGTTCAACTGGAATAAGAATGTCTCACCTTCTTAGATATAGGTTGCCCCATTGGTAGTGGAAGAACAGTGACCAAATTGTTAAGTGCCTCCTCTAAGACTGTTGCTGATACAGTGGTCTTGATTGGCACACCAAGTTTACTGTTATTTAGAAAATAGTAAAAATGAAAATTAACACATAGAAATCGTTAAAATCAATGAGAATTTTTTTTTTTTCACAATTAAAAAATATGAAAAATGAAAAATGCAAAACTCACCTAAAAAGTGCAGCAAACATGGTGTTCACAGTTCCTAAACTTGAAAGGTCTAGCTCCAATTCTTGGCTTTCTGATTCAACAGCCTAGACAAAGAACAAGAAACCATGTTCCACGTAAGTTTTGAATATTAAGCCAAGAATAAAAATGGATTCTCAGAATTTTAATGATTGCATGCATAATGAATTTTTGGAATAAAAGGTGGACCAAAGAATTAACAGTTGCATCTCTAGCAGGAACACAAGTGATTTTAATGAACCACATAGAATTAACATTTTTGAAAACTAGCATTAATATCTCACCTCAAAACCGGCTGTGTCATACTGACGCCGTTTGTCTGGGTCAGACAAGATATTATAGGAAAAGGTGACCTCCTTAAACATATCAGCTGCTTTAGGATCATTTGCATTCTTGTCAGGATGGTACCTGAAATGGTACAACTTTAGTATCTTTGATAATCTAAGCCAGCTTGATATGGAACCATGGAATAATATTAGCAAAAATAATGGCAACAAAAAATGTAGAGGACATGAAATATAAGTATATAACCCAATACCATTAGTTAAAAATCAACGGAATCCACCTTAGAATAAAACTTTGGCCAAAAGCCCATCGACTCCAAGAGGCAAACCTCAGACACCAATAAATTTACCATTCGAATGACTCTCCAAAATTTGCAAAGCACTCGTGTTGAGCACAAAATGTAGATGTTTCATAAGGGAGTGTGTTGTTTAGCAGGTTCTCTCCACAACAACAACAATGAAGCCTCATTCTTAAAAATTTTGGGGTCAGGGTCAGCACATGTATTCTTTTCCATCTGGGTGGGTTCTCTCTAACTTTTCAAAAATAAGAACAAAATAAATAAATAAAACCATTGTAGGACAAATATAAGGGAGTTAAGGACCCACATTGATTATGTGCTTTGTGATATTTTCAATTGTTTGCTTCTTATTTGCATACTCCAGTATAAATGGAAGCACAGATGTTTTGCACATCATCTTACACATATAACTATAACGCACATGAAACATTATTGGGGGTTATATAGACACAACACTGGTAAACCTTCACATGAACATGAACCCAACCACTATTACATGAGGAAAAGGCACAATGAATTTGAGGTTTTGCACCATGCATCCTCAAGAAAACGTTTCTGAATGTGGTTTGCTCATGTATCAACTACTTCTTTTCTGATCAAGCATCCTAGTAAAGTTAAAGACAAGTAAGAGACAAAATTCTTCGTAATTTGTGAAATCAAGCTTCCCTTCTCATTCCCATCCTCTGCATCCTCCCCCAAGATCCGCTGTGTCAATGTCTACATTCTTCCTAACACAAAATCTCGAGTCCCTTGCTTGTTTCAGTCCTTCACCATTATATGCTCCCTCTCTCTTTCACAATATAAACACGACAAGTGGGCAGTTGACAACTACAAGGAACCAAGTGTTACTTGAACCGAATAAAGGCTTCTCGTTCACGCCCCACAACCCCCAACAGATACTGCAAGATTGGCCGTCTTTACGTGCATTCTTCCACACTCCTAAACAATATTAACAAACCCTTGTTTAGCTTTTAGATTTACCTCACTCGCAACCAGAAGAGGCACCACAAAAACTACCATATCCACCGTACAAGCATCACTCACACAGAGCTACTGCTTTGAATAGCTATCACTAGCTGCATAGTCCTTGTTGACTCTCTCTCTCTCTCTCTCTATCTCTCTACACTCACCGCGAGCTAAAAACCGAGCTAAAATTGAAAATTCTAGTAATTACATAATATTCAACATTCAAATATCTCAAAATTTCAAAGAAATTACACATGAACTTATATCAAATTCAAAAAAAACACAAACACAAACACAAACACAAACTGAGAAATAATGCTTCATGAGCTAAAAACACGAGTTGAAAACACAGAAATTGAAGCATACTTGAGAGCCATTCTTCGATAAGCGCTTTTGATTTCCTGATCCGCGGAGTTCTTGGAGACACCGAGCACTTCGTACGGGTCTCGCCGGACCGGCTTCGCCGCCGCATCGTGCTTCTCAGATTTCGATCCGTTCGCCGGCATTCTTTTTCACACAAAACTATAGCTCACAAAAACCCTAGAAATGCTTCTTTATCTCCACAACACGCAAAAAAACACAAAAGAAAAAAAATTTGAGCTCACGGAATTCAAGAGCTGAGAAGAGTAACAGTTGTGAATTTTTCTCTCATTTTTATCTGAAGCTTGAGGACCACTGGGCCATGGCTTGCGAGGAGAGAGAGAGAGACTCCATGAACCCCTCCAAGCTGGAGCTCGCTCTGAAAGAAAGAAAGAAAGAGACAAAGAGGACGAGAAGAGAAATTGGAGGGGAATTTTACAAATTAGCTGTTTGTTTTTGTATATTACTTTTTAATATTATATATTCCCACCTTTTCAATACAAAGATTAAATTACTAAATTTATTTTTTTTTTTTTTTTTTTTTTGGAAAAAAAAAATTTAAAAATTTTTTGTTTTAAGATATTCAAATTTGGAGTAAATATATGTCAAAATGGCAATAAAAGATAAACTTCTCTCCATAAACTAATACCATTCATATAATTAGACTTAACAATGTTAAGCTGGAATACTCTAGTTGTGAAGATTGCCTTGTCTTTTCTACTAAGTTTTCTATTTTTGGGACAGGATAACTTTAATTATTTTAGGCATGTATATAGTATATCCAATTTCTTTTTATAGTGTCTGTATGCAATGTTTAAAGGGTGACGATGCATATGTTGGATATATGATATCTATCACATACCTTTTAATTACTAAATAATGTTTTTGTGCTTCAGTATATACTAGATAAAAATGAAAACATATTTTAAGATACAGGGTATGTGTGATTTATAATAAAATCATTTTCATATATAATAGAAAAAACAAAATTTAAATATAGTACTTATGTGTTGTTCATTTGGTTCGCCCCTTAAAATGAGTTATCATTTGAATTAAACATGTTTTAAAATATTATTTTATTTTGTTTAAATCTTGTAAAGATGTGGGGTTTAATTTGGTATTATAAATATATTTAGCAATACTACAAATATAATAAATTTCACAAATTTTTAATAACATTTGAGGTGTCATCTTAAGATTAATGAAGCATTATTGGATCACCATTAACATTAATTTTATTGTATATGAATTACAACCTTAAAAAAGTTGTGAAATTTATTATATATGGCAAAACTTAGTTATTAGATTTTTAGGTGCATATACATTAAATTCAAAACATGATTCTGTTAAATAATAAATTGCAGACAGTGTCACCTTTTAAAAAAAAAATTAAAGTCAAGGTAACTTTACCAGGTAATTCTGTCTAAGCTTTAACCTATTGTGTATATATTTATATTATAATTTATAGTTTTTTATTTTTTTTTGGTTAAAGATAATTTATAGTTCAAGGCTTCAAGGTGTGCTTTGCTTGTACAAAGAAAGAAAGAAATTAAAAAGATGAAAACGAATTTTGAAAACGAATGTGCTTTTTGGTAGAGAACGCAGGAGGGTGCGTAATACGCACGGGTATGTTTGATGCGATTTGCCTATCTGGAACGGGAATGGATTCTGATCCATGGAAAAAGGGAGGTGCGCAGTACGCATAGCGGTGCATGTTAGCAAGTGCGTCAGATTTGTTTGAAACTGAAGAGACTTTGCTTTTGTTTTTTAGTTTCGAAATAATTGGGTTCGGTGGGAAAAAACTTGAGAAGTTTGTGAGTTTGGATGATTGGCCATAATCAATGCTAAAAAGCTAAGGCATTGCAATCGCAATCAGTGGGGGTTGTGACTGAGAGAGAAACTTGACCTCAAAACACTTATGACATTATTATTAATATTATTATTGATTGCTTTTATTATTTGACAAGGTTCTTTGCTTTTTTTTGGGACTCTCATTTATGTGATTTTATAGGTCCAACTAGTTTTTGATGTGTCACACTTGATACCAGCATAGAATTACTGATTTTCTTTTTCTTTTTCTTTTTTATAAGAATCAACCAATACACTCATGACTCAATAGTAAAACTTATTTCACTGACTTCCACTTCAAACAAACAAACAAATAAAACTTCTTTCAAACGTATATGGTATATTCCTTAGGGATTAAGAATTGTCAATTTGTTGGCTCAAACAAAGTAAAACAACTTTGCAAAGTTAAAAAATAATGAAAATGAAAGGTGAATGACTTTTTGAGGATATTACTTATGAAATAAGGTTTGTGATGTATGCTGTGATTATAGTCATGATATATAAGTAGTTAGGTGTTTGTTATAGGTCTTATGTATGCATATGTCAAATGCAAAAAATAATTATTAATGATTGCATATAATTTTGTATTGAATTTTAGAAAGGCATTGTAAGAGACATCTATTTGGTGCATGATTGGACGAGAAAAAGAGTGTTTGTGTGTGAATGTTAAGATATCTCTTTTATAACATATGTGGGTTTCACACATGTGAGTCTCATGAAACCGTTTCATGAGATACATTATTAAATATACTAAACAATTTTATATTTATATATAATTTAATTATCTCCAAAAAAAAAAGAAAATTAGGATAATGGTTGGTCAATAAT
This sequence comes from Quercus ilex subsp. ballota, assembly GCA_032727855.1. Classification (NCBI taxonomy): domain Eukaryota; kingdom Viridiplantae; phylum Streptophyta; class Magnoliopsida; order Fagales; family Fagaceae; genus Quercus; species Quercus ilex. The sequence continues at coordinate 65,415,830 of CM064910.1, forward strand.
GTAAAAGGGAAAAAAAAAGGAAACATTAGTAGATAATGCCGAAAGTCCAGCAAATATAACTTTATATATCCACTGATCAAGCTTTAAGCATTAATATACCAATCAATTTGTGTTACATTGGTTTTACTTGGCCTAAACATTTTTTTTAGGAGGCCTAAGCAGAATTATCAATTGGTAAACAAATATGTATAAGTGGCTACACTTTACTAGGATAATGATCCATCAACATGCTGGAATTGTATGAGTCATGTTATGTCCACAGCATTTTTACAAATATTATTAAGCACAAATGAGATAATTTATCTTAGAAGTGGAAAAATTCTTGTAGTTATGCAAAACTGTGGAAAAATTCTTGTAGTTATGCAAAACCGTGGAAAAATGCAAATATTAAAGAGAATTAAACATTGCATGCTAGCCCCTTGTATGAGGGTCCATAATTGCTAAACCCAAAATTATAAGCTTCGAAGCCTTTATTTTTAATTATGAGGAATTTTAAGCATTCACTTAAGAGAAGAGAAATTCCAAACAAAAATAATTCAGTAAAAAGAAGAGAAGAGGAATTATGTTTGCCATATTTTGAAAATGAATGAATGTCTATTGGTTTTGTACTCGTTTCTTTTTTTTTATTTGTTGGATATAATGGAAGAAGAAAATTTTGAATCATGAAAGTTTATGTTAAAAACACAATTAAATATTAAATACTAATTGAGCTATAAGACTCATCCATCCTAGTTTCTTTAGACTCTTTTTATTGTATAATAAAAATTAAAGAGAAAAACAAAGAAAGAGTGAGCATCAATCTCATTTTCTATCGTTTTCAAGATAATGTCATCATAATCATATTTCTTTATAAAATAAATATTTTATTAACAAAGTCGTATAATGTGATTAATTATTGAAAAGACATGTTGACTTTATGTTTTGTACTTAACTATAAGAAGGTTTGTCACTTGTTACAAATTAATTAGGAAGATTTAGTATTTAAGACCTGATAAAAACATAAGAGTAAAAAAAAAAAAAAAAAAAAAAGGTTTTATCAACAAAAAAATTAACGAACTTTCCATGGTACTATTAGAAATTAATTATGTGCGTACTTTGGAGCTTTGTAGTTTTTTTACGTACCTTGTCTATCCATGTTCACTAGTGCCATGCATTGATCAGACATTTGGCTCCACTGATCTCGTCATTGGACAGGCAGAGAAGATAGTAGTTTTAAGAGCATCCGTAGCAGTTGTTGCAAAAATTATGTCATTTTACCACACCAAAGGCCTACTTTATTATTTTACCACATCATTTTACAACATCCCATTTATCAGATGTTTTATTATTCAATTTTATACATTAAAATAATATTTACTAAACATTAAAATAATATTTACAATTCATTAACACAATCAACAGCCATCTGCCAACAACCAACAGCCACCACCACACCACCACCACATCCTCCACAACCAAAAACACAACTCAAAGCAAACCCAAACAAATCCAGCCAAATTCCACAACAAACAAACATAACTCAGAATCTACAGTTAGATGAACATGCCAAACTACAAACCTGCCTGATACAGAACAAGAACTGAAAATAAACTCAACAGTCAACTTAATTCCTTTGCCATATTCTCACCCTTTTATTGAATCGGCAACAAAACCCACATGGTAAATTCCATGTCTCTACCTAGTACTCCATTCCCACTTGAAATCCCAACCGAATCCACAAAATTTGAAACAATACCACATGGAAAACAAAAACCCAGGTATACTATTATCCATTCATCCATTTTCCAATTAACAAGCTTGCAACAAGAAAGAAATAAACTTTATTGAACACCATGGCATACCCAGCAAAATCAGTTAAATTTTTTCCTAAAATTTCAAATAAGATGAGGGAAAAATTCACACACTGGTCTTGGTAATCTTCAGAGAAGCCTTCGGATTCTTTGTGCCCTTACCCACCGCCGATCAGCCTTGAGGAGCAGAGCACCGAATCGTGGATTTCTGGGTTCAGTTTCAGGAACAGGGCTGGAGAACGGAGGTGAGAGAGAGGAGAGACTGAGACTGACGGAGAGATGAGAGAGAGAGGAATAAAAAAATAATAAAAACATTTGCCACATCTGTCCGTACAGTGGCAAATATGTGAGGACACTGTAGCATGTTGCAAAAATTATAGCATTTAGAACATCTGATAAATATGGTAAAATGATGTTTGGTGTGGGATATGTGCCAAATATTTAACATTTGGCACATATCCCACATCTGCTGTGGGTGCTCTAATATTGGTTCCAGTTCACATGGGTGTTTCATGTTTGGCACTTTGCATGCTTGTTTTCAGAATCTAAATTAAGCACAGTTAGTGAAAGTACGCAATCAATAACTCTAACTACTCCAACTCAACTCGTCCCGTTTGTCCTTAAATAATAATAATAATAATAATTAAAAGAAGGAAAAAAATATATATATAAATTACTCATTCTAAATTTAAATTAGATCAAAATTCATTTCAATTCTCTAATTTTATTTTCAATCAATTGAGTCATTTAAAATTCATTCAATTAAGATCCCTCTGACAACTCCCATTAAATGGCGCCATTAAAACAAAGGAAAATTGGGACACTTAACGACAATATTTAACGAAAGTCAACGGAGAGATGTTAACTGAAACTTAGAGAACTCGATTGAGCAAATGTAAAATTAGAGGCTTGAAATGTATTTTGCATTATCATTTTTAATTTTTTTAATAAAAAAATCCATGTTCTATCTATTATAAACCGGTAATGAGTGCCTACAAGACACAGATTAATGTATTAATAATAAATAAAAACTAAATAATGAGCTGTCATACACATTTTTAAAACATAAGATATACTTATTGATGATTGGGCTTACATGCACAATTATTTTTTTGTGGATATTTATGTAATTATGAGCTAAATGATTAAAAATTAATAATAACCTATAGAGATTTTTTTTTTTTTTTTGAGAAACAATAATAACCTATAGATTGATAGAGTTTAAAAGTTAAAGCAACGGTAATTCACCATCATTAAAACGAAAAGTTATAAAGAAACTATTATTGGCAATTTTTGGTATTTTTTATGATTTTAATTATTGAATAAATGTTAATTAGTATTTAGTACACAGGCAAATTACTCAATATGCAATGAGTTGTCTTTTAAATAATTTATTATTATTGATTCTCAAAAAAAATTTATTATTATTATTTTTTTTTATACATATTATTATTGAATTACTTTTTATGATTTGTAAAAAGTTTTATTTCCCTCAAGATTAAATTTATCAGTACTTATTGCACAATTGTTATTTAAAGCAGTGAAGTGGTGCTGATTGTTTGATTAGGTGCCATGCATGTATCATATATTAGAGTTATCATATCCTAATTATGTGTCTAAATTTGTTCCCTCATTGAAAATTAGTTTGGTTACTTTTGAAGAAATTATGAGAATACTTTTGTCCAATCACAAACTTAGGTTGTAATTATCCGAAATGATTACAACCTATATATATTAAACTACTTGGATGAAAAGAATACTTAATATTATATTTATGGCCCTTCTCCCCTCTCTCTCTCTATTAAAAATATTTAGTATTCTCAAAAGAAAAAACAGTGAGTTAATCCCATATTGGAAAATGAGTGTGAGTTAAAGATGTTTAAAACTTGTGCAGGATGACAATGGGGTAGGGTGAGGCCGGAGGATGGGATCTTCGTCCCCGCCCCACATGGCTGTTGCCCTTCCTCGTCCCCGCCCTGCCCTGGGGTGCGGGGCATACTACATTGCCCCATCCCCGCCCCTTGGGGCCCCGTGGGGACCTGCCCCGCCCCACCCCACCCCACCCCTAATACAATTATATATATAAATAATTTTTTTGCTACAATAATATAAATCACAACAAAACAAAATGTTTTAAAATCCAAGCATTTAAATAAACCAAGTACTTAAATAGTCTAATACGTGACAACATAATTCAAAATTTCTTATAACAAATTTAACCCAATGTACACAATCAAATCCAACTGTGGGGCCAAATATATCAACAACACTAAAAGACAAATATATTATAGTCATTTGATTGAAAAACATGAAACAATGTGCAAAAAAAAAATTTTTGAAACATTCGGAACATGATAAGAAACATACCTACTGCCTACTGGAAGCACTAAGTGAGTTAAGTGACCAGCCATTTTTTTTCCTTTCAACAATGCTTCTTTAATAGCTACAAACAAAAATACTAATTTTAAATAGAAAAAAAGAACCAAAATTCAAACTAAAAAAACAGATTTAAGAAAGACTAAAACAAATTACAAAAGGAATGAGATGAACCTAAAAAGTAAAAAGCAACGTCTTCGACTTGGAGACTAGGAGTGGAGTTTGGCTTAAAATTGAAAAACGTGTATATGCTATAGAGAAGGGAGAAGGGTCAGCGGTAATAGCAGTAGGTTTAGAATAAAAAATATTTGATCTCACGTCTTGTGTTTCACTTTAAATATTAATGATTTAGGATTTACTAAATTTATAATTATAGTCCTTATTAGTGCGGGGCGGGGATAAAAATACTAAACTCATCCCCGCCCCGCCCCGGGGTTCGGGGACAAAATATTGCCCCATCCCCGCCCCACCACCTTTGCGGGGCGGAGAAAACCCGTGCGGGGTGGGGCGGGGTGGGGTGGGTCAAAGCGAGGCGGGGCAAAATTGCCATCCCTTGTGCTGTATATTCAAGAGTTAGGTCATTTTGGATATACATCATTGTAAGTTTATTTAAGACCTTCTCCCATCTCCCTGTGTGTATGTGTTAAAAATATTTAGTATTCTCCAAAGAAAAAAATTACATTTTATGGCAATAAATGCATCGAACTACTCCCTCCATCCCAGTTTGTTTGTCCTCTATTCCATTTTGAACTGTCCCAAAATATTGTTCTGTTTCTAAAAATAAAAGTTATTAATTTACTAATATTCCTATTATAACCCTACCTTATTTTCAAAACTATTTGAAAAGAAAACTAACAAATATTTAAAAAATCAATCTAATTGGGACACCTTTTTAGTTGCCTCATTAAGAATAACTTTTTTTTAAAAAAGCTAATAAATTTATTTAAGGGTAATTTTGTAAACTTATACATTTTTATAAGGCAGACAAAATAATAAATGATGTTCCCTTAAAAAGTTTGACTTTTCAAACAGGGCAAACAAATTGGGACGGAGAGAGTATTAATAGACAATTTCGGTTTGATTTAGAAAAAAAAAATTATATTCATTTAGTATAAGTGCTTGTGGGGTGTGAGGGGCAAGGGTCAGGGTTCAAGTCTTCAGGAGGGAGTTTCACACACATATACACTTAGATTAGGCTAAAGTAGAATCCTATCTTATAAAAAAAAAAAAAAAAAAAAAACTTGTGAGTATGAGATTAGTATACATAATATTATATGTTTATATGTATAAAAACATACTAATATAAGTTTAATATTCGATTTTTATTTATAGTTTATTGAATATTGATAAATAAATTTTTATTCCATAGTAAAAAATTATCTATAATTTTTAACAATACAATGTTGATCAGCCTAGAAGTTCATAAGCAAAAATCGTCTTATCTAATTTACTCGAGCAATATAATTTCAAATATAATTTAATTATTAATTATTAGTATGAATTTGATAATATGTTTAAAAAAATTGTTGTGGTGTTTTTTATGTATAAGAAAAAAAATAAGTTAATCATCTATCTCATAAACAAGCTCAAACTTATTCATGATGATGAACTTAAGTTGGCTCATGTAAATACTAAAATTAAATATGCATTAATTTTTAATACTTGCTTAGTTTATAGCCTTAATTATATTTTTTCAACATACTATAGTAATTAAATATTAATTTAATTATTAATATAAATGCTTTATTATTTGAATTTGCCCGCTTTAAAATGACATCCTAGCCTAGTCACTAACTTCTTATTATCTCTTATCATCGTAATATTTTCTGAGAAACAAATACACATACAACTCATCGTAATATTTACTACCTTCATTTTGTTTTGGCTAAGTATTATCTACCTTTGTTTGTATCTTTCAAAAACAAGAGGTTTAGGTATGGTTTATTGGTTATGGAAATTCAACCTGCTTCTGTCCTGTGGCTTAAGAAAAGTATTTCCTTTTTCCCTTCTCTCCTTCTCTCTTGCTCTCTCTTGTTTTTGGATTTATTGTTTTGTTTTTGTTTTGCATTGTTCATTTTTTTCTTCTTCTCTAAGCTGTTTTGATAGTTATTGAATTGGATGTATATGGTTACCTAACCCATCGGCCATTAAAGGTCTAGGATTTTCCGAAATGACTCATCCTACAATAAAATTGAGATTTGAAAGGGGCATCAGAATTATAAAAATTGATACTTAAATAATCATGTTTAACTTGGCACATTTGGCAGTTTACCAAAATTATTATTAGTATTAGAGTGAGAGTCACATTTTGATTTGGTTATGATATTCAAAGGGGTGCTAGCTAAGGTACTATCTAGACCTGTACAAGGAAGCCAGCTTGATGGTGCTTGATTGGGCACCAAGTCCACACTCTGTGTAGGGACCTTTGGAATTCTTCCAAGTTTTATTTATCTTCAAATCTGATACACATGCCCAGATCTTCTTTCACATGCACTTTCTCTTCAGGTCTATGGTAACTGGTAAACATCTTTGTCTCAGTTTAATCATTGTCAACATTTTTCTGCAGCACAATCCTTAGAAGTTTCATAATTCTATAGGGCAATTCCCTTTCAAATTAAGTTAAAATCTCTACCAAGAAGAGTTGAAAATATAATCATGGAAATAAGGTTGAAACTAGAAACTTTGGATGCGAAATTACAATATTAAGACAAGATAGATTCAATATACGTATCTATGTATATACTCTGAGAGAGAGAGAGAGAGAGAGAGTTTATAGACAATTTTTTTCTACAACTTGTTAAAGTGGTAAATTATGAGTGGTAGAAATAAAAGTAACATTAGTTTTAGATTTATGTGAAAATGATTGTTTACAACTCACAACCGACCACTTTAACAAACTATGAAAAAAGTTGTGACCGTAACAAAATATATGAGAGAGAGAGAGAGAGTATAAATTGTATAATAGACAAGATAGTTGTAACTTATATTGTATATAAAGTTATCAATATATTTTTCTTTTGGTAAGCAGAGTTATACATATGTCATCCCCATGGGGCTTTGGGGTGGTGGCCTCATTGGTAAATTCTAAGGTTCCAAGTTTAATCTACCACACTATTAGTTTATAAAAATTTATGATGTGTCTCATGGATGAAGAGAAATAGTCTGACCAAAGGCTGAGACACCACTCTCTTACATACGTATATCTTAGATAAATATTTTTACAAAATAATCTTTGAAAAGGACTTACTGCACCATGCTAAACTCTAATGAATATATCAAAGTTGTTTTTCTATTTTGCTATAAAAATGTACAAAAAAATCCAAAAAAAGAACTTGGCATCTCCAATAAAGTTATACATAATGATCAGTTCTCATGGAATAAAACTTATCTATCATCATTTTCTTGATGAAATTTTTAACAATTTATTTTTTAATATAAATCACTAAATTATTAGTTTTGGTTTATGTGCGGGTAAAGAAAAGATAGAAATCCAATCCAGCTCACACATTTTGCAATCCGCCCATTTATCTTCAAATCTGATACACATGCCCAAATCTTGTTTCACATGCCCTTTCTCTTCAGGTCTACGGTAAACATCTTTGTCTCAGTTTAATCATTGTCAACATTTTTCTCCAGCACAATCCTTAGAAGTTTCGTAATTCCATATGGCAATTCCCTTTCAAATTAAGTTAAAATCTCTACGAAGAGTTGAAAATGTAATCATGGAAAATAAGGTTGAAATTAGAAACTTTGGAGGTGAAATTACGGTATTGATACACTGGAGAAGATAAATTCAAAATACATATTTATATATATACTCTGAGAGAGAGAGAGAGAGTTTATTGACAAATTTTTTCCACAATTTGTTGAAGTGGTAAATTATGAGTGGTGAAAATAAAAGTAATGTTAGTTGTAGATCCATGTGAAAATGATTGTCCACCGCTCACAACCGACCACTTTAATAGCCGGTGAAAAAAGTTGTGACCGTAGCAAAATTGATATATGAGAAAGAATATAAATTTTTATAATAAATAAGAGCTAGTTATAACTTATATTTTATATAAAGTTATCAATTTTTTTTTTTTTTTTGGGTAAGAAGAGTTATCAATTATGATACATATATTACCCTTATGATGGGGTATTTGAATGGAGGCCCATTTGTAAACTCTAAGATCCTAAGTTTAATCTACTACACTATCAGTTTATAAACATTTTTGTTGTGTCTCATATGTAAGGAGGAATAGTTTGGTCAAAGACTGGGATCACGTCCTTATATACATATAACTTAGATAAATATGTTTACAAAATAATCTTTGGAAATAACTTATCACACCATGCTAGACTATAATGTATATACCAAAGTTTCTCTAGTTTGCTATAAACATGTACAAAAAATCCAAAAAAAGAACTTGGCATCTACAATCAAAGTTGTACATAATGATCAATTTTCATAGAATAAAACTTAAAAATCATCATTTTCTTGATGAAATTTTTAACAATTTATTTTTTTAATATAAATACTAAATCATCATTTTTGGTTTATGTGAGGGAAAAGAAAAAGATAGGATCCCAATCAACCTACCCCACATTTTGCAATCCGCCCTTTTGGGTAGAAGTGGAGAGAAAGAATGCATCAAAAAATTGGAGTCGGACAAATTTGACTTTTCATTGATTAATGCCCATAATTTTCATTCCTCTTTCAAATTCATGGCATATTTTTTTTTTCTATTTCCCTCCCATTTTGGCCTTTGCAAATCAACAAAGGAAATATTTTCTCATTCCCTTCCTATTTCCAAACATACGTAAGATAAGTGCTTCTTTTCATTTTCTTTCTCCTTACATTTCCCTTATTAATTTTATTTTCCTTCCTCTTTCTTCTCTTGTCTCTAGACTCTCTACCCCAACAATGTGACTCCACACAATATATGATTATATAAAAATAAAAAAAAAATGGAACATTTTTGGCTTTTGAACAAGTTTATTCACACAACCTTTTATTATTATTATTTTTCCCTCTCCTTAGCAACTTCGTAATTTTTTGACAGTGTTTGTTTGGGTATTCTGTAGTTTCCGTATTTATCAAAATGCATAGCTTTTAGTAGTTTTTTATGTTAAATATGTGACCAAAAAAAAAAATTTAGCTTATTTAAAAAATAGAAAAAAACCTAACTCTGAGAATTTTTTTCAAAAAAATTATGACAAAAAACAAAAAGCTATCCATCTTATACACAAAAGGCTATCCATCAGAGTTTCTGTTTCGATCAGAAGAAAATAAAAAAAGGGAAAAGAATATGACCCTTGCTGGCATTACAATACAGACCTCAAATTTTGTTGTTATATGAAGCTTTGACATGAACTTCAAAGGTTCTGTCTTGTTCTTGTCTTTAAGATTGACCATGGCAAAGCACAGAGGGTGACCAGATACCTAACCAAGCGCTATGTACCTCACTTCTGTCTCAATGCAAAAACAAAGACACAGACGTGACACCTATATGACGTGTACCTCAGCTTAAACCAAGCGCTTCCATCTGCTGTTTTCTGTTTTCAAACTTTTCATTATCTTTCTTTCAAACCCCCTTTTTTTCTGGGGGCCAAAATACAAAACACCCTTGACATTTGGGTAAGTTACAAAAACATTTTTAGAGATTTCAATTATTTCTTATAACATTTTGAGATTTTTATATTTGTCAAATTGACTTAATGAGATTAACTTTCGTCAGTTCTTATGGACAGAAAAATTTTGTGATTATCACGTAATTATATTAGGAAGACTTATTTAGTGATTTGTGACATTGGTCACATGATTTTTCTGTTCACAAGAGTTAACAGATATTACTCCTGTTGATTAATTTGACGGATATGGAAACTTTAAGGAGTTATAAGAAAGAATTGAAACTTCTGAGTGTGTTCTTGCAATTGACCAAAACCTCATGAGGTATTTTTTCAAGTAGACTTTATTTTTTACTTTTTTAATAAAATGATGTCATGTACCATTTATTGATAAAACTAAAAAAATGGTAATCAATAAAGACACAAGATAAAAGACAAAAGCAGGAATTCTGTTTTGCATAGTATATCTCATGAAAATTAGGGTCCAAGGAAGTGGGCAATGCCATAGTCTTATTGGCTTAGTTTTGGACTGTAATGTACCTCACCTGTTCTGGAAAGTGCTGTTTGAGGATTCCTTGTTGTAAGTTGTAACGTTTCTCTTATAGTAATGAAATGCTCCTTGTTTTAGGTGGAGGAAAAAGAAAACCAGGAATCCAAATAAGAAAAAAATAAAAATAAAAATTGAAGGAAACTTAAATGAAAATGAAGCCAAGTGTTATTGAGGAGTTGAAGCAGAACCCAGTCTAAATCCAATTAGCACATGATGTGGCCCAATGTAGGTGTCTTTGGTTATGGTTATACTAAGCACTTCAACCTCACACAACTTGTATGTCATTTCACAACCTACTTTGGCTGTGCTTTTATGACTTCTATTTCACATAGAATTAGCAAAACCGATTCAAATGTGCACAAAATAGGTGACCCAATGCTAATCTTTGGACACATGGCACTTCCACAACCTCACCAACATGACAGTCCCATTAATTAGATGGAATTTTCTGTTTTGTTCCATTGATCACTAGAAGAAGTTTTTATTTATTTTGTCTAATTCTAAGCAAATTTGAGTAGGAAACTGCAGCAGTAACCAATTTTATTTTATTATTTTTTACTGAATCAGCAAAAATTTTATTGACACTAAAAAACCAAGATACAAGGCACAAGCCAAGGCATGTCTCTACAAAAGGCACACGGACATGGTGACAGAGACACAGATCAGCAAACAACACCCAATCTAAGACCAACCCTGCACTAAGGACAGTAATAACAAACACAAGCCAATCAAACTGCAAATACAAATAGACATTGGAACCAACAAGGGCCGACAACTGGTTTGCAGTAGATCTTCAGTCACAGCAACTCCAGCTAATCGAGTGCAAAATCAAATGCTGCTCTCAGTAGGATAGTGTGCTTTATCCCCCAATCAATGCAGTAACCAAATTTGTTGAGGTTGATGCGTCCCGCAGGTGATAATAATTTTGATTACCAACCAGCTAATTGTTGGTAGTTGCCTAGTTGGTACCCTCTCAACTATGAAATCAAAAGCCCTGTGCCCCCTATCAGCATTTAAAATGAAACTCCCTTCAGCAATACTCTTTAAACAACCAACACCATAAGAAAGACTCAAAAGTTAGAACTAATGGTCTAATTTTGAATTTTGATAGATAGAGGAGAGTAACCAGGTGCGTCAGTCCATGGGATAGACTTGGAGCAAAGTTGAAGTTGACGGAGGTACCAATGTAAATCTTGCATTGTAAGACAGGATTTATTATCTTGTTTAACGGTTGCACGCAACACCTCTTTCACATGGGTGTGGACCTGACCCTATGTGAGGGGATGTTGTATACGATTGTTACACAAGATACCACCTTGTAAGACAGGGTATTGATTTGAACAATGGGGCATGCAAATTTTCTACTCATGTTTCAGGATCTACAGTTTACATAGAGAACAAGAAAATGGCGTATGAGAATGACAGTTCGACAAAATAAATTTCTTTACAAGCTTGTGCTTGAAGAAGGTTAAGAGAGCAGCATGTGTTAGTCCCCTGGAACTTCAATAAATAGTGTATTTGTGTTTACTTGTAAATCAAAGGCGAGGTATTCTAGTAAGAAAATAGTCACAGATAAAGCCTTCTCCATGATAATTAACACGTGTAGAACTGGCAAGTACACATAATCTTTGGCACATAACATTATAAATTTATAACTGTGTCTGTGTGATAGGAACAAAACATTCAATATTGGATCTTTTTTTTTAATTTTTTTTTTATAGGTATTCAATGTTGGATCTTTCTCATAAAGGATCTACCAAATTGGCAGTTGGAATGCAATTGTTTGGATATTTACCATATATCAATACATTTTTTTCCTTGATAATTTAATAATTTGATAGTTGGGGGAGGGGAATTTGAACTTGGACATCTCCATTAGAGACTAGAGACACCAAAAAATGCTAGTTGAGCAACAAGTCTCGTTGGAATGCAATTGTTAATATCAGATAACACTATTCATTTCACAGAAAACATAGAACACAACTTACAAAATGGTCACGCTTGGTGAATGTTTTGGATAGCAGCGGTGATGCTTTTACAATCAAATTCCATGGTCTTCATCCAGTTCTCAAAGTCTCCAATTTCCTATAACACAAACCTCACACCAACATTAAGACAAGCAAATTGACAACAATTTAGAAACAAGAACAAACAAATATAAAAAAGATGAATAAGCGGACCTTGACAGCAGTGTTTATAGCACGTGTCGCGGTGAGCCATTGATTGGTCTGCTTCATGAAGCGGGAAATTGTGACTGCTAATGCTCGAATTTCATGCTCAATTCGCTTCTCGTTGATAAAGGATTCCTGCACTCCACTGTTCACAGCATCCACCAACAGATCTGAAACTCGTGCTGCATTTTGAATCGCATCTTTCTTCGCTCTCTCTGTATACATACCCAATTAAGATAAGCTCACAATATATATAATTTTTTTTTTTTTTTTTATGAGTACAAAAGAAACATATATATATTTTTGGACTGACCGGCTTGGTCACGGAGTCTGAGAGAGGTGTGGTGATGGTCATGCATTATTTGGAGCAAAGCAGCTTCCAGACCTCCTGGGTCTGCATGTTGTGCATCAAAGGAGAAAGAGGAGGACGGAGACGATGAAGGCACACGCCCACGTGCCAGTGGAAGTTGTGGTGAGTACATGCCCCAGCCAACAGAAAAATCTCCCTTCTTGGTGCCACCAAAAATTATTACTTCACCATGAAAACGCTAAAGTGAATCATGATTATTTTTGGTCATGTTTTTTAAACTATGTAAATATGAGATCACGAATTCAATAGTAACTAACATCTAATAACCGTGATATTTGACATGTGTGTTAAAAATAAAGGGAATATATAATCTAGTGGTAAAAATTTTAAAATATTAATCCAATATAAGGTTACCATTAAGTACTAACATTAATAGAGAGTTGCAATTGTAATTTAGGCTAGTTTTTCAAAAGTGACTTTATCATGATTGTCTGGATCGGGATCTTACATAGGATCAGTGAGAGGGTCCTGTGGATCGATGATGCAACCATGGAAGAATTTGCAACTTTGCATGTGAAGTCCAATTGATGTGAAAGTTGTGTGGCTCTAAAGTTGTATGAGTCTTCTAGGGTCAAAACAGTTTTTCATTTGGATTTTTTATTTTCTCAGTTATGATCAATTTTATATTCAGGGGAAACTCTATAATTTCTGCAATTCTTGCGACTTAAGGGTATTTTGGTAATTTACTTGAGGCTAGAATCTTCTAGGAGATCCTAAAAGTATCTGAAGTTTTATTTTCTTTGGGTCCAAGTTAGTATTTTATTAGGTTTTAGTAGGAGTCCTAATACTACATATACTACGAAGAGTCTTTATGTATATTTGTGCTCAATGTATTCAAAAGAGATGGGAGTTGATTAATAAAATTTATTGAGTATTTTGAGCATAGAGGCACATTGGCCTTTGTGGGTTCTCTTCTCTCTCTCGTCTCCCTCTTTTCTTCTTCTTCTTGTCTTTCTTAAGGTACTGTTCATACAGCCCCTAAACACCAAAAAAATCTCTTTTTTTCTTTTTCCTTATAATCTCAAATCAATCCCTTTCTTTTATTAATCAAAACCCTAAATTCCTACATACTTTCTTCTACCAAATAGCCATCAAACCACCTTTAACCCTTTCTTTAAAAACTCTAAATCTATTTTCATAAGTTCTCCTAAACCTTAACCTACCACAGTCACTCGTAGACTAATTCCCAATTTGTCCTTAGTCAATCTAATCGTAGGATCAGATTAAGAATCGTAAAATTCTTCTTTATATATATAGAAAAAAATACTAGCAATCATAATTCATAATATATGTTATAGAATCATAGGGAAAAAGTAAATTTTGATAGAAATTACTTATATATAAGGCAATAACTACAAGTACCAAATTATACAAATACATGAATAAGTGAAAATTTTCTTCAAAGTGACAAGAATTTTTTTCCCCCTCAAAGTAAAGATTTTCATTAAGAAAAATAAAACAGTACAGAGACCAGATCAGAAACCAACCTAGAAACAACAAACTAACCCAACACATGAACCATAGGAAAAACAACCCAGAGACAGAAACAGAAGCAGAAAAGAAAACTCAATCCTTTAACATCCAATCTCAAAGCCCCATTTAGACTCAGTTGATTCACAAGAGTTGAGGGGAATTGGGAAGCCAAGAGTGGACTCTTGAGAACTGGCATTCAACAGTCAATTTCGCCAACAAGTAAGCAGCCTTGTTAAAGCACCTCCTAACCCAGAAAATCTAATAAAATCACCGCTCCTAGAAGCCGCAAGCTCTCTAGAGTCTTGGCTTATTTGCAAAATATTCCAATTGGGAATGGTAGAAGGATTTTAAAGGACAAGTAAATATCCCAAACTTTTTCCAAGTTACGAGTTCTAACACCACAAACTTACATAATATCCCAAACTTATTCCTAAATAAAATTTCCAATTTTTTTTTCCCCCTAACTATGCTCAGCTCCAAGCAACAATAAGTTGTGAACAACTCAGGTTAGGTGATGAAATGAACCTAGGAGCACAACAATGAACAAAATGCAACAAAATACAGCAAAACATCCCATAAAGCTACAGAGTATATTAACATAGCCAAATCCGGTCTAAGAGATTAATCACAAATCAAAACAAATAAATCCACTCAAAACCCTAAAAATTTTACCTTTCTCTCTAGTCTCCAGTCTCCACCGTTCAGCCTCAGCCTCAGCCTCTCTCTGATTCTCTGCTCTCCGCCTCTCTCAAGCCTCAACTGCTCACCTCACCGTATCAGGTTCTGAGGTTCAGGAATCAGGTATAAAATTATAAATATTTGGGCACAGGCCACTCCATTTTATTTGTTAGATAACTTTGTTTATTTGGGCCCTCCCTGGCTGGTTTTGTAACTTTGTTTATCATTATGGCGGCCTGGACCCTCCCTGGACTGGGCGTCAAGTTTGGGCTTTCTAGTTTTAAGACTGCATTTTTTTTTTCCGGTTATAGATAAGATTTTTTTTTTTTTTTTTTTTTTTGTGGGTGGGTCTTATTAATAAGTCTTGTGTCAGTGTTATGGCTGTGCTTAAATTTTTGTTATGCTTGTGCTTAATTTTTTTTTTTTTTTAACTTATGCAGGTTGAAATTGCTAAAAACTTGTTATTGTTTAGTGAAATTACAATAATACTTTTTATATAAATCATGTTCTATTTCTCATTTGCTTTACACTTGAAAGTTTTTTTTATTTTAATCTTTATAAATATGTTGTTTGATTAGAAATGTCTACTAGAAAATATGCATCTGGATATGAAAAACTTAAAAAAAGAAAAAAAGAAGAAAAATTAATTGAGTTTAAAAAATGATCAATGGATAAATTTGTTATTAGTAATAAACAAAATATAACACAAAATTTAGATGAAAATATCACAAATGAGCAAGAAATTCACCAAAATAATTTAGAAGAAAATGATGTTCAATTTTGCAATACAACAAATCTTGATAATGAACTTCAAAATAATTTAGAAGAAAATGAAAATAATGATGAAAAATATAATATAAAAATATTAAATAAACTTTAATTTAATTAATATATAAGTATAAAAAAGACCCTATTTTTAGTTCTTGCTTTAGGCCCCAAAATGTTTAGGGCTGCCCCTGTTTCCCTTTCATCCTCTCTCTGCCTCAACCCACGTCACACCGTACTCCATGGCTAACCACCAAGCTCTCCTTCTAAACCTCCATGGCCAGAGCTTTTCAAGCTCATTACCTCCAACCACGCACCACTGCCGAAACCCAGCTAAAATAAAATCACGACCACCACAACGACCAAAACCCAGCCAAAATCAAATCACAACAAAAACCCAAAAGCCCACCAAATCACAAATCAAATCACACCCACCGAAATCAAAGCACAAAACTCACAAAAAAACCAAAATCACAAAATAAAAACACTAAAAGTGAACCCACCATTAAAAAAACATATATTGGTTTTGTTATTATATTTTAGAAGAAGAATCATCTTGTTGAACTAATTTTAGATCCAAATTAATCAAACACATACCACAAGCAAGAATGATAGATTGAAAGTAAAGCAAAAAAAATGGTATTTCCCAGAAAAATGTTTTCAGAAAATAGAAATGATAAGCAAAATATAAAAACTATTTACTTCATAATCTCAAATAAATAAATAAATAACCAAAAATCACAAACCATAATCCGATGAAACCTCGTGAGCCACAATTTCACCTAAGAGGATCGTCTAAGTTGAGAGAAAGAGATTTTCATAGTCTTTAGTTCGACAGCACAATCTTCGATTTCCTTTCTTGACGTGGGTTTCGCTCGCTCCTCCCCTGTCAGCCTAGGCAACGTATAAAGAGAAATAAAAGGAAGAAGAACAAAGCACCGAATAAAAAAGAAGAAAAGAAAAATGGTGAGAGAAGAAAGACGGACTGAGATCAAGTGTATTGTCGTAGGTATTTTTTTTACATTTTTTACTTTTTATTTTTTATTTTTTAACTCTCCTTTAATATATTTTATTTAATGGTTGAGACTGAAAGTTGTTTTTTCAACTTTTAATCTTAGCCATTAATTACAATTGCATCAGTGTATTGCACCTGAATCTGAAAAAGACAAAGAGATCTACACATACACATACACATACACATACATAAGCACACATACACATACACATACATAAGCACGCATAAACACATACACATACACATTAATATAAGTACGCATAAACACATACACATACACATACATAAGCACACATACACACACATACACACATATATATAAACATAAATATACGCATACACACATACACATACACATAAACATACATACACATACACATAAATATACATATATATAAACATAAACACATATACACATAAATACTTATAAACTCACATAAACGTAAACATACACACATATAAACTTAAAATATAAACATAAACACACATAAAGACTCGATTTAACACACCAAAGTAACTAACGAAATTGTTTGAGGATTGATGTTAGTTTGCAATTTTTTACAGTCTATATGAGGGTTTAATTTTTCTCAGTTTGTATGTGTATTTATGTTTATGTATGTTTATATTTATGTGTGTGTGTTTATGTATATGTGTGTTTATGTTTGTTTGTTTTTGTTTATGTTTGTTTATGTGTGTTTATGTGTATGTGTGTTTATATTTGTTTGTTTTTGTGTATGTTTGTTTGTGTTTGTGTTTATGTTCATGTATGTTTATGTGTATGTGTGTTTATGTTTATATTCATGTTTATAAATATAAACATACATAAACATACACACATACATAAACATGCATAAACATAAATGAACATAAACATACACACTCATACACATATACAAATATAAACATACATAAACATAAACATACACATAAACATACACAGAAACATACACACTCATATACATACACATACATAAACACACATACACATACACATACATTTTTAGTTCTTGCCTTAGGCCTCAAAATGTCTAGGGCCGTCCCTACAAATACAAGGACAAAAATGAGTTTGAATTGCTTAAATTAGATTTTCAAAAACATGATGACTGAATATAACAAAAACCCATTTCCTAAAAAACAAGTACAAGTTGTTAAAAAAACTCCAAAACCCATTTTTAATTTCTCATGCAAAATGATCACCAAACAATTCCATTTCTGTCATATTAAGATCAGAAATTTAGTCCCAACAAAAAGCATGAACAACCCAATATATATAAATTACTTGAAGAGTGAACAAACCTAACAAAAAATAGTGAAAAATAAATAAATACTCACGAACTCGGAGTCGCAGCACCGGCACAGTTGTTGTTTCTCTCTCAGATTGTGCTGAATTAGAGAGTTTCGGGATTTATTTTTATTAAAAAAAAAGTATATTTTTTCTCATTTTAATGGGCTGGGCTTGAAAAAAAAGACTTAGCAAGGCCCTTTTTTTCATAAAAAAGTTTAGTTTCAAAGTAGGTATTTTTTCGTCGTATGACTTTTCTATTTAATCATTTGATTTATTTGAATAATACGAATGAATAATTTTATATAAATTGTAACATAGTGGATTAAAGATGATTTTTTAAAAATTGATTTGGAGCTCATTTTTGTCTTTTTCTCAATTTGGGCTCGAAATTGGAGGTCCAATAGCCAGACCATAACCTATTTAATCTCATGTAGTTGGATAGTGTAGAATCTCAGTAGTTTTGGTCAAGTGATCCCATCGCAATTCTACATCATACTCAATTCTATATCAATATGGATCGATTCAAGGGGTTATGATTTAGGATTGTGATATTGACAACAATAAATTTTTGAGGAATGTTAAGGACACATCTAAATCCACACTCTATTTATATGTCAACTCCTGATTAGATTTCAACATTTTCACATGGTCCACTATATATACTTTGAAAATGTTGAAATCCAATTAAGAATTGACACATAAACAAAGTGTAAATTTGAGTGTGGCCCGTGTGGGAATGAGTGTGTCCCTAAAATTTCTCCAAATTTTATAATTGCATCCCTATCACATTTATGTTTTGTATTAGTATCGGTGCTTTTTTAATAATCTCACATTCTCATTCATTTTGAGTCTAATCTAAACCCATCTGGGTTAGCTCACAGATGCAACATATTGGAATTGGGATGCCCATTGGGCTGATCCTTCCTAGTTGAGCTGACTTTTGTAGTAAACATATGCAAAGGCCCAAGCTTTGACATGTCAGGTCCAATAGCTAAAAGTATGGCCTTTAGTGGTTGAATGGGCCGAATGGAAGCCCAATTTTATTGAGCCCTAGTGTAAAGTAAGATGCAAGGCACGCACCCAAGTGAAACAAATCTGATTCAGTCGCCAAGAGAATGGATCCAAAAAAGGAAAAAAATTACAGTAGGTTTTAAATTCATGCATGTGACAAGTTATTAATGGTGAATATATAAAAAAATATTATTGGTGGTGCGTTCATAACTTAAAAATTGTAAAAGTGAAAAAATTATGTGTCTAAACGAAAAATGATCTTAACATTTAAAATAGATCTATTTTATGGTTTAGATTATATATTACAAATTTAAATGTGAATTTATTGCCACATCATTTTAAAGTCTTAAATGATGTGGTCATGCGATAATCTATATATTGTTAGAATCAGAAAATAAAATGTTAACTGTGAAATAAACTGATCTCCATTTGAAATGGAGAGGCATGAACTTATACAATAGAGGGACAAGGAGATAACAAGTAATAATGGACTAGTCTAGTACTCTCCAACTCTTTTGCCCATTAATTTGTAGAAGGGTTTCCTTTTTTCTTTTCCTTGAAAATAAAAATATTTGTATCCAACTTTGTGTTTTCAGACACAACAATAATAACAACAAAATCTTAATCTCAAATTTTGTATCGATTATACATGTATTCGGACAAAAAGTAAGAATATTTCTTTGTACACTTGTTTAATGCAAGTGTTATAAATCATTAAATAAGCATAGAATACATATTTGCTACTACCAGGGCCGGCCCTAGGCCTAGGCCACTTAGGCCACCGTCTAGGGCCCCCTACTAGAGGAAGGCCCCAAATTTTGGGCAAAAATTGATATATTTAAAAAAAAAAAATTGGAGATCCGTAGATCGGGTAACTCTCTTGCTCATAACTTAGCTCAATACGCTAAACACATTGATGCTTTCATTGTGTGGATGGAGGATGTTCCACCACAACTTTAAATACATGAGTCTTACATATAAAGTAATGCTATAATTTTACGAACTATTTTACAACATTTTTACAACCTATTGTTGTGACCAACTTCTTACTAGTTCTCATTTAGGCCCACCGATAATATCACTTTTTTATTTATTTATCTATAATCATTCACCATATCATCAGTTTGTAAAAGTTTTTGTAAAAGAATTTGTATCTCTAACATTTTCTCTTACAAATATATGTATCACTAATCGCAAGAAATAATTCAGATATAGGAAAATGTTAGAAATATTATTAATTTTACTTGAAAACTTTTCAAATTAATGTGACAATTAATATGATATGTGGACGTCAATAACCTATTAAATTTATTTTTGAATTATTTTTTGTGATTGATGATACACTTTTGTAAGCCTTATGTTGTAGAATTTATAATATCCGTAACATCATTCATTCAAATACTTGTTTCTTATCTTCTTGAAGTGTCACTAATTAAGTGTATTCATTTTTATATCGTTTGAAAGTTTTTATTTTTTGTAAAATTTATTATAACTTTAGCATTTTCCAAAAAAAAAAAAAAACATATTACAAAATAAAAGGAATAGATTTTTGTTATAAAGAAATTATGATATTAAATACTAGTTAAATATTATTTAAGTGATAACAAAAAAATCTCATTTATATATATCGTCTTAGACCTCCAAATTTGTTGGGCCGCATTAGCTATGTCTCATATCATTTTCATAAACCTAAAAAGTAAAAGAATGATTAAAAAGAGGGAACCAAAAGAAACAAGAACTTGTCAATCTTATCGAGAAAAGTTTGGTCCGTAAGGTTTTGTATCTAGCTAAGCTAGCAAGAGATCTTTTTTTTTTCTTTTTCTTCTTCTTTTTTATTTATTTATTTTTTTGACTTAATCTTTCATGCTTTCTATAGTGTAATTAATTCACATAATTATAAGTTAACTATCAAGTTTAATAAATTTAAATTGTGATATATGGTAGTCATTACCCGTACCACTGCTGACCTATATTTATTTTAACATTACTTCCTTTTTAAAACGTTTTATGATCCCATCAAAAAAAAGAAAAAACGTTTTATGATAATTATAATTCGGTCTTGTCAACATGTATTAAGTTATTAACCTGTCTCTTTCTCAAAAAAAAAAAAAAAAGAAAAGAAAAAGAAAAAGATATTAACCTGTCTAGGTTCCAAGAATGCTGTTTGTAACAATTAAAAAAGAAAAAGAAAAAGAAGAAGTGCGTTTCCAAAAAAAAAATAATAATAAGAAGAAATAAATAAATACATCAGCAATGATTTTTTTTTTTTTGAGGGGGCATACATCAGCAATGATGAGGGAGGAAGGCCTACTCAATCAATAGTTATATAAAATAGACAAAAGTTATATTCACAACATTTTCATCATAAAACATAGATGGTAAGTTATTATTGGTATTAATTTGAATACAAATAATAACCTGTAATAATCTATCGTTTAGAATTTATTATAAAAATATTATGGACAAAATATTTTTTTATAAAATATGTATAAGCATACGTATATATGTAACTCAAAACATAAATTATAATAATAATAATAAAACTGTGGCAAAGAAAGTCAATTTTGATTTATTAAATTTTAGAATTTTAATTATATTTCCAAGCATCCTACCATTCCTACGTACCAAGATGGAATAAGTGAGCGCGTCCTCTAATTTTAACAATTTAGTTTTATCTAACAAATTTTTCCTGGCCTAGTAGTAATGTCCCCCTAGGCTATATATATTAAAGAATTAGGTTTATTTTTTTTTTTGGGAAAAATCCTTTATGCTGTGATCGTATCTCACACGTCCTGACGCAAGAGATGCTTTCTCATTTTTTTGCTATAATTTTCAAACTAAAACCATCAAGTAATTGCTAGAAAAGCAAATGAATTAAGCAATAAACCTAGGTTCATCTGTCTTACTTTAAAAAAAAAAAAAAAAAGAGTTTGTTGACTCCTACCATATCTATAATAAAGATTGCATCGTTAAAAAAAGATAATGTCAATTGTTAGATGAGTAACGTGAATTAGATTATATAAGATCCTCTTTTTTAATGTCTTCATTAATTATATTACTCTTATTATTATATAGAATAATAATTACGATCATGCATGGGTTTAGAGAGAGAGAGAGAGATATATATATATATATATATATATAATCTTCTCAAACCCAGCACATTGTTAGAAAGTCAAAACCTAACTCCAACAGTTTGAGCCTTGCTTTACAAAAGGTTTATTTAGAATCCATTTATTTTGTTGAAATTGAAAACTTTTTGCTGAAAATACTGTAGATAATGAGTTTAGATATATATATATATATATATATATATAATCTTCTCAAACCCAGCACATTGTTAGAAAGTCAAAACCTAACTCCAACAGTTTGAGCCTTACTTTACAAAGGGTTTATTTAGAATCCACTTATTTTGCTGAAACTGAAAACTTTTTGCTGAAAATACTGTAGATAAAGGTAAATGTTAGTTAAAATAGTATAATGGGACCTATGAATAGTAGCAAAAATAAGCTGAATAATAAAATAAGTTGGCAAAAAATAAACTAGCCTAATATACACAAAATTTGGAAAATCAGCTTTTATCGTACTAGTTGGTGATGCAGGTGATGAGGACAGTGATAAACAACAGGATTAATCTTGTGCAGTAAACTCGATTGTAGATTATGTAGAAGTAGAAATATTTGAAGGCCCATATTATATTCAGCTAGCATCGAATGCAATAACTTGAGTCAAACCGTGATAATTTCATTTTAATTCAAACTTTAGGGGATCAAACTTAACAATTGACAACTTATGGACTAAATTGTTATAAAACCCAACCACATGTGGGTAATTATAATTTTCCTTTCTATGTAGAACAAAGTTGTTTATGAATATATCGAGTATGATTCAAGAAAAGACTTGCTTATTGTAAAGACTTTGTCTCAATTGTGTAAATATTGTTTGCTTTGGGGCTTATATCCCTCACGGTTTTCAAACTTTAGAGGACCAAACTTAACAGTCAAATCGTGATAATTTCATTTTAATTCAAACTTCAGAAGATAAAAATTTTTCAAACTTTAGGGGATCAAACTTAACAATTGACAGCTTATGGACTAAATTATTATAGGACCAAGCCACATGCAGTTAATTATAATTTTCCTTTACTACGTAGAACAAAGTTGTTTATGAATATGTTGAGTTTGTGAACAAACTCGTGAATACATACGAGGTTCAATTTAATTATATACAATAATATATTTTTATATGTATACTTGTTTAAAAATATACTTATATAGACTTAATATTTGATTATGTGTAAATACATCTATATAATACCAAACTATTATTTGTAGTTTATTATTAATATAAAAAATATATTTGTAATAAAAATTTATAGATTTTATAAGGGATAAATTTTGGTAGTAATGGATACTATATATAGGAAAATAATAAGTTAATCAAGTAACTTGTGAACAATTTCAAGTTTGTTTGACTAGAAAGTGAACTAAGCTTGAACTAGACTTATGTTTCGAAATAAAATTAAATGAACAAACCTAAACTTTAAATACTTGGTTCAGCTTGCTTACAACTCTAACTTTATGGAGAGAGAAAGAGAGGTTGGTTATTATATCTCGAGTTACGTTTAAGTTGTATTATCACTAAATAATTTTCTATTTAGTGTGTATTTCAACAAATCTATTATCATATTACATTTTCATTTTATATCTTGTGCTATTGTGTGCTTGTAAAATTTGAAGATGATAGGAGATTAATAACTATTTTATTTATTTAATGTTTAAATAGTAAATAATATGTTATTTAACATGAAATTTGATTCAATTTTTTTTAAAATATTTTAAATTATACATATATCTAATAGTAAATAATATGCTATTAACATGGAATTTGATTTGTGCACTAAAACTAATGAGAGTATATAATCTAAAATTGAGATTTTAAAAATATAAATTTATAAAGAAAATATTGAATAACGTAACAATAATTAAAAGTTTTATAAACAGGATGTAACTTGTTCATGTTCCTCATATCATAAACAAAATTAGTTTTTCTTCCTCCACAAAATAGGTTCAGGTTAAGAAAATACTGCCATGCATTTCAATTTTTAAGAAACATAAATGAAATAAATAAAGAAATTCTGGCTGTTCATACAGCACAGTGCAAGGACACTGGAGACTCCAAGGAAACAAAAAACACATGTCAATTTTTTGGGTTGATCTAGAGTGTCATAGTAAGAAAATATAATATATTTTTTTCTCTCTCTTTAAATTTCAAAATTTTGAAGTCATTGCCTTTGCTTCATGGTGCTGGAACTTTTAAGAAACACATGATCTTGACCAAATTAAAGAAAATTTGACAATAGCTTTGCTGGACTATCTTCCAGTATGAAACCTATTAAATAATTGCTGGTCCATTCTTCACAAAGAAAATCTCATGAAAAATATAATCTAGGTGCTAATCTACAATATTGACAAACCAATAATTATTTATTATTTTTTGTTTCTTTGTTAATTTGTTTTGTGGTGAGATTAATGCCGTGTTCAAATCTGATGTTTGCTAATTAATTATACTTAAATGAACTGGTTTAGACTTTAGACAGTAATATGAACAAGCAAAGACTCTAATTAAATAAATAAATAAATAAATTGATACAAATTTTAACATTATTATATTGCCCTATTTATAAAAACTGGCAGAATTATAAGTTAACTAGTAACTACACATATATGTTAAAATATGATGATGGCATTGATCGATATGCAAAGTTTATTTTATTTTTTTAATAGGGTATTTTATTTTATTGTTAATACGATAATAATAATAATTACATTACTTGTTCTTGTCAATAAATATCCTATATAGATTATTAAAATGTTGAATAAGAAATGTTAATAGTTTTGTATATTTAGCTTATTTGCACGTGTTAGTGCGAGGAAGAGGGAAGAGGCATATTTTGTACACCGGATTCGTGCACTTTCATTATTTTACTATACAAGTATCGTGCCATGTAGCTCAAAAAATTATAAAATAAAAGGATCATGGTACCCAAAATGAAAAAAAAAAAGAAAAAAAAAGAAGGGAAATTAGGAAGTCAAATTTGATTATGGGTTCCGGTTAACTCAATTGGTAAAGTTTTTGATAATTGATTCAAATTGAATAAAAGATTTGCGGTTTAATCTCCAGCCTCGCTTAACACCAAAAACCGACCGATGTCTTGATCTGATAATAAATAGCACAATCACTAGAAATGAATATCATAGGTTGAACCCCTCTCTCTCTCTCTCTCTCTCTCTCTCTATATATATAAATATATATTTTTAAAGTCAAATTTTATTAATAAATTGCTAGGAATTAGAATACAATTGTTACTGCCCGTAACGTCTTGGTAGCAAAGTAGAATAATCATTAAACGGATGTTGTCGGTTTAAATCTTATTAAGTATTATTCTAAGGATCAAATCTTAATCAAATAAACTATTCTTAATGTTTAGGTTGAAATCTTAATGCTTACAATAAAATAATGTATTATTTTTAGTATTGTATACAAATCAGGATCAAATCTTAATCAAATAAAGTAATCAAGTTCTAGATGGTTTTAGGGTGGTTTTGTTCTGCCTCAATATTTTTTTTGAATCCAACCTATAGCATAAGTGCTAGAGAAGCAATTCAATCAAACCCATTATTAGAGCCATCAACCAAACCTGATCTTAAAGAATAATTCAAAGAAAAAACTTTTTTTATTATAAAACGTTATGGAAATATATAGTTCAATAGTATTAAAAAAGAGGAAGATAATAATATCAATTGTTTTAAATGAGTTCATAGTATAAGATGCTATTTTTAATGTTGTAGTAGTTGTAACAATAGCTAAGGAATAAGTTCATGCATGGGATTCAGATGGTGAATTACTCAAACTCAGCACTTTTGTCTGAAAGGGTAAAAACCCGAACTAAAAGAGTCTTGCTATATACATGTTTGAAATCAGTTTTCACCATATATAGTCACGGGTGACGATGTGGTATGATAGCAATCTTTCGCATAAACTTTATTATTTTTAATGAGTGATTTTAGGAATATTACAAATATTATTATAAAAAATTATATGTTTACATTTATTGTTTGTATAAAATGTACAAAATTGTATGCATTTGCATGAGCAGTACACAATATTGTACTCTGTTAATGTAACTGTGTACAAAGTACAATATTATACACATTTATTTAGTTTACAACTTAAATTGTACATGAATAGTAAATGTAAAAACATAATTTTGCTATTATTATATGGATCATGTTAACGGATATCCTTCAAGCAATTGTTAATAAACCTAATTAGAAAAATTTTAACATCATGAAAATATAAAATGCTGTCAGAAAAATTAATTGTTTTATCAATTTTGAATAAAAATTTCTATCGTTCTTAGCTCAAAATTTCAAATAAAATATATCTAAAAATGGTTCCTAAACCAATGACCTTAAGGAATTGGTTAACATTTCACTTAATATAAGTCTTTTGAACTAAATTTTCATTTACTGTTAAAAAAACGATTCTAATATTTAATTATTATGTTATTGAAGTGACATTTATTAATATTTGTTACATTCAATACATACGTGTTTTTATAAATAAAATAACACATTGATAATAAATTTAAGATTTTTTTTTTTTTGAGGATTTAAGATTTTCTTAATTATATATGTGGAAGTGGACGGTTTAAGACTTGGTTTTCTATAGCACGAGATACCTAATAAGACCTTGAACTGAAAATAGTTTAAAGGATTCAATATCATCCTGCCAAGTTTTTCCTCTATTTTTTTTCTTGCTAGTTTCAATTTGATCATTTCCATTAAATAAGCGCTTCAATTCTCAACACATGGACTACCCACCATATTTATTATATTTTATAAAACCAAAGCACCCAAAAAAGAAAAAGAAAAAAAAAAGGAAAACCAATTGGCTGGTTAATGTCTCAAGCAAAAGATTATTCTTTTCAGATTGCAGAAATGCTGGCATGCATTATGCGTTGTAACAATTTAAGTTAGTTAAACTTTTTTTTTTTTGAGGATCAAAAAGGGTGGGTCATGTGTGATATCATAACTGATCACACTCCATAGATATATCACCTGTGAGTACCACCAGCACATAATGGTGCCCGCGACTTGGACTCCACCCATGCACTTCGTTTTTTTTTTAGAAACCAAAGTCCAAACCCCACACCCGTGGGGTATGAGGACTCAAACCCGCGCCTGGCACAGCCATCAAGAAGGGGGCAACCACTACGCCACACTAGCTGGTGGTTAAGTTAAACTTGA
This sequence comes from Quercus ilex subsp. ballota, assembly GCA_032727855.1. Lineage (NCBI taxonomy): Eukaryota > Viridiplantae > Streptophyta > Magnoliopsida > Fagales > Fagaceae > Quercus > Quercus ilex. The sequence continues at coordinate 65,443,236 of CM064910.1, forward strand.
TTAATAAGTTTCCTTTTTTTTTTTTTTTTGGTAATAATTAATAATAATAATAAGATTGAAGACCCGACGTGCATAATGGTGCAACTTATGTAAGACTAATTAAGAACACATGGTCATGAAAAAAAGAAAAAAAGAAAGACAAGAAAGACAGTAACTTTGCTGGGCTATCCTCCAATCATATGGGTTTTGTTTATAGAAGTGTAACACTTTTCTTGATCAATTCACAAATGTGTACAGTACGTATAAATTTACAAGTCGTGCGCAATTAAAACAAAGAAAATGTCAGATCTTCCTGGCTTCAAGGCTTGGTTTTAACGATCTCACCAAACTTTGTTCCAAACCGGGACCAATTCGAATGACTTGGTTTTGATATTCATGACAACGTTTCTTTGGCACTTTGGCAGTATAATAATACCACAATAAATCTGTGAACAAAAATTTTTCTATTTTGTGATTGAAAGTTGCTGTTGACAATACCAGTCATGCACACATCAGGGAAATTTTGAAATGAATTTCCAGTTCTTGAAAGTCTAAAGATTTCAAGCCACTGGAGAAGATACATGGCACTGTGTTTAATCACCTACATATATTGTGGAATAAATTACATATTTTCTATCTACCACTTCTAGAGGAGCTTCGTATATTTGCTTGCATGTTCATGCCTAACTGTAAATCCAAGGATTTATAGCTTTGCTTAGAAGCAGGCAAGGCTGAAGGCTTAAAGATATTAGGCCTATTCTCTCTGGACCTGTCACTATGTGTTAAAGTGAAGCTACATGAATCTTGTTGGAAAGAGACTTGAGCAGGTACAGCATGCCACTTTGATAACTGAGAGCCATTAACATGAGCATCTTGATCAAAGGGATTATTGAAACAAATCTGAGATTCATCGCAGACTGTGAACTCTGATGAGGGACTGTAAAACCAAGGAACAGTACTGTTGCCATTAGAATTAGCAAAGGCTTGGCTGTAAGGTTGAAGGTAACAGTTGAGGCTGGCTTTCCTTGCTTGAAGCTGCAACCTTTTCTTCTTCATCCTCTCCTTCTTATGGGCATTTTGGTGACCACCTAATGCTTGTGAGTTTGCAAACTCCTTGAGACAATATTGGCACTCGAACTTCTTGTCATCAAGGCCCCCAATTAAGCTCCTTTCCTTGGAAAGTTTCTTCTCTCTTTCAGATGAAACTGTTGTTGTTGATGAGTTTACACTTTCATCCCCTTCTGCTGAGCCTTTCATGTTGCTCTCATCATTCTTACTAGGTGTTAACTCAACCCCAAATAATTTGAGCTTCTTCTCTGCATTAGAGCTAGCAGAATAGCCATTTTTTCTATCCCATGTTTGAGATTGGAAATGGTTAGAGTTAGAATTGGACTCAACCTTTGCCATCACTCTCAAAACTAGAAAATATTAAAAAAGATATTTGTAGTAGTACTGATACACCGATTAGTTGTTTGGCTTCTCTTCCTTTTATAGTAACCTCTATGGTTTCCAACGATGCATTGCATCTCAAGTTTAGATTTAATATATAATAATAATCATCATGAATGGCACAAGCATAACCAAGGGTCAATAAAAATGTAATATAAAAGAAAAGTCAGATCAGAGAAGCCGTCTCATGCAATATTGGTATAAAAAAAAACTCTTTCTTCTTGTTGATGTTGTTGTATATACACTCCAACTTTATCAAAGAGGATTCAGTGTGTTTAATTAACAAGTAATTCCATGGTCTATAAGCACTTAAAATAATTTTAAGACATGCAATTATGCTACCACTTGGACATTTAAAACAAATATTCCATGCTTTAAAAGATTGCTAAAGTATTATATTAATACCAAAAAGTCAAAGAAAAAATGGGGATGCAATCACCTGGAAGGAAGGGGCTCCAACTTTGCAACAAAATTCTCACTGTACTTCAATGCATATCTATGATTTTTCATTTTTTTTAGCTTTACAAATCAATAAGTCAGTGGATTCATGTATTGCCCTCTATCAAAGCCTAATCATATAATATATAGATAACTACATAAAAATTATAAATGTGGGTGCCAAGTCCCATCTACTACAGTCTACAGCTCCACATAAAATCCTATAAAATTCAGAGTTCTGTAGAAAATGTGAATAATCAGCACTTGATGAAGCTTCCTTTGTAATTATCCCTTTAGGTATACTTAATTAAAAATATAAAGCCTAAATTAAACATGTCTATCTTGACCATGTTTGAAAAATGCTCTTAGAATAGTAACTGAGATTAGTTGCTAGCTAACAAAGGAATATAAGAAAGTGGGCAATGATGTAAGCATATATACTAATAAGGGTCTTCAATGAGATCTGGGCATATCTTCTTAGAGCAGGCAAAGCCTATAATTTATACCCAAAAAGCATATTTTTTCAGGTGAATCAAGTCATCAACTAATATTTTTGTATAATTAAGCAAAGCATTTGTAATGGACAGTTGTTCTAGTTGGACCCACTTTTTTGTGGGTTTGGGGACAATGTTACAAACTATCGGATTGTGTTGTTATTCCATTGTCTCTACCCAAGATCTTCCAAATGGTGGACTTCTTCATCCAATAGATCTCTCATGCTAATCAATTCCCACTCCTTTTTCTTGCCTTTTCTAGTGTATTCAAATTAACTTTTTCTTGCTTTGGAGGAAGAATTCTAAGGAGGCATGCTGTCATCAAGCATTTCACTATCCTAACATGTGGAATAAAATAAGGCTATAATTAGAGGTGAGATTGGATTTTTGGTGGCTTGGGTGGGTTGGTTGGTTGGTTTGATTGATTGATTTCAGATATAATTTCATTTCATTAATCCACTGATTGATAAAGAGGATCATATGGTGGCCCCTACCATAAGCCACCCCTAAACACATGTTCCTATCCATTCTAATTTGCTTCTCTTCTGGACATTTACCGCAAGAATTTTCTTATTTTATGGAATCCCAAAGAATGCCAATATTGACCGTGGCAAAAAATATTATAAATTATTTATTTTGTAAACGAGAGAACGCGTGCACTGATATATAATAATTATCTCATTGATCTGGTATATGTATTATTTTTCTTATAACACGTCTTATATAATTACTGAACTTATATGTTGTGAAAGAAATGATGTATATTTTGGATGCACAATACTCCTTTTCGTTAATATGACGAACCTATGACATGTCATGTTCTTATTTTGAATCTGTAGTTGAAATGTGAAATTTCTCCTACTAATCCACCTTTTGTTAATGGCCCTTGTACTCCAAACAACTGCATGCAAATCTGCAAACTATAATATATTGAATCAATTGGTGTAAATGGGTTTTAAGAAATTTATGCACCATTCCCTCTAGGCTCTAGCTGTCTAGCATTTTAAATATAATAAGGATAGTTTATGTGACAAAGTTTATCACACCCATGTTCTCAATACTTATGCATTGACTATTAGACATTATTTTAGTGAGAAAAAAACAGTTAGTAGCGATATTAGTCCTATATGATCCCCCAATTACGTGAGGGTGGTGAAAGAAGTGTAAAAGGCACTTCAAATATTCATATCTAAGTGGTACAATAGAATACATGCCACCTGTCAGCCAATATACTTAGAAAAATTGGAAAACAATTAGGAATAAGTCAAGCAGGATAACTAACAGAACTGGGAAAAAAAAATCATAAATAAACTCTAATAGGACAATAGAATACATGCCACTTGTCAAGCATCATATACTTAGGAAAATTGAAAAACTATAAGATAAGGAAAAACACTAGAAGATTAATAAGAATAATTATAATAGTACCAGGAAAAAAAAAACTTAATAAACTCTAATAGGACAAAGACATTGTAGTACAAGATTGACCAAAAGAAATTTACAACTACCAGTTTTGTGGAGAGAAGAGGCTTAGATCCTCAACAATTAATTAAGACTTAATTAAGAGTTCACTTTGCAGATACCAAGTACCAAGTACCAATCACAGGTCCACAGCTCACATTTTTGAAGAAGAATTCTTCTTCATTAGAGAGACTAGGCCATAAGGGCAAGCATGTCCTAGACAAATTAACACACAGTGTTCTCATATTCTGTGCCTAGCAATTGCTATGGTTAATTTGTTACAGTGGGCTGCACACTGTATGTTGAAATAGTTTAAAAATTTATAAATCCAATGGATATCTGTGTTCCCGGTATGAAATTACTTCGCATGTTAATAGTCACTTGAACATAATATAACATATAATTATTGTTAAATATTACAAATCTAAATATGTATACAGGGTCATATTATTTAAAAATTTTCATAACTTGACGTTCTAGATGTTAAATTCAACTAATAAAATCTGAAGTAGTGAATTTAAAATTGTGGGTATACATGTTATCAAATGTATGTATATACGACACGTAAAAACCAAGAGTAAATAGTGATTTTAATATAAGTTGGTGAGATTCGATTACCGTCTACACCAAAAACCAGTTAATATCTTGATTTAATGATAAAAAACAATAATCAGAAACGAACACTTTAAGTTAAAAACTGATATAGGTTGATCTCCGAACCTAATTTGTCCAGTAACAAGGGAAGCTTTTTTGAATGAAACAAACAAGGGAACAGTGCATGTCATGTTAGCCTACCAACGAAGATCCATGGAAAGAGGGTTGAATCATCAATGGTCTTCTTTGGGCGTCGGGTATTAAAGTTTTTCATGACAGTATCAGCAAAGCACTTTCATAACAATAATTAAAGTGTGTTTGTAATTATCCTCTGGCAGAAGAAAGAATCCGAGGAGAGATTGTCATAATATATATATTGGGGTTTTCATTGCTCTCTAATTTTAATTAGCAGCAAGGTTTTGATTCGTTGATGAGTCATATTCGATTTATAGTAGCTTTTTTGGGCAAAAGCATGTAAAGGGTCTTTATATAAAATTAGAAAACAATACTGTTTTGTCTAACTTTGAAGATTTGCATAAAGATATAGTGTGGTTTGCGCACTATAATCACATCATATTTGAACCAAATATTAATTAAGGTAATGGGGCGACTTCTTCACATGTTTTTTTCTTCTTCTTTTTTTTCTCTCTTTTTTTTTTTTTTTGATGAAAGACTTCTTTACATGTTAAGATAGTGCATATTAAAAGGGCTACTAGAACAATGAACAATATTAATAATAAGTAAACTTAGCGTGTACATGAACAAGATGCAAAAAGAACACATAAATGGCTTGTTTAAGTGTTAACTACCCCAACCAACATTAAACCTTATAAGTTTATAGGACATAATCTTTCACAAAAATAAAAAATAAGAAAAAATATCTGATTTTGATTTGAATTTTATTCTAGAATGAAAAGAATCTAAATTTGAGGCAGGTTTAGGGTTTCTTAGGTTTTTGGTGGAAAAATAAAAATAAAAAACAAAACAAAACAAAACTCAATAACATCAAATTCGTACTTGTAGGCAAACAGGGAAAGAAAAAGGATGGAAAAGAAAAAGCTCCCTAAAGAAACTCTAATCTTTATAAACTAGCAATAAAGAGGACATGCATTTAGGTAATTAAAGTTGTTAAAGGACTTAGCATTTGTTTGACTAATATTCAAATTTATCCTATTTTCGTGTTAATTTATATACAACTTTTTAAAGTTCACCTTTTTTATAAATTTACTCTACTTTTACCTATTTATTTTAAATTATCCAAAAACTGATTCAAAAACCGACACTTAAAATCGCCTGAGTGTATCTTTGATAACTTTTTTACAAGTTTCATCACCAAAGAGACTAGCTTTACCTAAATAGGTCTAAGACAAATTTGTAATGATGTTATTTTTTATTGTCTATTTATTTATTTTTTAGAACTTGGTTAGAAATACTAGATATGCCGCCCTATAGCTTGAACCCGCTCCCCCCATTCACAACGACTCTCAAGCACTTAGTACTTGGGGAGGTACTAATCCGCCTCAAATTTGGTTGGTTTTTCAATTGTCTATTTGAAATGATATATTGCTTTGAACTAAACTCACCTAACTTTTGAGATTTATGAGTAGCTAGCAAAATTGAAAAGTATAATTTACAGAAAAAATAATAGGTTAACGTTCGGTACAAAACTAAACTCCACAAAGCAATGATAGTTTTGGAGGGTGGTGGGGGCACAAACAATTAAAGAAGAATTGCATTATAAGAAACTCCTATTTTCCATCAAATTAAGAACTATGCATCCATTTAATTAAGAAAAGACAAAGTCTTGTGCAAGCAGTTAAATGATTTTCGTCTGGTACGTTGTAACAAACTCAAGAAACCACATTCAATGTTTACAGACAAGAAGAATAGCTTTTTCTTAAAAAAAAAACATAATCGCCCCAACAAACTCAGTTTGACTTCTCCTTGTTAGGAATCTGAATTCCCTGCATATTATTGTTTTCCATTCCAGATCTTTCGTCGTGGCTGCTGAGCCTTGTCTCGTTCCAAAATTCATTCACACTTTTTCTCCATTCACTGTATTACTACAGTGCAAAGAATTGATTTGGCGTTTTACAAAAAAGGTGAACAATGAGCTTTCATTTTTCTCATGTGTTGGAATAATCTCCTCTATTGGTTTGAATTGGAGTAGGGTTTTCTCTGTTAGTGTTAATGGGAAATTGACCAGCGGCTGACATGATTGTTTGGACAGTTTGTATATAAGTTTGAGTGAGAGTAGACCATACTCTCTTGTAGTCAGGTTGTGAAAAATCAATTTTAGGCCAAAAGTTTTGTCGTTAATTAATGACATATACACATGGTAATAAAGCAATTTAAAATTGTTGATAATGTGGAAAGCAAGGATAAATTTGTAGAGAAAGTCGACAGACAAAAAAAAAAGTTGATAAAACTTTTCATATCAGCTAATGTGACAGATTTTGTGTTAAGAAGATTACAAAATTATTTATTATTCGATTCATAAATGTATAATTTAAAATTTAATTTATATTATTTATGATGAACGGATTAATAATCTCTAATTATTTTAATATTTTGCATATATTGAGAGTACAAGGAGACAATGTGATTCAAATAAGGATTTGTTAAAAAAAATACATTTAATAGAAAGTTATTAAGTGATATAACTTGAACCAAATGAATATAGGGAAAATGTTAAATTTGCTGCACACTAACTGTTTTACATAGTTTTACACATCCTAAAAAGCAACCAAAACAATGATTTTAAATTATCATTTTAGTTTTTTTTTTTTGGAGATATAAAACTATGTAAAACAATTTGTGTAATGACGTCCCATCAAAAGTTGACCGGTGCAATACTATTTGTGTGTATAATAATCATATTATTCATAAATCTAATCATTCACACAAATCTATAAAACCTCAGTTTAGCCAACTTTCAAATTTCTATTGACTTAGTGAAGTAGTATGGCATATATTTGTTTATAAAAAATAAAAAAGAGAGAAAAAAAGATGGTGTATATTTCTACTTATTAATTATAATTGTATAGTGAATACGTTGCTTTTTCTTATCATATGATAAGTCTGATTAGTGAACACTACCTAACCATAGTTTATTTTTTTCCCTTATCAAATTACTCTCAAGTTATATTTTTGGTGTGACTTTTGTTAGAATCACACCGTTCAGTAACTTTTCATTACATTGCATGAATGCTAATTTATAACAAATCTAGAATTGGATTATTTTGTCTCCTCGCTTGCAAACACCACGATGATAAAGATTAATGACCATCCCCTCTATGAATTTATGAATTGGATAATAAATTACATTCAATTAATATGAAATTTAACGTATTTGAATTGAAGGGCCATATCCACTCTCAAAATCCATGAGAGGCTCAAGTTCCATCTGTGCATGGTGGCTTCTAACATTATACCAACTATGAGCAAGCTTCGTCTAGGACGATCACAGATGACTCATGTCCGCTCTTCCAACAAGCCAAGGAAACGGTATGCACCTCTTTAAGGATTGTGAGAATGCAAAAATGATTGATTTGCAAGTATGTGGTGTCTACACTCTCAGATATTCAAGCACAAGAAATTCAGAATTTGTGGAGAACAACTCCTTTAAACTATGCAGCCAGCTCTGTGAATCAAACTTGGAGAAAATGGATTTCCAAAAGGAAGAGCGAGACTTACATCAAGTGTTCGAGGTAAATAATGAGGGATAGACCCACTCAAGAAGAACTCCCATTGTAGCAAAGCAAAATAATTTTCCTAAAATTTTTTATTAACCCCAACATCTCTCTCTCTCTCTCTCTCTCCTCCCAGGCTCCCACCCATTTTAGGTTCTCTTTCTCGGTCAATTCCTTACTGTTATAGCCATGATTAGTGGCTCCATCTTCTGAACAAAATGTGCCGCCCTTATATTTTTTGTCTACTTCTTGACCCGCAGCTATGGAGGAAAATATCATCAATTGGGTGGCAATGGTGGCGTGTGAACGGAGTCGTTCTAGTAATGAAGTGGTGAGGCAATTGAAGTTTGGATTGAGTTGTTAGAAAATTAATATTGAAATTGAATAGAGAACGAATGAACGAGTTTGTTGGAAAGTACATCCAGAAAGAAAGGTAAAGTAGAAAAACACCTCTAGAAAGATATATCTAGTAAACCGCTCTGCTTTAGAAAAAAAAAAAGTAAAGAGAGCTTCAACTCTTTTGGCAGGTAATACCAGCCAGGAAGCAGGCATACCTATAGTCAGAAAGGAGACCACAAACACATTAACCCAACCCAGCCAACAAATCTATAGTACTTCAACTAATCCAAATCACATGGTACTCACTACTCAGCCTCTCCTAAATTCACAAGGGAATTTGCAATGATCACCACCAAATCATGTTAAGGTTTAATCAACTAAATTCAGGTACCAGCACAGTGGAAAAAACACAATTGTTTCTACTTTTAGTCTTTACATGGCCTCATCTGCCTTTACTTTCACTTACCATGGCATAAGGCAAAAGGCAAAAGGCAAACCAAAAAAAATGATTGCGTCCTCCTTGATTACCTCCGTAACATTTTATGCAGTAAATATCAGCTCCAGTTGACAAATGAAAAGATATCAGCTCCAGTTGACAAAAGAAAAGAAACCAAACGCAATTAATAAAAATGGTAAACAAATAAAATAAAACTACATCTTAAATTTTCTGCAAGATCTATTAATATCATTTCACAGAGGAATTCTTTCCATGCAAAAATGTGAGACCTGATTCATAGGCCGCTTTCACACCCAATTTGAGTAGGTACACAACATTCATTTCATGTAAAATACTCTCGATAATTGCTCCCCATAGCAAAAACAAACAGAGGATTCCAATCAATTTTGCTTTGAAACACTCACTGTAATGGTTGCCGTTTAGATCGAGGTGCAAGAGCAAGAAGAATCTTTTTTCTAGGCCCCTGCAATTCAAACATCCTTTATAAGAAACACACACAGAATGTGATGATGCCTATGACATGCAATAAAATATTCACACAACACAAAAACAGACACGAGTGAGGAACATTCATAGTCACCCAACTACTTGTGTGCTTCTCCCACTTTCCAGGCTACCATTCCTGTATGAGGAGAACCAAATATGAACCCCTCCCCCACTAATGGTAACAATTGAATATTAAATTTAATAAATAATCTGAAGCAGAGGGAAGGGGGGTTTGGTAGGACTTGGGTCCAATAAGGCTTGAGCAACCCACACAGAGAAGACATCAGAGAATCTGTTTTACATAGCATTTAAAAGTATGGTGAGGGAAAAAAATTGAATTGTTTTAAAACAGAACCAAAGCATTTGGGTCATCAAATTGGATCCCACACATACTTAGGAGACAAACAGAGATCTTTACGTTAAGATATAATCATTGCAGGTCAACAGGCCATCACCAACATAGCTAGCAGAGTGGCTACTGACTAATGCCTCTAAACAACCAATCAGCTATTCACTCTGCTGTTGATTCAAATTAGATTAGTTCTAGAGATTTCTCTAGTTTCTTTGTGCATAGTGACTATAGGCATTTAACGCAATATAATGTCATACATATCATCTCAAACTTCATGTTCTTAAAGCACCTATTAATACAAAAGCATCTTGACGCAGCATTTTTATCTTTCCACTAAGGAAAGAGAAACATGGCACTACACATGCTCTGTTTTTTTCAGCATTAACGACTTAACGTTTTCTAGAAAATAGTTTATTTTCTAGAGCATTTTCTGGAAAACTATCTCATTTTCCGGTGTTTGGTAACAACCTGGAAAATGGGCTTGAGAACGTTTTCTGGTGCTTGGTATCCACAAGTTTTATAACATTTTTTATATAATTTAAAACATGTATAATATGTGTATTGTGTAAACCCACCTAATGTAGTCAATATAAATAAATAATAAAAAAACCAAGAATGTATTTGATTTTCAAACTAAAATTTTGACAATGGATACAATCAAAATTAGCTGTCATTCATGATCTCAACTACTCATCTTGTTCATGTATATGAACAGTATTTTTGATAAGTAACGGAAGAAATTTTATTAGAAAAAAACCAAGTACACTGGAAGTGTACTATAGTGGCACAAATCAAGAGCAATATATATATATATTAACCATACTTCTCATAATTCAAAATAACCATTATACCCATAATTTTCATTTTAAATAGTTCAAAATGCCACATAGGCCAAATAGTTTTACAGGCAAACTAATCCAGTACAAATAGTTTGATAAATACCAAAAATTGTTATAGAACTGTTCACGGATCTGTGAGGGGGAAAAAAAAAGACCTTATTAAAGAACAGTGTTATAGAGGGGAGAAGAAATAGGGAGAAAAAAGAGAAGAGAGGCAGATAGAGAGAGAAATCTATGAGAAGAGAAGAGGCCAGAGAGGGTGTGAGAAGAGAGAAAAAACAAAGGAAAGAGAAGAAATGAGAGATTTTATTGCGACTAATTTAGCGAAAGAAAATATTGTTTACTGAGTCAGAAGAAGATAATATTTATAGGAGTTATGCGTCGCATAAGAGAGAGATTGTTTTCTATTTTTTTTTTTTGGAAAACAATCTATAGAAAATAAGCCTTATTTTTATAAGAGTTTTCCGTTGACTAAAGATAGTTTTCCGTTGACCAAATTTTTTTTTTATGTTACCAAACATTGGAAAATGTGGAAAACTATCTTCATTGAAGGTTTTCTAGCGACACAAACAGAGCGATAATGAGAACTTGAAATGAAAATGAACAATGGTTGGGAGACAGATTACAACTGAATTTGTCAGTGGATGGAATAATCCCCAAACTACAGTACCACAACCCCCCCTCCCCCCCAAAAAAAAAAAAAAAACATAATCTGATTTTCTACTTGTCAAAAATAATCTGATTTTCTGAGTAACATAGAAGATTTTCAAGTTGGTCTCCATCACACTGTATACAATGCAGATAACAATTTGATAATCCATACATGCTTCTTCATTTGCTACTGAATTATAAGGTTCATTAAAATTTTGAAAACTTGGAAAAGCAAAATATTTTAAGTTGATTTTTAACCACATAACACACACACCAAAAAAAGAAAAAAAAAAAAGGAAAAAAGAAAAGAAAAAAGAAGAGAGCAAAAGTTAAATAATTTATAAATAAATAAATAAATAAATAAATAAAAAAGGCTCAGAAAGAACAGAACAGAAAAATATACCATAGGGATCCCCAGTTCTTTGAGGTCATGTTCCCCCATCTGCTTCAATGCAGTCATATCCACCTAGATAACAAGTCAATTTTATCAGATATCAGCTGAATTAAAAAGTAAGCAGTAAAAGATTTATCTTTGTTCAATGCAAACTACTTTAAAACCTAATAAAACACATTTAAGGTTTTGGTCATTCAATTTGAAATCCAATAGGAATTAATAATTTTATATGATCATATGGCTACGGGCTACAGCACTCGCAAATTAAAGAAACATGACCTCATCTCCATTCACAGCCAATACAATGACTAGGAAACAACAACAAAATAAGGATGCAAAGATAAACTTTAGAGGTCTTGATAATCCACTAAACATGCTCAATAAGGAACCTTTCATTCATGCTTGAATTTCTGCTGATCCCTCCACACCATTACCTATAAGCTGAAGACCTCTCATTCATAACCATTTCCATGTGACATGATGTGCACTGGATATGTGTCAAAACCTTATGAAATCACTGCATGATTTTAAAGTTTTATCTAAACACAAATCAAGTAAGATTGTAACTTCTACCAAAAAGAGAGAAGGCAAAAGAAAAATAAATTAAGATTGTAGAAAAAACACAGATGAGTAGTGGCATGCTCAAACTATAGGAATCAATTTTGAATTGTTAAAGCAAAGATCATGTCTCAGATCTTCACCACATCAATCCACATTTGAATGAATTCTCTATAATTAGCAAATAGGAACAAGTACGTACACCTAGAAATTTTTTCTTCTCACTTAACTTCATTTTACTTTTTTAGAAAATCAAATGTTCAAATAACCCATACCTAAAGGTTTGATTACATTTTGTAGCATAAAAGATTCAATTCTTAAGCAACCATAAAAGTAAATGTCCATTGGAATTAAGCATATAGGCATGTAACTGGGAGATTTTAGTAACTAAAAATCCTATCCAAGACCAATACCATTAAAAATTGAGTGCGGTGAGCCAAACCTAAATCATCTAACCTTTTATTCAAAAAGAACAAAACTACTGATAATACAATTTTTGAGAATTTTGTGACAAAGTTGGACAAGAGGTTATGTCAATTTATGGAATGCTTAGATTTGCACCTACAATGGTTATTATATCTGACCTTGTATTCCATTGATAATGAAAGGCTTTGAAAATTAAGATTTTTCCAATGCTGGAGATATACTTAAAACATGCAGAATATAAACAAAAAATCCCATGATATGTTGGAAAAATTTACTTAGATTAATTCAATGAATTTTTTACCTTAAAAAATGAAGGCAAGGCACAAAGCTGAGTTGGAGAAACCTCTGTTTTTTTTTTTTTGGATGGGGAGAAGAGGGAGGGGGGTGGAATGAAGAGGCATATGCCTTTACACTGAGATAAATACAATTGAACCAAAGAGAAATTGGAAATATTCCACCTTGGCAAAAACTAAAGAGTGATGTTTTTAAGGATATCAAGCACAACAACCAACAGCCAAGTATTTTCCTCTTTAATACGTAAGACCCATTTATTGGATATTACTACTTTGAAAAGATTTATCATGTATTTCAAAGATTATTCTTCCCAGATTCTCATATTTAAAGAAGCAGGAGGCATGGGTAATGTCGCGCATTAATCACAAAAACAAATGAAGTACAGTGAAACAATGTAAAATAAAAAAGGAAATATAATTAAACCCTAGCATTATTTTTTGTTGTTGGTTCTGATTGCTTAGCATGCACCCCTTATATAATGATGAAAATGGGTGACTTTCACTCTTTACATAAAATTGTGCATGATTCAGGACATCAGAAAATTCTAGATATTTGTCAAAGTAGGCAACCAAAGAACAAATAACATACTTCCTCAGCCTTGAAAAGAATAACATATTTTCCCAATCCCAGTGACTGTAACAAGCCATCAACAGTTTGCTGCTGTTCATCACCCTACATAACTCATTAATAACAAAGGTTATCAATTAGCACACAACTAAATTTCCATTGTTTGAAAATGAATAGAAAAATACACTATTAGAGGCATTTCATCCAAGAAACCAGGCTGTTGATAGAGTTCAACCACCTAGATTCCCTTGATTTAGAAGTAGCTAAATAAGTAGCAGTACCATATACGAACTCTTTTGTGCAAGGCTGGTTAGTGGTGGATGTGGTGGAGGAAGCTGTCCGAGAGGAGGTGGCACAGGCTTGGCAGGTATTGGAGGTACTGCAGGTTTTGCCATGAAAGGTGTGGTACTCATAGGTCCTGAAGTATCAAAAACTTCTTTGCTCATATATGGAACTGATCTTGAATCATGTGTCCTGTTCAATGGCCTTCTATGTTGCTCTTCCATGTTCCTAGGCGGGGAGCGGTCCCTAGAAGCACCCATACCAACAACTCTATCAGGTGATCTTCGTCTTAAATGATCCAACGTCCAAGTAGAATAAGAACTTCTCACTGAGTCCATCCGAGGCAAATCATCTGCACTTCTTGTAGGGGGAATTCGCCCCAAGAAACCTGTGTCTTTTGGTTCAGGCGGGCGCTGCCTTGAATCAACAATAGGTGCTGGGGGTCGAACTGCCTTTGACAGCTTCTCGCGAAGGTCACCACGGTTCTGATCATCATCACTCTGAACTCGTCTAAATGCATTTTTTTGCATGAGTTTATATCGGAGGTCATCTCTACCAATGCGCACATCTTATATTTTTTTAACGGAAGTTACATTAGTAACGGAAAACTAATACAGAATAACAGAAATGTAATGATATTGCGATTGCTTCAGAATAAACTTACTACCATTCGAACCATTAGCACTCAAACTTGGCACACTAATATCTGATCGTTGTCTGCAAATGGAAATTATAACCATAAGCCCTTATGCAAGAAAATGGTTGAAAACACCACCCCCAAAAAACCTATGCATCAAAAAAACCCCAAAACCTTGTCTAGCTCTGTAACCCCACTTATAAAAATGTACAAATTTTTTCACTTATCCCATACATGATATACTTCATAAGCACCCAAATGAAATGAGCACATATTGAAAGGTTTTTGTTGGTAAGTAACACATGCATCCAGTAGGTTTGCAACCCACACCAGTCATTACATTATAATATGAAATAGAGCTCACTGGTGAGTGCATATTGAAAGTTCAAAACACGTAAATAGCAAACAAGCAGAAAAGACTAGTAGCCATATGACTAGGTCACCACAATGAACTTCAAAAAGGAGAGAGCAAGACACACCGTTTGTTGTTAAGTTCACTTCGATGCGACACAGAACTATCTGCATTACTTCCTAATCTATCTCTCACAGACCGCTTAGCCCCAGCCGCGGGCACAGAATCAGCATTCGAAACACCCGATAATTGAGTAGCCCGCTTTACTACCTGTTAAAATTGATTGGCACACAACAAGTCAATGCACTTATAGAACACCACTCTGAATAAAGTTATACTATCCCCAACCCCCGAAAAGTCAAAAACCTAACTTTCCCCACGTAGGTTACCAATAAAATAGAACAATTCATTTAAAAATAATAATATCCACAGCACTATATTGCTTGTATTCCCCAATAAAAAGAACTAGTTACACTATGTTCAGTTGCAACAGCCTTAAATTAGGGTTTTTTTTTTTTTTTTTTTATCATTTTCTCGGAAACCAAACAGAGAGTTAAACAATAATAATGTTCTTCCATTCAATTAAAATGAAATAAATTTTTTTTTAAACAAAACCCTAGAATGAGGAAATAAAACCCTAATAGAGAGATTGAGAAACCTGGCCACTACGCCCAAGAGTGATGGTGACTCGGCCACCACGAGCTTCGGCCATGCTCAAAATCCGAAACCCTAGTTTCGAATCAGCTACTCTGGCTCCTCCAAATCCAATACGTATCGAATCGAACAGTTTCACGAAGCATCACCAACTTTGACCCAACCACACAGAAACCCTAATTTTCTCGCTCTCTCACTGTAAACCAAATACTCCTTGATTTTCTGGGTTTTTCTTTTTTTTTTGGGTTCAGCAAATTCGAAAATTTTCGAACTGGGTTTTTGATTTTTGAGGAAATGGAAAATATTGGAGAGAGAGAGAGAAAGAGAGAGAGAGAGAGAGATTGTTGGGAAGGAATTGGGTGGAAATGAGAGCAGGGAAAGCTGGAAGTACGCCCTGTTGGTAGGGATATCGTATGAATGGGATTTGATCAGATTGAATGAGGGACGTCCGATTAACATTTAACGGACTGTTCTCTGGCAAGTTCCTTTTATAAAGGGATTTGCATTTGCTTTGTAATAAAGAGAATTAGGTCATTTTTGGATTTCTTTATATAAATGGAATGGATGAATAAAATAGAAAGGAAGTGCAATATATATATAGTGTTTTTTTTTTTTGGTGAGAGTTAATAAAAAAATTGGGAATAAAAAATATATAGTAGTTTTATTATTTTTTTAATCTTTTATTTGTTTTTTTTAAAATATGAATGAAATTGGTATTTCAATTATATTTCATATATCACTTTTTGTATTTCGTTTTATGCTCTATTAAATTATTATGTGCCGCTTTCTCTAAAAAAAAAAAATAATAATTATGTGCCATATGTCTAATTTTCTCAATTTTAAATTTTTTTAGTTATTTTATAAGGAAGAAAATTATTATTAATGGATTATAAAATAAAACACAAAATCTAGAATTACGGATTGAAACTAATTTTTGAAACTAAAAAATTAAATAAAGAAAATGTGTAAATAGACTCAACATAAGAGGGCCTCAAACTTTCAAGCCTTTTTTTTTTTTTTTTTTTCTTTTTTGGAGAATTATGCTGGTAAGTTTTATTAATCAAGAATAGGCTTGTTAGCCAAAACAAGAGTACAAATATCAGGAGGAACAGACTCCATCCAAACAGTTAAAAAAGAGCCAAATCTGGCTTTCTTCGCTAAGACATCGGCAATGGAATTACCTTGCCTATAGATGTGTGAAAAACTATAGCACTCTAGAGAGTTTACATAAACCAACGTATCTTGAATAAGATGGCCAAAAGTAGATTGAAACATATCACATTTCCAATGGGAATTGATGACAATTTCCGAGTCTCCTTCCAAAATGGAATTGCAAATACCTACTTCCTAGACAAAAAGGGTAGCTCGCCTAGTTGCTAGTAATTCCAGCTGAGTAACAGAGGGTGGCAGTGGGATTTTTTTAGATAATGTTGCCATGACTTCTCTTTTATGATTCCGCATGACTACACCCAAACCCGCTTCGCCTAAGTCGTGGAACATGGCACCGTCGAAGTTTGTCTTGTAACCATTCCTGTCAAGTGCTGTCCATTTCTTCCTTGCAGTTCGGGTTTGCTTCATCGTGGTATGTGGGATAGGTTTATGGAGAGATAAGTATCTCCTTGCTTCGACCACAATCTGATTCAAAGGGAGTGCATCAATATTCAACCTGAGCTTGTTTCGCCGGGACCATAGAAACCAAGCAGTGACTACAAAGAGCTCAAACATGCTGGGTTTTCGAAAATCAGTTCCACGAGATTTTTAAATGTTCCCATAGAAGCTTTGTTTCTGTCAATCCAATGGAAGTCCACATCCTAAACCTAATGGAGAGAAGCATAGTCCCAGAGTGCGTGTAAAGCCGATTTAGAATGAGAGGAGCATTGATGGCATGTGTCTTCGGTGGTGATTCTTCGTTTTAGCAAATTTTCTTTTGTAGTTAGAGCATTAAAGCAGGCCTTCCAAAAGAAGTACTTGATTTTTCATGGCATTTGTGATTTCCAGATTTTCTTCCAGAACCCCTTAACACTCTTAGAATTCGACACTGAAGCAAACTCTGTCAAATCTATTTCACACGGCCACTGGTACCCCAATTTTACCTCATAGGATCCATTTCTACTCCTAGGCCAGTATAGGTAGTCGGGTTGCATTGAGGTGCATAGGGGAATAGCTTTAATTTTCTAGGCTTCAAAGGGCATGAAAAGGCTATCAATAGTGCTCACATTCCAACATTTTGTTAGTGGATCAATTAAGGCAGAGACCATGGCATTTCTAAGAGAAGGGGCTGGTGATGATTGTATTCGGCCTTATGTTTCTCCTAGCAGCTAGTTTGAGTCATAAATTCTGATTTGGGAGCCATCTCCCACTCTCCTTTTTGCACCTTGCTTGATAACGTTTCTAGTGTGGAGGATGCTTTTACATGCGAACGAGCCAGAGGATGCTTTAGCTTCAAACACAGGCCCATTTGAAAAATATTTTTCTCTAAAAACCTTGTAGAAAAGGGAATTTTTATCATGTACCAATCTCCAAACTTGCTTGGTTAACATTGCTTCATTGAACTTGCATAAGTCTTTGAAGCCCATTCCTCCCTCCAATTTTGGTTTGCACAAAGTTTCCCAATTTTTCCAGTGAACTTTCCTCCGGTCTCCTTGTTGTCCCCACCAAAATTTTCGGATCATCATCTCAATCTCTTTGCATAGGCCTGTGGGTAGGTGGAAGCAAGTCATAGCAAAGGTAGGGATTGTTTGCACCATAGCCTTAAGAAGAATTTCTTTACCTGCTTAGGGTAGTAGTTTTTCCTTCCACCCTTGGATTTTTCCCCACACCAACTCCTTGATGAAGTTTAGGCTAGCACTTCTATTTCTACCCAACACAGCTGGTAGATCCAAATATTTTTCATACTCCTTTATCTCCGGAACCCCAAGGAAATTTTTTATGGAAGTTTTTACCTCCATGGTAAAAGATTTGCTAAAGAAAAGAGTGGTTTTTTCCTTGTTAATACGTTGTCCCGAAGCATGTTCATACAAATCCAAAATTCCTTGGATTGTTTGGATATCACTGATCTGGGCACAACAAAAAAGGAGACTATCGTCAGCAAAAAATAAGTGTGAGATTTTGGGACCATACTAGCAAAGAGAATATCTTCTGATTTATCTTCATTCACTGCTTGTTGGACAAGGGCATTAAGACCCTCAGAGCATAGTAGAAAGAGGTATGGTGACAGTGGGTCACCTTGTCGGATGCCTCTTGAAGGTACAATATTCCCTTTTGGCTCACCGTTCACTAATGTTGAATAGGAGACTGTGCTGATACACTCTGAGATCAAATTTATCCACTTTCCATCAAAGGCCATTTTTTCCATCAATTTCAACAAGAATGCCCATTCAACTCTATTGAAGGCCTTACTCATGTTGAGCTTAAGAGTCATAGAGCCTATTTTTCCAGATTTCTTTGTTTTCATGTGGTGGAGAGTCTCGAAAGCAACAAGTATGTTATCTGAAATTGCCTTGTCAGATTGGAAAGCACTTTGAGATTTAGATATAATATCAGGCAAAATCTGTTTTAATATATGCCAATACCTTAGAAATAAGTTTATACAAAATATTGCACAAGGCTATAGGTCGAAATTCAGTTACCTTCTCTGGACTTTTCACCTTTGGAACAAGAGTTATGTAGGTGTGATTTATACCTGCTGGAATGTGACCCGAATTTAGGCAGAAGAGAATAGGGGGCATTCCATTAGGTCCCAGAGCTTTCAGGGGGGCCATTTGGGATAGAGCAACATCCATTTCTTCCCTTGTAAACTCTCGGCTGAAGAAGGAATTCATGTCATCAGTGACTGAACATTGAACTAGCTGGCAAACAGTGTTAATCTCACCAGGATTGGAAGAGGTAAATAGGTCGGTGTAGTACTCCACTAAAAGTGTTGGTACATTCTCATCTCCTATGCACATATCTCCATTTGAGTTTCGAAGCCCATGAATATTGTTAAGCCGAAATTTGTGTGAAACCCTTCTATGAAAGTAGCTTGTATTTCTGTCACCTGATATAATCCAATGAGATTTTGACTGTTGGTGCCAAAGTTTCTCTTCTGCTGATAGTAGGATATTAATCTCATACTTTAGTAGTTGGACTGTGTCAAAGGTATCCCCCTGCAATGCTAGAGTTTTTGCCTGTTTCAAAAGTTTTTTTTTTCAACTAGCTGCCTTATAATATTCCCAAAATTCCTTTTACTCCACCAACGCAAAATGGTTTGACATTTGCTAATTTTTTCTGTAACATTAACCATGGGAGAAGACCCACAATTATACCTCCAAGCCGGGCTTACTATTTCATGGCAGCCATCATTTTCCAACCATACTTGCTCAAACCTCCATGGACGTTGTTTCCGAATAGTGATTCCCATTGGGTGAATAATGATTGGTTTGTCATCTGAAGTACGACACTCAAGAGTGTTCACCTTTGTAGCGGGGAATAAATTCAGCCAATCTTGCGATTTAACAGCCTTGTCAAGTCTCTCCCATATTGTTATCCCATTCGGATAATTCTTGTACTCAGTAAATTTATTTCCCACAAATCCCAAATCGATGAATCTACATTCATCAAGAACATCACGAAAATCTTGCATCTGTTGGTTTGGTCTAGGTCTGCCACCAATTTTTTCATGAGATTTTTTAATCCCATTAAAATCACCAGCACATAGCCAAGATAGAGTGAATTGTTGTTGCAACCATCTCAATTTTCTCCATAATTTAGTGTGATTTTGGGTCTCCGGATAGCCATAGAAGCTTGTAAACCTCCAATTGTCCTCTTTCTCTTTGTTAATGATATCATTAATATAGTTTAAAGAAACATTTTCCACCAGTAAATATATATCTTTTTCCAGAACAATGCTAATCCCCCTACTCTTGTGATTCGAGAGACTCCAAAAGAACTGCCAAATCCCATTTTATCTTTCAAACCAATTAGCCTAGCTTCATCCAGCCATGTTTTGGCTAAGAACACAATTGCAGGATCTTGTGCCCGGACTAGATTACCAAGCTCTTAAATTGTCTGGAGGTTCCCAAGCTCCCGACAGTTTCAACAGAGTAGACTCATTACCCATGGCGGGGCTGGGAGGCAACCACTGCCAATCTTGATTCTGTTGATTAATCATCAAAAAATAATCTTTTTTTGCTAGGAAAGTCAAAATAGTCATCTGAAGTGAAGGGACGTTTAAGAGAAATAGCTTCATTCATCCCCAACTCACCTTCGTTATTTGGGCGTGATATCCTTTTCCAAGTCCTAGGAGTTTGAACACAATTTTTTGGGTCCTCACAAGGGAGACACGGGGTAATAGAAGGTTTGGAAGTGGGGGCATGCAGTGGCATGTGATCACTTAGAGTCGATTGTTGTAGGAGAGAGGTAGAATTCTCATTAAACATATCCAAGTCAACCTCGGCAACCGTTGCCCTAGCATTGAAGAGTTTCACTCCGTGATTGTTGCTTGCCTCGTTGTCAAATTTGTTTAGCTCTCCATCAATTTTCCGTAACGTATCATTGATATTGTAGGGTCACAATTTGTAGCCCAAGCCCAAAAAACATGGGAGTTAGGCTCAAAGAGCCCGATACAATAAATTTGTAGAAAATGGGTGAAAGAACTAGGCTTTTAGTGAATTTAACAACGGCTATTAAAGATTTAAAAGATGAACACGTATGAAGGACACGCAAAAATTGAATGAACTGTTGTCCGAGGAGATAGATTATAAAGTAAACCACCAGAAATCAGTGCCAATATAGATTGGAATATTACAATTTTTCTTTCCTGAGTTTTTCTGGATCCCTTTCCTCATGGGAGGTCATTTACATTATATATTCCCTTCTAGATCATCCTGATCATACACTTGTTAATCATCTAAGCCTTCACTTGAGTACATGTCCCATCAGACATCTTCTTTAGCTTTCTGTGAATTGTGATAGCTAAGACTGCACTGTTCAGGGGTCCTCTCCAAATAAATGCAGCCAGAAAAGCTGCTGCAGGGCATTTAATGCAGTGATAACAGCTTTTCTTTTAGATGTTTTTGAGCTCCTACCGCCCTTGTACGTGCTTAAAGTTCGTCCTTATCGTTGAGATTTTCTGGAAGGTTGCCTGCATTGCATAAGTATAGGTTTGATTGATATTTGATGTGTCCAAGAAGGAGGTATTCCTCGGATTATGTTCCTCCATTTTTCGCTTACGTGATTTTCAACTTTGGGGGCTTTCCATATTTTTACTCCTCCTTGGACATGTGCATATCTTCGGATAAGGTCCAAGGCCCAATATACAAATTTGGGATCCTACCCCACAGATATCTTTTCCTATTATTACGTTATCTGTTTCTCCAAATAACTCAGAGGGTGATCCAATTCGATCTTCATTAATGTTGCCTGTGAAATCCGCTGGTTTCCCATTCTATTCTTGGTTTATCAGAGATGAGTCCATCGGAGTTGCACCCCCCTTCGCCGTTAGGATCCTTGTGTCTCAGTTTTGTCCTTTCAAGCCCTTTTCTTTTTTCATAGCCTCATATTACCCCGAAACCTTGATTACTGTTTTCCTTGGCATGATGTATGGTGAAGCTCTAATCCATGGACCGTATTCTCGATCTTCGTGGGACAAAGATCCATCACTCTCGATCCATTTGTCGCAATCTCTGTCAACATGGTCTAGGCAACCACACCAGTAATAGAGGATTGGTAGTCTTTCATATTTAAAACTTACCCATCTGTTTCTCCTTTCTCTAGTGATATCTTACGTCCACGGCACAATGGAACAGTCACATCCACTGTAACTCTTACACGGAAATAGTTTCCTCCCTCCATCTCGGCAATATCCGTGTCCTTGCATACCTCCCCAATCATAGTGCAGAGTTCTTCAGCAACTCCCCTATTTAAGAAGTAAAGTGGAAGATCATGAATCTAAACCCACAACAGAACCTTGTTAAAGCTGAGCTCACTAACAGGGGTAGCAGTGTTGTATCGACAAAGAGCAAATAAATGTTTATTGAAACTCCAAGGTTGGGATGATAAAATCTTTTCAACCTCTTCTGAATTATCAAAGACGAATAAAAGAATGTGATCTCCCCCAAAATGGACCTGAAAACCATTTTTTGAGCGCCATAGAGGGTTGAAAGTTCTAATGACAACCTCTATACTCAGTGCTCGTTTTGTAAAAAATTTTGCAGTAAGAATTATCTCACCAGACGATCTCTCCTCAGATAGGTGGAGCTGAACATCTTCCCTATCATTCGAGGATAATTTGCTCCAATGTTTTGTTAGTCCCTCCATAGGTAAAAAAAAAAACACTCGTGTCTCCCAAAACCCCTGAAAAAAAAACCCCCAAACCCTACAGATAAAGTGAGTTATCCTAGGGACAAGACAGCCTTACAAGAAGGGACAACTAAATTCTACAGCATAAGAGAAGTTTGGAGCTACAAAACTTTTCTTGGCATAGAGAAACAAAAATAATATAACTGTTAGCAAAATGTTAACTTTCAAGCCATTTAAATAGCATGTAAATAAATTTATTTAAGTAGAATGTGGATAAGTAGGTCAATCCAAACCCAATTCATCATTGTACTAAATTAGCTCAGGTCAACTAGTAACAACTTGACACATTAAGAAGGTCATGCAATAAATATTTAGGATTACCATTCTTCTAGTATAAAAATTAAAAACATGTAAAATTTCCTTAGTTTTCACTTCCCTACATCTCATTCCATTCTGTCTCATACCCTTACACCTATCTTTCCTTCAACTCCCATTTCATGTTGTAATTTCCATTGATTATAAAAAATGTTGTAGTTTTGACATTTCATTTGTTTCAATGGAAAACTTTATGTGAAGATAATTTTATTCATTTTCCTATATTTCATAGTATCTGGAAAAAAAAGAAGAAGGAGTCAACGGAAAACTATATGTTAACTTTCTTTGTTTAGCTTGGCATAAGATAAAGTTGTTTTCCGCTAA
Source organism: Quercus ilex subsp. ballota (assembly GCA_032727855.1). Lineage (NCBI taxonomy): Eukaryota > Viridiplantae > Streptophyta > Magnoliopsida > Fagales > Fagaceae > Quercus > Quercus ilex. The sequence continues at coordinate 65,466,608 of CM064910.1, forward strand.
AATTTTATGGAAAACAACTTTATCTCACGCAAAGCTAAATAAGAAAACAACTCTATCCCGTACGAAATTAAATAAGAAAAGTCAAGAGGTAGTTTTCTAACACATTTTAAAATTGCTACCAAACATAAGAAAATGATATAGTTTTCAAGAATTTTTTTTGAGAAATTATTCATTTTCTAGAAAATATTAATGCTGAAACAAACAGATATAAACTTCCCACTTTTCACCATATTCCCATCCCTTGCATCATTTCCCCCTTAATTGCATTCGCTTCCTCAACTTCCTTTAAAAAATAAAAAAAAATTAATTCTTAGGACTATCTTTTAATAGGTATCATTTGAATTATAACCTACTAGCCTCTGAGCATTCACACGCATGCTCAGAGGCTCTTCTATTTTTGTTAGGTAAATGTTAATAATTTGCATCCATTATAATTTGTGATTACTACATTTTTCAATCACAAAAAAACTTAGGAGTGTGATGAAAAATTATTTCACCCAAATTTGTTGGGTAGGAGTTTGAAGTTGTGTGTATGAATGTGGGTGTACGACTAGTTTTTTTTTTTTTTTTTTTTTTGCAATAATGGTAGATGTGTATTTTTCTTTTAATCAGTATGGCAGATGTGTTTTTACAAAGAAAAGTGTTTTTGTTTTAATTTTAATTTTTTTTATAAATGGATAAAATAATTTGAAAACCATCAAGAGAGTGGTCCTATTTTATAGGCAACGTTTTAGTGAGAGTTAAAGATGTATCTACTTATAAAAAAAAAAAAAAAAACATGTATATATCTATTTAGTTTAGTTTTTTTTATTTATTTATTTTTTATTTATTTTTATATATTTAGTTTTGTTTTTGGATAAACATGGGGTTTTTAAACTTGTTTTTCTATTTAAAAAAAAAAAAAAAAAACTTATAGTTGCTTTGAAGAAGTGGGGTAGTAGAAGAGTGATTTTATTTTGTAGGCAATATTTTTGTGCAAGTGAGATATGTATTTTTACTAGATTATCCTTTAATTTTGTCTCTACTCAAACTTAAAGGTGTAGAGGTATTTTGAAACAAAAAAAAATCTGGTTCAAATAGGGGAAGCTCCTTAAATAGTAGCATAGATAAGATTTTTAGTGATTACAAATTCTTTTGAATGAACATCATCATCATTAGTAGAAGATATTCTTCCTTATCTTTTGTTGCTGTCTATTTTAGATTGGCCATAATCACTTGAAGGATTAAGTATAGTTCTCTACTTCAAAACCTTTATATACCAGTCCTACTACCATTAGTAAAACAAAGCACATACTCCATCCAAAAAAAAAAAAAAAAAAACAAGCACATACAATGCCTTGACCTGGCCCATTGTTTACTTATTCTTATTCTTATTCACGAGGGTCCAATGATCAAAGAACAATAGGACGTCAGCATCAAAAAGAAGAAAAGTAGGACATGACAAATATAGCCCAATGGGCCAACCCACCATCATCATGAGTAAAATATTTACGAGGGTCAAAATATGATTTCGATCCAAAAATTATGTGCGAGATTGTAATTTAAAGATTATTAGTGTGAGGAATTTTCATTTCGTTCTTGAATGATCGATTCAATTTTATCCTTCAAGTGTAAAAATGTACTATCAATATCACTTTTTTGCTGTACCATTACTATTAGTTTGGTAACAATATTGACATGCCACATTAGCTTTCACGCTGACCTTAAAAAATTAAAACATATGAAGATTACTCTGCATCCTTTATGCAGTGTTTATGGCTAAGCAATTAGGTCTCAAATATGTTATTTTTGAAGAAGATGCATTAAATATCATCAATGCAAAGCAGGAAACCATTCGGCAATATCAACTAGTCCATTTAATTAGTTTGTTGGAATTTCTTTTTTGTTCCAACATCAGCCAATTTTGTCGTCCCAAATTTGACTCAATGGTCCTTTTTTTTTTATTATATTTTTTTAAAGAGAGAATCATCTTCTTTCCTTAACTGGAATCTCTAACCACAGGAAGGAGACGGCTTAGGAGCTAGGAATTAGGATCAACATTCACATTTAAATAAAGTCTTATCCTTATCTAGCCAAAAAATAAATAAAGAGTTTAATATTTAAAAACAATACCAAAATCTTGTCCTTAATTAGCGAGAGCGCCGCTGCCCGTACACATACACGCACAAAAGATAGAAAGAGGCTTTCCAAACCATAACTCTTTAAATATTTTACATACCAAATCTTCTTAAATTTTAAGAATTTCACCCTTAATCCATCTCAGATCTAGTATGGCACGTATATGGAAGGTAGTTGGAGTCGGTAGCTCTCCTATAGATCCTAGATGAGGGATTTTTGGGGAAGAGGATTAAGCTAGCCTTTGCAAACATCTTGATGCATTATCTCCCTTCAACACTTTGAGCAAAATGTGGCAAAAGGAAGGAAAATCTATGGGTCGATCCCATCGTCTCCACCCTGTAGGAACTACAGGATCACCCCAAGGACACCCTCAGCATCCAGGAGTTTATGTGTGTGTATATATATATATTAATCATCCATTTTGGAAACTTTTTATGGGAATTTTTTCATTTTCTCATAAAAAGTTTCCTAAAGTGGTTTTCTAATATATGCCTTAGTAAATTGTAAAACCTTAAATATATTTACACACACACACTATTCAACTGATGTGATAATACATCATAATAAATTAAATAAATTGTTGTCTCTATCTTATTAGTGTTAGAGCCACCTCATTTTGGATGGTAAAATGCATTCGCTCTGACCTATCTTGCTCCAATCTTGCATGAGTTTTCCCCACCTCAAACATGGGATGGAAAAAAAAGAGAGAGGACAAATTTAGCTACAAAATTGGTTGTAACCGTAGGCTATAACCTTACTTAATATTTTTTTTATTAAAGGTGAATTTTGACAAATTAACCATTCGATTACATATTCTTCTTATATTCTTTATGCTTTCAAATTTTTTAGAAAATTAAAGATCAATAGCTATGTCATCAATAAATTATTTAAATTGCAAGTTTTTATAGTTAAAATTATATGTAAAATATAAACTTACAGATCATATAGTATATAATATCCAATTGATACAAAATTTGACATGTGTTTTAAGAGCGTAAAAAACGTACAATTCAACAGTTAGATTTTCAAAATATATTTACAATTAATTTTGTAGTTAAACTTTGTAAAAAAAAAAAAAAAAAAAAAAATTCTAAGATAAACTCTTGTCCACATTTTAAAGATCTTATTCTCTAAATCTTCTTGAATTTCCTAGCATTTCTCGCACCTCACCACCACATAAATTCTTCCAAAACCAAAAAAATAAAAAGTTGTCGGATTTAACTTAGCATAGTTGTGTTTCCGTAGTAATGGGTAGGCACTACATCGTTCTAATTGTTTTTCCCCAAATCCCACATATAAAGATTATTTTTTCTTCATTTAAATATGGTACTCAGAACCTGTGAGTAGTCTCCAGTAGATTCAACAATGTTGCTATTTGTTAACATGAGACGAGTAGTCTCTAGTAGATTCAACATACATAAGTGATAAGACACAACAAATATAGTGCACCTAATGATGGAGACAGATGAATATACCAACTTGTCAGCCCTAAGAAGATAACCTTTGTCAAAACCCTTTTTCATGCATGTTCTCATGAGGAAGTTCTATTTTGAATTAGATAATAAGCCATAAATTTCTATAGGCATATATAGGCTCAACGCATGCAGAAGATGAAATCCACAGTTTTAAACAGTCATAGTTTCAGTGACCAAACTTCAGAAATAGTTACTCTGCAGTTCACCAGTGATTCTGATAAATGGATTCACAATAATGCCAAGTTGGGTTTGCAAAATAAAAATAAATGGATGCAAATATCAAAGAAAGTCATATTAAACTAAAGTCAAGTCATCAATGAAAAAGATTAAGGAAAAGGAAAAGAAAAAGTTGTTTTTTTCTGCACGTGTTTCTCTTTTTCTTCTGATAGACATTGACTGAAAGGCATATCCCCGCATATAGGTGAAGGTCTTGAAGAACACTGCAATAAGCTCTTTTCCCATCACTGAATACGTAGGTGCAAATCTTAAATAGAAACTTTTGGAAGCAACAACGGTTAATTTAAGAGATCTGACATTCTGTTGAGTATGTCAATGTGCATAGAACCATACCAGAAGTTAACAAATACAGTACGTGCACTGTTGCACCTGTCTGTACCTCAGATTTTATTTGTGTATACGTATACACAAATGTGCATCTTTGTACATGTTTGTGTACCTACCTCAACTGTGTATCTATTTCACCAAAAAATGGTTCACAAACTGTACCATTTAAAGCTAATAGAATTGTAAGTTTGTAACTTAATGTCATTACTTGCTTTCCTCTATGAGGAGAATCAAGATTCGAATCTCTGCTCTTTATTTATGTAAATATTAAAATTTTTTTAAAAAAAAAAACTTTACTAACCAAAAATGATAAAAATCTTAATTTAAAATAATTGGGGAGTTTTCTTGGTGATTAAAAACTCATTGCAGCTCCACCAATTTGTAACCCTGCAATCCTAGTGGAGCGTTAAGAAGAAAAATTGTATGAGAAGAACTTGTAAGAACTAGAAATTAGAACCATCGCACAACTTTGGTGCGATGGTCACTTTACAAGTATAAATGCTTGTGAAGTGTGGGAGGAAAGAGTCGAAGTTCAAATTTTTCGAAAGAAGTTTTACACACATATACATGTAGATTAGGTTAAAGTAGAATTTCTATATTTAATAAAAAAAAGAAAGAAAAAAAGTACTAGAAACTAGCTAAAATTGTGGTGCATTAAGCAGCATGCATGCACAAAGAATCATCAGGCACCTTGAGAAGAAAAAAGTTTATAAACTGGCAACAAAATAGTGAATGAGTGGTGCATTGTTGAGCATAACAAGAAAGAAATATTTCAGGAGCCACGAGAACCAACACAATGATTTCCTGGTGTAGATCAGCTTAAGAACTTCTGATTAGGCAAAAGGTCTTAAACAAAGAGTATTTCCCTTCATTTAGAACCAAGGCTAAAGTTTTTATTTTTGCTAGCAGCCAAGGCACAAGTAACCAATTACATGCCCCAAAAGCAGTAGCGCAGGGAAAAAAATGACTTGAGTCCAACTAGTTTATAACAAATCTATCTTTAAAGCTGCAATCTGTTAATTAAGGAATTCCTAGCTATTAGAATTTCAAAGGTGAAGAAAAGTAATATTTACTTATAATCCTCTCAACTTCATATGAAATGGAGATAATCCATTTATTATTCAAGATTAAATTTTATAAATCTAAAAGCTAATGTATTATCATGTCATTTAAAATTTTAAATAACATAACTCTATCTAAAATCAAGATCTATGATATAGACTCTCAATTTCACTTAAAATAGAGTTGATCCTTATTTGACTCAACTAGGTTTAAAACATATGTTTATTTTACTAGATTATCTTGGTTATTATTAATTTGTGTAGAAGCAACAATCTTGTGCTGTCATCATAGTCCACAGATCAATTGATGAAGAAGGGAAAAGGAAATAATTTAGTCCAAACTTTGAAAACTTCAAGAACAAAGCCGGATATGGTTATATAACTTATCACAATATTGAAGTATTCTCTCTCATATCAGGTTTTGCAAGGAATTACTACTAGTATATAAGATCTGACGAGTCAAACCCAAAAGAATAACGAACCCTTGTTCAAGGATTGTACTAGCTAGCGGAGTAAATAATGGATCTGTAGCACAGAAGAAAATAATTATTAACATCTAAATAAATAAATGTCCACATGATTTACCAGCTCATCTTCCGATCGAGGAACAACATTTATTGCCATACACACATATAGAAATCTAGATCTACCTCAAACTGTTTTCTGAAACTTGCATCAATACAATTCAAACACACAACCAAATAAAGCAGTGTAAATGGTAATAATATTTAGCACTAGTGAGAGAGAGAGAGCTACATATTATCCTAAAGCACAAACTACGTACCACATACCATGGTATAATATTTCTTCATGCCAACTCCTTCAACACGCACAGCCGAAAAATATCTACCTGAAACTCTCATGACTTAATAAGGTAAAAAACAAAAACAAAGAAAACCCATATGAATAATAGCTCTTAAACTAGTTTAGATTTGCTTGATCTAGCAAACAATCGGACCATAAGGCTTCGATTCCCCGAGAGAAGAGAAGAAAATAACATCAAAGGGTAGAGAAGAAGAAGAAGAAGAAGAAGAAGATGACCCTTCGCTCAAAACAAACTAGAAATGAGAGGGTAGGGTAGGGTTACGTTTCTTCTTCTTGAGTGAACCCATGTCTTCAACTTCTAAAACTAAAAGCTTCTCTTTCTTCTTTCTTCTTTCTCTTTCTTCCAGTTTTGATCTTTGAGGAGAATGGGAGTTTTAGTGGGGTTGGTGGGTGGTGATGATGAAAGTGAGGGGCTAATGATGATGAGAGGAAGAGGCGAGAGGACATGATGATTGCTGCAGGTTGTGTGTTTTCTGTGTTGAAGGAAGATATATAGAAATATATATATGAAATTCCAAAGTGTTGGGATATGGCAATTCTCAAAAGGGTTTGATGGCTATTATTTCTTCTGTCACATGAGATAATTATCATGAAGCTACCAATACCATGATACTGTCTTTTTCTCTCTCCTAACCCCTAAGCACTTCTTCTACTACACATGAAATCCTGTGTTTGACTGTTGAGAGAGAGAGAGAGAGAGAGAGAGAGAGAGGGTTGATGGAGATTTTCTGTGATTAACCTTTTCTCCAACATGAGTGAAATTGACATTACAGTCTATGCACTTGTCAAAGGAGGAGATAAAAACTAGACACTGTATCCTTTTTTTTTTTTTTTTGAAAGACTTTAGTAGAGACTGTGTATCTGGGGGTCATGGTTGGTGTAACTGGCTACAGAATGAATGCCATAAAATCTTCATCTTTCTATTAATTAATAAAACACTGTTACTTATTTCTTTGTAGAACTTTCTATATGTATGATTAAATTATATCATTCACTATACATACATACATACATACATACATACATATATATATATATATATATATATATATTTTGCTTTAATTTTGAAATTAAGTTGTGATTGCATTGATAGCTAATGAGGTTGGAGCTCCTTGATGGTGGGTAATTATTGAGTACTCCCGGAATACTATAAATGCATAATCCCCCTCTTACATAACTGTGAATCCTACTAATTAAATTTATAGTGGGATCTATAATTCATATGAAATGATGGAATATGTATTTATGGTACTTTCAGAGTATTCAATAATTTTCACTTGATGGCCTGATAATTTCATATCATTCTAAATTTATGTCCTTCATTGACTATTATCTATACTTTTATTTTTTAGAGAGTTTAAACCTATGAATCTTATCTATACTGATTTAAAGAGAGGGCTTAATTCTCATGCGACTTTTATTTTCAATATTAACCCTTCCATGCAAAATTTTTAATATTTCATTTATTTATTTTTTTGGCTTAAATTAATCCATGGAGCATGATTTATTCTTAGCATAAAGAAACTCGCCTAGTGGGGAAAATATCTCATGCATTGGATATTTGCATTCTAGACTCAATACAAATAATAATTATTGCGATTGGAAAGCATCCTTTTCCCTGTAGGATGTGTAGTAAGTGTAAAACATAGTGTAATTTACTTTGTTATACGTGTTACAATAGTCATTAATTTCATCAATTGTAAACAAGCTGGCATCCATATATAATAATTATAAAATCATGTCCTTTATTGACTCTTATACCTATATTAGTTATTCAAATGGGATTAGGACTTAATTCTCAAGATAGTTACCAAGAGTTTTGTAATTCAATTAGTATCCCATAATGTTTCTAACAAGATCATTTAAGATTTAAATCCTCTATTCCTATTGTAGCTATTGAATTAAAAAAAAAAAAAAAAAATCTTATGACAGTTTCATTTTCAATGTCAATCCTCCAATAAGAAGTAGAAGGTGAAAATATTTTGTTAACTTATATTATATTTAGCTTCTACTTCATAACCATTGTCTTTGTTATTGTAATATAATGAATTTAGTTACAAGTAATTTTTTCTTTGTTATTGTAATATAATGAGTTTAGTTAACAAGTACAATTTCAAATAAATTATATGAAAATTGAGTTCTTATAAAATATATCAATAGTTTTTTAGAACATGATAATCTTTTTTTTTTTAAAGTTTATACTTGAATTAATAATCTTTTTTTGTAAATTTTTTATTTTATTATTATTATTTTTTTTGGCTAAGCTAACTAGTAGAAGCTAGTAGACAATAAAAATTGAATTAGTTTCAAATAGGTTGAAATTAGTTTCAAATAGTTTGGAAGTATTTTTAAATGAGCCTGAAGTTGTTTCAAATTAGAGAGACACTTCACACTAGGCACAAAATTAATAGAGAATGTAAAATCTAATTAGAATGGTACATGATAGATGATAGTTGATACAAAATTAGAATGCAATTACAATTTAATTTAAATTTGTTATTGATGAGTAGTCTCCACTCTCCACTTTAAATATATAAATATTTTTATATAGACTGCACAACAATATACAAGCTTACAGTTAACGGCAAAATGTGTCATATTCATTTTTGCCCTCATCAATATAGATGTCAATGATGATGGCGTTACATATGATGATGAGTGATGACAATGTAGATGAAGATAAGTAGATGATAAAATTAATGATTAGTTGAATGATGCAATATTGACAATGATGATTGTGGTGATGAAACTTCATTACTTTTTGGTTTCTGCCAATTTTTTCAATGGGAAAATGGTTAGCTACCTGAAATTCGCATACACACCCTTTTGAGTTATATATACTTAGTTCATAACTGTCAACTAGCTTGTTATATACCCATGCCTTGTTGGTAAGTGATAAACCTTTTGCTTCCTGTAAACTAAAGCAACACATTTGCACAATATTGAAACAAAAGGATAAAGCAATAAATCAAAACACAATTATATAATTCACTCACAATAATGCCTATAGCTCAAAACCCCACTCTCCCATCTTATGAATACCAATACCAATACCAATACTAAGCTTCACATTTTAGACATAAAAAAAGTATGTTATTATTTTAGTTTCTCAAATTACAATAGATGATGTCGATAAGATTGTGATTTTTAGTAGTAAGGTCGGATTCTCTCTTTTTTATTTATTATATATATATATATATATATAAACATGGGACTGAATACCCCATTTATTGCAATACTAGCTATAGTCACAAGTATTTGCCAGGTTAGTTTATTATACCTTTCACCATAGTTATATCGCTTTGCCTCTTGTTCAAAATTTCATGAGGAGTTATCATAATGTTTGGCATTGGATTCTAGCACATGGCCGGTCAGGCCACTGAAGTTGGCCCCCCCAAATGCTTAATTAAGAAATATTTGTTCAAAAGAACTTTTATAAGGGGATCGAGTTCAGTTTTTAAAATCGACATGCACCTTTAACAAACCATATTAGAAACTTTTTAGCAAAGTCCCACCCAAACCCCTCTTTTTCTTCTGAAACAGTGAAACGTACGCATAATAAGTAACAAAATGCCAATTGATCAATGCCCAAATGTGAACTTTTCTAAACTCCAATACATATCTTGCCCAACTGTTTTTGGGGCAAAATGTGTTTGGTTCTTTTACTTGGCAACTTCTTCCACCAAGATATTTTTAGTTGGTGCTATCTAGATGCCTAACTAACAGACCCACCAACACTTCCCTTGGCCAATACTCTTCACATATGTGACTTGGGGGAAATTTGGGTAGCACAACATGCCACTCTAGTTGTCTTTACTCGGCAAGGTCCGATATATATGAAAACGTAAGGAGTTGGCTCTAGTGCACTGGACCCAAGCTTTGTTTGAAATGTAAAACTAAACATTTATGACAATATTGCCCAAGGTAATGCTGACCCGGTAGGAGATGGAGACCTAATCCATGACCATTTAGGGAATTGGTTGAGGGGTTTCTCTCTTAATATAGGCCTTATAACGAACATTGAAACAAGTGTATGTAGGATTGGCTTTTAAATGGGATAAGGGTTTTAGAGACATTACTCTTGAGGTGGATTCCCTTTCAGTATTTAATTACATGATGAGCTAACGACTCCACCATGTGCATCTATATGCTTATCTTTCATTGTAGAAACCTGCTCACTAGAGAATGGCGAGGAGAGTTCAGGCATGTCTACCAAGAAGCTAACTTTTGTGCAGACTAACTAGCATTGAAGGGAGGCGGACAAGAAGTATGGTATTAGAAATATGTTGAGCCTCCAACTTTAATTATACCTTATCTTTGGTGAGATGTCATGCACAAAAAATCCCTAGTACATACTTAAATAGTATTGTGATGTGAATAATACTAACTTCCTATAAAAAATATATTGCAGGAGATTAAAGAGAAACCTTTCAATGCCACATATAATCATATATAATGTATACTGTTCATGGTAATAATAATATTCATGATTTCTACCGTTCTACACTTTTTCTCACAAAAAGGCGAAGGAAAAAGAAGAATCCCGTTTATCCTGTCTCTCTAACTTTATTTTTTCCTTTTTTATGGCTAAATTTTCTACTTTTATGTTTGACCCTAAGTAATAAAGTTAGTACTTTCATTGGACTTGTCCAATTTTTACAGGCTCCACCTCTCGTCTATATTAAAAAGTCTATCAGGGTTAGTCTTGTGGCCAATTACAAGGCACATAATTCCACCACTAAAGAGTGCTTCTGTCATTTCATCGATAAACATTAAAGCGTCCCCAAAAGAACATAAAAGAGCCGCAGCCTTAATTCTTTACAGCTGAGTGGAGGCATGCATTGCCCCTAGGAGATTTGGTTCCATGTTTTAATGGGAAACCCGAGTAATAGACACTGGTCAGGCTGTGTGTATCCTAGTTTGTTTTTGACAGTAGGGGAGGGTAATGTGAGATTTCATCCACAGACATCAGACACTATAAATATCATGCCATTATTATTAGACTTTCACTTGAATCTGGATGTCTTCTAATTATAATTCTTTTTTATTTTCTTTTGATAATTTTGTTCCAATTATAGTTTAATTGATAAAGTCTTCAATCATTGAATAATATACTAGAGTTCAAATCTTATTAATACAAAAAATTAGTTAGTGCCTTAGTAAGATGGTAAAGATCAATTAGTGATATGACTTTTTATCTTTTTTAGAGAAATTAGTTATAAACTTAAATAGAAATATACATCACCATATGGTCTCATTTACAAAGAGAAGCAAAGTTTGAATCCCTTTTTACTTATTACTTATTATAACAATTGAATTATAAAAAGAAAAATTTGATGACATACTGAATTGATGACATACTCGTGAAAACATAAAGACAAAGACTGAAGTTTCATATTCAAAGTGAAGAAATTGTGCACGCTATATGTCCTTCAACTTTGAAATAATACTAAAAACCTGCACCATAATCTGCAGGTAGCTTGGTACCATTGACATTTACTACCAAAGACGCTGTACAATGCTACAAAGGTCTGAAAACGTGTGAATACCCCAAGAAAAATCACTTTTAAGTAGATATTTTTCTGCCCAAGATCAAATGATCAATACTCCATTATGCATGTAAATTAAGCACCATGCATGAAGCTACTGGAACTTTCATAGGGCATCAAAAGAAACCCTTACAGAAGACCATAAAGGAATACTTTAATATGTTAGTTACAACAAGCTCTCTCTCTTGCCTGATAAAGCTCTCTTCATCCTTAATGTGTGTTTATAATTTTAGTTTTGCACATTTGTGAAAATAAACCCACTTACACAGGGTTAAAGAAGGGAGAAAAAGAACTTAGAGAGAGAATTTACATGCAAAACTTACGTGATTCTGCAGTATGCCTATATTCACAAGCGGTGACAGAAAAAATTTCACTATAAAATAAGGAGATTATAGGACTCTCACAAGAATCTAAATGCACACTTGACAGTACACGTGTATTCTAACAACAGTACCACAATAGCAATCTCACATAAAATTTCATGTATACACCATTAAATGAAATTGGAACTTAGAAATTTTTTGGATAAGACCAAACCATGAGCTTTTTAGAAAACATCTGGAACATGCCAAGTATGCGGAGTTTATGAGCAATTTGTATGAAGCATGTGGGATTGTCCTCTCCATATTATTGGTCATTTAAAAATTTTCAGGTGAGGGTTTTTCAAGTTCTCATCGTCATGATTATGATTCCATTTTCTGGGGCAAACAGAAAAGTCATCAACTTTGGAATCAAATTTAATTTATTTGCAAATTGGGGAGCCAAGCCATACAGACTCAATGGCCACCCATGTTGGGCTCCACACCCAATTTACTTCTTCAACCTTCCAACTTTTGGGCAGCTGCAAGAATTGTCAAAGGTTTCAACTTTCAAAGTTCAAGTTTTCACTCGTTTGGGAAGTCATATTTCCTAAGTAAATTGACTTCTCCAAATACTACCCAACCACCTATAGCCACGTGCTAGGCTCATGACATCAACACATGCAATCAGGATATAAAGTTTTGCATGATTTATCTAATTAGTCTTGTTGAACTTTCAAAATATTTTATTCAAACCTTAAAGTTTTTAAAAGGAAAAGTTTCATATAAACCTTGTAGCTAGTTTCAAATCATTTTGAATCTTAGAGTTTTGGATAAGTTTCATTTAGACTTTAAAATTTGAAATAAATCACTTAAACCAGCTAATCACATGATTTTTAACGGGGTTAACCAAAAAAAAAGTGATAAAGGGTTTAAATGAAATGTGTTTAGAAATGTTGAGATTTTAATGAAACATTTTGAAATTCTAAAGTTTAAATGAAGTATAAAAACAAAATTTTGAGGTTTAAAAAGTAATTTATCCTAAATGTTTTCATAATACTTTTGCAACTTGTTATGGTGGAATGTTATGATTGAAACAATATTTTTTTATGGGAAAATTATCAAATTTCATTCATTCAAGAACTTGAAATAGAGGTTACAACTGAATTTATAACAAATTCTACAATACTAGGGGTTTCTTCTATCCATGTAATGAAGTCGTCAATAAATTGAGCATGTTGGGTGAATCCATGAGCTGCCTTGTTACCCTCCTATTTGGTATGAGAGATCTCAGCACATCTCATATACAGTAGCTGCTTTAATGTCTACACAATGACATTGTCACATTGTCAATGGTTATTGGAGTCACGCTTTCTCCCTACAAAGTCGAGCGTACCAATAGAGAGTCAATTGATTGAAACAATATTACCTTTTCATATATAAATTACTGACAGACTAACACTACTTTTATTATGAAGTACTAATAATAATGGATTACGTCAAGAATTATGAAAATATTTTTGTGTAATATGACTTTTATTGTTTTCCTATTCCTAATTAGTCTTGGAAGGTGACTATCAAAAAAAAAAAAAAAAAAAAAAACAATTAGTCTTGGATGGTAAGGGATGGGACCCATCCAAGAACAAAGGGGAGGAATTTGCGATACAAACTAGAATGTTTGGTTAAAGTTAGCAAAATGATATTTTTTGAGAAACCATAATTAAAGTCAAACCACTAGTTGACTTTAGTCCTTTCCTCAGTTTCTTTCTTCTTTGTCGGCTTATGGAAAATGCAAATATCTCTTATCTTCGGATTGTTGTCTTTTTCCAGTCCCACAAAACTCAAATTCTGATTACAGATAATTACGAAAGTACGAAAGAAGGCCCAAATTGCCTCCAATTTGGGCCTTAGGTTGGCCCATCTTGGAAAATTATATTATGTCCCAGTTTTCCGTGAAGTCATGATTGCAATTTATTTTTTATTTTCACCATTTCCGGGGACATTGAGAATTTTTTAATTTTCTCCAATTTCGCGGAGATTTAGGCAAAACTTTCAAATTTTTGTCTCCAGGAAATAGTATAGTTTAGTATTGATTGTAGATGAAAAGGGCCATATACCACATTTTCATAAAATTTATAGCAAAAAAACACTATTTCGGAAATAAATGGCGATCTACCACTTTTTCTAGTACTCGAGTTCACCAAACTCGAGTACCCTATTTTATAGTTTCACCGTGGCATGGCTGACATGGCATTTGGGATTTAAAAATGCCATTTCGTACTTGAGTTTCCTGACCTCGAGTACTATATAGTGTGGTACCCGAGTCCACTAAACTCGGGTATCAATCTGTATTGGCCTCAATTGTTTCAATGCAATCATGCAACTCGGCCAATACAGATTGATACTCGAGCACATGAAGCTCGAGTACTGTGTTCAGTACCCAAGTCCATTAAACTCGGGTATCAATCTGTATTGGCCTCAATTGCTTTAGTGCAATCATGCAACTCGGCCAATACAGATTGGTACTCAAGCACAGGAAACTCGAGTACTGTGTTCAGTACCTGAGTCCATTAAACTCGGGTATCAATCTGTATTGGCCGAGTGATTTTTCATGCCCATTGATACTCGAGTCCATTAAACTCGAGTAATGTGTTAGTAGTACCCGATTGTGTCAAACTCGAGTATCAATCTGTATGTGGCCCCAATTTCTGGAGTGTAAAATCATGCACTTAAAATCTTTACGTCCATTTAATTTTTACATCCATTTGCATGAAGTTCTCGCTTATTGCTGTACTCTTAAAATCTTTACATCAATTTGATTTTGTAGTGAACCTTTTTTTTTGTTTGATAAGTTGATTTTGGTGAATGAAGCCAGAACTTTATGCAAATGGACAAGAATCTAAAGACACTGCCCAATCTCAGGACTTATAATGTGCTTGTCAGAGCATGGTGTAAGAAGAACAACATCACAGAGGCTTGGAATCTGGTATATAAGATGGTAGATTCTGGGATGCAACTTGATGCAGTTACGTACAACACAATAGCAACAGCTTATGCTCAAAGTGGAGAGACAGATTAGGCCGAAGGGATGATTTTAGAGATGCAGAACAACAAAGTGCAGGCCAATGAGCGAACTTGTGGCATGATAAGTGGGTATTGTAAGGAAGGCAAATTAAAGGAGGCCTTGAGGTTTGTGCATAGGATGAAGGATCTTGGGGTGCGCCCTAACCTTGTCATTTTTAATTCATTGATCAAAGGATTTGTGGAAATTATGGACAGAGATGGGGTGGATGAGGTGAGTTTGAACTATGATAGTCTGGCCTTCTGGTTCTTATCTTTTTCTTCCCACAAATTCTTCTCATTATTGCGTGGCAGGACAAAATTGGGAAATGCCTCGTTTGAGAAAAAAAAGCAGCATTATGTCATCTTTTCCAAACTAAATAGGGAAATGTCCCTCTTTTATAACTTGATTTTCTCAAAATCGAGTTATATAAAAAAAAAAAAAAATTCTGGAGCCCTATAGCGGCGTTTTTAAAGACCTATAGTGACATTTTCAGGACCTATAGTGACGTTTTGTAACTCAACTTCCATAAAATCCAGTTATAGGCAATTTTTTTAATTTTTTTTACCTATAACTCGATTTCATATAAATCGAGTTAAAAAACGCCACTATAGGTCCTAAAAACGTCACTATAGGCTCCTAAAAAACGTCGTTATAGGGCCTAAATCGATTTTGAGAAACTCGATTTTCAAAAGAGGGGCATTTCCCTATTTAGTTTGGAAAAGAGGGCATAATGCTGCTTTTTTTACTCAAACGGGGCATTTCCCAATTTTGTCCTTGCATGGCATATTGTTTTGATTGTTTAGCCAAAACCGTATTAGCAGTTTAATATATTCACTATTAAGTCCTCCTGTTACAATTATTAAAATCCACTTATAATGTGTTATAAGTGATCCTAAAGGGATTAGTAATGATCTCAGCAACCTTAAAAGTAAAAATCAATAATAAGCTTTACATCTCTAGCATCAAACCCACTATATATACAAGTCAAATTCTAATTGATGTAGTGACATAAATCTATACTATATATGAAAGTTCAAAACTTTTTTTTGGGACAAAAATCCTATGTTTTTTTAGTAAAGTACTAGTGCAACAGGTAATATGCCCCCACACTTATCTTTTTTTCATTAGCAAGCATTCAAATTGATTATGTCGTGTTTTTTTTTGGAGGGAAGGGGGGTTGTGGCTGCCCATCTAACTAAATTCACTGGAAACTAAAGGGAATGGGTCCACTTGGCTAGAAGCTCATGCTCTCTCTCTCTCTCTCTCTCAAAAAAAAAAAAAAAAAAAAAACAAAGAAAGAAAAGTCCCCATATATGTTTTTTTCTTTGGTTTTGGTTAGCCATCTAACTCAAACCATTAGAAACAGAATACAATGGCCCCAATGGTTTCTTTAATCAGTTGGTTTCATCTTCTCATCTTCTTCTTTTGCTTTATGAAGAAATTCACAATATTTAATATATATATATATATATTTTTTTTTTTCCCAATTGGTTGATTTTCTTCCCCCCACACCCCCCTCCCTTCATTATTATATAATATAATATAATATTATATTATGACATGCCTAAGGTTTTTTAATACTTACATGTGATCAAATGGGTGGTATATGGAAAGGCTGTTTATAAAATTACTAGCATCATAACTCATTTAGCACAACTTATATGGTAACCTTGAGAATTCAGAGGTGGTATTATTTGGGCATTTTCACTTAATCCCAGTGTTAATTTGTATAATTATTTTTTTTCAAAACAGTTCTATTTGTTTTAGAACTTAACATCCCTCCAAGCCAAATAGAAAATTTTATGAACTTGTTAAACTGTCCAGTACTGCTTTCCTGAGATGCATAGTTCATTGCAATTTGCAAGTTGTTGCTTTGTTGACATGTTCTAAGTACATTGGTTTGCATGATTAAGATCATTTATTTTCTTCTCTATCTAGTATCATTTTAATTGATTCTGTATTTGGTAGGGAAAGAAGTTAAGATTTGGTACGTTACATACTAAGATTCACCCCCATCCCCCCAAAAAAATAAAAGAGAGAAAATCTCCCTTGCCAGTAATAGTATAATGCATGGGAAGCAGTCATCACCCGTGCTTTCCCATGCATTTCTGAAATTGGAGACCCCCACTTTCAACATGTAATCAGCTGCTACAACCTCCAAGTCCTCTAGCTGGTATTCATTTTCAACACCATCATCCTCTGTCTCGCCAGTGGTTGGATCAACCTAATAGTATCGCCAAATGCATAAGTTAATAAAACAACTATGATATGTTCATGATTGACATAAATTTTCCATATCCCATCCTTCATTTTGATCATGATAACTTAAATAATCTATGCACGGAAACAACCTCAGATATTGCATAAGTTGTTGTTTTAACAAACAACGTAGGATACAGAGACTAAAGATCTACAGCTATTAACAACCACTAGAAAATAAGCTTCTTGAGTCTGCACAAAGCAAAATTTATGAGATCGTTTTCTATGTTTTTGCCTAAATAAAATTAGCACATAAAGCCCATAAATTCTACAAGGAAAAAAAATAAAACCAATATGACTAGATAATAAATATCAGACTTAATTTTAGAGGCATCAATAATATTTTTTAAAGCACCAAGAGAGGGAGAGAGACGCCAAGCATCTTCATGAGTAATCACAGTACTTATACCTCTTTAACAATGAATTTTAACATATTTGAAAAACGATGACATTTGATATTAAAATAATGGACAGTTGATATTTTGAATGCTTAACTTAACTTAAAGTAGCATATGCCATCAAGACTAGCTTACGTATTGTACAGCTACATAGCAACTCTATCAAGAATTACAGGAAACATACTATTGCTATACAACTAATACACAACAAAAGAAACCCCTACACATTTCTGCATTACACCTACTGCATGTATGAATGAAAAGTAAATATGTGGCAGATTTAGCATATCTACCGCAACTTCAATGATGAATTGTGAAAGCAAAATAAATAATTGAAAGGAGATTGTTAAGAGTCTATAAAGAAAATACCATAATCACTTATAAGCAACCTCACTCAAAAGCTTAGAACACTTTTTTTAACAATTAATGCATAAGTTTCTTTCCATACAAACAATAGTAAATTAAGATTTAAAAACCGATCATATCATAGCAATGTTTAGAACAAGTCAGAAGTCAGAACTTTTATGATCAGCATTAAAAAAATGGAAAAATTTTACATTTAAAAGGATGCCACGGTTCAAACTTAGCGTACCTAGTTCGTGAGACCACCGCTCGTCGGTACCTTGTTCTGCTTAGGGCATGTTCTTCTGTTATGCCCATCTTGGTCACACAACCCGCATTGCACCTTCCTCCCCCCCTCCTTCCATGGTGTGGTTCTCGGCCGTTTCCCACCCTCGTCCATCTCATTCCTAATTCATGTTGAGACAGGGTGACCTTTCTCTCGGATTAATTGGGGGTTAGGAAGGACCTTTCGAGTTTCTTTAGGATCTGACCTTGATAATCTATTTTTCAACGCAGGGAAAATGGGAGCATAGCTCCGGAACAGTGTGTCCACGCTATAGCATGGGTCAATGTACTGCTCTGCATCATGTCGTTACCTAATACAAACTGCAATGACATGTGAACATGGTATCTTGTACAGTTTCCATTTCTGACATGTGCAAATTCTTTGCAGCAGATTAACTCCATGTGTGTGATCCCCACGTCCAGCAGTCCCCACCAGCCAACATCTCCAGTATGTAAAACCGAGCATACTGCTGCACAAGCTCCTCACTGGCGTCAGCCGGGAGAGGGTTGCTAAACCGCTCCTCGAGTCATTTGGCTTTTACCCTTGGCCCTTCCATCACTGCAGTGTTTTTATTCCCACGAACATCTCTCGGCGGCCTATGCCCTATCAAGTCGGAACAGAGGTTGCCCCAATCATCCATACGGGTAAATCCCACCACCGGCAAGCCATCCATAGGTACCCCAATTATAACCTCCATGTCTTGCAGCGTGATGGTCATCTCACCATGGGGCAAGTGGAATGAGTGTATCTCCGGCCGCCATCTTTCCACCAATACCGTGATCAAGCTATGGTCAATGTCTATATTTGGGACCCGAAGTAGCCCATCTAACCCTGCATTTGTGATATAAGCGGCGATCCGTGAATCTAACCCACCTTCAAGCAGACCTTCAAGCAAACCTTTTTCTTGGTGACAACAAGTCAGTACACCTGGCACTTCCTGCAAACAGAGCAGCTTAGTATTAATAATAGCATTCACTAAGCACGTAATAATTACGCTTCAAACTTAAATGTCAAAAATCTTTCTACTACATATATTGACTACGATTTTGGACAAGTGCATACCTCGCCTACCAAAGTTGCATCCCAAAGCAAACTTGAACGATGCACATCCTACCTCGTCAAGACATCCTGTATAGAGGGTCCCGCTTGATGTGGGTCCATATCTGGCATAAATTAAAGATGATTAATGGCCCATTAAGTGGCTACTGGCCCATTAGGTCAAATGCAAAGCATAAACATTCTAATTCTCTTTTTAAGGAGCATGACACATGAGGAAAATTCACATAATTGAGTTCCTACTTTTTCTTTCTTTTTCTTTAATACATTTCTTTTATAAGCTTGAATTTCATTCAAGAGAGAGTGGCTATATACCTTACAAGCATTCAATGAACTACTAGACGAAGAAAAAAGTGTTATTTGTGATATAGTTTACTGGCAAATTTAAAAGAAAGAGAATTGCAGTAGGGTAAAGTGAAGGCATTTGTTTTGGATGTGTTTATGCCTGGTAGGTAAACAAAGTCATGGCATTACCGACATATACCCACAAATAAAACAACAACAACATCAAACAAAAAGGAAAGAAAAGAAGCCAATTCATGAACCTAAAAGAATATATATCTGTGGTGATTGGAGCATATACACTTGAATCGAAATTAATATAATGAGTATTAAATTGTCAGAAAAGCTAACAAATAAAACATTGCACGGAGTAAAAGGACTCATTTCAATAAAAGCATTAAACTCTCATATTACAAAGAGCTTCAAGCTGAGTTCTAGATTCTGAAATATAACACAAAAAACATTTTAAAATACTATATAAAATTTTGATACGTAATATGCCAAATTAATATTCACCAATCACATTCGTTGTATAATTATCTATTATGCTATAACTGATGCCACAAATAGATAAGTTTCAAGCTTAATCAAGAATAAATCACCAAAAGATGCATTGGTGCACAAAAATCTAAAAATGAATAAAAAATTATTGGATTGGAAGCATGAAACTCCAAATGAAGTGCAAGAAGACAAAAAGATCCTACATATTTTCTTTTCTCAAGTAATTAATCCCTCAAAACCAGCAAAGCTAGTGTAAGCAGAGCTAACCTCCCCTAATCAATCCCAATTCGCAATATATATAAGAGATATTCAAAACAATCAAGTTCAACAAGTCTACCACACAACTACTAATTTAACAAATAAAGAAACATAATTGAACACCCCCTTCACAACCCCACCACCACCATTAAAACCAGCCCTACTAGTTTGGTTCAACAAGGATCCCATCAATCACAAGATCAACTAAACTCACTTTAGCATCAATAAAGTTTAGAATTTTTAATGTTAGTGGATGTATCAATCACTATGTATTCTATGCAATTTATTTTCAAAAGAAAATAATAGGAGAGAGAGAAAGAGAGAGAGTTTCATCGATGAATTTCAAAACAATGTGTAATTCTTATCTGATATAGAAGAAAAAAAAAAAGGGAAGTTGTAATTTTTCTTTTTTTGAGAATTGCTTTTAAGAAACAAACAAAGTTTCTATGATAGCCTCAGATTAGCATTTTAGGACATTTTTCATTGCAATAAACAATACTTATTATAGTATGTAGGGTCACAATATAGGGCCCAAGCCTAAAGAAGAATTGGATGATGGCCCAATGAGCCCAATACAATAAATTTGTAGAGAATGGGTTAAAGAGCTAGACCTTAATGAAGTTAATAATGGCTACTATGGATTTAGAAGATGATCAAGCAAGAACAAGACTCATTGGATTGAATAAATTCACTGTCCGAGGAGATTATTCAGAGTATAAATCAATATAATTGTTTATAAATACCACTTTTTCTTACTGCAGTGTTTTTTTTCCCTTTTTCTTCGATCCCCTTCTTATGGGAGATCTTTCACATTATATAGTTCCTTTCAGACCATCTTAATCCTACACTTGTTAATCATCTAAGCCTTCACTTGAGTGCATGTCCTATCAGACATCCTCTTTGGCTTTCTGTGAGTTGTGGTAGCTGAGACTGCATTGTTCAGGGGTCTTCTCTACATAAATGCGGTCAGAAAAGTTGCTGCTATGCATTTAATGCGATGGTAGCATCTTTTCCTTTAGATATTTCTGAGTTCTTATCGCTTTTGTATGTGCATGAGACTCATCCTTATCGTTAAAACTTCCTGGAAGGTCACCTAGAATGCCCAAATATAGATTTGATCAGTATTCATCGTATCCGAGAAGGAGTTCCTCCTCGGACTATATTCCTCTATTCCTTCCTTATGTGACTCTCAACTTGGGGCCTCTCCCAATCATTTACTCCTCCTCGAATATGTCCATGTTCCCAGATAAGACCAAAGACCCAATATACAAATTTGGGCTCTTACCCCCATATAGTAATTTCTACACGGTGAGCAAATAATATGTTGTTGTTATGTATGCCATAATGTTTGTTATCATCAGCAAGAACGTACACAAACTTATCAGCATGATTCAGCAATAGCCCAATTACATTTTCCACCCAAAAATAAAATAAAAGGCAAAATCAAAATCAAATTCAGCTATCCCAAAAAATATATAATCAAAACAGATAATTTAAACTCCAAGCAACCATATCAATTCCAGCTCTATTTGTAGGAAAAGTACTTTTGAGTCTTACATTTATCTTTCTTCCAAATTTGAAATAACCCAAATATATTAAGCTAAGATATATAAGAATCTTGTTTCTTAGGCCCCAAAATAATTAAAAATAAGAAAAAAGGAAAAGTACTTTTGAGTCTTACTTCTTTGCACTATAGAAGCACAATATCAGCTCTGTTTTTTTTTTTTTTTTTCTTTTCCTCTTCTTCTAATTTTGAATCCAGTAAAATTTCAAATGAAAGACGTAACCCTAAAACTAAAAAACTGACCTTAGTGTGAGACAATGAGAGAGCTGAGTGAGAGGTCGTCGACGAGAGTCTTCTGCAGCCGATGGAGTGAGGGTTTGGGGTTTGTATGTTTGGGTGTGAAGGAGAGTGAGAGTGTGTTCATAGTAAGAAAGCTGAGTGAGAGGTCGCTGACGAGAGTCTTCGACCGTCGACGAGTTTTCTGCCACCGATGGTGTGAGGGTTTGGGATTTGTATGTTTAGGTGCGAAGGAGAGTGAGAGTGTATTCTGAGAAGTGAGAGTGAGAAGTGAAAGTGACAAATAAAGTTGAATCTTGGGTTTTTTTAGTACTGTGTAACCCGAGCCATACTCGAGTTATATAAACTCGGGTACCATTATACAATACTCAAGCCCAGGAAACTCAAGTACGTAGTGGCATTTTTAAGTCCCCAAATGCCATGTCAGCCATGCTGCGGTGGAACTATAAAATAGGGTACTTGAGTTTGGTGAACTCGAGTACTAGAAAAAGTGGTAGATCACTATTTATTTCAGAAACAGTGTTTTTTTGCTATAAATTTCATAAAAAGGTGGTATTTGGCCATTTTCGCCATTGATTGTATGTTCTGATTTGTATACGTTCATAATTAAACATTTGTATAAGCTAAAAGCAAAATGGAGTTAGAACTTAGAGTTACGGGATAGCTTTGTTATTAGATGTGTGTTGTGGTTTAGCCACTGAAGTTTTTTCGTTTTTGTTTTTATGTATCTTTGATGCGTGCGCCTTCTGCTAATAAGGAAAAAATTATTTTGTTTAAAATTTTTTTTAAGGATTAGGTTATGTTTTGGGGTAAAATTGGTTGATTGGACTTAATTTTTTTTTTTCTACTTTATTATTGGTAATTTTTGTTGTTAGGCTAATTATTTTGAGCTTGTATAATTTTTTTTAGATTTTAGATCTATAGATTTTTTTTTATGATCTTTAAAAAGACGAAAAATGCTAGGGTTACAAACTTTTTTTCAAATTAGTAATGTAGTGAATAATTGTTAGTAAGTAAAAAAAATGGTGTAAGTGGTGGACTCAGATGCGAATCAACAAGAATTTGTTACCATAATAGTTTGTAAAAATGTTGTAAAAAAATTTATAGTTATAGCATTACTTTAAAAATAATAATAATAATGTTAAGAGGGGGAAAATGTTATTTTATATAACAAAATTGCTAAAATTAGTTCCTATGTATATACTAATATTTAATAAATAAAAAAAATTGGGGTGGCAAGTCAAATAGTGGCCCCGTTTATGGCCAAAATCCTTATAGTACAACTGGTTGACATTTCCAAGTATTTTCAAAGGAAGCATGAAGGTTAAAATCTCCATCTTTCAATTATTGAATCATAAAAGAAGAGGATGACATTTATCACAACTATTCACATGACATGATCTCAGGGTTCAAATAGGGAGTTTTACGGTCAATGGCATCACCACCACAAATGTATAATAGCAGAGCTCCTGGCCCCATCGTGATGGCCTCTATAATCTATATGACTACTAAAGTTGAGAGTTAGAAACTTGCATGATGAAATAAAAGCCAAGGAGATTGTAAATCTTATTAGAAATCAGCATATATAAGGCTAATAAATCCATACATTCACTTGTTGATGAATGCAGATACCATATTAACAATCTTTCAGCAGAGTTTTGTTGAACACATGCAGTTACAAGGAGACTAATAAATGAACATATGTTGCTCTTTGGTTATCATTAGATGCCTCGACTATGTATCATTACCACAGTTTTCTTGAATGAAAGCCTCTTTCAACTTAAAAATAAAGCCACATAACTTATACTTTACAAGCTACCGTATGTTTGGTTAGTTTCTTGCTGTGATGTGATAACCTGCTCTCTGTCATTGGCATCATAGCAGAAATTTATTTTGTCAAATCTGCTGGATATGTCTTTTGTGTCAACTTGATTTTATGGACCACAGAGCAGATAAGCATGAGTTTGCATAATTGCATATGGTTCGGACTCCACCAGATCTCTCCTCTCACCAATTATTTTGCATAACCTTACTTCGCATCACCAGAGTCCAGACATGTGATTTTCAGGCTTTGTGATCTGCACTGAAGTTAGATATTTAAGCTTATAAAGTTTTAATACGAGGAATCTTTATATTGGATTTACTTTTAGGTTTACATCGCAGCCTCAATCTCACTTTTGCTGAAAGTGGGGGTTTGGGAACTGTGGGGAAGATTTAACGTGTGCAACTTTTTTGTATTGGTTTTAGATTTGTGGAATTTGATGCATCTTAAACTTAAAGTACAGTTGTGTACATGTTCTTACAGCAGATCCAGCCATTCTAAGCAATTTGGCTTTGCAAAGAAATAAAGTAGTGTCAGGGATACTATATATTTTTCATAATTGCTAATATAGCTTGTTGCGATTAGAGTAACACTATTCATATATGAATCCACTATTGACACTACTTTTATTATGAATCAGTCATAACAAGCTATACTAGTAGTGATGAAAAATATTGTGGTCCTAGGTTCACGGATCTAATTTACATAACAAGAGAGTCAACGGAAGAAAGGGAAATGGAGAATCTGTTGTTAATATGTAAACAACATTATTTTCCTTTACAGGTCTATATTGGGAATGTCCAACTAAGCTAGCATCACTTGTTAGCTCATCAATAATTGCCACTAGCTTTAAGGTCTTAGCTTCCTCTCTTCTTTTCTTCTTTTTAATTATTTTTTTTAAGCAAAAAAAAAAAAATGGTGCAACACTAGAACTTTTTAGGAGTTCACACATCTTAATAGAACTATCAATCAAACATGCTATCTCAAACAACATTTTTCAGTGTTTAAACATTAAAAACTATGGGCCCTCAAAAAAAAATTGTGTTTGGTAGGAGTTATTCTATCAATAGTGTTTGAGTTATAGTTCTCAATTTTAAAGTGTTTAAAACATGTATTTTAAAAACTCACTATACCAATTTTTCGTTTTCAAGCAACGTTGCTGATTGGTATTTTTGTAAATAAATTGGAACCAATTTCAATGCCTTAGTTTACAAAAGAAGAAGACGTGCCAAACCGCAACTACTTCAACATGACTACGATTTAATCATTCAACAAACCAATCTTTTAATAATATTTGCTAGATTTCTTACTATTAGTTGAAATGAAATTGATATTTCTATTCGCATGACATACTTTGACATTTGATTAATACCTACCTCAAAAAATGTCTATAACTAATAGCCTAAATGCCTGATTAGTAGGAAATTTGCAGCAATCTTTGTGTTAGGTGTAATGTACTTTCATCGTTAAATTCCTATGGTGCACTTGGAATATTGAAATTGGTTCCCGTGTGAAAATGTTATCAATTTTTTGTCACATTAGTATAAAGATTTATAATAAAGTTTAGGTCCAGTGCATCAGATAATATTTTTATAGTTCTTTTGATTTTAGTGATAATATATTATAATCAAAGCTATAAAAGAGACTACTAGAGCTTTTCTTTTTAACTAAGTACTCTTCGACGTGGCCAAAACCTGTACAGAAACGAAGCGTGGAGAAGCTAGGTTTAATTCTCTCTAGAACGTGAAACAGGTGAGAATGTTTATAATCTTTTATAATCACATTTAACTGGACTACCTAATATTATTTTGTCCCCTGTCTCATAAAGTCCCATCTCCATTATCTTTGCCTATTTTTAATTGGGTGATCAAATTTGAGGATTGAGTGCTAGTGGCTTTTAACCTAACTCTCATGCCACGTGCAATTAATTAAGAGATAAAATCTTTGACCCTCCTAATGAAATATTAGTTTAATTATATTAAAAATAAAGTTTAGGATTTTGTATGCCAGATTGCCACACTGATATGAAAGATAGTACTAATGAAATCATTAGAGAGAGATTAAGAGTTATAAAGCATACTTTGTTTTAGCATAAGAAACACAGACACGGGTATATATGACATAGTGAACACAAACAATTTTTGAAAAATTATAATATAAAACGATTAGTACAATGCCAATATTACAAGGTACGACACGAATACTACACTCTAAATGAAGTGCCCATGTTTCCTTGGTTTTTATAAAAGTATACTAAAGATATTACTATATCTGAAAAGTCTTCAAGCCTTTGAAAAGAAATTGCTAAACTTACTTTGCCAAATTTGCACTCTGCACTTCTAAACTCAAAAGTTAAAAAACAAAAAAAATGTCATTTCATAGTGTTGGCAAGTAGTCTAGAACAACTAATTCTATATTTCTATTCAATCTAAGAAGCCTCTTGACAACATGCACTGTAAAATCAGAGAAGGTTGTAAATAAAATGAGTTTCACCAAACATTATGCAACTTTATTAAGTTGACAGAAGACGTCAAAATTCAGTAACACATTTTTGGATTATAGGCCTTTTTCACTACTATTGCAGGTTGGAGGAAAACTCACCATCTAGTAATGTTATACTATGCCACGATTGATAATGAAATGATCAACAGAGTCATTTTATGAGCTGATCAATAAGTGTCAATCAAATTCAATGGACTTCATAAGCTTTCAGCTCAGATAGCAACTTGTTGTGCAACGCTGGAATCTCTAATATCAATTATTGTGATTTGGGGTTAAGGAAACTCAAACCAAAACTGAATAGGAATTTGAGGTAATATTCAACACAACTCGATTGAAACATGTTTATCAATCTTAATTGGATTTCTTTTGATGTCCCATGGCACTTTTAGGCTTTGCACAATAGTTTTTTTTTTTAACCATCTTGAGTGTTATTGAATTGCATAATGCAACCATTTAAAACAGCCTAATTGCCTTTTGGTCACACCATATGAGGTTGGTGAGATGAGGCTGCCCCAACCTGTCAGCATATAGGCATGTCGAGAATCAAGACTGTATGGTACATGACACCAATAAACGCATTATCATAAAATTAAAAAAAGAAATTTACAAAATTATCTTGAAGCCTTAGTGATTACCTGCTTATTAAACAAACAAATAAAAACATCATATGGAAATGGAGAAGACATAAGCGTGTGTTTGGATAAGTTTCGTTAGCTTACTAGTTTATTACTTTATTTATTTACTTGCAGTTTATTTATTTATTTTTTTATTATAGATATATTATAGTTCAAGTGACCCAAACCATTGTAGGCTGATGTATTTGTAGAACAAGTATGTTAATCTTAGGTTAGTCTATGGTTAGCCTAGTATTAGTCAACTCCTCTCTAGTATATAAACTTTATATTGTGTTCATTGTAACATTGTAACACAAGTGCATAATATAATATGTAGTTGTCAATGACTTTCTTACTGTGAATATAGGCCGTTAAGCTGAATCATGCGCGTAAACTTTTGTGCGTACTCTTTCTTTCATGTTTTTTCTTATCATTCAATCATTATACACAATCACACAACTTTTATATTTTTAAAGCCTGATTTTTTTTAGTGACAATTGTACTTCTGTCAACTTCTAATAAATAAGCAAATAATAACAAAAAGTTAATCCTACCTCACACTCTGCACACATAACCTATAGAAATGGTAAATTTTAAAACAACATTCAGCCCCTTTAAGCTGCTAATTTTCTTGGCATCTCTTGCAGGCAATAATGGAGCATTGAACAAGAGGAGGGTGGAAGTTAAATCATAAATGCGTGAACGCAAAAGAACAAGACAGGGAAAATTAGCTTTTTTCCCTAACCTCCAAACCCAGCTATGGTCCTCGTCGAATGAAAATAGCTCTTAATGGTGTTAGGTCTCCTGTCATTTTAAGGCACAACAAGAAAAAACACTGGAGCAATAATTTCAAAACCGTGATGCCATCAAAGCTATTTTGATCACTTTTCTTATCACAATTTTTGGCCATTGCTCAGT
This sequence comes from Quercus ilex subsp. ballota, assembly GCA_032727855.1. Classification (NCBI taxonomy): domain Eukaryota; kingdom Viridiplantae; phylum Streptophyta; class Magnoliopsida; order Fagales; family Fagaceae; genus Quercus; species Quercus ilex. The sequence continues at coordinate 65,494,602 of CM064910.1, forward strand.
ACTAATCAAAGCTGAGAAATTTAAGGCAACCTTAGTCTTTAAGCTTCTAGATCATGGTCCCCTATGTCAATTTGTACACAAAGTTTCATACGGGAAAACAGGGGCGGCGTCACCTTATGGCCAGACTGCCAGAGTGGTCCCAAGACCAACTTGACCTGGGAAAAAAAAAATTTATACATAATAATTTAAAATTTTATATTTATCTACCTTTAAAAAAAAAATCTGGGAACACCCTGAATTTTTTTTAAGCCAATAAAATTAAATTTTGGTCCATAATTTGAGCAATTTAACAATATATAGTAAAAAGAACCACATGCTTTTATATTCTTTTAACCCTATACTACAGCTTTACTTTTAGTTTTTGCTTTACCTGATACACTGTCATTGTATGACTATTTTTCTTCAAAAACATTATAATATATATTATACAACTAATTGGTCAAAGTCATGTAAATTTAACTTTTTTCATTATACAACTACTTTTCTTTTTTCTTTTTCCGATAATTTTGATTAAAAAAAAAGTAGTTTTAGTTAATTAAGTGAATAAACTTAAAAAGTTAGTTAATTTTTATATAACATCAATTAATTCATTATATATATATATAATAAACTTTTTATTTTTATGATTATAATTAAACATGTGATTGTCCATTCTAAGAAAATTTGATAAAATTTACATGAAAAGTGTCACTAAATATTATGTTTTTACATTTTGCGATCATATTATTAGTAATAAACTTACTATATTTTTATTTATATAATTTAAAATTTTATTAATTATTTTATTTATGATGTCACTGGTTCGACCATCGGTCCGATCAAAAAACCAGTAATCAATTCATTTTTCGGATCTTTCACCGTACTGGTTTATAAAACTATGGAAAAAACCCCCAAAAAAAAAAAAAATGAAAGAAAATCTGGAAAAAAAAAATTATAATAAAACCACTAACAAGGCCCGAACCAAATGCTAATAGAAAAACCCAATACAAGATCAATCTCACCTCAAACTAAGACCATCACTACTCCAACACCAACACGATTACGTTTTTTATTCAACAAATATTTTTAAAAAAAAATCCTCACTGCCTTAGTGCCTTGCGGATTCACAAGTCATTAAATAATTTAAACTAAAAATAAATCAAATCTAAAAGCTAAAAGGAAATAAGAAACTCACTTACTCTCCCTAGTCATCACCTTCCATCCCTGTTCAGCAACACTAACAACAACCACAACTGAACTCCAGAAGCTTTATGTTGTAAAACTTTATGTATTTGCGTATTTTTTTATTGTTGTTGTCAATATATAAAATTTTCTTTTTATTAAATTGTGTAATTTATACTTGTTGAGTAACACCCTGAAAAATATTTCTAAAATTGCCACTGCAGGAAAAATTGATAGAACCTTTCCTCCAAAATTGAAGTCATCCCCATATAGCACTAACTGGATATTTCAGTCAAAACACGTTTTCCTTTGGATTAATTTTTGATGAAATTTTTATTTTCTTATTTGTTGAAAATTGACAAAAGGACAGTTTCACCAATAAATAAATAAATAAATAAGTGTGATATTAAAAAGATGTTCATAAACAAACATAACTACAAAGTTTTATTTCCAAAATTTTAGAGTTGGTAATGAATCATCCACAAATTTGTTAAGTTAACCGTATATATTCTTTTTTTTTTTATCATTTTATTTAATTTAAAATCATAATTTTTATTATTTTCTTAATTAACATGTCCAAAAAAAAAAAGTTATATAAAAACAAATAAGTTAAAAAGTCCACAAAAAAAAATTACAAACTCACATTACAATTCTCAATCTCTTATACTTAATGCAAAAGTAAAGTAAAAACCTTCTCACCCTTGTAGCCTTCTGTACAAAATTGTAAAAAAAAAAAAACACTAAAAATAATTTTACTTTTATAAAATAAAAAAATAAAAAAATTATGGGTCAAAGAGAGGGAACCCATATTTGCCAGACTTTAATATCACAATCCAAACTACCACTGTAGACCAGATAAGAAGTACCACAATCAGAAGAACCACTTTTACCACCGTTATTATTACCATCAAGGGCCACTGCCAAGGACTTAACTGGGCGTCTATGTCCTTCCAACACACCCAAACAAGAATAGCTCTTCCCAATTCCTCTCCTCCAGATCCTAACAGTGTTATCAGCAGAACCACTGCACACCAAATCTGACACCACAGCCAAGCACAATATAGCTTTGGTGTGACCTCTAAGAGCACCCACTAACACCATTTGACCAAAATTACTATCTATAGCTTCACTATCTTTCTCCCACACAAGAATTGATCGATCACAAGCTCCCGAATATAGCACAGACCCATCACTGCTTAGAGCCAATGCATTCACAGCTGACTTGTGCTTCTCTAATGTAGCCACTAGTGAATGTGAATGTGAATGCTCTTTGTAATTGTCCCCTGCTTGCTTTCTCTTCCACACCTTGATTTTCTTATCAGCTGAACCCGTGTAAACAAATCCATCTTTGGACAATACTAAAGCATTGATTGCATCATCGTGTGCATTCCCAACAGACTCGAAGCACTTAAAATCATTGGTTCGCCAAATCTTGAACGACCTATCCCACGAAGCTGAGTATAAAAAAGACCCATCTTTGGATATAGCAAGTGCAGAAATAGAATCAACATGATGTACCCACGTACACTTCTTGTGTCTACGTACTTTTACGTAGTTCTTGGCAGAGAAAAACCTTGAAAAACGATCATTCAACGTTGGAAGAGTGGCTATGCACTTGTACTTTTGGTTTGGGGTATTGTAATCATTGTTGTTATTATTGATCTTCCACACACGGATTTTGTTGTCTTGATGAGCACTGAATAGCTTATCTTGTTCCAAATCTACTACAAGGGACTTCACCGCACCGTCGCTTAGAGCAACCACGTTGTCCACTGAATTATTGCTTTCGAGGCCAAAAGGGCCTCGGCTAAATTGGCTTATTTCGCTGTTGGAAGAGCCACTGTAGAGGAATTTGCCAGCGAGAGTTAGAGAGGACACGTAGGAGGAGTGGCCTTTGATAGTGGCTATGCAGAGGTGTTGGGCTGTGTTTGGATTAGGTAATGATTGGTCATGTTGTTGGTGAGATGGTGAGGTGAGAGAAGGAACAGAGGGAAGACTTGGTTGGGAAGAAAGTGTAGAAGAGCTTAATGAATCTGATTGAGATTGTGACTCTGAGTCTGTGTGGCAAGGCAATGGACATGGAAGAAGCCCCATGTTTTTTGTGTGCGTGTTCTTTTATCACAACACTCAAGAGGAAGAGAAAGAGAAATAGTTGAAGAGACAAAGGGTTGGTTGGCTTTTATAGAATGGATCTGCCTACGAGTAAAGAAAGCATCAAGTTGAGGGGAGGTGGATAATACTATTTTTGTAGGAGCCAGTTTTAGCTATCATAGGGGATACTTTTTTCTGTTTTTTTGGAGGCGATAATAGCATAGGTGAGGTGTTACTTGATAGAAAAAAAAAGGTGACCTTTTTGTCTGGAAAATATTAGCTAATAGTAGATATTTTTAGAACATTTTATTTGTAAGGTTAATTGTAAAATTAAAGTTAATGACTAATATTCAAAATTTTGTAAATAACACTATCCTTTTTTTATATATGAAAATCTTGTATACATGATTATCATTAGCTCACTACCTTTATAACTACATTATAGCTATCACATTTGTCAAATAAAAAAGATTATTTATTTGTGAGTGAGATAGAATATAATAACTATCTCATATCTCATGCATCCGACATATGTATTTTCTCTTCTACAAATATGTGAGAGTACATATCTTTCTCTTAGAACGAGAAAAGTCAAGCATAGAATTTTTTTTTATGAGATTCACACATTTGTAAGAGAGATAAGAGATATATCCGACAAATAAGATACCTAATCGATAGCATGTCTAGCATATAGAACCTCTTTTTTTTTTTTTCATTATTTTCTTTTGTTCTTGTTTATTTATAAGCTTTATAAAGTGAGACATTTTTTCCCTCTTATATGCTATCCAATTTCTTATGAAGTTTGAAGTATCTCCATAACCACATTGTAATTTTTATATATAAAGAAGATTATTTATTTGTGAGAGTATCATAATGAAAAAATAAAAAACCAAGGTAGCTTTTTTCTGCTTCTTGATTAGAATTCTCTGTCTCTCTCAAGTCTCATTTAGAATTGGAGTAATATGTCTCCCTCAAGTCTAGTTTCTTTTAAGTTTCGAGGAACGCTCCATATTCTCTCTCTCTTTGTTTTTTAAGTTTCTATGGAGATGGGTCATGTTCCCCTTCTGTGGAATAATACTTCTTAAAAAAGAAAAAGTCTCAGCTAATATTATATTTGCATTTCTTATGAAGGTTGAACTTCATTATATATATATATATATGAACTTCATTCTTGATTTTACTTATAATGAGAAAAGCAGTTAAAAGAATATTGAAAAAGGAAGGAAAAGAAAAGGAAAGATGGATGGCGGTGCTAAAGCAGGCTTGCAAGTTGCAAATAGCAACAATTCAGAAAAAAATAAAAAATAAAAGTTGGAAATTGCAACCCCTCACGCCGTCAAACTTGAACTGCTCCCATACAACTTGATACTTAATTTTATCCTTTTCACTTTTCAGCCCAACTGATGGGAAATGTCGACTCGTTTTGTGGGTTCAGACTTCAAACCTCTTGTCCAAACTTGAGATAAAACCAGCACAAAATGTGCTGTACTCAACTACGGAATTTCTTGACATGTTGTACTCTTGGTTTGCTTTTTGTTTGTAAGTTGTAACTTCTTTTTCTTATTAAAAAAAAAAAAAAAACTATTCGACTACACATCACGTGACGACAATGAATAATACCATGTGTATCACAAGGGCCTTAATGAGGCTATCATCATAAGCATAACACATTCTTTGAAACGTCATTGCTCAAATAGCAAACATCATGTAAATCAATACAAGAACTTCTATCAATACTATTAAACCACATCTGATCATGTCTGGTAACAGCTTTTGGATGAGATGGGAAATTGGTTGGTTATTGGTAAGAGCATTTCACATCAAATGAGTCTAAACTTTGGGTGAATAATTAGTAGAATTACCTGTAGTGCAATTTCTGCTGCAGTTTACCAACAAAACCAGCAGTGGTTTTAGTTTTACTGCATACTATTGCCTTTTGTCTGGTAACAGCTTTTGAGTGAGGGGAAATTGGCTGGCTATTGGTAAGAGCATTTCACATCAAATGGGTGGGTGAATTAGTAGAATTACCTATAGTGTAATTTCCCCTGCAATTCACCAATAAAACCAGCTTACTATTGCTCCGCTCTTGCTCCCACTGTCCCACATACATGCTGGTTTGGAGGGACTGCCCAGCAATGGGTTCCACCACAGGAGAATTAGCAATGGTGAATGGTTGAATATAATTAGTCCATGTTTTATGTATGCTAAACAGCCTATATTGCTGACCACCACCCTTAAATGGATGCATTGTTTTCTTTTTTGATGGTTTTGAGAATGATTGATAGAACCAGATGAGTTTTAACACTTAAATTATTTTATTGACTTATTAAAGGTTGGATGATCTGGTCCAGATAGATGGGTCCCGTCCAATATTGAAGGTTTTCTCCTGTTAGGGTCATGTAATTGTGTGTCAAAAATCAAAATGTTGTCAATTGTAATTGTTTTCTTGACTCTATGTTGTAAGTCTTGTGTGTCTTAGACTCCTAGTGATGTATGTGAAAATCAAGATTCAAGACAAAGAATCAAGAAACTGCTCAAGGTAACTGTTGCTACTGTTAGCTCGACTGCAATTAAGCTTGACACCACTCGACTAATCAAGTCGCTGGATTACTGAAATCTTAATTCAGGTTCATGATCGACAAGTAAATCTCTCTCTCTCTCTCTCACCAACTAAATAACTAAAGATGTGAAGATTGGTGATCAGTTGAAAATGCTGCAACAATCTACGGACATGTTGTTGCTACTATGAGAACTTCAAGTTTATAATTGAAGTCACGAATTAGGGTGTTCTATTGAAGAGAACCACTGTCGAAGAGTTCAACTGGGTTGAAGTTTCGTGGGGTCACAAAAATAAGTTCTACTGGAGATAAAAATTTAGAATTAGGGTTAATTCTATTAAACTTTGATTCTATTAGTAGATTCTTCCATAAATGGTAAGTGTTAAACCCTGAAATGATTATTTCCTTCATAACTATATTGTGGACTCAATTATTTTTTTGCACTTTATTACTGAAAATTGGTTATGTGACATGTTTAACTGAATTCAAATCCAAGAGTATAATTGACTAATAATTTGAATTGACTTACATTTGGTTAAAATCAATCAATTAGGATCTAGACAATCTAAAAGTAAGCTTTCAAACTTGTGTGTGTATATATGTATATATTCTAAACAAAATACAACCTTAGAGTTGTATATTCAAATTTTAAAACTTTAAGAGATAAAATCATAATAATCACAAACTCTAAAGGTATGACTGCAATGTTGAAATTTAAAACATTAACCCAATTAAAAATTTCAAATAATTTAATGATAACAAAGAGTTATATCAAATGTTCCTTATGAATGTTTGTGAATATATACTGTCTTTTCCACACACACAAAAGAAAGAAAAAAGAAAAAGAAAAGGTGTATATATATTGCCTTACTTTCTTCTTTATTTTATTTATTTTTTTGAGAAAGTATATATTGTCTTACTTGAGAGAGTCCTGCAGAGTTATTTGGAGCAGCCCTGGACCAGTAGTAAAGCAAGTAAAACACAACTTCTTCTTTACTTTAGAGAAGCCCAACTCTTTAATTTAGAGAAGCCCAACTCTTTTAATGTTTAGTGTGAAATAACATAAAAAAATAAAAGGCACGTGAGAGAAAACAGTATATGGTATACCACAGCCCGAATATAACTTGAAGTTAGCTTACAACAAAAGATAGGTGGTGACACTGGTGAGTGAAATAGCACAGAAGAAAAGATTAGTTGAGATGGAATCCTTAGCTAGTAGATCATTGCAATGGCTGCCTTAGGTTTTGCCACAAGCAGGAAGAGTATTCAATCAACATACCCATTTGGAATTGCAATGACTGCTTTAGGATTTAACACTAGGAAGATTATCCAATCAGCAAAGCTGGCTTGGGTCTAGTTTTAAGATACAATGCTCAACGGTATGCCAAGGCAGTATATAAAGCTCCCCCTGCTCATGGGGGTTGTTGACCATTCATTGACCAAGTGCTCACGAGGTATGGATTCAAAGATTTTTTATTTTTTTAAAACAGGATTGAAAGATTTTTTTTTTTTTTTCAATACATCAATAGTTGGGGATAGGAAAATTTAAATCATGAATTTTTCCGTTGGATATCCATTAATGATACGAAGATTGAAAGATTTTTAAGGGTCTTAAAATGTGATATTCTCCTTACAAAAAGACATGTCCAGAGATATTAAATTGAACTCTTCATTATCCATTTGGTCTCCCATTAGGCCATAATTGGAGCACAGTTAGATTTTCCCAATTTCTTTACAAATTTAAGGGCCATGAGTAAATGAGCGTAATGGCTGAATCCTATCCAATTAATAATCCAATAGCGAATATACTCTCACTCTCCCATTGTTAGCAATCTAGCCCATATATGCGGCCTTTTATGCGTAGGCTCCAAGCCTTAGCCAAGGCCTTCTTCACTAATTACCCCTTTTCTCTCCTATTTTTACTTCTTTTTTTGCTCCCCATCAGCAGTTTTCACCCCCAAAAATACACACCTTAAATTTAATGTTCACTGTAAAATGAAATGATTTAAAATTTTCAATTTTAAATGTAAGGGGTTAAAGTGATAACACAGAACTGAAAACATCTTTAATAGTTCTCCAAGTATATAGTTTAAACCCAGCATTCCACTTATTTCATTATCTATCTATCAATATACATATATATATATATATATATATGATAAATATAAATATTAAATACAATACAATACCTAAGTTCTTCCCTTTCGCTTTTTAAAAAAAAAAGTTTTACCCTTTTACTAAAACTCGGGTATAAAATTTTAAAGCAAGCAATCACTCTAACAATAATAGTACTTACACAACAATTTTACTACATTTTTATTATAACATTTGAAATGATAGATTGCAATTAGTGTAACATTACTTTTCATATGACTGTAAGTGATATAATTTTTCTTGTACACCAGTTAAAATCTTACCTGTGGAAAAAAATTGTGTATCTTTAGTGACGCTCAATAATTTAGATGCAAAATGAGTGAGCTTGAAATCAAAGTAATCACAAGGCCATAACATGTGGAGAAAGTCTACAGCCGACCAAGAATTGAATTCATTTTTGCTGCTATCGTTTGAATGCGATGATAGAAACAAAAAGCCTTCACATCTCATCTGTATATAAACCAAATACATAAATTACATCATTTTTTTTTCCTTTCTGAATAATAATGTATGGTATTAAAAGTTTAAAACTGAAAAAGGATTAAATGTGAATTCAAGAACAAAAGTTTCCAAAAATTGGGCTTAGGAAAGGATTCACATCCAAACCAATAAAGTAGCGTGCACCAGCCCGCTGCTGCATTAGCCTCCACCGCAATAACCCAAACAAAACACATACTAGACTATAAATGGAGAATGAAAGTCTGACAATATCTTTGATGACTCCTAACTTTCAAGTTTCAATATATTATTCCATGTTTATTATGTATGTATAAGTTTATACCAACATAGACAATAAAATCATGAAATCATAACGAGTCAAAGTCATTATTTAATCATTTTAACAGTGCTTGATAGGAAGTAAACAACAAAAACAAGTTAGTTCTTTTAGTACTACAAATAAACTTGCAATTTTTGTGATTGATTGTTTGTCACTTTCACATGAATTCATCATTTTTTATTCACTAATCACAGTCAATTATATAAAAAATTATAGCATATAAAAAATTATAGCAAAAGTTGTGTATTTTTTAATAGGTACTAGATTTTTTGAAAACAAATATTTATTATATTATCTTGGACAGTGTATATAATAAGGAACACAAACATCATTAACAAAATAGAAAAGTTTTGGAACTTAAAATTTTCAAAAAGTTGAACATGATTTAACTCAACCAAACGGAAAAGTCCAAAATAATAATTATTATTGACAGAACCTCCCCATGACCAACATATTTCACATATTGACATATAACCACCCCAATAAAAAAAAAAGGGGTTAACCTCTCATAGAGTCAGAGTACCTGCATGTTGTTAGAAAGAAATGTGCAAAACGTTGTGGTGTAGTCTGTTTTTGTTTTTAGGTGAATCATTGTAGTGTAGTACGTATTTACTTCAAGTACCATGCAAATCACACTTTTAGATAGCTTCAAATATTTTGTATCCTTAACAATATATAAACTCAAATTATGCTCCCTAATTCAACTAAAATTTAAGTTAAAAGATGAAAAATAAACTGTATCATATACCAATCATACATACAAATCACTGTACATCCATATACCTAGACAAATAAAGAAATTTTGGATAAATTCTATAAACATACCTTGAAATTTGGACTAATGTCAATCAAATTCATATTGATCAGTTTTGTAAAGTCTTGAACCTGATTATCATTAGTCCAAATCTTAGTATATGTTAATGAAATTTACTTTTTTTTTTTTTTTTTTTTTTTTTTGGAAAAGCATAAATAAAGTATATACTTAAAAACTAAAAAAAGAGTAAAAATCCAAACCCAACGGCCAAAAAGGCTCGAATGCCCAACAGAGAGCTCGAAATCAAGGCGCCACCACCATCACTAGTTTCACGACCAGATGACGGCGGAGATGAACCATTGTTACCCGCCGGGTTCGCTCCGTACAAGTACTGAATCCCCATAACATCATCGCTATGAAGCTCGACCTTCCTAGTCCTCGACGTGATCGCAGGGTACATGATCGACTCCACCACCGACGAATGTCCGAGCCCAAGCAGATGCCCAATCTCGTGCACAGCCACCGACTCTAGATCGATCGCCGCGAGCGACGCGGACCTGGTGACGTCGTCGTCGACGACCCACAACTCGGCGGAGTCCAAATGGAACCGCCCGCTCGGGGGCGAAAACGCGTGGGCCAGCGTTCCCAAGATCCCGTCGAACGGCTCTCCGTCGCCGTGGTCGCCGTTGAAGAACCCGATCGTAATGTCCGCCGAGTACGGCGAGGTCGACAGCTCGAACGTCAGCGGCGTCACCCTGGACCAACGGTCGAACGCGCGTGCGAACACGCCCCTGATCTCGCCGGTGATGCCTGTTTCTGGATTGAACGCGTAGGTTAGGTCGCGGTGGCCTTCGGGCCAGCGAGGTTCGCCGGGAAAAAACGCGTAGCGAGAGACAACGCTGAGGAAGGACGAGGTGGCGTTCTGTTTTCCGGAGTTCATGGCCGAGGTACCGTTGACGATGTCGGCGACGCCGCACCTGGGTTTTACGATCTGATGTACGGTGTGGTTGTCGAGCCTGCCGGTGACGTTAAGGTTGAAGTTTTTCTGGTACGTTTCGACGGCTGACTTGAGTGCGTCGTCGAAATCGTCGGTGAAGTTCGACGTGTCGTTGATGTAACCGAAGTAATGGAAGTACCTCTTGAGCCTGTTCAAGCCGTCGACTCTTTGGCCAAAGTGGTGACCGGAGAGGTTGTGGAACGATTCCCAATGGCTTCTTGTTGCGTTTGGCCATGGCGGAATCGAAGTTACGTTGGTAAAGAAGTGAGCTGAAATTGGATTTGGAATATACAAAAGCGAAAGAGATAGCAGCAATGCCGAGTGGATCAATCTCATGGTTATTTTATTTATAGGACAAAGAGATTGATGAAAGAAAATGAGAGTAGAATTTCGGGTTTATAAAGAGATAGAGATAGAAGATTGTTGTTGTTGTTGTTGCTGGGGCGTTGAAATGTTCATGCACCACGTCAGAGATAGATGATTGGTCAATGTATCTAATTTACTAGTTTCTGACTCGTGCTCTGCATGATTTTTTTTTTTTTTTTTAAGAACGTAAATATATAAATTTTATTTTTGTGGATATTGTTATGGACAAAATCACATTTTCATTTTTAATGTAACTTTTTTTTAGCATCAACATATAATTGAAAAGCAAACACATGGAAAATTAAGATTATTTTTATAGAGTGTATTAAACAAATAAATAGTGAGAAATCAAGAAAAAGAAACTAAGAAAAGCTCCTTTATTTTGCAAAAATTGAAAGAAAAAGAGATATCCACAAAAACACATTCTAATATATTAATAAAAAATTAACATCAACAAAAACAAAGCAAATGTGGATTTTTTTTTTCTATGGTTTATCAGTAACCAAACAATTGAAATTAAGAGAAAGAAATGCTAAACATATAAAACATCAAACAACTTTTGGGTGAAACTGTATAAACAAAAAGAAAATTCAAAATGCACAAAGCATAATCCATAAATGCACAAAACATATATAATCCATAAATCAAACCCACCAACAAATAACGCAACAAAATGATGTAAGACAAATTCTACTATTTAATTTTGGTATTTTTATGTATTTTTTGTTATTTTAGGTTTATGGTATTTATTTTCTTATTTTTAGGAACTTTTAATACTTTTTAGATCAAATTTGGTTCCTATTATGGTTAAGTACTAATTAGGACTTATTTTAAAATATATTTTCTTATTTGTCAAGTTTTATGAAACCATAGGCCTCTAAGTCTGTAAATGTCTTTCAGAGTTTATTATCAATAAAAATTCAAACTTTTGCTATTGGTGTGGCCGTGTCAGTCATGGTGAGAGAGATTGTGAGATGTGGCTGCGAAACAAAGGCAGTTTGTGAAAGGAAGATCAGTAATATGGCGTGCGGATTCAGTAAGGGCTATACGTAAAATAGTGGTAACTATTCCAAGGGCAGCACGCAGTAAAGTACCGTGGCAGAAGCATTTAAATGTCCAAACCAAAGTTCCGCATGATATGGTTGAGAAGTCTAAGCAATCTGACAGTGCAAGCGCTTATGAGGAAGCCTAGGAGAAGGAGGACAGAGGGGCTGTTTCAGTGGTAATAAATGGCAGTGCTTCAGGGATGGTGAATGTAGTTCAGCAAGAAACTGAGGGTAAGGGGAGTGGTCATGCTGGGCTGGGAAAGGAACGGGTGGGAACAGTGGAGGTTCAGGGCAGCCATGTAATTGTTTCGGCCCAAGCAGACCAGCCAATCTCTCTGGCCGATACTTCATCTGAGTTGCCAGGCCCAACCTTGTTGACTAGGGCATGGAAGAGACTAGCTAGAGAAGTGGGTAAGGGTTAGAAGGAAAATGATGATGGTTGTATGCTCAAGACAACAGTGAACACAGTGGACAATGGGAAGCGCCGTATGAGTATTGACTTAGAGGATCCAGTGGAGAGCAAAAAACAATGCATGGATGTTTGTGAAGGGATGGATGACCAATCTATTGAGGTGGTGGCTGCATGGTAGCACCACCGAGCATTATGAGTTGCCTAAGTTGGAACTGTCGTGGGCTTGGGAACCCACAGACAGAAGATGAGCTGGTTGCCCTAGTGACAACAAAAGATCCCAAAATAGTTTTCTTAATGGAAACTAAGGTTGAAAATTTTATTTTGGACAGAATTGGTAGAAGGATACATTTTGCTAATCTATTTTTTGTCCCACATGTCAATTCAGGTGGGGGGCTTGCTTTGTTCTGGAAGTCTGATGTGGATGTTAGTGTTCAGACCTCATCTGAGCGATACATTGATGCTGTTATTAACCAAGGAGCGAATGACGCCTGGCGATTCACGGGTTTCTACGGAGATCCTGACACTGCCAGCCGAGAAAACTCCTCGGATTTACTTCGATCTTTGAGTCATCAGTTTAATTTGCCTTGGGTGTGTATGGGCGATTTTAATGAGATTTTGTTTGCTAGTGAGAAATTAGGGTGGTTGGATAGGCTGGAGAGGCAAATGCAGGGATTCCGGGATGCTTTGGATTATTGTGCTCTGAACGATATGGGCTTTACAGGATTCCCATACACTTGGTGTAATAGAAGGCTTGGTGACCAAAATACCTGGATCCGTCTAGATAGGGGTGTAGCGACTGTAGATTGGGTTCTTCGGTTTCTAGCATTTTGTATTCATCACCTGGATGCTTTGCACTCTGACCATAAACCACTTCTGCTTTGCTTAGATTCGGAATTTAAGCGTTTTTACAGGAAAGGCCACCCCTTCTGATTTGAAGCCTTGCGGTTAAAAGATAGTTCTTATGAAGATGTAATAAAGCAATCTTGGGAGGGTGAGACTGATCCTAATATAGACTGGGGTTTTAACAGGAAGATCACGACTTGCCAGTTGAACTTGAGAGCCTGGAATAAGAATTGTTTTGGGCATGTGCGTAATACTTTGGCAAAGAAACTCAAGGATTTAAAATGGGTTGAAGAGGAAGGTTGCTATGTCTCAAATCCGAGGAAGATTTATCAGTTAAGGGATGAAATTCAAGAGCTCAAATATCGGGAAGAAAGTATGTGGAAGCAACAGTCTCGCAATGCTTGGCTGAAGGAGGGAGATAGCAACACACACTACTTCCATTGCCGAGCAAACCAAAGGAACCAACGAAATTTTATATAAGGTTTGGAGGATAATGCTGGAGTGTGGGTAAAAGATGAAAGCCGATTAGGTGGGATTGTTGAGGACTATTTCAGGACTATCTTTTCTTCCTCAAACCCTTCAGATTTTGACAGTATTTTGCAAGGCATTCATCCAGCTATTACTGAGGAAGTAGCTGAGTTGTTGAGGCGTGATTTCCATGCTGATGAGGTTGGGGTGGCACTTAAACAAATGGCTCCTCTGACAGCTCCTGGACTTGATGGGATGTCACCTGTATTTTATAAGTCCTTCTGGCATATTGTTGGGGAGGATGTCACTGCAGTAGTGCTTAAAGCCCTCAACACAGGTGTGATTCCAGAATTCCTTAACTCTACTCTCATTGCTTTAATTCCTAAGATAAAGCATCCTAAGAAAGTTTCTGATTTTCGGCCTATTAGCCTGTGCAATGTTGTCTATAAATTGATCTCAAAAGTTGTGGTTAATTGTTTGAAAAAAATTTTAGCTACAACTATACCTGAATCTCAGAGTGCTTTTTTGTCTGGCCGACTTATAACTGATAATGTGCTTGTGGCCTTTGAAACATTTCATTATCTTAAAAGGAAAACCCAAGGAAAGGTGGGTCAGATGGCTCTTAAGCTTAATATGAGTAAAGCTTATGATAGGGTAGAATGAGAATTTTTGGAGAGAATCATGCGGCACTTGGGCCTTGGAGATAGAATGGTGAACCTTATTATGTAATGCATATCATCTGTTTCTTATTCCGTGCTCCTTAACGTTCAACCTGTGGGTTTTATTAAACCAGAACGAGGTCTACGCCAGGGTGATCCTTTATCACCCTATCTTTTTCTCATGTGTGCAATGGGCCTTCAAAGTTTACTACATACAGCAGAGATGGAAGGGCATATCCAGGGTGTAGCTATTTGTCGGAATAGGCCTAGGGTCTCTTATTTATTTTTTACTGATGATAGTATCTTGTTCTGTCGTGCAAAAGAGGAGGAATGCCAAAAGATACTGGATGTTTTGGCTATTTATGAGAGAGGGTCAGGGCAGAAAATTAATCGAGACAAAACTAATATTTTCTTTAGTTCCAATACCACTCTATATATGAAGGATCGAATCCAAGCTATTTTGGGTGTTCCTGCCATTCGCCAGTATGAAAAATGTTTGGGTTTGCCAGCTCTTGTGGGTAGGGCTAAGAAACAAAGCTTTATTTATACTAAGGAAATGGTGTGGAAGAAACTCCAAGGGTGGAAGGAAAGACTTTTGTCTCGGGCTGGTAGGGAAGTGCTCATCAAATCTGTCATTCAAGCGATTACCACGTACACAATGAGCTGTTTTAAGCTCCTAAAAGGTTTGATTAAGGAGTTGGAAATCATGATTCGTAAATTTTGGTGGGGGTATAGTGGAGGGAACAAGAAGATTCACCGAGTTAAATGGGATAGACTTTGTGAGGCTAAGGAGGTTAGTGGTATGGGGTTCAAGGAAATTGAGAAATTTAATGATGCTTTACTGGCCAAACAGGTTTGGCGGATGATTAATAATCTGGACTCGCTTTGGCAAGATTTTTTCCGGATTGTTCCCTTCTTGAAGCAAGAGACTCTATTGTGGGATCCTATGCATGGAAGAGTATTTTGAATGCTAGGGATGTCATTTGAAGGGGGATGGTGTGGAGGGTGGGGACGGGGGAAAGGGTGAGGATTAAGGAGAATAGGTGGTTGCCGGATAAATCAAATGGGTTGGTTATTTCCCCGCTTTCCCAAGTGGCAGCGGAGACAAAAGTTAGTTTTCTCATTGATCAGGACCAAGTCAGGTGGAATGAGGGGATGGTGCGAAATTTATTCCTTCCACATGAGGCCGATTCAATTCTGGCCATACCGTTGAGCTTAAGACAACCCCCTGATCATATTGCTTGGAAACACACTCCCTCGGGTTTGTTCACAACTAGCAGCGCCTATAAACTGATTGTATCCTGTGATTCCATGTCCAATGTAGGTAGCTCAAGTGCAGAGAACAATAAGAAGTTCTGGACAAGTCTTTGGCAACTTCGGGTGCCCAACAAAATCAAAAACTTTGTTTGGAGGGCATGTAATGAGGCGCTACCAACTAAGATGAACCTGCACCACCGGCACGTCACAGATTTTGACATTTGTGACCTGTGTGGAGAGCTTCCTGAGGATACTGTTCACACTATATGGATGTGCAAGGAAATAGATGGTGTTTGGTTGTCCTTGGAATGGCTGCACCAATCTGTCCTTGTTCAGCCCGTGAATTACAGAGAGTTGTTGGCCAGGTTTATGCCGAGCCAAGATGATCACAAAGCTGAGATCTTTGCTATAGCTGGGTGGTGCGTGTGGAATAGGCGCAATGCCATTCACTTTAACCGAGCTGTTCGGCCTGTGGATAGCATTTGCAGGGAGGCCGGTAGTATTCTCCAGGAGTTTCTTCAAGCTTGAGAGGTTGAGCTGAGCCCACCACGCCCTCAGGTGATACAACAATGGCAACCTCCTGCCCCGAACATTTACAAGATCAATTTTGATGCTGCGGTCTTTCGAGCTTCGAATCTGGTGGGTGTGGGTGTGATTGTGCGTGACAACAGGGGTGATCCGATTGGGGCGCTCACCATGTCTGTTCCTATCAGGCAGTCTGTGGCGGAGTTGGAAGCTTTGGCATGTCATAGGGCAGTCCAGTTTACTTTGGAGATTGGCTTGACTCAAGTGGTGGTCGAAGGGGATTCTATTATTGTCATTGAGGCGCTTAAGCATGGCACGAGTCAGTTAGCCAGCTATAGGAACATACTTGATGACACTCGGTTCCAATCAACTTGTTTTCAATATGTTGAATTTTCGTATACTAGCCTTGAATGTAACTCTGTTGCTGATGCATTGGCTAAGAAAGCTAGTTCTAGTGTAGGGCTTCAGGTTTGGTTAAAAGACTTACTTGAAGACATTACTCCCTTTGTGTTTAGAGATGTTCATTAATTTTGTTTTGAATAAATTTCCCAGGCTGTTGGTCTGGCTTCTAAAAAAAAAAAATTCAAACTTTGTCTATTTCTTTCTCTAGTGTATTCCAAGAAATTATCACATTTTGGATTCAAGGATAACTATTAGAAACTAATAGTTTAGGGCATGTTTGGTAGTAGTGCTCAAGTATTGTTGTTCAAAATGTTATGAAAACGGTGGTTTAAAAAGTGTTGTGAAAATACATGTTTAAAGTACTCATAATGCAAAAAATGTGTTTAATACCATGTTTCAAATAACATATTTTAAAATATGAAAAAACATAATTGTATGTGTACGGCAACAGACTTCCAAGGCCATCTGGGCCTTGAACCCCAGTTCTACAGTATGGCCCATGGTCCTAACACCCCGTCAAAGATTGGGCTTAAGGCCCACTAGGGTCATGGAAACGAACCTTATGTCATCTTGTTCGGCAGGTCATTGCAATATATGCTTATTGGTTCATTGCCAGGAGGTTGCCCGGCAAATCTCATCTCCGCCGAGTATGACTGCTCAGGAAGGCCATATCTCGAATACTCGGTGTCGTCTTGAGAAGTACTGCTACCCAACATCACCCCCCCTGAGGTGGGAACCAGTTCCAATGCCACTCTCACCACACCCCACTCCCAACTAAACACCCACTTAGCGATAACAACATTGGACCTCCTCTCCCACTAGCCATAAGAGTAATCATGATTCTTCCACTAATTTTGGGCTATAAATATGAGAAACTAAGGAAGGGAAAATGTTGTTGAAAGGTTCTAGAGAAAGCTTAGGGTTGAGAGCAATAGAGTCATAAGAATGAAAGGGAAGGAATACAAGGGTTGGAGAGGTTTTGTTGGGTCTCTAAGATAGAATTACCCAAAGTAGGAAATCCAAAACCCACATTACAAATAGATTGTGAGCCCAAGAGAAAGCCAGTCCGTTAATCTCGTTTTGGGTGTGCACAGTATGTTTGGTATGCATACGTGTTTTTTTTTTTTTTTTTTTTTTAAGTAATGAAAAGAATGTTATTTTATTGAAGGAGAGAGAAGGACAAAGTGGTGGGCCCATAGGAGAAAAAGAAAGAAAAAAAAAAGTTTAGTCTTGTCAATAGGTCCCATGATTTTCAACTTATTTACAAAAGATCACCAAAAACTGTTACTTAAAAACTAAAAACTGGTATAGTGAGTTTTTAAAATACATGTTTTTAATACCCTAAATTGAGAATTGTAATTTAAACACTCTTGATAAAAAAATAAAAAAATAAAAAAACTCATACCAAACACAATTTTCTTTTTGGGTCCACATTTTTTAGTGTTTAAATACTGAAAATTGTTGTTTGAGCTTGCATACCAAACAAGTCCTTAGTTTCTGTTCCATCAAATAGAGTATCGATTGGGTATTGTTTTTTCAGACTTCCGTGTCATCAGTTGGTATTAGAGTCTTAACTTAACCTAATCTGATTAAAAAATGGTGATCATCCCATGTTTTTTTAATATAAAAATGGTAAAATACTATTTTGATCCTTAAACTTTAACAAAAACTCTTTTTTTATCCATAAACTTTAAAAAGTTCTTTTTTCATCCTTAAACTTTGTAAAGATTTTTTTTTCAATAATTTGAAGACAAAAGTAGGGATGAAAATAGTAAATTTTTCAATAGTTTAGGGATGAAAAACAAACTTTTAATAAAATTTAAGGACATAAATAAAATATTTTCAATAATTTATGAACGAAAGATGAACTTTTCAATAGTTTAGAGACGAAAATGAATTTTTTAAAGTTTAGGGATGAAAACAAATTTTTGATAAAGTTTAAAGACTAAAATAGTATTTTAACATTTTTTATATTAAAAAGACATGGGATGATCACCATTTTTCCCAAGAAAGAAGGAAAAAAAATTGTAATCCTCTTTCAAAGTGAAAGCCATGTGGTGCAGAATCTCAAAAATTAAAAGTTTGGGAATTTCATATGCCATTAAATTTTGTATCATATTAGTAATTCATTAATACTCACAAATATTAATTTAAATCAATGCATTTATTTATTTATGTTTTAATTTTTTTAGCCATGTCATTGTCATATGTATTGACAAAAAAGTTATGAACAAATTGCTATTTGCTATGTGGCACTATTTGTCATTATTACTCTAAATATATAGAATATTGCGCCACTTGTCATAGTTGTGTGCATTAATTCACCAGTTGTGGAATCTAACTTTTTTATAATATATTAGATGATATCCCGCCCGAAGCGCGAACTACTTTACAATTTCATTTGAAATAATTTATATATATATATATATATATATTAAGACCTACATATAATATATATTTTGTTGTATAATATTTATATTTGCCCACAATATTGTTGAATACTTTGAAACTTAATTTTCTTAATTCATATTTTATTTTTAAAAAAATTGTATAACACTATAACATATTATAATTGTAGGGACGAGGATCTCACATCTAATTTAGATGGGCAGTTAAGGTTATTTCTGAGGATGCATCTCGGACCTCGGGGACAAGCACTAGTTTTATGAGGCGCATAAAGTTAAAACATCAAAAAGGAAGAAAAGCAGACTTGGCACAGAATATGAGGATGAAGAAAGAAGGGTATAGAAGTTATCCCCTACGCATTAAATGCGAGACAACCACTCCTCTAGCCACATTAATAAGGAAATGACCATGAATAGTGGTAGCACAACTAAGATTACAGGATAAAAGCTTGCTAGTATGTTCTGGATGGGATAGGAGTTCTAGGAGTACAATCTCAACCCTCCAAGTGTAAGATTCAGATGAGTTGTGGCTGGATATAAAAGTAAAAGGAAGATCCAGATTCAAGGGGATGAGAAAAAAAGGAAGAAAACCACTTTGTAACCAAGAACTTGAACATTTATATATGTCAGAGAGACATATATATAAGAACAGACCATCCTCGAACTTGACCGAGGAGTGTTTTTCTTTTCAACTTGCTTATCTTAGTCATTCCAATGCTAACTAACCTATTGTGATTTACATTTAACTCATTGAACGTTCAGTAACAAACCCACTTTCTAACAAATCTATTGTCGTGGGCTTATTGGGCCATTGTCCAAATCTTTTGGGCCATGGATCAAACTAAGCCCATACAATAATATTTATTATTAAAAGTAGATTTTATTTCTTAAATTGATTAAATGATTTTGAAATATTTAAATAAGAATTTAAATCATAAAATATTTTTATATCCTAAAATTACAAAAATTGAAGCAACCTCCCAAACACTTCCTTAACCACTCTATTCTCACAACCAATATGGAGGCCTCAATTGCAAATACCCAATTCATTATCTCAATTAAATTAAGGAAATCATTTGTATGGATCAACATAAAGAGAACGCAATTAAACAAAGAGAAATTAGCTAAAAACACATCCATATATCAAAATTTAATTATCTTTAATTGGGCTTTCATATCCTTTAAAAAAAGGAAAATACTTTGAAATCATTATCGTTTCTTATTTTTATCACTATGACTCATACTACACAAAATAGTAGTAAACAAAACCTACAAATTATGAGCTCTAAAAAAAAAAAAGAAAAAAAAGAAAAAAAAAAAAAAAAGCTTAAGAATGTAACTTTTTCTATAGTTCTAAAACAAAATACATTTATAATTTTACCAAACCAAAATCCCAAAGACTCAAAAGCGAATCATAACATTCAAAAAATTCACAACGTCCGACTTCAACATCAAACCCATAAGCTACCATCACTGAATAAAAAATGCAAGTCTTCTTTTTTGGTTATGGCCTACTCATACAGGTTAGGATCAAATGGCCCTGCAATGTTGGAGTTATGTAGGTGTCATTGAAAGGTTGAAGGTAAATGACATCATTTTTGTTCTAAGTGTATTTAAGATGAGATGGCATGAAGGGCTGTGTGCATGTGTATATAAAGGAGTAGAAGTGAAAAGGGTAAATGGAAATGTAAAGAGTTTTTTGTGTGTAAGAGAGAGGAAAAGTTAAGAAATATTGAACCAAATGAAATAAATAGTAATTGTGGGTGGGCAGAAAAGGGTATGCCCATCCCCAAACAATTTGCGCCTATTTTTGGGGTAGTCTTGGCCCAAGACAGGCCCATGTTAGCCGAGAGTGTAAGGAAACATCTTAGGAAATGAACCTCACCTTGGCGGATTTTTCCATAAGAGTCCATGTCAGCTATGAATGCAAGATAGAGCCTTTGGAGAATCCATCTACCAAACATGAGATTCGACATCAGACACAAGTTACTAGAGGGTTACCTCAACAGTAGAAAGTGGGTCCCCTCTTTGACACGTGATACGACATGGAGGAACAGTGGTCCAGACTGAAGAAGCTACCAAAGCCTTGCGAGTGGAGGGACCCACTGACATGTCAAATATTCCTTTATCATGACTGTCCCACTAAAAGAAGGGTATAAATAGGAGGAGAGGGGTGAGGACAAGGAGTTGGAACAAAAATTGGGAGAGTGATACACATTTTAGGGTCCAGAGGTCTTGCTTGGACCTCAAACAGGTAGCTCGACAGTCAGAAAATCTCCTCAGCTTGGCCTCATCCAAAGCAATCTAACAACAAATTGGGCTGGGGTACAATCCACAATTGAAAAAACTATTCCAAGGGTCTCCTACTGTAAGTTATACCCAACCAAGAACACAAATAAATTTAGGGGCCCAAATCTAGAGAGCCCAAGGGTTTTTTGGAGGAAGTGCCATCACAGTAGTCTTAAAACATTGAATAAAAAATGTAACAAAAATTGGTTTTGAAACATTGCAACACTGGAAAGGAAATAAAGAGTTTCCATTTTTAAATTTGTTCTTATCTCTAATGTGGCTTAAGAGTATTTCAATTCTTTTCATAGAGTGTGTCACATGACAAAACCTCATACTCTCCCGCATGAAATTTTTGCTTTTATATATATATATATATATATATGCATGCCAAAAATGAGGCTATTGGGCTGGGCCTCCCTTGGGCTCACAACTTATTTGTATAGTGGGTTTGGATTTCCTACTTTGGGTCGTTCTCGGCATAAAGACTCAATGAGATCACTTTTCTCTCTCTATGTTGCTTCCCTCTTTCTCTATTCTTTCTTTGCTAAAATTTTTCATCCCTCATCTCTTCTCTAGCTTCTCCTATTTATAGCCAATTATTGGTGGGATGATTATGATTACTTTCAAAACTAGTGCGATGAGAGGTCCAATGTTGTTAATTGTAAGTGGGCGTTTAGGTGGGGGTGGCTTTGGAAATGGTTCCCACTTCAGCAGATATGCTCAGCAGCGATGTTCCCAAAGGCACTGCTGGGCACGTAAAGGGTGGTGTGACTGGACTACCGCAACCTTGCCGAGCAATGACCATGTGGTAAGGCAAGACGCAAGCTAGCACCGATTGCCTGCTCCTTAAGCCTTCGAGTAGCGTTCAGCTCTAGGCTCATAGCTTTTGAGGGTTTGAGCTGGAATCCTGGGCGGAAAGGGGGTTGGGCCCTTGGGCCTAGCTATTGATCCACGGTCTAAGGCCCAATTGGGTTTGAATGTCACGGGGACGTACATTAGCTCCCCCTTGATTCGTGCTCGATTCTCGAGAATGAATCAAGGAGCCAAAAAGGCAGCAGCTATCTGAGAAACTCAATAGGTGTATCTTGGGCGGTTTTAAAGATCAATTAATGCATTTCTCAAAAGGCACGTTGCGTCTGGCCTCCTGACTCAGCCGTCATCATTACCCATCGGTTCGTGAACCGAGGCGCGCATGTCAATTGCCCTTGTTATATGTAAGGTTTTTCTGCTAATAAACTCTCATTATTGCTCATTAACCGATGCTCATTCTTCTTTGGCTCCTATAAATAGCTTATCTCAATTCATCTTCTCATTCTTTTCGCTCTTTGTTCTCTGAAATTTCTCTCTGCCGAGCACTCACTTGCGCACCTGTTTATCAACCAAGAATCTCCTTCCCCTTTTCTCCACTCTAATACCTTTTCTCCTTCTGATTCTTATCCCTTAAGATGGGTTACGCTTATCTTTTGAATACTGAGGCGTCCTAGTCACCTTTAGGCGAGATTATAGCATTCCTGATGATGTGGAAGTGATGTATTGCCATGAAAGAGAAATCACTTTCCATAGAGGGGCGAACACCGCCTTTTCCCGTTGATGTCAATTCTAGAAGGTGGGGTTAGGTTTCCCATAGACCCTCTTCTATTTAGTGCCCTTAGGTACTACGGGTTGTGTCCCGACCAACTCCCCCCTAATTTTTACCGGGTAGTGAGTTGCGTGAGTAGGCTAAATCAAACATTTGGTCTGCAATTAAACCATCATGACATAAACCACATGTAAAGCCTGTGTGGAAAGAAGAAGTCCAATTACTATTTAAAGGTTAGAGATATGAGAGTACGACAAATTTATGCCTGCCGGACTCTAATAGAAATTCTGCTGGGGAATTTGTCCGGGTACGCGACAATTGGTTTGCCGGCAGTATCCCTCCTCCCCTCTCACGGCGTGAAGTGGGTTCGTTCCAATCTTTAATTTGCTTTCTCCTTTCTTTTTGTAACCGCTTTGCTCACCTGAATACTGACTCGTTCCCTTTTTTGCTGCAGACGGTTCAGTGTTTACCCAAGACATTAAAACAGTCTATGTACGAGACCTGAACTTTGTACTTAGGTCTGAGATTTTTGTTCATTGGGACGGTTAACTCCAGGCGTCTCATCTCATTCTCGATGTACAGCCTATGTATTCTACTAGGCAACCCTTTGGCCAAGCTCTCTTAGTGGACAGCCCCCTTCTCTCGTATATATATGTTCGGCACGTGAATTTCCTACCTCCAAAGTTTACGGTAGGTGAAGCTCGGGACATCGGCCGCCGATATACTTGCGCAGATGAGCTCGAACCTATAAGGGATGCATCAGCCGAACTAGCGTCTCGACGTCTTCGGGAACATGCTCATGAGGCCGTTCAAGGTGAAGCCCCAGTTGAACACGAGGCTCTTGTAGAGCAAGAGGCTCCTGTTCAAGAAGCCGAACACGCAGCCGCAGAATCCAGTGATTCTTCTAGAACGCACTCCGTCCGAGGCGAAGAAATGGTGACCCGCAGGACTCTAAAAGTTAGTCGCTTTATTCCTAGCGCACACCAGACCTTGCAGCAGTAGCCACCTCAAGGACATGGCCAGACTCCCCCTTCTCATCCTCCTCCCCCTCATTCCGCAAGAACCTGTAAAAGACAGGGATCCGCCGAGCAGTCCTCTGCCAGCCCTAGTGATGCTCAAACTTGAACCCCCCTCCAATCGTCAAGGGGTATTGTAATCCAGGAGCCCCCGGCCCAAGTAGGGAAAAACGTGGCGTCTTCCTCCCGACCAGTACCAACATGGCAGCCCACCTTTGAGCTGGATGGTGTGCCTCTTCCTGCAGACGCCAGTGTTCAGGCGTGGGAGAAAGGAGAAAGGGGTCGTGTTGCCCAAAGCTTGGTGCACGGCCTTTTCCTACCCAAGGAATTAAGCGTCTTTGCGGATGGGACCGAGGAGTCCATGAGGAGGAGACTCTAGTGGCACACTATTGCGGTAACCTCTTTCCTTGCACTTTTGTTTTCACACATTTCCTTTATTGCCGTACATATTGTTTCTTTGCATTACTATGCATACCGCTTCTATGCATTGCTGTGCTGATCATTGTCGTTTCATCAAGCCGCTCAGCTGGCCCACATACTGAATGAACGGTTGAAGGACGTTTCTGATGAGGTTAATTGAGAGAAAGCTGGTAAGGAGGCGGCAGCCAAATCCGCAAAAGATAAAGCAAAAGCTGCTGATGCTGTCGAGAAGAGAGCTGCAGCCATGGAGAATGCCTGTGCAGTGGCGGAGAGGAGGTCGGCCGAGCTGGAAATGAAACAGAATTAAACGAATCTGAAACTGGCGGAAGTGGAGAGCCTTAAAGTTGCTCAAGCCGAGGAACTAGCCAACTTGCGAATGGCTTTGGAGGCTTGCGAAAATAAATGGTATGATGAGGGGTTTGCTGACGCCGAGAGGAGCGTGAAATCAGTTGTATAAAAGGATCAGCAAATATCCTTTCAGGAAGGTTGGATGGCTGCCCTGAATGCCTTAGGAGTGCCTGAAGACTCCCCCCTGAAGGATCCTGGTCAGATTCCCTTTCCGGACTTTTCTCCAGCTGTGCAAAACCCTACGGGGCCTATTGATGAGGACATGGATAGCCTAAGGGAGCTGGTGGAACAAATCGATGCTCACGTGGAGATGATCTAGACAAAAGCTATGAGCAACCCCCCTATCGATGACCAGTCCGGCGAAAATGCTCAATTCCAACCAATTGCATCCGATCACCAGCCTTCTGAGAGACCTGCCGAGAAATAGCCCATAGAACCCACTGTTTGATTGCCGAACTTTATTTTACATTTCGTCATTTTGCATCGTTTTAATTAACTTTTATTTGGTGTTGATTTGCCTATGTCGCCGAGTTGTGGTGACTAAACAATTATTTAATTTCTGGTTTTTAACTTTCACGTCACCGGGTTTTAGTGACAAAACAATTGGTTTTTTATGTTTAAATTTTGATTAAGGATCGTTTGCTGAACAGTTACCTTAATCGTATTCATAAATGCTTAGTAATATGTTAGCCTTTGTTATATTTCTTTTCCCGTGCTGGTTACCCCCACAGTACTTGCTGGCTTCCCCCAAGCAAGGCTTAGGGTGTTGATAGCCAAAAGTCAGGTTCTTGTTCCGAGATACCTTTTGACTTGATGATTTTTGATTGAAGTGTGCTTGGTTGTAGGGATTGAGCAGAGCAACATGCTTCTGTCCCTAATGAGAAATTTTAGAATAAGGTTTCCACCTGCTCAGTGATAGGGATAGAATCGAGAAGCAGACTTCAGCCCTTAGAAAATTTTCGGGATAAGGTTTCTACCTACTTGGTGATAGGAATCGAACCGAGAAGCAGACTTCAGTCCTTAGAACCTTTCGGGATAAGGTTTCTACCTGCTTGGTGATAGGAATCGAACCGAGAAGCAGGCTTCAGTCCTTAATGGGAATTTAGAATAAGATTTTCACCTGCCCGGTGATTGGGATCGAACCGAGAAACAAGCTTTAGCCTTTAGAACTTTTCGGGATAAGGTTTCTACCTATTCGGTGATAGGAATCGAACAGAGAAGCAGGCTTCAGTCCTTAGAACTTTTCGGGATAAGGTTTCTACTTACTCAGTGATAGAAATCGAACTGAGAAGCAGGTTTCAGTCCTTAATGGGAATTTAAAATAAGGTTTTCACCTGCTCGGTGATTGGGATCGAACTGAGAAACAAGCTTCAGCCCTTAGAACTTTTCGGGATAAGGTTTCTACCTGCTCGGTGATAGGAATCGAACCGAGAAGCAGGCTTCAGTCCTTAGAACTTTACGGGATAAGATTTCTACCTACTTGGTGATAGAAATTGAACTGAGAAGTAGGCTTCAGTCCTTAATGGGAATTTAGAATAAGGTTTTCACCTGCTCGGTGATTGGGATCGAACCGAGAAATAGGCTTCAGCCCTTAATGCAATACATTGCTTGAGGTTCCTTGACTTCCTGTGTTCATTGATCAGCTGTGCTTAGTAAACAATGGAATGAGTCTACACGAATAAGCATCATCATTATCATATTAGTTAGTACAAGGTACATTGTTCCGTGCATGTATGATCATTGATAAAACTTCTTGAGATTATGAACATTCCATGGTCGGGGTAGTGGTGTCCCGTCCATGTCTTCCAAATAATACACTCCTACGCCTGCAATGGCCATGACCCTGTACTGTCCTTCCCAAGTCAGGGCCAGTTTTTCGGCATTCGTATCTCGCATATTTCCCACAGCCTTTCTTAGTACCAAATCTCCAGCACCGAACTCCCTTGTCCTTACCTCTCGGTTATAATGTTGGGCAAGCTTTTGCTGATATTCAGCTAACCGTATGGTTGCAGCTTCACGGTATTCTTTTATCAAATCAAGATGTTCTACCAACAAACTGTCATTTTGGGACATATTAAATTCTGCAACTCGTGCACTACATAGATTGACCTCGGCGGGCATTATGGCTTCCGCTCCATATATGAGAGAGAATGGGGTCTCTCCAGTGGACCTTCGGGGTGTTGTCCTGTATGCCCATAAGACACTGGGTAGCTCCTCGGTTCAGTTACCCTTTGCACCATCTAACCTCCTCTTCAACCCATTAACGATCACTTTGTTTACAGCTTCAGCCTGGCCATTACTTTGGGGATACGCAGGGGTGGCATACCTGTTTTTGATGTCGAGATTGCTGCAAAATTCACGAAAAGCTCGACTGTCGAATTACAGCCCATTGTTTGATATAAGGGAGTCCGGCACCCCAAATCTCGTAATTATATTCTTCCACACGAACTTCTTCACATCTACGTCCCGAATATTAGCCAAAGCTTTCGCCTCCGCCCACTTGGTAAAGTAGTCAATGGCCACAAAGACGAATCTTCGATTGCCTGTCGCCCGACGAAATGGGCCGAGAATATCCAGCCCCCAGCGTGCGAATGGCCAAGGACTGCTGATGGGGTTCAAATGGCCTACCGGCTGGTGGATTAGAGGGACATGCCTCTAACACTGCTCACAATTACGCACATATTCGGCGGCGTCCTTCTGCATTTGGGGCCACTAGAATCCTTGAGTCATTGCCCGGTGCGCCAATGAACGCCCTTCCACATGACTGCCACATGCTCCATCATGAAGATCGGCCAAGAGTTCTCCCGTTCTTTCTGGGTGCAAGCATAGAAGGTATGGCCCCCCAAAGGATTTGCGGCATAACTTTCGATCTTCTGACAACCAGTACCGAGCAGCTACCCTTCGGATCTTGTTAGCCTCCCTGTCATCGCACGGGACTCAATCCTCGGCTAAGAAGTCGATGATGGGGTCCATCCAGCATGGCCTAAGTGTTGTGATCGCTGCAATGTCGACCCCCGCTGTCCCCACATCACTTGCTACCATAATGCTTGGTTCTGGTACAAGCTCCACCTTAATTAGCCGAGGTATCTCCTCAGCTATTGATGATGCCAACGTGGTGAGGGATTCGGCATGTTTGTTTCGTGCCCGGGCAATTTGGACCACCTTTACCATACCAAAGTTGCTTATAGCTTTCTTTATGAACTCTAAGTATGCTTTCATCCGGGAATCTTGGGCCTCAAAACTACCTTGCACCTAGTTAACTATTAGCCGTGAATCTGAATAAATTTCTACGTCTCGGGCACCCAAGCCTGCAGCCGTCCTCAATCCTGCAAGTAAAGCCTCGTACTCAGCCTCATTGTTAGAGGCTTTAAACCCCAATCTGAATGAATGCTCCAACCATATTCCCACTGGAGTAATTATAACGATACCAGCACTGGCACCCAAGGCATTAGAAGCACCATCCACATACACCTTCCACGGACGGCATTCTAACCGACATATTATTTCCCCTCGATTCTTAGGAGAAAATTCCGCTACGAAATCAGCTAACACCTACCCCTTTATAGAATTTCTTGGCTTATACCTTATGTCAAAGGCTTCGAGCTGGGTCCCCCACTTTGCTATCCGCCTCGTGAAGTCAGATATTTTCAACAACGATTGTAGGGGGTACTCGGTCAACACATACACGGTATGAGCTTGGAAATACTGAGGTAACCTCCTAGTGGCATGTACTAATGCCAAGACCAATTTTTCTAAGGGCAAATACCTAGCCTCCACGTCGACTAGGGTCTTGTTGATATAATACACGAGTTGTTGCACTCCTCGGTCCCTCAAAAGTACGGCACTTACGGCATGGTCGGAAACCGATAGGTACATAAACAGGTCCTCCCCTAGCTCTGGGGCTGTCAACATCGGCGCCTATGTCAAGTACTCCTTCAGATCCCGAAAAGCTTTTTCACATTCATTATCCCACTGAAATCCTTTCCATTTCTTTAAAAGCTGGTAGAATGGACGGCAGCGATCCGAAAATTTAGAGATGAATCGATTAAGAGCGGCCAACGTCAACACTTGTACTTCCTTCGGATTGCTCGGTGGCTTGAGACGCTTCACGGCCTCGATCTGGTCGGGATTAATTTCTATCCCCCAATTGGTGATTAAGTAGCCCAAAAATTTACCAGCTCTTACTCCAAAAGCACATTTTTCTACGTTAAGGCGCAGCTTATGTCGCCGTAATATTTCAAATACTCCCTGAAGATCCTCTACATGCCGCACATCCTGCTTGCTCTTAACCACCATGTCGTCAATATACACTTCAACCGTACGCCCAATTTTGTCCCGAAACATCCTTGTCATCATCCGCTAATATGTCGCCCCAGCATTCTTTAGCCCAAAGGGCATCACTGTATAATGGTAGTTAGCGTCGGGGGATATGAATGCTGTCTTCTCTTAGTCCTCGCCAGCCAAAGTGATCTGATGATATCCCTGAAAGGCGTCCAAGAAACTCATCCTCGAGTGTCTGTAGGTGGCATCTACTAACTGATCAATTTTTGGCATCAGAAATGGGTCCTTTGGACATGCTTGGTTTAAATCCGTGAAGTCTACACAGACCCTTCATTTGTCGTTCTTCTTTCTGACGACCACAGTATTTGCCATCCACCTTGGGAAAAAGATCTTCTTTATCGCTTCGGCCTCCTTTAACCTCTTAACCTCCTGCCTCCCTGCCTCAGCATGTTCTTTGGCCGACCTTCTCGGCTTCTGCCTCTTCAGGGGAAATGAGGGGTCTACGTTAAGTTTATGAACGATGAATCCAAGATCTACCCCGGGCATTTCATATGAGCTCCAAGCGAAGACGTCTATATTTTGAGCAAGAAACAACAACATCTGAACTCTATCTTCATCTCTCATACTTGTTCCAATCTAAAAATACCTATCAGTATCCGGTAATACTTTCACTTTTATTAGTTCCTCAGCGAAGCTAGCCCTCATTCCTTCTCGGGGCTCCGGTGATTGCTAAAAAGGGATCCCTTGGGATGGATCTTCCTACACAACCTGCTCCAGTTCGGACTATTCCTTGGCCTCTCTTACGTGCTCTGTTTGTTCTCTTCGACCGGACTGACTCTTCCATTCACCTTGTTCTCTCTTCCAATTAACCACAGCAATAAGGCACTGTCTTGCCACTTGCTGGTTTCCTCTCACCACAACAATACCCTGCTCGGAAGGGAACTTGATTTTTACATGCAGGGTAGATGGAACAGCCCCCATTGAATAGATACATGGCCTTCCCAGAATCACCGTATATGCAGAAAATGAAGCTACTACTATAAATGTCGTCACCACCTCCTTGCCTTCCATATTCACGGGAAGTGAAATTTGCCCTTCCGGAATTACCACCTTACCGTCAAACCCAACCAAGGGAGTACTATACTTCGCAAGGTCCTCCTTTAGTCCAAGCCCTTTGAACAGGTCCAGATACATTACGTCAGCCCCACTTCCTTGGTCTACCATCACCCTTTTTACCAAGAAGCCATTTATCCGGGTCGAGACCACTAACGCGTCATCATGCGGCAGGATTGTCCCTTCCAAATCTTCATCGTTAAAAGTGATAGGCCCCTGTGTAAACTTCATCTTCTTTTCTGGTGGTTGTATACCCGAGCAGCCCCCCACTGGTACTACCGTCAACACTCCCTTCCTTCCTTCTGCAACGAGTCTCTCAGTAGCGGCATGAATGACTTCAATTATCCTTACAGGGGGAGGAAAGGGGTTCCCTCTTTGCCGAGTGTCCTGCCCCGCACCCTTGTCCCCCGAGTCCAGCACAAATTCTCTTAAATACTCGGCCTTAAACAACTCTCCAAGGTGGTCCTTCAACACCCAGCACTGTTCGGTAGTATGTCCCTTATCTTGGTGATAGGTGCAGTACAAGTTCTGATTCCTCCTAGATGGGTCTTCGCCGATCTTATTCGGCCGCCGAAAATATGGCTCATGCTTGATCCGATCAACAATCCTGTGCACCGGCTCCTTGACCGTCACGTTTACCTCTCCCATCTGCGCTACTGGTTCTTGAATCGTCAAGCCCCCTCGTGGTCTGAGTGGAAAACCATTTTGCCAAGGACGATTTGTCGTCGGTGCTTTGCCCTTACTTTGCAGCTGGTCATCCTCTAGTCGTTTGTATTCCTCGATGCGTCTTATCAACTGCCTCATGTCTTCGGGAGTCTTCTTAGTCAATGATTCACGTAGTCCAGAGTCCTCAGGTAGCCCCATTCTAAAAGTGCTTGCTGCGACTTTTTCATTATCCCCGCCTATCTCATTGTATAGCTCCTAGTACCGGCTAGCATAACTATGGAAGGTTTCCCCTGTCCTCATTTTCATGGACAATAGCACATCTACCAGTTGAGGTACACGGCTACAGGTCACGAATCAAATGCCGAACTCCTGGATTAACTCGGAAAAGCTATGAATGGAGCCCTTCTGTAGCCCATTAAACCACCTCAAAGCGGTAGGACCTAAGCTTGATGGAAATACTTTGCACATCAGCGCATCGTTATGAGTGTGCAAGGACATCATCTGAATATAGTGACTTACGTGCTCTACCGAGTCCGTTTTCCCGTCGTAGGAATTGAACGGTGGGCGGGCGAACTTGCTCAACATTTCAGCCCGCTCAATATTGTCTGAAAATGGGGACCGGGCTGCTTTTCGCAAAGCGCGACTCATAGCATCCATGGCAGCATTACGAGGACGCCTCTCACCTGGGGAGATTGAACCCCTGTTTAAGTGCTCCCGTGAACGTGAGCGATCTCGTCGTTGCCTTGACTTGCGGGAGTGTGACCGTTCCCGCTGCTCTCGAGAATGCGAATGGTTTCGGCGTTGACAAGATTCCCGGGAATGGGAATGTCCTTGTCGTTGACGGGAACCGGACTGATTAGATTCCCCCCATATCTATTTCTCCCTCCGTCAGCTCTCCTTTCCTGGTCATTCCTGTCCCTTCTTTGGTGCCTGTCTCTTGCCTCAAACTCCAAGTCCCTGACCAGTCTGCGCAGCCGTTCGAGCTCCTCATCTCTTCCATCCCTCTGCCTATGTCCTGTAGTACCGGACACGGTCCGTTGGGTTTGGTATGATCCCTCTCCCGTGCTGGACAGTCCTTCCTGTTGACCGTGCTCTTTGTCTTCTCATCCCTTTTGCCTGCGCTCTCGCCAGCTAGATCCCTGAGAAGATCCTACGAATCCACTTTCAGCATGATTTCCCGAACGCCTTTCAGACATTTTACCGAGCTTGAGTCCTTATAGAACCATAGCGTTGTAGGAGATCCCTACAGACGGCGCCAATTGTGTGTGCCAAAAATGAGGCTATTGGGCTGGGCCTCCCTTGGGCTCACAACATATTTGTATAATGGGTTTGGATTTCCTACTTTAGGTTATTCTCGGCACAGAGACTCAATGAGATCACTTTTCTCTCTCTATGTTGCTTCCCTCTTTCTCTATTCTTTCTCTGCCGAAAATTTTCATCCCCCATCTCTTCTCTAGCTTCTCCTATTTATAGCCAATTATTGGTGGGATGATTATGATTACTTTCAAAACTAGTGCGATGAGAGGTCCAATGTTGTTAATTGTAAGTGGGCGTTTAGGTGGGGGTGGCTTTGGAAATGGTTCCCACTTCAGCAGATATGCTCGGCAGCGATGTTCCCAAAGGCATTGCTGGGCACTTAAAGGGTGTTGTGACCGGACTACCGCAACCTTGCCGAGCAATGATCATGTGGCAAGGCAAGACGCAAGCTAGCACCGGTTGCCTGCTCCTTAAGCCTTCGAGTAGCGTTCAGCTCTAGGCTCATAGCTTTTAAGGGTTTGAGCTGGAATCCTGGGCCAAAAGGGGGTTGGGCCCTTGGGCCTAGCTGTTGATCCACAGTCAAAGGCCCAACTGGGTTTGAATGTCATGGGGATGTACAATATATATTTGATGAAGTATAAAAATTAGTAGGCTGAAATGCTTTGGGCTATAGTAATAGCAATGAATCTTGAAAAGAAAGAAAGAACTGTCAAAGGTGACCGATATGACCCGGCCAAAAACCCTCTGACGCTGCCCAAATCTCAGAGAGCCCAAGAGTTTTTGGAGGAAATGCCATCACAGTAGTCTTAAAACATTGAATAAAAAATGTAACAAAAATTGGTTTTGAAACACTGGAAATAAAGAGTCTCTATTTTTAAATTTGTTCTTATCTCTAATGTGGCTTAAGTGTATTTCAATTCTTTTCATAAAGTGTGCCATGTGACAAAACCTCATGTTGTCCCTCATGAAATTTTTGCGTGTGTGTGTGTGTGTGTGTGTGTGTGTATATATATATTTGATAAAGTATAAAAATTAGTAGGTTGAAATGCTTCTGGCTAGTAATAGCTATGAATTCTAAAAAGAAAGAAAGAACTGTCAAAGGTGACTGGTGTGACCCGGCTAAGGACCCTCTGACGATTAAGTTAGTTATCTCTCTAGGACACAAGGATAGAAAATAATGAATGGTTATAACTTACCTTGGGTGAATGAAATTTACTCCTTTTATAGAGAGTTAGACGTGAGTCTACTTGTTCGGATCCATCACCATCATGGGTAATGTTGGCAGTAGACAAAGAAAATGGGTTACATGGGGCATTGTATGTGAAATTTCTTCCACATATTATGCAACGTGTCGTATTTTGCTCATGCGAATCTAATGGAGGATTTTCTACAAAACTCACAAAGTATGATTCACTCATCTATGTACATGTCGTTGTAGATACACTCGTCTATGGAGAGCTGCCTCATCGCATGACTTGGTTGTTCATGTACGAGTGCTTTTATGTCTTCTCGTTCTTGGATGAGCTGATATAATTTCTTCTGTGTTTTGGACGACGGCACAAGTACGAGTAACACTTAGTATCTATCCCCATCAATATAAATTGATTGATTATAGATTGTATAGTATAATATTTCGTGTTGAAACTTTTACTTTGAAGTTTGAATAGTTTCGCGGTTGTTTTGTGGTGATATACGTGACTTTATTTTTGTGTACACGATGTACGACTGGTTCTAAACGACGCCGTTAGATATCATTTATGTAGTAGATTTCTTTCCTTGATTGTACAATGTTTTTTGAAAATTTTATGTAAATTGAATAACAAAATTTGTTATTATAACTCATTTTTAACCATGAATGTTAATAGACGGAAGATGAAATTCTAATTAAATCTCTAATTCTGTATATTAAAGTAAAAATAATTGTGAAATTTAGTCCAAAATCAATTATAGATTATTTTTAAGATTTAAAATAGTTAAGTTTCTTGAGGAAAATTATAAAATACCGATTTGAAGTTACAGTTTTTCTTATTTTCGAAGAGTGTGTGTACTATGTGGGCATCAACAGATGTGCACCAGACATTTCCCAAAACAAATATCTTGAACAGTGTATCTAATAAGGAACACAAACATCATCAAGAAAATAAAAAATCCTTGTACGCAAAAGTTCAAAAAGTTGAACTTGATTTAACTCAACCAAACGGAAAGTCCAAAAAGTCTTCTTCTTCCTTTTTTGGGTGAATCATTGGAGTGTAGCCTGTGTTACTTCAAGAACCCTCCAAATCACCTAAATAACTTCAAATATTTTGTATCCTTGACACTATATAAACCCAAATTATGCTGCCGAATTCAACTAAAGTTTACGATAAAAGATGAAAATGAAACAAACACTATATAAGAATACCATAAAAAAAAAAAAGTGTATGCCAACAATCGTATATACAAATCACTGCACTAATGTATCACATCCGTATACCCAGACAAATAAAACAAAAAACAAATCAACGGGCGAATCAAGCCATCACCACATAAATAAATTAAAAAAAAAAACAATAAAATAAAATAAAATGGTATATTCCTAAAAACTAAAAAAAACTAAAAATCCAAATCCAGCGGCCAAAAACGATCTAAGGCCCCACACAGAGCTCGAAATCAAGGCCTCACCACCATCACTAGTTTCACGACTAGCAGTCGTCGTGGCCGAACCGTTGTAACTCGGATTCGCTCCGTACAAGTACTGAATTCCCTCAACATCATCGGTAGCAAGTTCAACCTTCTTAGTCCTCGACGAGATCGAAGGGTACATAATCGATTCCACCACAGACGAATGTCCGAGCCCAAGCAAATGCCCAATCTCGTGCACAGCCACCGACTCCAGATCGATCGCCGTGTTCGACGTGGCCTTCGTGATGTCGCCGGAGACAACCCAGGTTTCGGCGCCGTCTAAATGGAACCGACCGCTCGGCGGAGAAAACGCGTGGGCCAGTGTTCCTAAGACCCCGTCGAACGGTTCTCCATCGCCGTGGTCTCCGTTGTAAAACCCAATCTTAATGTCCGCTGTGGACGCCGAGGTTGTCATCGTGAACGTTAACGGCGTCACGGTAGACCAACGATCGAACGCGCTTGCGAACACGCTCTTGACCTCGTCGGAGAGGTTGTTATCTGGGTTGAACGCGTAGGTTAGGTCGCGCTTGCTTTGAGGCCAGCGAGGTTCGCCGGGAAAAAGCGTGTAGTGAGCGACAGTGTGGAAGCGCGTGGAGGTGTTCGATTTTCCCGAGTTCATGGTCGAGGTACCGTTGACGATGTCGGCGACGCCGCACCTGGGTCTCACGATTTGCTGTACGGTGAAATCGTCGAGCTCGCCGGTGACGTTAAGGTTGAAGTTTTTCTGGTAAGTCTCGAGTGCTGACTTGAGTGCTTCGTCGAAGTCGTCGGTGAAGTTCGACGTGTTGTCGATGTAACCGAAGTACTGGAAGTACTTCTTGAGCTTGGACAAGCCGTCGACTTTTTCGCCGGCGTGGCAGCCGGAGAGGTTGCGGAACGAGTCCCAGTTGCATTGAGTCGAGTTCGGCCATGGCGGAATTGAAGTTACATTGGGAAAGAAGTGAGCTGAAATTGGAATTGGAGTATACAAAAGCGAAAGAGAAAGCACCAACAATGCTAAGTAGATCAATCTCATGGTTTCTATTTACTTGTTATTTACAGAAAAAAAGAGTAGAATTTGGGGTTTTTATAAGATAGAGAGATTATTTTTTTTTTTGTTGAGAATTTATAAGATAGAGAGATGATTCTTCTTGTTGTTGTTGTTGGGGGCGGCTTGGTTGCGTGGGCGTTGAAAAGTTCATGAACTACAAATTTCAGAGAGGTCATGGTCAATGTATTTAATTTATTGTATAGTATAATATTTCGTGTTGAAAATTTTACTTTGAAGTTTGAAGTATGAACGGCTTTGTGGTAGTTCCGTGGTGTTTCAGCCCAATCCAAACGGGCACCATATGTGACTTTGTTTTTATATTATATTTGACTTTATTTTTGTGTACTAAGACGTACGTCTGGTTCTAAACGACATCGTTAGGTATCATTTATGTTCCTTTCTCAAAAAATAAAAAAATTATATATATATATATATATATAAATATATCATTTATGTAGTAAATTTTTTTCCTTGATAGTAACATGTATTTTGAAAATTTTTGTGTAAATTAAATAACATATTTTCTTATTATAATTTATATGTAGGGTGCAGTGGATTCAAGTTGGATGGTTATTTTAAACCTAACTTGAGTTTGTCAGATTTATAAAGAGCATTTTCAATCATAAATTTTAATTAACAAAAGATGGTATTGTAATTAAATATTTAATTTTGTATATTAAAATAAAAATTATTGTGAAATTTAGTACAAAATCAATTATGGATGATTTTTGAGATTTAAAATAGTTGAGTTCCATTTTAAAAAAACTTTTGTAGGGATGGTAGGCCCAGAAGTACGTGTCTATATGTATATTGGGCCGAGGGCCCAATCCGAGGACATTAGGTAATCCGAGGACGGGAAAACACTACCAGAGGAGCCTATGTTAATGAATAAAGATGTGAGGTATGGTCATGAGGGTCCAAAAAAGTTGTCCGAAGGGGAATGCTTCCTCGGCTAACCAAGGCCGAGGTCAGAAGGTGCGGTTTGGCTTCAAGAATAATGTTCCAAACAACTCCATTGATAAGAACAAGTATTAGGAAGGAATAAGACAGATGAAAGCTTTGAAATATCTAAGGGAAAGCTACTACCACCGTATTAAATGCTCTAAAGCTAACTCTCTGGCCACATTAATGAGGAAGTAATACCTGAACAGTAGTTTTCAGCCTCACAGCTATTCTTAGAGACTTCAAGAAGGTGCTGATAGGATAAAGATCAAAACTATCAATCTAATCTACACGTGGAGGGCAGAGATGGAGGGAGGAAGATTGTATAAAATAAAAGGAAAGCCCTGAGAGAAAGTGATTGAGAAATTAAGAGAAAAACACTGTAACAATCAAGAGTTGAACTTGTAATCAAACTTGAGAAGAAATATATAAGAACTGATCTCCTCGGATTGTGCCGATGACGATTTTCTTTAGATTAAACCAATCTATCTTCATTTTCTAGTTATCTGGATTCACTTTGCTTGTTGTCTAACTCATTAAAGCCTAGATTTCCAACCCACTCTTTAGAAATTCATTGTATTGGGCTTTTGGGGCCTAAACTGATCCATCCCTTGGGCTAGGGGCTCAAATTGCATCCGTACAACTATAAAATGCTTCGAGAATACAATAAATACATACTCTCTTATCTCATATGAATAATGAGTTTCATTATGAGTTTAATTAATTGAACTTACTATTATGTGAGATGAAAGAGTACACATATATAAGGGGATAGATCTTAATTGGAAAGGACATCAAAAATAATATAATACTTTTTTTCTTATTGCTTCTCTCTGACTTCCCTTCTCCGTATTCTTCTCTAGGAGGCCTAGTTCCCTTGAAAAACTACCTGCATTGTCTCTCAATTCCAGATAAAATTACATGATTCAATCATGTTAGCTCTTATGAATGGAAAACTCATGTGACTAAGAAGACCTACAAACTGAGTATAGCCACTACCAACTGGTCTCATAATGGTCATGATTTTTTTTTTTTTTTTTTTGGGGGAATATAAAAGCTAATGGAAGTTGGCCATAAGGGTCAATTTGATAGATATGAAAACATAAGGAAGTTACAAGGAAGAATTGAAACCCCTAAAAGATGTTATTGCAATTGGCCAAACCACAAGAATTATTTTTACATTTAGACCATTCTATAATTACCCTTCATTTTGATATACCATTTTTTTTTTAAGAAACTTATACCATATTTGATTGCACTAAAATGTATTCACATACAATTATATAACATATTTAATTGGACTAAAATATACCATATTTTGTGTCTTTTGCTCTGTTTATATATTGTTGATATTATATAGTTTCTTTTTTTTTTTCATAAAGATTTTATTATAATACTTGTGGGGGGCCGAGGACCGAGGAAGGGATTGCTGAGTTGTTAGTCTTGTTATTGAGACATCATGTGCTCGAGGAGGGAATTCACCCAAGGAGAGGAGGAGAAGAGACAAAAGTCTCTTGGGAGCTACAAGTGAGATGGATAGGCAGAGGAGAGAGATTCATGGAAAGTAGGGGCAGTTTCCAGCGAGAGGTAGCATGTTGCCCTCTGCATTAAATTGTGGGCAACAGCTTTATCAGCTGCATTGATAAGGAAGTGACCTGAACAATGTAATGCATAGCTAAGCGGCTCCTTCTACTACCTTTAGCAAATGTTTAAGGGGACAAGTGTCATGATGAGAATTTGGTTAGGTAAAGATAGGGGGTCAGGTCAAGATGTAAAAAGGAAGGGAGTATATAAGGGAGAAGAAATTTCCAAAAAAAGGGGGATCGAAACACAATTCTCAGGGGGAGAAGAGTTAGAATAAGAACATTGAGGGAAGAGCGTGAACAGTGTTTCAAGTTGAGTATTATTTGCCTCCTTAGGCAAGTTTGTAATAAGTATATTTCATATATTACTTCATATCCTTTAGTTTTTCTTCCATGTTTTCGTTCTCGGGTTGATCCTTCACTTTTTGTTTGATCCACTCTCTCACGAATACATTGATTTGGGCGTGGTTGTATTGTGCAAATCTCACTGTTCTAAGTGGGCTTGGGCTGTTTGATTTCTGTGTCTTTACAACAGATCATTTTTAGAGAAATTATTAGAATAACATTTGATTTTATATAGAAGAACGGAAATAATAATTGAACATGATAAGTGTAGAGAAATTATGTAAAACTTTATTATTCTTCCACACAATTTGTTGTGCAAATCCCGTATACTACGCACAATAGTTGAATACGCTGAAACGAGTGATATTTGACTTATTTTGGTAATTAGCAATTCAGCATGTGTGTGAAAGAGACCGCGGAACGATCAAAGTTGGAGGCTGAAGATTCACCAAAGAAATAGCGATAACCAAAGGTTTGGATTGGAAAGCCGCTGAACTAACTCTGGCTTTGTGACGCTTCCATTGCCATACACGTGGAACGAAGTTATAGGTTGAGAAACTGGTCATTTCCTATTTTCCATTGAGCCTATCAAACGGAAGTTTCAAGGTAATGATTAATAAGAGACGCAATTGTGACATACCCAAGGCCATTTAATTGCTTCAAAATGGGTCAAACCTCTATTTTTCTTGTTAAATTTGGCAAGGTCATGATTCTCTCAATATATATATATATATATATATAATAAATAATGGCAAGGTCGTGTTAGATTCCATAATTTTTTTATACCTTTTTGTTTGGGGCATCCAAAAGAAAAATGGGGCATTTTTGAACCAAATGTTAAAAATAATGCCATGAACAACATTTTTCACAAAAGAAAAATAAATAAATAAGTAAATAAAAAATAGAAGAATTATGTAATAGAAATCATCTAGAACCATTGGGGTTGCCATCAGTGTCATGGCCGATTTTTGGGCCTTGACTCTTGAAAGATGGATTTTCAGTACTTTAGGAATTACTAAGTTTAAAAGAAGAGAAATGCTAAGTTTATAATATTTTAACAATAAATTATATATAATAAGTTGTTATTAATTTTAATTTTAATTCGTAACTTAAATTATTTTTTATTCACCGATAATAATAAATAATAACTTATCACTTAAAACTTTTCTTTTATTTTTTAAAAAAAAAATTATAACTTAAAATTTATTACAAAAATATTATAAAATTTTTACACGTAACATTCTCCCAGAATTAAATGTAAAGATTGTGAATTGTGATTCAATCTTAAAGATCGACCATCTAACAATTGTACCCTTGGTCCTAGCCCTTTCATACCCTTTAATCATTTGTGTTCTGACATTTCGGGTGGGTGTTTTTAATTCAGTACTGTTGCTTGTACTTAATTACATCTCTGACCAAAATCTTTGTAACTCAATGTCTTCAATTGTCACCTCATGTTTTTTTATTTTTACTAAAATAGAAATATATTGATTCCATTCAACTGTTGCCGCATTGAATCTAAATACAAGATGCAGACTTTTCCTGTGGTAGTGTCCTAAATACAAGACATATGGTAGTGCCCTCAGAAAAGTTGACACATTTTTTCTTTTGTGTTCGATCTTCGCAGCCTTTTCCTTTCATTCCCCTAGAATTGGTCATTCAAAGGTAGATTTCCTGCAAAAACAAAAATAAAAAGATCATTAAAGGTTGCTAGGAGCCTAGGAAGCATCATATTCCTCCTTTAAATTGTCCTTGTTCCCAGTCTCTACTTAAAATATAATATGAAAAACATATGCTAATGGATATGTATCATGTATCATGTATCATGTATGGTATGCTAATAAAGATCACATCCTTGTAGGAAAAGTTGGTGCTCAATTTTGGAACTTATTTCTGTTTTTTCTACTACAATTTGGATAGCGTTCTTTGGCAGTATATATATTTATAATTTGGAGTCATCAAGCCGTATTAAAGAATGGTTGCTACTTTTAATGACTCAATTGTCAAAAATTTGTTTACAATTATTAAAATGGCATGTTATGATTGGCATGCAATAAAAATAATGCCAATTATGGGTGTGTATGAAAATGATATTTTACAATATTAGGTTAGTGTTAGTAAATTCATGACAATGTAATGATTATTTATGTCGTAATGTTAAAAATTCAAGTGTTTGTGAAAATTCAAGACTTGGCTCAAGTCATTGAAGTCTCTGAAATTTCAATTACATCTAGATCAATCGAGAAATGCATGTTGATCGCCTCTTGATCAAGTCTTTATTAGTAGATAATTGGGAATTCTAATTCTCTTGAAGGCCCGTCAAATCAGCTATCAAGTGGGAATTTGTGCCATACATGAAAAAGTATATAAGGAGCAATTATAATAGAATAAAACAAAGGAGAGAAAACCAATGTTGCGGCAAAAAAGTTCAAATTAAAACCAAGTTCTTTTTGTATTATCACCGTACTGGAGATAAGAAAGTTAATCTAATGCTACCATTGAAGATTGGTGATTGAATGCTTAAGCCACAAAACCACCATAGTCAATTATTATGAAAAAACCTTCAAGATGATTCTCGAAGTCAAGTCATGGACAGAGTTCGTGTATAAAATTAAATGATAGAAGAGTCCAAGTTGCTTGGAATAATGTCGGTTCATGTTGTAAGTTAATAAGGTTAATTCAATTGTACATTTCAATTCTAAATAGTAAAATTTTCCTCAAGGTAGGTAATACCCTTGCATCGTCAACAAATCATAATGTTCCTTACTTTGCATGCACTTTACTTTATATTGTAATTTTTTGTTGTGCCTAATTAACTTGAATTCATTGTTTATCATAATCGGTTAAAGTAATGAATTTTGCTTGGCTATGTTAAATTAAATCAATGGGGGTGTAAACATACTTCTCATACCGGTCATAATTTGTCACATTTTCAAGTTGTAAAATAGGTTGTAAAAATACTTTTCATATACCGGTCATAATTTGTAACATTAAAAAGTTGTGAAAAAGAATTTTTTTTTTTTTTAAATGTACTTGATGTAATTTCGTCATGTTTGATGGAACTTTGCATGCATCTAAACTTTCATTTTTATTTTTATTTTTAACTTTCTTTTTAGCTGAAAATTTGTTTATTTCACAATTCATATTATTTGTATACCTTTTGAACAAACATCATTATATTATACACCTTTCATTTAAATCGTCAATACCACATGCAGTTGTCATCTCTATAAATTTAAAAATAGGTATAAAATAATGGGTGTAAAAAACACCTACAAATAACATCTTCCTGTTAGTTTGTTGCCTTTTGTTTTTAAGAGAAGGCTCCGCTTACAATTTGTTGTTTTAAGAAACTTCTCTAACCAGTTTGTTAGCCATCAAAATATATAAATGAACCCACCATCCACAGCCAAAACCTACGTACCCCAAAGAAAGACAAAGGGGTAACTGGTAAGAAACCCTAAAAAAAGAAATAGTCTCTCCTTCTCTCTATTAAGAAAACTTGTCTACTTTTGGTAGAGGAGGGAGGGGATGGAATCAAATAACTCGTATGAAAACTTGTGGGCTGATCTATGGGAGAACGGCAATGTTAAAGCACGTCTAGTTGCTGCTGGGACCAAGAGGAGCCACCGCGTCGTTGCAAAGGCTAAATCGAAGAAGCTGTCAGCTAAGCTCTCCATAACTATGAAGAAAGTTAAAGGGGGAGCCTCTCTGGGTCTTCATTGGATCAAACACAAGTACCACAAGACCAACCATAAGACCAAGCGTGCATACTGATATATATGCACTTTGTGAAGGGAAAAAAAAAAAAAGCATTCCTTTTGTTCTGTTCTTAATTTGTGCGTTATTAAACCCCCAAAATGAAATTTTTTTTTTTTTTTAAAAAAAAAAACACAAAGAAAAAGAGGTTAATTTAATTTCATTTTTGGGAGTTTTATATATGGGGGCATGTTCACGGATTTGATATAGATATCCAACATAGATTTATTAATAATTATTATGTATAATTAAGATTTTAAGTTACTTCTCTTGCATGCATGTCTTGATCTTTGGTTTTCCTATTTTTAATTTCTGTCCTTGGGTAGTAACCTCCCTATATGGGGACATACTTTTTGTCCAGTGCATTGATAAGAATGTGGTTACGTTATGCCTATCTTAGTTTTTCCTATTTTTATATTCTGGACATATGTCTGCATTTTATTGTGTACAATGCATGCTTAACCTCCTATTATATTTTTAGAAACTTGAAAGACAACCAGTTCTAGGCTACATTCCGGGAAATCAAATTCTTTTTCCTTTCATTAATAAAAACTACTTCACTTGTTATTTGGAATTAAATCCACTACTTGAACTTGATCCTCATGGAGAGTCGAGACTTGAGAGACTAGGCGGTCCAAATATCATTAATTGTTTTGTATGTATTCGTTTAGATGTCTTTTCTTTAATGTTAGGAATTTTATTAAAAAATCAAAGTAAAATTTTATTGTCAAAAATTTCTAAAAGTTTAAAAATGCTACTCAAATGAAAATTCTATTAACCAAAAGTTTCTAGGTGTTTAAAAAATGTTTATAATTTATTTTATATTATTTTAATAATCTACCCAATATTTTTTTGTTTTTTTTGTTTAAGTAATAAAATTTGGGTCTCACATGTTTATTGCCACGTTACTCATTAGTATACTAAAACTATTAACTTTGAGTGAAACTCTAGTACCAAAGTTTTTAAAGAATTGAAATACTACTCCATTTAAAACTCAATTATAAATTTCAATAAATCTGAAATGGTTTTCATTATTTGTTTTAAATTATATATATTTAAAAACAAATTAGTTTTACACAATGTGATTTTCATTATATAACTTGAAGTAATTTTTATTATTTTAATTTTATTCTCTATTTTAGTATTTACTTTTTATTATATCATTCTTAATGTAACATGTGTCGACAAACAACAATAAAAACAATCACAGCTACACCTCGCACAAATCACATCATCCTGCTAGGGAAAGCCTAATAGGGGACTTA
The DNA here is from genome assembly GCA_032727855.1 of Quercus ilex subsp. ballota. Taxonomy (NCBI): domain Eukaryota; kingdom Viridiplantae; phylum Streptophyta; class Magnoliopsida; order Fagales; family Fagaceae; genus Quercus; species Quercus ilex. The sequence goes on from CM064910.1 coordinate 65,538,032, forward strand.
GACAAAACTCTCTCAAAATTAAAGGTTCTAAGGCTTCAAAGAAAGCTAGTCCTAGAGAGGACTTTATTTTATTAGTCATACTTAAATTAGTCTGGCCAATTTTATGTTTATGTTTATGTTTATATTGTTGATATATCTATATTTCTCTCGAGATGGGCAGATGTCAAGTGTCATTTTAAAAATAAACATGGCTTCTTCTTTTATTTATGAGAGTATAAATTTATAAACATGGCAGTTAAGTCAGTTCATCATTTTAAAATTATTTATCAATGGTCAAAGTCTCATAATTCAACTATTTGGTACCTCTTTGTTATTTACAAATAAAGATATTAAGTGTTCAAATTTGCCCACCTTCAACTATTGTATTATAAATATATATATATATATATATATATTAACTTCAAGAGTACCAAAATCTCTTTAGCAAAATTTCCAAATGTATGGCTATTTTTTGATGCTATAGTGGTTTAAATGAGAAGGATTGCAAAGATTATGGAGGAATTGGGTGGAAAAGTGGTTTGGTTTCCTTCTTTAATTGATTCAAGGGAAGAAAATGAGTGGTTGATGATATGGGTGGATGAGACTTTCATCTATGTCCACCATCTTATGTCTACCCAAATTCGAGAAAAAGAAATAGAAGGAATTCATCAATTTTACTTTTTCATTATAAATTGTTTCATATATTTTTTTTTTCTAAGAAAAAATTGTTTTATAAGTTTAGTTGTACTTACTTCATAAAAGAAAGTATTTTATGTCATACTTTTTAGGGGAAATTATACTTTGTCTACATATAGTTTGCCCAAAAAACACTTTGCCTACATATGGTTTAAAAATTTGCATTTTATTCACTTGAGGTAAACTTCATTTGCCTTGGCACTTTACTCACCTAAAGTAAGCTCCATTTGCCTCCCGTTACCTATTTCTGTTAAAAACATGAGTAAATTTGTATTTTTACTACTCTTTTTTATCCCTCTCCTCTCAAAACATAAAAAACTAAAAAATCAATAATAATAATAAAAAGAAGATCTAAAAACTATATTTGAAAATTTTACCTCAATTGGTCAATATATGGCTATTGCTGGACGGAAGGGTCACCTGGCCTTCGTAGATATGAAGAATATGATCCCAAGTAGAGAACTTCAGGTTTGCCCAGGTCCTAACAAGTTGAGTTGGCCCTTTAGGAGATCCAACTAGATAGATGAAACCTCTTAATTAGTCACATATGAATAATGGGATTATCTATTTGTTAACAATTTCTCCTTTTGCAATTTTAAGAGTATCAAAATATGAGTGTTGAATGGCCTATACATGTTGTAAAGTAAATAAGTGCAGGATGATGATTGAATTTTCCAGCCTAACCATCATACGGCTAAGGCACTCGACTCTATCTCCAATGCCTTATCATATCACAATCTGTATAGCCCTTTAAATTTGTATTTTGGATTGAACATGATTTGCCAGTTATCACAACTGACTGCATTTTTGTGTTTCAGATAGATTAGAATCTCTGGTGAGCTTATCCTTAACGCATGTAATTAAGGAAATGATGTTGCGGTCTTTATATGAGTGGATGACCATGTTAATTACCAAAAAAAGAAAAGAAAAGAGAGGATGAATTTGTTAGCCAGCATCTTTTGTCTTCTTTTTAAATTTTTACAAAACTTAATTTTCAGATTTTCTTTTCTCTTAATTTTTTTAGTTTTTTATGTTTTAAGATGAGAGATATAAAATAGTAGCAAAAATACAAATTTATTCCTATTTTTAATAGAGGTGGATAACTGGAAATAAACATATCTTACATCAGATGGTTAAAGTGCTAATTTTTAAACCATAGATAGGTAAAGTATTTTTTGGGTAAATCACAGGTAAACAAAATGTAATTTCTCATTCTTTTTATTTTAAAGATAATTACAATGTACTGCTAATCTCGCAGTTCAAAATCTTTCCCCCTACAATTCTGCTACAAAGTACTTATAATTCATGTCATACTAATAAATACATAAGGCATAGAATAAAACACGTTTAATGGCACAAAATATTTTGCTTGGACTAATTGCAGTTGCAAATTTTCAATATTTGACTTTGAAATACATAGAGCTATTTAATGGCACAAAATATTTTGCATTGGACTTTCGTCTAATATCAAGAATGTGAAGATTCCGTTTCATCAATCTGTAAATGCGAAGATATAGTTTGCTTGGACTTTGCAGTTGCAAATTCGCAATTGACTTTGAAATACATAGAGCTTGTTTTTCGTTTTACGTTTCTTCATTCTAGGTCCCAATAAAAAGCTTCATTTGAAAACACATCCAATTAAGGTTGCTTCTAATTCTTAACATTTACACATCCTCCACGATTACATGACATAATGCATTACGTTTCCTAGTTTGTTGTTTACGTTATTCCATTTCCACAGGAACATTCCACGCGTTCCACGCTTCTTTATTGATAAATCATAAATCCATCAAAGAAAGTTTCTCGAAGCAACAAATTCTTTATTATTTTCCGGGATTTCGAAGCTTCTCTCTCTGCTTAAAAGTCTGAGACAGGCTTGGTTAAAACTTAAAATACACCGATTTTTGTTACCATCTGTGATCTAAAGTAGATTCTAAACGACAAAATATAGCATCCATTCCATATATAGACTCTCAATTTCCTATAACCCAAAAACTAAAAAGAATAACTATTTATAGTCTCTCATTTTCTCAGGAAAATATTCAATCTTTTTTCTTATCTGGGGCGCAAATTGAAAAACCTAGCTAGCTTGTAATGGAGTCAAATGGGACCTCTTGGGCTGATCAATGGGACCACCATGATAGCCCAGACCCAGTTCCTGAGACCAATAAGAGTTCAAAGGCTACGTATTCGAAGAAGATTGGCGATGGGTTAGGGAAAACTAAAGCTGTTGCATCAACTGGCGTGAAGAAAGTTAAGGAAGGAACCACTGTGGGTTTTCATTGGATCAGAGACAAGTACCAGAAGAAAAACCAGAAGAACTAGCTGATGATGCATACCTAGCTCGTTTTTAGTAATCATCATCTTTTTTTGTTCTTCGATTATGTTTGGGTGTATATAATCTTCATTCTTCTGAATCTGATACTTCTATTTATTTTCTTTTCTCCTACTTTTGTTTAATAAAAACTCATTGTTGCTGTGTACAGATTTGATTACAGCCAGATCGATTACTCTTGTCTCTTTATATATAGGCAATTGTTCTTTTCTTCTCTCAATTTTTTTTTTAATTTATTTTTTTAAGAGGGGGTAGAAAAATTAGAAGGGATATAATCGTGGCAGGAAACCAATATATCATTATAAACAAAATCTGCACGAGATCTATTAAAAAAACAATGAAACCAGATTGTAATGGCATTTTATGTTTCCAATTTTTGTTTTGCATCTCTTGATCTTTTCTTGTTTAGGGAGATGCAAATAAGGTGTTTTGTTTATGGAATTGAGATGGACTCTACAAGTTTTCTCGATTGGGGTTGACTAGTTACTTCAAGGCTTTATGTGGTTTAGCAATAGCCTATGTTCACCAATAACAGATGATGAATTTACTAACAAATTTGGAAGATACATTTATGGCCTAGGTTTGGATAGCGCTTCTTCTTGCTGAAAGTAGAGTTGCGTTTTTTTTTTTTTTTTTTTTTTTTACTGGTTTTGTTGACTTTTGAAAGACAAAAATCACTGTGCGTGCACTGTTCATGCACTGTTCACGCAATATTTAATATTAAAAGTGGGTCTCACAATATTATTCACACATTTAAAAATTATTTTGCTACAGTGTTTTCAGCAACAATCAGTTTTTATCAACTTTCAGCAACAATAAGTGCTATCCAAACGGACCCATGATGTAGAGACATTCACAACCCCAAATCTCAGATACACCTATATATTCTATCAAATAGAAAGATTAGAGACCGCACCTAAAACAAACATAAAATTTTTCTCTACATTACACAACATTGACAAAGAAATTTCTCTCCAATTCAAACCAAAGAATCAAAGGTTCACAAATACTCAAATACCAAGCAGCTATTGATTTGACTTATGTACAATTCTTGAAAAATCTACTTTTATTAAGTTTAGTTATACTTTTATCCTCCTATTTTTGAAGGCCAATAAACTAATTAATAAAAATAAATTTTCTTGAATGAATACAAAGCAAAGAAAATTATCTTAGACAAATGTAATACAAGTCATACTGATGAAACATAAAATGAAACACATTTCATGAGACAAAAACCAGCCCAAGTTCAATTAAAGATAAATTGTATGTACCTATTGGGACAGAGCACTCACATGTAGTAGTGCTAGCTAAAGGAAAGAATGGGGAGAGAAATTGGTTTTCACCTGCTTAAAAAAAGTGAATACCAAGGTCCCTATTGAAGCGGAAGCCAAAGATTTTCTATGGGCTGTGCAACTAGCAAGCCAAATGCAAGTTATGAAGATGATAATTGAGGGTGATTTCAAGAATTGTTGATGAAGTCAAATTAATCTCAGCAAGTTTTGAATAGCTGGAGTTTATGTGGGTGTATAGGAATGCAAATGAAGCTTCTCATGTCATGGCAAAGTGGTCTCTATCAAACTCATGTCATGTCTATTTAATTTGTTGATATATGGACTCGGTCCTTCTCATTTTGTTAATATTAGTAGTAAGAAAGAACAGCCTAGGTGGGGCTGAGTTGGACCGGAGAATATTGTATTTTTCTTTTGATGGTAATAAAATATTTTTTCAAGCAAAGAAACCAAGGAATGATAAAACTTAGAGAGTAACTTTTTTTTTTTTTGAGAGTAACTTAAAGAGTAACTTAGGTGTAGTACATTAGATTCCCCAATTGAAATTTGAAATTAAATATTTAGTTGTTTTGAATTTAATTGTACTTAAAAAAGATAACACTCTTTGTTTCCTATTGGTTAATATAACCAAGTATTTGAATTTAATTAAAAAAAAGTTAAGAAACCTACCTAATTTCTACACTTTTTAGAATACTTTAGGATGTGAAATTTAATCTGTAAATGCGAAGATTGATGCAATTGGCATTAATCAATTTATTTTGTTGTTGCAACTTGCAATTGACTTAGAAATATATAGAGCTTGTTTCTTGTTATATGTTTATGGGAACTTCGTTGAAAACACATCCAATTAAAATTACTTTGTAATGTTAGAAATGAACAAATTTTAAGCGGCAGTACTAGTTATTATAGTTGGGCCAAAAAATAATTTAAGAGATTGATTTAAATTAGAACAAGTAACAACTTATCACTTATGAAAATATTATATATGAGTAGTGCTTATTTAACATTTATCCAACTCGCTTACATGACATCATGGTGCGGTTTGGATAGGATGTTTTCTGCGTTTTCTGCGTGTTTCCTACGTTCCTTTTTTTTTTTAACAGCTACAAATGTTGACTTTTCAATTGTGAACAGTGCACCTGTGCACTGTTCACGAACCTACAAATATCACTTTTCATCCACTTTTTTATTAAAAATTAGTCTTGCAGTATTATTCACACATTTAAAAATTATTTTACTACAATATTTTCAATTTTCAATTTTCAATTTCATAAGTCGTATTCAAATGTACCACATATATTAAAGTTTCCTGCTTTGTACTTTGTAGCGTGCCTTGTTCTGCCGAGTGGGAAAAAGTCCACGCGTTCACACTTCACAGAAGATAGACTGGGTCTTTCTCATTTTGTTGATATTATTAGTTAAAAAGATATGTGTGGCTGACTTGGAAGAAGTGATGATTGTATTTTTCTAGCAATAAAATTTTTATTCAAGCAAAAAAAAAAAGAAAAAAAAAGAAGAAGCAAAACTACTAATTAAAATTTTGTATTCAAGGAAGTAATCTAACATCTCAATATAGTAATTAGATATAGATTAAAAAATAATTGTAGAGGTGACTAGTGGCCACCTATATTTTATATAATATGATATATATTTAGATATATATATATATATATATATTTTCATAAAACTCATGCTTCATCACCCCAAATTATGAATGACAAAACAAGTTGTATAAAAAACAGTGAATGACAGTCAAAATAATGAATATGGACTGTGTCAAAGCTTACTATGTTAAACAAGAGTAACTGATTTACTCCATTTTATGCAGATAAAACACTAGTTTTTTTTCCTTGACTCTTACCACTACCAAGGGTAAAACAAACACAAAGTAAAGTTAATTTTCACCTATAAAAACAAGTAAAGTGTGAGAGAGATGTTTTTAACACAAAAGGTCCATCGTAGCTACAAAGAAGCTTAAAAAATAACTTCTTATGCTTAAAATGGAGATGGTGGAAAATTTTCCAGCAATAAGTACCCAAAAAAAGAGGTTTGAGAATTTTTGTGTTTATTTTCTGATTTCAGTTTTGTTTTGTTGAGAGAGAAAGAGAGAATGGGTAATTTTTTGTGTGCGGAAAACTACGAATTCTACACTCTTAACTCTCTAAGGGGTTGTTTGACAATATTATTTAAACAACAATAACACTTTTAACACGTATTTCTATAACACTCAAACACATATTTTCATAACACTGAAAAATGAACAATAATACTTAAACAATACTACTAGACAAACCCTAAAACTGACATACAAAGAAAACCAACTGTCAATTATACATTAAATGAAAAGAATTTTTTTTTTATGTTTTTTTTTTATAAGAGTGATATTGTCACCAATAAGAAAAAACAAATTTATTCATTTATTTATTAGGAGATACCAATCATATTCATTGCCAATTCATTTATTGGGTGGTTGATAAAAGTTGCAGTAGGTTTAGCATTTTCGTTTCTTCTATCTATTGACTAATGATTAATACTCTTATGTACATCTTTTTTTTTTTTTAATACACTCTTATGTACATCTTTATTTATTAATACTTGGAGGTCTTTTTTTATTTGGGTCAGGCTATTGCCTCTCACTTGCCTAGCACTTGCCTAGTAAAGCCGGCTCTGAACAAGAACGTAACACATTTTTTATATTCTCCCCGAAATATCCTATCTGTTCTGTCTGACTGAGTTCTATAAATGACAAAAGATACCATCCATAAATAGACTCCCAATTTCCCGTAACCCAAAAGGAACACGCAAACTAGTATTGGTTTTCTCTCTTTCTTTGGAAAAATTTCCATTTTTTTCTTTGTTTGGGTGAAAATTGAAAGCAAGCTAGCTAGCTAGCTTGTTAATGGAGTCCAACCCGTGGGCTGATGAATGGGGCCACAAGAACAACAGCCCAGACCAGATTACTGAGACCAAGAAGAGCCAAGGTGGTGCAAAGGCTACATATTCAACAAAGATTCGCAATGGCTTGGAGAAAACTAAAGAGGCCGCAGCAAACCACATGAAGAAAATAGTAGATAAGGAAGCAACCGATGCAAGCCTTCGTTGGGTCAAAGACAAGTACCACAAGACAACTAAGAAGCATAAGAAGAAACCTTATGATTCATGAAACATCTCTCTCACAACATGTACCAGAATAATGATGTCTTATAAAACAGTCATATATAATCGTTGATGTATGTCTCATTTTCAATAATTATCATCTCTTTTTTGTTTTGTTTTGTTTTTTTCCTAGTTTTATGTAATAGAAGCTCGTTGTTGTATTCCGATTTGATTAGAGCTCTTTTCTTTTCTCTTTTTTTGGTTATTGAGATGGGTAAAAAAAAAAGAACGAATATAATCTTAGCAGGAAGCCAAAAAAGCATCATAAACGATCTGTAGGAGATCTATTAAAAAAAAAATCATGAAACCAAGATTGTACATATGTTTTTGATTTTTGTTTTGCACCTTGATCTTTTCTTGTTTTGGGGAATTGCAAATCAGGTGTTTTTTTGTTTATGGAATTGTGTTGGACTCCACAAGGTTTCTCAATTGGGGATGACTGGTTAACTTCAAAGAATAGTTTTATTTTTCTTACATTCGGACTCAAAAGTGTTTAGCCCCTAAAATTTTGATTTTAGTCATCACATTTAAACAAAATATAATAACTTTGTCACTCCATCCACCTACTACTAAATTTATTCTAGATCACTTAGATTTATATTCTATTTGGCATATATTTGAGAAAGTATTTTGAATCGATGTTGACATATGCTTCTATCCAAAATAATGAAAATCATCTTAGATAGAAGTAATACGAGTCATACCAATGAAGCATAAAATGTAACATATTTCAAGGAACAAAAAAAATTGAATTGACTTTTCTCTAATTCTAGTAAGGATAAAACTTGGAGAATCTTAGATTTAGTACATTAGATTCCTCAATTGAAATTTGAAATTAAATACTTGATTGTTTTTGTTAGGTTCTAAATGTTTAGAACAATTGGCAAATCGTGAACACAAACTTGTCTAAATATAGATCTTAGAGTCTATAGGTTTTATTAGACAATGCTCAAGAGTGATTCAAGTCAAGATTCAAGAACATACAAGCTGCAGGAAGAAGACTTCATATTCTGCCTGGTTCGATCAATCGAAGAACAGGCTCGATCGATCGAAAATCGTATCTGCAGAATTTTAAGTCGGCCCAAACAGCAGCTTAAGCCCATTAAGGATTAGGGTTTCAGATCTAATTCTCCCACTATATAAAGGAAACCCTAAACCACGTTTTTGAGAGCTTTTTAGAGAGAGAGAAAAGAGTGTCTCTTTTGTATCTAGGGTTTTGTACCCAAACCTCTCTAAGGTCTTTGTTGCTCATATTGCTGTTTATGTGAATCTCTTGTGAGATCTTTGAGGAGCTTTCCTTCACATAAACTTAGGGTTATCAACATCTTGATAATCATTCAGTTGCAGATTCAAGAACTTAAAGATACACAAGCGGGGGTGCTTGTACTTGATTGAAGAGTCCAAGAAAGAAGGAGTCCATGGATTCGGAGCTTGCACGGAGTCGTGTCAGTAAGTTCTACTGATGGGTAGCGTTAGGAAGTCGAGCGGGGAGCTTGTAATCCTTTTGTATGAACTTCGATTCTTTCATAGTAGATTCAGGTTTGCCTTGAGGATCGGTGGGTCAAATCCTCCTCAGGTTTTTACCGTGTGGTTTCTTGGGTGATCATATCATTGTGTCTTTTATTATTCCGTTGCTTTATTATTTTGATATGATTATTTGATTGCTTTAACCTAGAATTGCATAATTTGACTAAGTAACAACTTGACTAATTAATCTAGGCTAACCAATCTGGTTGTTCTAAGGGGTTTAAAACCGTTCAGTTTTAAATTTAATTGTGCTTGACTAAGATAACAACTTTGTTTCCTGTCAGAGATTGTTAATGGAATCAGGTGTTTAAACTTATTAGGAACTTAATCTACTGTACCTAAGTTCTATCCTCTCAAGAATACTTTAAGTTTGTGAAATTTCCATTAAGATTAATGCAATTGACATCAATCAATTTATTTTGCTGTTGCAACTTGCAATTAATTTAGAAATACATAGACCTTGTTTCTTGTTATATGTTTCTGGGAAATTCATTGAAAACACATCCGATTGAGGTTACTCTCAACATCATGTATTAAAGTTTCCTGATTTGTATTTACCAAGTGGTGGGAAACATTCCACGTGTTCACTGTTCTTTCTCTCTAGTCGTAGTACAAGTCAGAAAGAAAGGTTCTTTTTTGATATCCATCGAAGAAATGTTCTCGGAACAAGTAAAAACATTTTTTGAATCTAAGTGACAAAAGATTATGTGTTTCTTGCCTATGGATCGGTTCCAATTATGAGAAAACCAATCTCTATCATTTAGGTGATAAATTTGAGAAAAAATTGCATCGGCCAAAATGCGCACACCCCTAAATATGTGGTTGGCTAACTACTTTTTCCAATGTCTTTTTTCTTTTTCATTCTTTTTTATGTGTTACTTTTTCATATCATAATGCTTTCTCTTCTAAGTTTATAATATAATAGATATCCTGAAAGAAACAAACAGTAAGCTTCAATTCTTCTCTGGTCAAAACAATAAACAAAAGAGACACTTGTAATTGTATATTAGTGCTCTCATGGAACTTGAGCTCTCCCCTACTAATATGTAGGGTAAACCGATCCAAATAGTATATTGATTTCACTCTGAATTCTTTTTTGGTCCCTTGTCTCTGTTTCTCAAAGTTGAATCCAAGCATGTTTATGTAGACATGGTATAAAAATGTTTCTGTATAGCTAGAAAGAAAAATAACTTTTCCTTCTGATTATTGACACTGTCTTGTTCTCTCATGAGAGAAATCTGAATTCAAATCACTTCTTCCCGACCTTGTTGTAAGGCCCAAAAAACAAAAACAAAAAAATCAATCCACAACAACCACTTTACAAAATTACAAACATTAACTAAGGTTTTCAGTCTAGTAACAGATGTACAATTATTGAGCTTTTCATGTTAGTGAGTCTAACCCACATGTTCTAAGGACATTTGGAAAGACATATTTGCAGCTATGTAAAAATGTCATACATGTTGTTAACCTATAATAGGCTATGGGCTTTAGGCCCACCTTGTTTATTTGTATAACACACATACTTGTATTACACACTCTGCCTCCTATATAAAGGCACTCATGTATAATTTATTACTTGAGAGATACAATACATTCATTTAATATTTCTAACATGGTATCAAAGCCACTGCCCTGACCTTTTCTTAGCAATCTTGTCTCTATTGGTGTCACTCCATTCTCAACATCGCTTTCGCCGCCACAGCAACTGTCGTAGCCACTTGCCATTGAATCTCCAACGTCTCTTAACTGCCGTAGCCACTCGCCACAATAGTCGCCATAGCCACACCACAAAGACCACCGCTCCCTTCATCACCGTCATGAATCTTGTTCCGATTAAATTTTTGCACGTACCACTGTGATTGTCATTCACCATTCTACTCATTCGTGGAAGTCTCAAAGCCAAAAGAGTCCTCACGTGCCGCCCAAGAAATCTGCATTGAAAGTCACGCGTTGCCACGTGCCACTACACATCTCGGTTGTATCGCCACGCACTTCCACCCGCCGCCTCTATAAGTCACGCTTCTTCACACGCCTTCACGTGCCTAAACTTGCCTGCTGACATCATTGCTAACATCATCCTACCCGTCAGCCCTAATTGCGTCATTTGCTGACGTCATTCTGCCATGTCACTTGCTGACTACATTTGCTTGTGTCATTCGCTGACGTCATCTCCAGGTTGACTTTGACTTCCCGCAATTGACTCTTCTCAACGTTGACCATTGACTTTTCAGTAGGGTTGACCGTTTACTTTTTGTAGTCCAGGTTCTTCTTATCCAGTTTTTTGCATAGATTTCATTTTTGCACATTTTGCTCCTAAATGAAGAATAAGGACATTTCTTCCTTTTATTGCAACAACCGTTGCCAACAATACAACAAACGTTTTTGTAACTTTTGCAAACGTCTTAGCCATAATATTGAGACTTGCTATTTACGCAACAAATTAGCTATTTCCATTTTTGCTGCTATTGTTGCTAACACTAAGAGTATCCAACCAATGGCTCCTATATCCGCAAATTCTAAGTCTTCTGGATCCACTATCACAATTTCCATAGTTGACCTTCAAAACATCATTGCTAATACCATTCGTATAGTTGGTAATGCATCTTATTCCTCTTCTCTCTTAGCTTCATCTAGTATATCTCCTTCCTCTTGGGTTATGGATTCTACTTGTTTCAACCACATGAGACCTCACTCATCCTTATTTTCTCAAGATGAACCTGCACTACACCCTCTTAATATTCGCACAACTAATAGTTCCACAATGTTTGGTTATAATATAGGTTCTACCTCGACTTCTAACCTCTCGGTTCTTAGGGTCTTTAATGTTCCTAACCTTTCTTACAGTTTATTTTCTTTAGGACAATTAGCTGAGTTGATTGTTCTGGGTGTATTATGTAGGATCCAAGGACGGGACAAGAACTTGGGACTGGTCCCAAAGTTAGGCGTATGTTTCTTGTGGAAAACCTTCGTTTTCCACCTGTTGCTCCTGTTTCTATTACTACTACAGCTGCTACAGTTTCTTCTATTCCTTCCTTTTCTCTTTGGTATGCCTGACTTGGTCATGCATCTTCCTCTTAAGTACAACACTTGGCTTCTAAAGGTTTCTTAGATTTAGTGTCCACATAAAATTTTGATTGTGCTTCGTGTCATTTAGAAAAACAACTAGTTTTGCCTTTCAATACTAGTGAATTAATGTCTAGTGATATCTTTGACCTAATTCATTTTGATGTTTGAGGATCTCCCTCTGTCTCTAGTATTGGTGAATCTCGATATTTTGTTGTCTTTGTTAATGATTATTCCCGCTATAGTTGGATTTTTCATATGAAACATCGTTCTGAATTATTGCAAGTATATTTTGGTTTTGCAAAATGGTTGAAACTCAATTTTCCAAGCGAATCAAAATTTTTCGATCTGATAATACTCCTAAATATACTCAATATGCTTTCCAAGCTGTTTTGAATTCCTATGGCACTATTCATTAACTAACTTGTCTAGGTACCTCTCAGCAAAATGGTAAAGCCAAACTAAAATTTCGTCATATTCTTGCCACTGTTTATGCTTTCCTTTTCTCTGCCAAGTTCCCACTCCTTTTTAAGGTGAAGCTGCTATTCATGCTAGTAATCACATTCCTAGTCCTATCATCCACAATCAAACTCCATATAAGCGTCTTTTTGGGTCACTTCCAGACTATCACCACCTTCACTCATTTGGTTCTGCCTATTTCATTCTTCTTTAGCCACATAAGCATAACAAACTTCAGCCTTGGTCTAGACTTTGTTGTTTTCTTGGCTATGGCGAAACTCAAAAGGGGTATAGGTGTTATGATCCTATCTCTCATTGTCTTCGTATCTCCCGCAATATTGTCTTTTGAAAACATCTCTCCTTTGTCGAGCTCTCTCACTTCTGTAGCTCCTTCTCTACCTCCTCTATCTTAGATCTTTTTCCAGATGAACCAAATATTCCTTCTATAGTTGCTTCTGATTCCCCTATAGACTTCTATGTTCAACCACCAGATATTTTTGATGCCTTTTCTAGATCACCCTCTAATGAATAGGTGGAAGATGAACAGATCGAAGACGAGCCACCCAACCCAAAGCTTGGGTCCCTTGCTCCTGGTTCACCTAAAGATCTTGCACAAGACATTCCACCTCATCACTCAACTCGGGTTAGATCCATTCCTGCGCATTCACTTGACTATCATTGTTACACTACCCTTGCTACACTACACGAGCCTCACACCTATCGTGAGACCTCCACTGACCATTTATGACAAATTGCAATGAAAGAGAAATTTGATGTATTATCTAAAAAAACATACTTGGGATTTGGTGACTCTCCCCCCTGGGAAATCTGTGGTTGGTTGTAAGTGGATCTACAAGATCAAGACTCGCTCTGATGGTTCTATTAAGTGGTACAAAGTTCGTCTTGTTGAAAAAGGTTTTACATAGGAGTATGAGATTGATTATGAAGAGACCTTTACTCCAGTTGCTCGAAACTCATCTGTTCATGCCCTCTTAGCTGTTGTCGCTACCAGTAAATGGGACATTTTTCAAATGGAAGTCAAAAATGCCTTCCTTAATGGGAATTTAAGTGAAGAAGTTTATATGCAACCTCCTTCTAGTCTCTCTATTGAACCAAACAAAGTTTGCCACCTTCGACGTGCACTTTATGGCCTTAAATAAGCTCCATGAGCTTGGTTTGTGAAGTTCAGCTCTACCATCTTTCACTTGGGTTACATTGCCAATCATTATGATTCTGCCTTATTTCTTCGTCGCACTGACAAATGCACTATTTTGCTTTTCCTATATATGGATGATATAATCATAACTAGTGTTGACCTCAATGACATTCAAGAACTCAAGAATTTTCTTAGTCAGCAGTTTAAGATGAAAGATCTTGGACAACTCAGCTACTTCTTGGGTCTTGAAATCACTCATTCTATAGATGGACTTTATATTCCTCAAGCCAAGTATGCTTTTGAACTTTTGTCTCGAGCTGGACTCACTGATAGTAAGACTGTTGACACTCCAGTTGAACTTAATGTGCATCTGACTCCCTCAAGGGGGAAAACCATTGTTTAATCATTCTCTTTATAGATGCTTGGTTGGCAGCCTAGTTTATCTCACCATCACTCGTCTAGACATTTCCTATGCTGTTCACTAGGTGAGCCAATATCCATATGCTCCACGATCAACTCACTATGCCGCTGTTCTGCGCATTCTTCGATACCTAAAGGGCACTCTCTTTTATGGCCTTTTCTACTCTGCTCAGTCTCCTCTTGTTCTCCGTACATTCTCTGATGCTGATTAGGCAAGAGATCCCACAAATCGCAAGTCCACCACTAGCTATTGTTTTCTTCTTCTTGGTTCTTCTCTGATTTCTTAGCGAAGCAAGAAACAAACCCTTATGGCCCGCTCCAGTTCTGAAGTATAATATCGTGCACTTACTGATACCACATCTGACTCCTTTGGCTACGATGGCTTCTTAAGGATTTAGGTGTGTCCACATCCTCTGTTACTCCTCTTTATTATAACAACCAGAGTGCCATTTATATTGCTCACAACGATGCCTTCTATAAATGGACTAAACACATTAAGATCGATTGTCATTTTATCCATTATTATCTTGTCAATGGTGCTCTCAAGCTGTGCTCGGTCTTCTCTAAAGATCAACTTGTAGATATCTTCACCAAGTCACATCTTAAAAGATGTCTTCATGTTTTGGTTGACAACCCCAAGTTGGTCTCACACCTACCTTGAGTTTGAGGGGGGCTGTTAACATGTAATAGGCTATGGGTTTTAGGCCCACCTTGTTTACTTGTATAGCACACATACTTGTACTACACACTCTGTCTCTTATATAAAGGCACTCATGTATATTTTATTGTTTGAGAAATACAATACATTCATTTGGTATTTCTAACACATGTATAAAAGCAGCTTAAATGCATCTTTGAGGAAAAACAATAATACAAATATCTATATTGAATTTCAACTTAGCATCGAATGGGCCTATCATAGATAGGAGGTAAGGTGGGACAGTTCTCATTCATGTAAAAGCAAGGTCCCCAGCATTCCTAATGGCATGAGAAATACAGAAACCCCATGCTGCTTAATCTGCTCAATAGAATGAATGAAAGAAAAATTACCTTTTATGCAACGAGGTTAAGAAGTGTTAGAGATATATATTAGTCATATTAGCCCAATGTAATAGGCCCAAGCCCATTCCTGCTTGTACTAGTAGTCTAGGGTTTAGTCGCTTATATATACTCATGTTAGGGTTCATTGTAACACAGGTTATTGTACTACACTCTCATATAATAAAGATGTAGCCCTTAAGGGATTCCTCCGTGGATGTAGGCCGTCTAGGCTGAACCACGTAACCCTCGTGTTCTCAGTGTTCTTCTTCTATGCTTCCTCTTCCGCATCCACTCTGGCATACACAACATGATATAACACATTGCGTTTGATAATATTCTCCATTTAACATGGTATCAGAGCTAATATTCAACATGGTATCAGAGCCAAACTTCGTTCTTGGCATCAAACAAACATCTCTACAAAGCAAAGAAGATCATCACGTGCACACCATCATCTAAAGTCACCTATGCTTGCTTTCAGATCAGGACCCACTGCATCACACAGCTCCCACGAAATCATCGTTGTTGTGTAACTGCTGTGCCCAAAGATCACAAACTCAAGCAAACCCGTGGCTTCAATCTCAGATCTGTGCAAATCGATGCTTCGCCTGATGAAACCAACAAGACAGAAGCGCTCCACGATATATCGCGACGAAAACCCAGAAATCCGATCACCCAAAGCCCTGTCACGCGCCTCCACGCGCCTCAGGTAGTCCGGAACCTCCCCACGCGCCGCCACGATTTCCTGTTTTGTAGCTTATTTATTGGTCACACGCGCCGCCCTATCGGCCATGTCGACCACCGATCTGCCTACAGAAGAAATCTGGATTTCAACCGATGTCGCACGCGCCTCCACGAGCCGCCTGGGATTCTGGCTTGTCATTCACGCGCCGGTGGAATACATGCACGCGCCGGAACACTGCTGCTGACGTCATCCGATGACGTCATCTTGCCACGTCAGCACAGCCAGCCTCTGCCACGTCAGCCCTAATCCACGTCATCAGACACGTCAGCTAGCCATTCAGCCGTGTCGCCTCGTCAGCACCACGTCACCTAGCTGACCATTGACAGGACCGACCCGACCCGGACCACCCGGATCTGACCCGTGAGCACTGACCGTTGACTTTGACCAATTCCGTTGACTTTCGTTGACTTTGACTTTTGCGTTGACTTTTGACCAAAAGTTAAAATTTTCGAAATGGCCTATCTTGCACAGTTTTTCGCGTAGATTCCGATTTTGGACTCCGTTTCTTCATTTGAAACTCCAAAATTGGTCAATTGGCACATTCTTCATTTTGGTTTCTTCAAAGGCATTCTTTAAGGCATCTCCAAGTGATCTTCTCATGCTTATCCAACCTCAAGCCTTCATCAAGCTTCCGCCTTGAGTTTGAGGGAGGGTGTTAGAGATATATATTAGTCATATTAGCCCAATGTAATAGGCCCAAGCCCATTCCTGCTTGTACTAGTAGTCTAGGGTTTAGTCGCTTATATATACTCATGTTAGGGTTCATTGTAACACAGGTTATTGTACTACACTCTCATATAATAAAGATGTAGCCCTTAAGGGATTCCTCCGTGGATGTAGGCCGTCTAGGCTGAACCACGTAACCCTCGTGTTCTCAGTGTTCTTCTTCTATGCTTCCTCTTCCGCATCCACTCTGGCATACACAACATGATATAACACATTGCGTTTGATAATATTCTCCATTTAACATGGTATCAGAGCTAATATTCAACAAGAAGCACAAGATCTAAACAAACATCAGAGAACTCAAGCATACATATTCCAAATGGAGATAGTGACAAAAAAATTTATGCTTTAAATGGAGATGGTGACAAAATTTCCAGCAATAAGTATCCAAAAAAATGAGGCTTGAGAATTTTTGTTTTTACTGACTAAATTTATTTTTATTTTGTTGAGAGAGAGAGAGAGAATAAGTGACTTTCTAGCTTTTGTGCATGGAAGACAACAAGTTCTACACTCTAAAACTCGCAGGTAGAGAAAATCAACTGTCAGTTACATATTAAAAAGAAAATATTTTTTACAATGTTTTTTTATAAGAGTATTATTTGTCACAAATCACAAAAAAATAAAAATAAAAAGCATTTTTTAAGGGATACCCTATCATATTCATTACCAAATCATTTATTAGGTAGTTGATAAAAAGTTGTAATAATTTTAACATTTTTATTTTTTTAATTAATTTTTTATCTATTGAATGATAGGGACTTAATTAATAGTTTTTAAGTGAAATATTAATGGATGCCTTAGGAGTATTGGTTTATAAATTACTTTGAGGAACATTTTTTGGGAAAGTGATAATTCAATTAATTTTTTTAATAACTTTTTATATTTCTCATTAGAGTAATGTCAAAACTTTCTTAATATTGTTTATTAACCATGACCCTAAAAGCACCCATTATCACAACTCATAATTTCATACTCTTTTTTGGTTTCTCACGATATATCCTTAAAGTTTTCAACCAAATACTAATCATTATTCGCGACAGGTGGGCCCTAGGGGTAAATCGTTGACCCAAGGGGTTTTTTCAAAATGCAGGTACCCAAACTTAAACTGGGGAGCACACACAATCAAATCTTAGACAAGCACTTTGACACCAAATACCCAACCACATGGCCAACCCACCTGAGTTCATAATTTAATACTCTTACTAATAAAAATACTCTTCTGTTGGTAGGTAGTACTATGCTGTCTTTTTATATTTGGATTTGGGGCCTAGGGAAATTTCCTCTCACTTGGCTACATAGTATAGCTGGGGTGAACGTCACATTTTTAATATATATTCTCTGAAATATCTTGGGTTCTGTTTGACTGACTTCTATAATCCACAAAAGATACCATCCATAAATAGACTCCCAATTTCTCATAACCCAAAAGGATAAGGAACAATCATACTATTAGTTTTCTCATTCTCTCTTTCCCGAGAAAAAACTCCATCTTTTGCTTTAAATTTTTTATCTGGGGTGAAAATTAAAGCTAGCTAGCTTGTTAATGGAGTCGAACCCGTGGGCTGATAATGGGAACCACAAGAACAACAGCCCAGACCAGATTAGTGAGACCAAGAAGAGTCAAGGTGGTGCAAAGGCTACATATTTAACAAAGATTCAAGATGGCTTGAAGAAATTATTAATTAAGGAAACAACCGATGCGTGCATTGGTTGGATCAAAAACAAGTACCACAAGGCCACTAAGAAGAAGCGTAAGAAGGAATCTCGTGAATCGTAAAACATCTCTTTCACAATAAATATGAAAGAAATGGCTTATATGATAGTTTTTTTTTTCCCCCAAAAGCAATAGCCAGTGCATGCCACCTTTTCAATAATGATCATCTTTTATGTTTTTTCTTTTTCTTTTTTTGTTCCTTTTTTCCTTAGTTTTATGTAATAGAAACTCGTTGTTGTATAGGATTGATTAGAGTCTGGTTGATTACTCGTGTCCTTGGAAGATTTTTATTTTTTAGTTTTATGTAATAGAAACTCGTTGTTATTGTATAGGAATTTGATTAGAGCCAGGTTGATTACTCTTGTTTCCTTAGAAGATTTATATATGCAATCTTTTTTTCTTTTTTGAGATGTGTTAATAAATAAGAGCAGATATAATCTTAGCAAGAAGCCAATAAAGCACTATAAACAATTTGTATGAGATCTATTAAAAAATCATGAAACCAGATTGCATATATGTTTCAGATTTTCATTTTGCACCTCTTGATCTTTTCTAGTTTTGGGGACCTGCAAATCAGGTGATTTGTTTATGGAATTGTGTTGGACTCCACGGGGTTTTTCGATTGAGGATGACTGGTTAACTTTAAATAATAGTTTTATTTTTCTCACATTCTGACTCAAAAGTGTTTTTTCCATAAAATTTAGATTTCGGTCCTCAAAATTTAACAAATATAATAATTTTGTCACTCCATCCACCTACTGCTAAATATATTTGAGAAGATATGTCGAATCAATATTGAACATATGCTATAGTCTCAAGAAAAGCTCTAACAATCTTCTTCAATGGTAGGTGGATAAAATGACAAAGTTGAAATATTTAAAGATTTTCAAGGTAACCCTTGAAAAAAACGCGTTTAGACTTCATTGTTATTGGTTTTCCTTTATAAGATGTTAAGTAAAAGATTTGTCCAATGCACAAATCGGTTGAAAATGCCCACCTTTATTGGCAAATTTTCTAGTTTGATGTGACTCGTTAGGTTCCTCATCTATAGATCAGTTCCAAATATGAGAAAACTGATTTCTATCGGTTTGATGATAAATTTGAGAAAAAACTGTACAGACCAAACTGCACGCACCCCTAAGTCTATGGTTGGCTAACAACCTGATGAGGGAGCTTTTTTGGTATTTGGTGTGTCAAATGCCAAATATTTGACATTTAACACACCTGATAGGAATGGTCTTATTTGTTACTTTTTCATATTATAATTGCTTTCTCATCTAAGTAAGTTTATAATATAATAGATATCTTGAAAGTAACAAACAATAAGCTTCAATTCTTCTCTGGTCAAAGCAATAAACTTGAGCTCTCCCCTGCTAATATGTAGGGTAAACCGATCCAAATAGTATATTTCATGTTTATGTAGACATGGTATAAAAATGTTTCTGCATAGCTAGAAAGAAAAATTACTTTTCCTTCTGACTATTGACACTGCCCTCTTCTCTCAAGAGAGAAATCTGCATTCAAATTACTTCTTCCTCACCCTGTTGTAAGGCCCCAAAAAAAAAAAATCAATCCACAACAACCACTTTACAAATTACAAACATTAACTAAAAAGGTTTTCAGTCTAGTAACAGATATGTACAATTATTGAGGGGCTATTTGGATGGCTTGTTTCCGTAACTCAATTCTCAGTTTCCATAACTCATAACTCAAAAATAGTGGGACCCATAGCTTAATATCAGTTTGACTACACGATAACTCTGTTTCCATAACTCTGTTTCCATCACTTAATTCTCTGATTTTTGAGTTATGAGTTATAGAAACTGAAAACACATTTTGGCTATTTTCAGTTTTCATAACTCATAACTCAATGGCATTTTTGTAATTAAACACACATGGTGGGACTCATTACACAACTTTGTCAACTATCTTTTTCTCTTTCTTTCTTCTCTTGGGTTCGGTCTCCATTGTTCTTTCTTTTCTTTTTCTTTTTTTTTCTTTTTTTAATTTTGTTCTTCATCACAGAATTTTTTGATCTAAGGCTGCACTCCATGATCAGGTAAGGATGGGTTTGGATTTGGATTTGGGGTTTCAAAATACCCATTCCTTAAACATGGCGGTTGGGGTTTCAGCGTGGTGTCCCAGCCGAGATCGTAGATGAAGATCTTGCATCGATTCTGTATTGGTTGATAGACAAAGACCGTGGACTGTGGACGAAGGCTGTGGACCGTGGATGAAGACCGTCGCCGTATCGATTCTGTATCAGCTCATCGTCCCATCGTCGCCGTATCAGTTGTTGTTGTTGCTGTTGTTGCTGCTGCTGTTGTTGTTGTGGTTGAAGCTGGGTTCGGGTTTGTGTTTTGGGAGAGTAATAGGGGTGAAGGAGGGGAAATAAGAAAAGAGAAAAGGGTGGGGCCCACAAAACAGTTTTGCTCTGAACAAGTGACAGGTATGGGACCCACAAATAGTGTGAAAAATATTGAGTGATGAAAATTGAGTGATAGTGTCAAACGTATGTGGTATTTTAGAGTGATGAGTGATGAGTGATGAATGATGAGTGATAAATGATAGAAATTGAGTGATATAAAAAAAATGATCCAAACAGCCCCTGAGCTTTTCAGGTTCGTGAGTTGAACCCACATGTTTAAAGGACATCTGCATAGACATATTTGCAGCTATGTAAAAATGTCATACATGTATAAAAGCAGCTTAAATGCATCTTCGGGGAACAACAATAATGCAAATACGGATATTGCTAAGTTATTTTAACTTAGCATCGAATGGGCCTATCATAAATAGGAGGTAAGGTGGGACAGTTGACAGTTATTTCATTTGAAAAAACATGAGGTTCTGTCAAGTGGCGCATTCTATGCAAAGAAAATTAAAATATTCTAAAGTGCCACATCAGAGATAAGAAAAAAATTAAATATTGACTTTTTGTTTCATTTGGTTCAATGTTTCAAGACTTTTCTAATTAAAAAATCAATATTCTTTGTATCTTTTGGTTCAATATTTTAAAACTTTTCATTCCTCACACGTACACACAAAACTCTTTACACTTTGTAAATGATGTGATTGACTATTGGTGTTTAGGATGTGTATTTTGTTTTAGAATTAAGGAGAAAATGAATGACACATTCTATATCAACTTTTATTCTATAATACTCCTCCAAAGTTGGGTTTTTTTTTTTTTTTTTTTTTTCCTCATTACTTCAATTGAATAATTATAATGGATATGTGTGTACAATTTATAATTGTTGTTTTTTATGATGAACTTGTTACTAATAAAGTTCTACAACAATTATGCTATAATACATATACAACATTCTCCAAAACCATCTTACATAAAAAATTACAACATTATCTGTGTATCGTACTAGTAACTTACTAGTCTATTTGTATATCTAAAAGTTGAGGCGCAGTATTTATTGTTATTATACTTATATTGCGCTACTTCATTTGCCATGTCATTAGCCATATTCTATATACATATATCAATATTTATATAAAAGTAGAGACTTCATACGGAAATGTATGAGGTCTTGCCAAGTGGCGCTCTAACTTTGCATTTAGCCTTTTTTTACCTCTTTCATTAATAAAAAAAAAAATTATATTAATATGTGCTGTGATGGTCTCAAGCGTTTTCACTTTTCAATTTTCTATTAAAAGGTGAAAATACACAATTTGACCGATTTGCCAATATTTCATACTTTTTTTTTCTTTTTTGATGAAGTTTTATACTTTTCTCACAACCCATAATTTTGAGAAAAGTTTGCGTTCTAGAAATTTTCTTAGCACAATCCTTCAAACGGTCCCATTATTTTTTTCAAAGAAGAGCTTTCCTTTGAAGAAATTGTTTAATGCAATCCTTCTATGTAATACTTTCTCTTCTTCCCTTTCCCTTCCCTTACTTTTTCCTCCCTTCTTTCCTTTTCATCTCCCTTACAACCAAACAGGATATTAGTTTTCAAATTCAGCTTTAAAAAAAAAAAAAAAAAATAGTGCTTTGAGGATATTGATAAAAGGAGTTTGAATTTGGCAAGAATGAGATGTAAAATTCATGTTTTACACCATCTAATAAGAGATGTCACATCAACTTTTTACTTAAAACTCGGTACATCATACCACAATTAATAACATCTTAATTAACTCTCAATTTGGTTGAATTTTCAGATGAGTATTATAATTAATTGAGTGTGGTTGTTCTTATTCTTTAATACGTGATAAGACGATGTGGCATGTTGGGCTTGGAGGGTGTGAAACTTGGGTTTTAAACCACTTCCTTATAGAATTTAATCTTTAATAAAAATATGTAAAAAACATGTTTAATTACCGTTTTAGTCTTTAACACTTGTACATTGTACTATGTATCAAAATGGTTTTTAACATCTTAAACGTGTCAATTTTGTTTCTAAACTTTTGGTATTGTGTCAAAATAATCTTTATTATTAAGAGGTACATGAAAAGAATTGATGTATCTAACATTAATATCAAAATAATATTTTTATGACATCTAAGGTATCCTTTGAATTATCATGTCCTTAATTAGAAAATAAGAAAAAATATTTGAAAATATATTAATTGCATCTCCATAAGTAAATGAGATGTCATTTTATTAGCAAAAATTGAAAATTTCTTTTCTTTTCCTCTGCTTTCTTGGCAACCAAATGGGGTTTAAGTCTTGACTTTTTAGTTAAAGTGCTCATAAACATCATCTAAAAAACGTACTATTTACCTAATTTTAAAATGAATTTTTTTATAAAAAAAATAAATAAAGCCAAATGTCAATTTTTTACATTATCATTTTTTTTTTTAAGAAGTTAAAGTTATTGCCAATTATATTATAAAAAATTTGTAGACTAACATGGTAATGAATATAATTAGTGTAATGTCAACAAGGTAATAATCAATTTCCTAATTATTTTTCTATTTTGTGTTTAAAAATTGATACATTCATTTAGTAAAAGTAGTGTGTAACCCCGAGCATATGCACATGTACATTTAAAAACAATCACAATTATGTGTGTGTGTATGTGTATGTGTGTGTGTGTGTGTGATTTAGAATCTAATTGGATCTAGACTCTTCGTTTTTTGTACCAAATAATTCACCTGCTACAAAAATTAAAATATTAGATGTTATACATAGCGCAAAACTGAACTCCAATTAAAATTCAATTTAGAATCTAATTGATTTTAGAATCTTTGATTTTTGCACTAAATAATTCACTTGACACACAAATTTAATAATTAGATGAGACACTTGACACAAAATTAGACTCCAATTTAGAATTTAATTAAATTTTCTCTCAGTTTTGGCTATACATACATACATACATATATATATATATATATATTCCAAAAGGGCTTTGATACAGGGCCCTGATTGTCAGGATGCCTTCGTGAGGTCTTATACAACAATCAGTCCCTTGATCTAGAGATCAGAGAAAGGGGACATCATTAGTACCTATCAGAGCCAAAGTCTGTAAGACCCCGATCGAGTCAGGCTTACAGGACACCCTGGCAGGCAGAGAGCCCTCCTTTACCCCTTTATGGGAAGTGAGAGTTCCTACCAACGAACTAAGAGGCCAACTGAAGGCTTTCCTCAGGCTCTGATACCAAAAGGGGGGTAAGTTACAGATACAGGAGATGGGGGGAGGCCATCTGATTACAATGTAAAAGGTACAGGTTACAATTGTAGATACAAGTGTAAACTGGGAAATAAATAAGAACTGCCATCTGATTACAAGGTTATAAGTTTGTAATGAGAAGGGAGATATTTTAGAAGCTGGACCTTTGAAGACTAAAATTAGGCTTTGAAATCTTTCTGGAAAAAAGACTTGCTTCAGACTGGAGAGGAGGCTGCCTTTTATAGCTGAAGGGAGCTTTGGATCCTTTTGAAGACTGCTAAAAATTCGGGGGAGTGAAATGCTTTAACTCGGGTGAAAAATCATATCAGCCGAAAGTGAACAGTAAAAGTTGATTCTTTGTCGGGTATTGTTGGATGAACAGTAACGGTCACTGTTCATGAATAGTAACCTGTCTTTTGTCTATATCTAGCTGTCGGTGGAGGTACTGTTCATGTGCACTATGGATGAATAGTAACTTGTCTGAAAAGCAGATTCGTGAATAGTATCCAGAATTAATCGTCATCCAAATTGTAACTATCATACGGATTTTGAGAATCTTGGAATGGGTCAATTGGATTTCGATTGACTGAGGCTTCTGAGGAGGCAGGAGAAATCCTTTCTTCTGACTCTAACTTCTCTGACTGCAAGAGTAACTGTTGGGCAAGATCTTTTAATTCTTTGCTAGATTTTTCGGCGATCTGGACAGAGTTTAGGCTGGACTAAGATCTTGTATTACAGGCAATTGCTTTCTGAATTGGAGAGGGAAAGTCCTTATTGATCTTATTGATGACATCAGTGATTCTAAAGCTATCCCACCATTTTACAGAGAATTCCTTGTCCAAGAGATTGGAATTGATTGTGTAGTTCCACATGCTAATCCAATGAATCCTGTATTTGACTATCATATGCAGGATGGTTGGAAACTGGGAACCATGGCTAGAAGGTTGGAATCTGGAGCTGAAATACCTAAATGCATTCTGTAAAGGTTCTGGGAAAATCTAGGGAATTAGGCCAAACATTTCCCACCACTTTAGGAACCATGAAGGTATAGGGCTGGAGAACGGCTTGTCGAACATCAAGAACCATGAATGGTCTAAGCTCTTATTCTGGTAGAAGAGAACTTTTTCAAAGGCATCCATATAATCATAATAACTGTAATGGAGTTCTGAACCTTTGAGAACTTTGAGTAAAGAGGGATGCTGTCCCCATTCTTCGCAACTTACAAAACTTGTGAAGATGAACTTATGATAAAGGACTTCTGCAGGGTTTTTTTTGTTCATGATGTTTCCTATTTGAGCAGACTTTTCTTGGAGGAGGATGCTCTTATAGAATCTGATATTTTTTTTTTGGGTGTTTTGCGAGGAAGTGCCATCCTAGGGGTAAAACTTCCATGGCCAAAGCTAAAGGATCTGTTATATGAATAAGGTGTGGTTCAATATAAGAGATATGCTGAACAAAAGGTTTCTTAACATAAGGAGACTTTCCTTTTCTGGAAGGGTAGGAAGAAGAAGGCTTTTGGGGCACAATGGAGCCAAAAGGTTCTTCTACTGTGTATGGGGTGATTGCCCTAGGAGGAGGGGTTGCTAAGGTTGAACAATAACTGGGTTAACCTTGGGTGGTCTCTGGTAGTTTGGTTTGGGAATGGTGGAGACTATGTAAAGATTAGCAATGGATGAGGGAGAGAGAGCAACTAACTAACCAGGAGGGTTCTTTGCTTGAATGGTACTATTGGTAGTTTACTATTTAGGCAGTTTTGGGGGCTGGGGTTGTATGGGTCTTTTCCAAGACATCCTGATTTGAACTCTGCAAAAATTCATGGGTTAGGAAGTCAGGGATACTGTTCTGAGTTCCTTCTATGAATTCAATGTCAAAGTCAAAAATTGAAAGAATGGCTTGCCATTGTGCAAAAATCTATTTTGATGCAATGTTTTGAACATCCTTTTGTAAAACATGTTTTGCAGATTTACAATCGATTCTTAATAAAAACTTGGCGTAAATGCACTTTTAGTCCCTACATTTTGACGTTTTTCCATTTTAGTCCCTACATTTTATTTTTTTCCACTTTTAGTCCCTAAAACCAATTTACGCGTTCCATTTTAGTCATTTCCGTCAGTCAACCGACAGAAATAGCTAAGGTGGCAGCCGGAGCAGTTAAAATATTATAAAAATGCCATGTCACCCATGACACATCAGCATATAAATTTAAAAAATTAATTTATTAATTTTAACTAAATAATAAAAATAAAAACAGAATTAAACCCAGCAACCAAGATTGTTCTTCATGTTCTTCATATTCTTCCCAAATCAAACCCAGCAACCAAGAACTCAAACCCATCACAAGAACACAAACCCAGCAACCCAAGAACTCAAACCCAGATCACTAGAACATAAATGAAAACAAGAAGAAAAAACCCAAATTCAAGATCATCAAACCCAGCACCATCAGATCTACCACAAATCAATTTCATCGAATTCTTCATGTTCTTCCCCAAATTCTAACACAATCAACACCGAATTCTCAACAAATCAAACCCATAAACCCAGTTAAAAAACCAACCCAGATTAAACCCAGATCAAGAAACCAATCACAACAAACCCAGATCAACACAATCAAACCCAAACCAACACAACCAAACCCAGATCCGACCACCAATGATCGACACAATCAAGCCACCACCACCCCACCGATTAGTCAACAAACCCATGCCAAGACGGTGGCCGAGATCGGCGAGCTCCATTGTGGCCAATACCGGGACGAAGGCCGAGACCGGCAAGCTCCATTATGGCCGAGACGGAGGCCAAGACCAGAACGGAGGCCGAGATCGAGACCAGGACGAAGGCTGGAGCCGAGACCAGGATCAAGACCGAGACCTTCCTCTAGATCTGCTCCAAACCGTCGGCCCCTTTCCTCTAGATTTGCTCCTAACCGCCGGCCCCCTTCCTCAAATCTGCTCCAAACATCATCTCATCTCATTCTCTCCCTCTCTCTAAACTCTTTTTTTTTGGGTAGATCATGATTTTAGAGTGAGCTCACTTAAAGAAAAGTAAATACACTTAAAGTCAAAATGATCTAATGGTAAATTTTTGTTTGGGTTGGTTGAGACGAGAGAATAGAGTTTGAGTTTGATATAATTTTTTTAATTTGGTTTTAATTCTATGAATTTTAGTTTTTAATTCTGTTTTTATTTTTATTATTTAGTTAAAATTAATAAATTAATTTTTTAAATTTATATGCTGATGTGTCATGGGTGACGTGACATTTTTATAGTATTTTAATTGCTCCGGCTGCCACCTCAGTTATTTCCGTCGGTTGACTGACGAAAAGGACTAAAATGGAACGCGTAAATTGGTTTTAGGGACTAAAAGTGGAAAAAATAAAATGTATGGACTAAAATCGAAAAACGTCAAAATGTAGGGACTAAAAGTGCATTTACGTCTAAAAACTTTTGATTCAAAAGATCACTTTGAAATTTTGAAATACATAGTACTATAGATAAAATTTCTTTCTTAATAGTACTATAATTAATTTGAGTGGGAGTCCAAATTCCTGAATGGAAACAGACTATCTGTTCAGGGGAAGTGGGACTAACACGCTGGAGAAGAATGCCACCATAACCAATGTTAAAGGCATCTGTCTGAACAATCTTGAAGGAGTCAATTGAGGGGATTCCTAGGCATGCGAGTGTCTTGACATATTTTTTGATATTCTGGACAATAGTAGTATGGGCTGGGGTCTAAGGAGGAGGATTAGCTTGAAGTCTATCAAAGAGGGATTTGCATTGTTGCCTAAGATTTTGATAGAAATCTGCTATGTAATTGAGAGATCCTAGAAACCTTTGGAGCTGGGTTTTGTCTAGGATTTCATATGGAAATTTATCTGCAAACTGGATAGCTCTATCTATGGGTTTGATGACTCCATGATGAATATCAAAGCCTAAGAATCGAACTTTAGTTTGGAAAAGCTTGATTTTTGGGACGGAAACTAGACCATTGAATTTGATGGTGGACAGGAATGCTCTTAGGTGTTTCCAATGTTGGGTCAGGGATTCAAAGAAGATGAGTACATCATCGATGTATACAATGATATGGCTAGAAAATGGATTGAAGATCTCATTCATGATGTTTTGGAATTCATAAGGTGCATTTTTGAGACCAAAAAGCATTACGTTCCATTCGTAATGGCTAAAGGGGGTGGTAAATGCTGTCTTGTACCTATCGGATTCTTTGATTTGGATTTGCCAGAAACCACTCTTCATATCAAACTTACTAAAAACCACTGCTTTGCAAAGCCGGTTAACTAAGTCTTTCTTGTTGGGAATTGGATATCTCACCCATTCTAAGACTTTGTTAAGGGGCTTGTAGTTGATTACTAACCTCGGGACATCTCTCTCAATTTCAACATTTTTCTGGACATAGAAGGCTGAACAAGACCAAAGGGACTTAGATTTCCTGATGATTCCCTTTTTAAGGTGATCCTCTATTTCTGCTTTACAGATATTCATAAGTTCTTGATTCATTTGGATAGGTCGAGCTTTGGTTAGGATGTCCTTTTCTTGGAAATCTTTGACATAAGGGAGGGCAACTTCATGCCGCTTCCTATGCCAAAAGGCTGTGGGAAGATCAGAACAGACTTCTTGTTTGAGTTTTTCTACAAACTTTCTGATCTCATTTTGGATGGTTTTACAAGCTAATTGTTCTTCAATTTTCTTGTGTCTAACATCGTCTTGGAGGTACTTAAGATGTTGAGTTTTGGCTTGAATAAGATTAAAGGTCTTAGAAACAGAAACTTCCTAAAGACTACTAATCTCTCTGGGTTCAGGGCTTCTAAGAAACTTAAACTTAACTGGCTGACCAAAGGGATGGGTAGTGATTCCTTCACTATCTGTGGTGAAAGGATACAACAGACACATAAAGGGATTTCCTAAGATCACTCTATCTGTCATATTCTTGACTAGGACAAATGTGGTTTTGAAGCATGTGTTGTCCTAGCACACATGGGCTTTTGGAATTTTGAATTCAATCTTCATTTTACCTCCACTTGCAGAAGTTAACATTTCTTTGGTCTTTCTGAAGTACTTAGAGGGAATGATTCCTTCCTGAATGTAGTTGAGATCAGCACCTGAATCCATTAAGGCTATGACCTCAAATTCAAAATCTTTGTTGATGACAATCATGACTTTGGAGTGCCATTTCTGGAAGTTAATCCTACTAATGGCTTGTAAGAACAATTTACTGGATGGATCTTGATCCAGATTTTGTTCTTGAACCATATCTGCAGTGGGGTTAACTATTTCATTGTCTTCATCATCAAAAGGGTTCTGAAATGAGGGTCCTTCCTCATTGCCTTGATGAGAAAAGTTTTCTAAATGCTTGAGTCTTTGATCAAGGAAATTATGGTCAACTCTAAGGATGGTTAGCTCTTGTTTGAGGGTCCTAACCTCAAATTTGGTTTTCTTGATTTCCTTTTGAAGGTCGCTAATAGTAACTTTCTTCTTGGATTTGGTAAACCTATTGTAGATTTTCTCCAAATCAACTTTGGGTTCCTAAAACTTAGGTTCGGGTTTGCTAGTTTCCCAAACTAAGGTTCTCTTGAATTCACTAAAATTTTGAACTTTGATGACTAGGTCTTCAATCTGTTCTATGAGATCTAAGAGGAGCTCTTCTTGCTTAGAGAGGACATTGATAGTTTTGTTTCTACAACAACTATCCATGCAAGGTATGGGTTCATCTGGTCCACTAGAGGTGCTAGAAGAAACTCTAGAGGGTTCAGAGGATGATTGGTAGATCTGGCGGATCTTACTGCTAGAGGACTCACTATCTGAGTGGTCAAGTTCTAGGAGCTTAAAGATCTCATTTTTGCTGGTTTGGTCACTAACAAGGGTGTTGATAAGGGATTTGGCCTTAGCTTTACACTCTTTTCTGAAATGACCTTTCTTTCCATAGTTGAAGCATTTTCCTGATGCTTTGGGTATGAACTTTCTTATGGACTCGGATTTACCTTTCTTATAGAAATCATCCTTGCTGTACTTTTGTTTTCTATAATACTTGGCTGATGTTTTCTTCCTATGGAAATCTTTAGAGGATTCTTTGCCTCTGTATTTGGATTTCCTTTTGGGAATGACTGAGGGTAAGCCATACTGTGTACAAAAGTTTCCTACTTTGTACTTGGCTTTGCCTTTGCTGGCTTTGTTCTGGATTTTGAGATCTCTACACATCTTCATTCCTTCACTTCGAATGGTGCTAGAGATGTCTCCATAGGTTAGGCTATCATAATCTATGACACCTAAAGGGTTACAAAAGGTTTCCTTGACATTTTCACCAAAAAGGGTAGGTAAACCATTGATAAACTTCTCCTTCCAAAATGGAGAGTTATAATCACTTCTATGCATGACTCTGGTAGTAAACACGTCTTCGTACCACCTAAAGTCACCAAGGGTTTTACATCTAAGGTTACTTAATTGGTCATAAATCCTAGATGTGATGTTGCTAGGTTTTCCTACGAAGTGTTTCATGATCGTATAAATCAGGGTATTGACTCTGTCAGGAACTCCTTTGCCTATGTTTGTGTCAAAGATGGGGTTTCCTTCCCCATCTTTCTAGACAGCATGTTTGATGTCTTCCTTAGACTCATCAGTAAGGCAATTGTTCCACCATTGCAAAAGTTTGCTTGTGAATCCTAGGGTTATGAGCTCTATGACCTCAGTATGGGAATGTCCTTTACTGATGTAGTTATTGGCTACCATGGTCATATGCTGGATCTTGTTTAGGATTTCCTGTTCAGATAAACCATCTATGTTCCACTCATAGAGTTTACCTGAAGATATAGAGAACTGGCTGCTAACATTCCTTTCCTCGAACTGGAGGTCGGGAGGTGTAGGTCTGGGATACCAATTCTTGGTGAAGCTGGTAGGGGTTACCTTGGGATTAAGAAGCTTATTCACTTGTAAACCCTTAAACTGGTTTTCTAGATGTTCTATCTCCTTTTTATTGTCTGAGGAGGTTCTGCTAGAACTGCTAGAAGCTGTGTGGACGTCTAAGGTAATTAAACGGTTTTCTAATCTCGGATCAACACTGGTTGAAGTATTAACTAGGAAAGAGGTGACTGGCTCCTTCTTCATGAGTTCTTCAAGCTTTTGGTTGACTATTTCTAAGGCTGTTTTATCCTTAGGTCTAATACTAGGCTGCTTGGTGGTAGGAACTTAACTAAAGGTTTTTCTAAGGCTTGGACAGGTTTGCTAGGGTTTCTTGGCTGGAGGATAACCTTGTTGTCTATCCTATCTTCTATCCTATCAAGTTGTTTTCCTATAACACCTAAACACTGGTTGGAATAGTTGTTCTGCTCTATGACCTTCTTGACTACCTGTTCTTGTTAAGTGGTAGGGGTTTTGAAGGGAAAGGCAACTAAATCACTTTCACGGTGGTTGAAGACTATGGCTTCCTGGGGTGGATGGTGTGATCTAACAACTTCTAGTGGGTTAGGATTTCCACTAGCATCCTTGTTAGAAAGTTTTTTCCAATTGGTCTTGGTGAGAACACAAGACTTCTTGTGCCATTGAAAGTAGTTCTCAAAATATTCAAAGAAATGGACATTATTGGATATCTCTTTCATGAATGTTTTTCAACTTTCAAGGACTTCTTTCTTTTGATCTAGGGGTGTGGTTGGCTCTATAGGCTTCTCTTTTGAGTCTGTTCTCTTCTGACTCAAATTCTTTGTCTAGGGCAACTAGATCTGGGGTGAACTCTTTTCTGATGACAAGAAGCTGCTGGTCTATTTCATGTTCTGGATGAAAAGGATCCTGAGGTTCTTGCTGATATGGGTTCATCATATCAGTACCTGTTGGGGATGGGGCTTTCTAACTGTTGTTGTCTTCTTCATGATCAACAACTGAGTCTTGTTTGGCTGTGTAGCAGGGTGTGCTAACTTGGGATTTGGTCTGGACACCTTGGAGTTCTAGATCTAAGTCTCTTCTAGACTTTGGATAAGGTGCTAGAGGTCTGGATGTACTACACTAGGATGCAGGTCTATCTATAAGAAGGATAATGGGCTGCTGGAATGGTTGGTGTAGATCTAATCGGGATCTAAACCTCAATTCTTCATATCCTGAGGGTGAAGCTAAGGGTGTTCTAAGCCTAGATTGGTTAGAACTAAGTCTGGTTTGAATGGTTCCTAAGAGGCTGTCATTAAACCTTATATGACAGGTGTCTCTAAGGGCCATAAGGACAGAAGCATCTAATCCTTCTCTGATCAAAGGTTTAATTCCAACCTGGACTAAACCTATGTGTATGAAATTGTGTCCTTCTTTCTTGTGTGCTTGCAAGGCTGCTTCAGGTAACAAGTAGCACGTCTCGTACTCCTTGTTGATACTGTAGACTTGCTCTATGGTTCGAACATGGTAGCTTGTCTTGAAAGCATTCTTAAGGGTCCAAGAAGATTTGTAGATCTCACTGGTGGGAACCTTAGGGATATTCCAATCTCCTAGCTTTAGATCAAGATCTGATAACTCATAACTCTCAGAATTGAGAATTCCACTTTCTTGAGGAATCTCTGGGAGGGACATACTGGATGACCTAATGCTGGTAGAAGAGTTACTTCTAAACAACCTATTCATTGTTATGGGTTAAAAGCCTAGTTAAACAATTGACACCTAATTGCCTTTAACCTCAAACTTCTGGATCTATCCTTAGATCTGAAACAGGGGTACAACAAGACAATTGCCTAATCTCGTGCACTCTCAACCTCTTATCGCCACAATCCTTTCCATAGTGTAAACACCCTAAACGCCTATCACACGGCTAAACGGGTTGACCAACACGACAGGAGTGGATACCGGGTCTTACTGGGTTAACACAGCATAGATCTTGGTCTTACGTGTCTCAACAGTACACATCTACTACAAACTTTGAAGATAAAAGGTGAAACGACCCGGTATATATATATATATATGTATGTATGTATAGCTACATACCATCACTCTATTTAAAATTACAGGTTGTTCATAAAATCACAATCTCATATATAACTCTTTTATAGGAGCCACTATCTCATCACGAAAACTATCTCATAAAAAAATAAAAATAAAAATAAAAAGTTAGTATATTGCAATGTATTTGGAATGGTGAGTCCATTGGTATTTGGAAATCTTTTTTTTTTTTTTAACCTTAAATTGGACACGTGGCGCAAATTAGACAACAATTGAAATCCAATTTAGAGAAATATTATGACTAGAGAACATTTTTTTTTTTTTTGGGAAAAAAACTTCTTTCATTTTTATGTAGTGATTTTAAAAAATACAATGAAGGGTTTTATGATAAATTTTGTTAGTTTTATTAAATACAATTATATAAAATAAAACTCATAAAATGCATAAGATATATGTAAAGGTCTAATTCATGACTATGCATGAAAGTTATTGTTTTTTTTTTTTTTTTTAATTTCTATTTGCTAGATCACATTTCTTAAATACACTGAACAACCATTTCATCACCCCATTATGCACGTAACGTTTGGAATGTTGTTAGTTAGTACATGATTGGTTGATAAACAATATTGAGTAAAAATTATTTTAATTCTATTTAAGAAATTTTTTGTGCAATTTTCATTTTCATGTCCATTTTTCTAATCTAATAGATTTAATTTTTCACGTTAGTTAATTGAATATTATTGTGTTTATACTTTTTTTTCTTAACTACAATTGATAATTCACAATATGAGAAAACAACTTATTGAGTATTGCAAAAGATACAAATATGAACATTAACATGAGCATGAACATGAAGGGAGATTTCTATTCATTTTCTTGAAGAAAAAATATGTACGTAAGGAAAATTCCAAACTTTATTAAGTAAAGAAGAATCAAAGTTATAAACAGCAAAATCAATAAACCAAAAATTTAAGGAGCCTAACAGGAGCCATTACTCATTTGAAACAATCCAAAATACTCAAGGACTAAAAAAATAAATAATAAAAATAAAAATAAGCATCCACTCCACACTTCCATCGCAACTACTTTAGCTCAAGGAAACCAATAGATATCCCTATATCTTTTTTTTTTTTTAGAAATAATTACAATATGTTGCTAATCCTGCAACTTGAACCTTTTTTCCTTGACTCCTGCAATTTAAACCTTTTCTCCCTTAAACCCCAGATACTTTGTGTATGGAGAGATGTCAATTCAACTACATGGCCCTCGACATATATATATATATATATATATATATATATATATCATTTAATAAATATAGAACTTCCTTTAAAAAAATTTAATATGTTTATCATAATTAAGGGAAATCCTAATAGGTACTTCACTTGAGCATATGTAAAAAAAGGCATATACATACCACAAATGGTAAAGGAGAAAGAAAAAGTTGCTAATCTCTTTTAATATGGTTAATTGCTTTGCCTCAATCAGTCACCCAAATAACATGCCGCTTATTCATACCACAACCATAAATGACAATGCAGCATTAGCCATCTGTAATTGCTAATCTGAAAGTACTAATTTCTTTAATAACTCTACCTTCGTTTCTTTTGGTAATATGTCTTTACTGAATCAAAATCAAACCACAAAAATCATATAAAAAATCACCAAATTAGAGTTTAAAATTATAATTAAATTTTTAAAAGAAATCTAGGCACAATTGCACAAAAATTCCATGTAACTAAGTCACACTTAGGAATATTGGACCCTTTTTCCTTTGTATAAATAGGGGGCTCCCAATGGGATGAGGGGGCTAACAATTTTCTCTCCAAAACATTTATTGTAGGAATATAAAAGTTTTCGATTGTATACTTTTCACGATTAAAGAACATGACTTGCCAACTAATCAAACTAGAGTTTTTAGTACCTCTAGTAATTTCACAACCTCAAGAACAAACCCTAGTGTATACATTGTCAAATTCCATAGTCTCCTGTTACATCATATGAGTGTTTAATTTTTCTCGCAAAGTATTGAATAGTAAAGCTTCTGAGCCATAGTCTCAATTACAACTCTCAATCATGTTGGACTTGGATGACACCTATCAACAACGTATCATTATGAGATGCAAAAAAAATTTGAAGTGTACACAACGTTTAGTGTGGATGGGAAGAAATTTCATCCTATTGCAATTGGTTAGGTTAGTAAGGGACCTATTCCAATTTGATGATCTTGGAATTTTGTGTACAAATAATAATCAAGGAAACTTCCGCCTAAAATAAGTCGAACTTTTGGCAAGAGAGAAAATTGATGTCTAGACAAATCAAACTAAGGCTGACCAAAATGGACCATATTCTTAATTTATTATCTCTATTTGTTCCATGTACAAGACTTACAATCAATGCTTGGTGTATAAAAATTGAACATCTTATCTAAAGTCCATCCTGTAAAAACTTGAGAAAAAATTCATTTAAACCAACACAATATATAAATTATAAAGGAATCAAAGAAAATTTGTCAAAAATAATGAAAATCTAATCTATGCTTAAATTCTTATAAGGATGAACACAATAGCAATATCCTTTAAAAAAAATAAAGATAAAAAAAATCTATGCTTATTTTGTACGTATGATAAAGTCCTATCATAGTTTTTTGAAACTTATGTTGATTAGTGATTAGGAGTTATAAAGGAATAATCATCAACATATATATATATATATATATATATATATATAAGCAAAGATCTCATGTGAGAGTGCATGAGGTCTTGCCAAGTGACACTCTAATTTTGCATTTAACTTTTTTTTTACCTCTTTCATTAAGATTTTTTTACTGTTACCCAAAAGTTTACATTAACTTATTTTATTGTTATTTCATTAACCTCTCATTAATTGCCTAAACTTACATCACACATTTATCTCTTTTTCATGTCTGTTAGCATACCCACTATTTTAATATTTTAGAAAAAGCAAAAAATAATAATAATAATAATAATTAAGGACTAATAGTAATAACTAACTAGATAAGAACATGGAAGGAGATAGAGAGACACAAAAATGTTGTGGATAGTTAAATAAAATGCATTGTTTCACTATAAAAGACTTAAGACTGACAAAACATTTGAAAGAGAGAGAAACAAAAATTTGAGGAGCCGCTACCTCCGTCATATTAGCCTCCCACCACCATCAAGATGCCGAAACTCCTACGAGTATTTTTTTTTTCTTTTTAAATTAGGGGATCAAATATGATTTAAGTTTAGGTAATTTGGTTGAATAATTTTTGTTTTGGATATATAAGTAGAGAGAATATTTGGTATGCAATGTAAAACCATATTCTATCATGGTTTTAAATAGTCTATAAGACACGTGAATACACACTTGCCCACACCATGTTTTAATGCCGCACGATCAATGAGTGGAAGATAGTGAAAGAGTTGGACATACTTTTATTTCATAATATTTAATATGTGAACACAACACAAATTATTTGATTTTCATGGTACCGTTACTCTTTTGCATTTATTTTTGGTTTCATGATTTTTTTTTTTTTTAAATCTTAACTTGAGAAGGCTTTAAATATGCAGTGAAACAACAATTATAAATTACACACACATAACCATAATAATTATTCAATTCAAGGAATGAGTAAAAAAATATTTTTTGGAGGAATATTGTAGAATAAAAGTTGTTACAAAATGTCTCTCTCTCAGAGACCTCATGCGAGAGTGCATGAGGTCTTGCCAAGTGACACTCTAATTTTGCATCTAGCCTTTTTTTACCTCTTTCATTAATTCTTTTTCATATTAATATGTGCTGTGATGGTCCCAAGCATTTTCACTTTTCAGTTTTCTATTAAAAGTGAAAATACACAATTTGACTGATTCGCCAATATTTCACACTTTTTTTTCTTTTTTGATGAAGTTTTATACTTTTCTCACAACCCATAATTTTGAGAAAAGTTTGTATTCTAGAAATTTTCTTAGCACAATCCTTCATACGGTCCCATTAATTTTTCAAAGAAGAGCTTTCCTTTGAAGAAATTGTTTAATGCAATCCTTCTATGTACCACTTTCTCTTCTTCCCTTTCCCTTCCCTTACTTTTTCCTCCCTTCTTTCCTTTTCATCTCCCTTACAACCAAACAGGATATTAGTTTTCAAAATCCGCTAAAAAAAAAAATGCTTTGAGGATATTGATAAAAGGAGTTTGAATTTGGCTAGAATGCTATCTAATAAGAAATGTCACATCAGCTTTTTACTTAAAACTTAGTATATCATACCACAATTAATAACATTTTAATTAACTCCCAATTTGGTTGAATTTTTAGATGAGTATTATAATTGATTGAGTGTGGTTGTTCTTATTCTTTAATACGTGATAAGGTGATGTGACATGTTGGGCTTGGAGGGTGTGAAACTTGGGTTTTAAACCACATCCTTATAAAATTTAATCCTTAATAAAAATATGTAAAAAATATGTTTAATTACCGTTTTAGTCTTTAATACTTGTACAATAGTACTATGTATCAAAATGGTTTTTAACATATTAAATGTATCAATTTTGTTTCTAAACTTTTGGTATTGTGTCAAAATAATCTTTATTATTAAGAGGTACATGAAAAGAATTGATGTATCTAACATTAATATCAAAATAATATTTTTATGCCATCTAAGCTATCCTTTGAATTATCACATGTCCTTAATCAGAAAATAAGAAAAAATATTTGAAAATATATTAATTGCATCTCCATAAGTAAATGAGATGTCATTTTATTAGCAAAAATTGAAAATTTCTTTTCTTTTCTTTTCCTCTGCTTTCTTGGCAACCAAATGGGGTTTAAGTCTTGACTTTTTAGTTAAAGTGCTCATAAACATTATCTAAAAAACATACTATTGACCTAATTTTAAAATGAAATTTTTTAAAAAAAAAAAAGCCAAATGTCAATTTTTTACACTATCATTTTTTTAAGAAGTTAAAGTTATTACCAATTATATTATAAAAATTTTGTAAACTAACATGGTAATGAATATAATCAGTGTCATGTCAACAAGGTAATAATCAATTTCCTAATTATTTTTCTATTTTGTGTTTAAAAATTGATACATTCATTTAACAAAAGTAGTGTGTAACCCTGAGCATATACACATGTACATTTAAAAACAATCACAATTATGTGTGTGTGTGTGTGATTTAAAATCTAATTGGATCTAGACTCTTCGGTTTTTGTACCAAATAATTCACCTGTTACAAAAATTAAAATATTAGATGTGATACATGGCGCAAAATTGAACTCCAATTAAAATTCAATTTAGAATCTAATTGATTTTAGACTTTTTGATTTTTGCACCAAATAATTCACTTGACACACAAATTTAAAAATTAGATGAGACACGTGAAGTAAAATTAGACTCTAATTTAGAATTTAGTTAAATTTTCTCTCAGTTTTGGCTATATATATATATATATATATATATGTATATGTATGTATGTATGTATGTATAGCTACCTACCATCACTCTATTTAAAATTACAGGTTGTTCATAAAATCACAGTCCCATATATGACCCTTTTTTAGGAGCCACTATCTCATCACAAAAACTATCTCACAAAAAATAAAATAAAAAAAGTTAGTATATTGCAATGTATTTGGAATGGTGAGTCCAATGGTATTTGGAAATCTTTTCTTTAAACCTTAAATTGGATACGTGGCACAAATTAGACAACAACTGGAATCCAATTTAAAATCTAATTAGATTTTCTCTCAATTTTTGCTTTAATTATATATATAGACTAGTTATTGGCCTGTGCGTTGAATGATTTTTTTTGGTATGATATTTTTTGGAAAATATTATGACTAGAGAAAATTTTTTTTTTTGGGAAAAAAACTTCTTTCATTTTTATGTAGTGATTTTAAAAAATACAATGAAGGGTTTTATGATAAATTTTGTTAGTTTTATGAAACACAATTATATAAAATAAAACTCATAAAATGCACAAGATATATGTAAAGGAATAATTCATGACTATGCATGAAAGTTATTGTTTTTTTTTTTTTTAATTTCTATTAGCTAGATCACATTTCTTAAATAAACTGAACAACCATTTCATCACCCCATTATGCACATAATGTTTGGAATTTTGTTAGTTAGTACATGATTGTTTGATAAACAATATTGAGTAAAAATTAATTTAATTCTATTTAAGAAATTTTTTGTGCAATTTTCATTTTCATGTCTATTTTTTTAATCTAATAGATTTAATTTTTCACGTTAGTTAATTGAATATTATTGTGTTTATACTTTTTTTTCTTAACTACAATTGATAATTCACAATATGAGTAACCAACTTATTGAGTATTGCAAAAGATACAAATATGAACATTAACATGAGCATGAACATGAAGGGAGATTTCTATTCATTTTCTTGAAGAAAAAATGCACTTAAGGAAAATTCCAAACTTTATTAGGTAAAGAAGAATCAAAGTTATAGATAGCAAAATCAATAAACCAAAAATTTTAGAAGCCTAAAAGGAGCCATTACTCATTTGAAACAATCCAAAATACTCAAGGACTAAAAAAAAAAAAAAACCATCCACTCCACACTTCCATCACAACTGCTTTGGCTCAAGGAAAACAATATATATCCCTATATCTTCTTTTTCTTTTTTTTACAAATAATTACAATATACTGCTAATCCGGTAACTTGAACCATTTTTTCCCTGACTCCTGCAATTTGAACCTTTTCTCCCTTAAACCCTAAACACTTTGTATATGGGGAGATGTCAATTCAGCTACATGGCCCTCAACATATATATATATATATATATCTCATTTAATTAATATAGAACTTCATTTAAAAAAAATTAATATGTTTATCATAATTGTACGTTTTTAGACCCCTTAAACACAAACAGATTAACCTAGTTATATCTAAAAGTTGAGTCGTAGTATTTATTGTTCTTATACTCATGTTGCGCCACCTCATTTACTACATCATTAACCATATAATTATTCATTTCTAATTTATTTTTTATTCCAATTTTTTGTTGACAATATTAAATATATAAATAGATTGGCTTTACACATTCATCTTGGGTGGTTTTAACTTGACATATAATTTTGTCTTTATATATTCATCTACTTTAATTTAGATGTTTATAACTAAAAACTAAAATAAATGAATAATCAAAAGCCAAAAATAATGTTTATACATATCTATCTATGGCATATATAATATGGAAGTTTTGCAAAAAAATTTACAAATTTCTTTTTGCACCGCGTCATTAACATCTTTTCTTTTCTTTTTCTTTTTTTACAATTTTTACTTATTTAACCTTTCATCTTCTTCAACCTTGTCTTCTTAGTTTAATTTTTCATCTCTTCCAATAATTTTTTTTTAGAAAATTTCATTTGATTCCTCTATATATTTTTAAATTTTCACCAGCTTCTTAAATTCTACCACTACTAAATTTTATCAATAATTGCCTTTTTAAATCTTCAACCTTTCATCTACTTCAACCCTTCCTCCATCTTGATTTTCTTATAAATTTCTCTTTACTTCATTTCCACATCTCTCCCTTATTCCTTCCAAGTTGTTCATGACAAAAAAAATTAAGAGGTAATTACACTACCCTCCCATACGATTTGGGAAAATGACACTCCACCCCAAATCTTAAGGAAAAAAAACTCCCCTCCCTTGAAGTTTGAAGAAATTGACACTCTACCTTCTTTTTTTATATATTAATAATGAAATATTCTAAATTTTTATAAGAAGCTCTTTAAAAAAATTTAATCATGGTTAGTAAAAAAATAGCTGATAAATTTAGAATTAAATGCAAAATTTATCAAGTACCAAAAAACACTTGCAACGGAAAATTTCTTCATAACCCATTGAAAAAAGAAGAAGAAAAGAAAGAAAGCAAAATTCACACTTAATATTTTAAATTACACTTTAATTAAAAATTTCAAATAATGAATTTTAATTATGAAATAAGATAATTTTGGACACATGCCTTAGGCAAAGGGCAGGTTAGTACAAAAAAAATTTAATATTAATTTAACAAAGTTTGGTCAATTGGATGTTAAGGGGGGAAAGTGTTTTTTTCTTTCAAGTTTGGGGTGGAGTGTCATTTGTCTAAACCTCAAGGGAGGGGAGTGTAATTACCCCAAAAATCAATACTCTCTCTCTCTCTCTCTCCAATTTTGTTTCTGTTTTGGTGGATTCTTTTATTGTTTCAATTTTTTTTTCCTGCTAATAGTGTTTTTTTATTGATTTAATTGTCCCATCACGTTTGTTTCTCTTTTTGACAAATTTGTATTAACTTTTATGCATATTTATGTATTTTGGTATTCAAATTCCCAATCATAAGCTCTTTTCCTTTATCCCATTGGTTTGATTTGATTTGGATTAATAATTAGTTGTTTTACAAGTTAGAATTTGATTTATTTAATAATCCATTTAGAATCTTAGGTGCTAAACTATAAGACTTTACTAAATTTTGTTTATTTTTTAATCTTTTTGGGTGGACAAATTTGTAATTTTGTAGTATTTATTGTTATTATACTCATGTTGTGTCACGTCATCTGCCACATTATTAGCCATATAATTATTCATTTTCTAATTTAGTTTTTATTCCTATTTTTTGTTGACAATATTAAATATATAAATAGATTGACTTTACACTTTTATCTTGGATAGTTTTAACTTTACATATAATTATGTCTTTACATATTCTTCTACTTTAATTTAGATGTTTATAACTAAAAAATAAAATCAATGAATAATCAAAAGCCAAAAAGAATGTTTATACATATAGTATATATAATATGGAAGTTTTGCAATAAATTTTAAATTTATTTTTGCACCACGTCATTAACATTCTTTCTTCTTCTTCTTTTTTATGCAGTTTGTGCTTTATTCATCATTTCATCTTCGACAACCATTGTCTTCTCAGTTCAATTTTTCACCTCTTCCAATCATTGGTTTTTTTAAAAATTTCATTTGATTCCTTTATATATTTTTAAATTTTCTCCATCTTCTTAAATTCTACTGTTTTTAAATTTTCTCAATCATTTTCTTTTCAAATTTTCAACTTTTCATCTACTTCAACCCTTCCTCCATCTTGATTTTCTTATAAATTTCTCTTTACTTCATTTCCACCTCTCTCCTATTCCTTCCAAGTGGTTCATGACAAAAAAATGTTAATACTCTCTCTCTCTCTCTCTCTCACTCTCCCCCACCTCCCCCCCCCCCCCCCCCCAAATTTATTTCTCTACTGGTGGATTATTTTATTGTTTCAACCTTATTTTTTTCCCACTTATGGTGCTTTTTGGTTATTATTGATTTAATTGTCACGTTACATTTGTTTTTATTTTTGACAAATTTGTATTGACTTGTATGCATATTTATGTATTTTGGTATTCCAATTCTTGATCACAAGTTTTTTTTTTATCCCATTGGTTTGATTTGATTTCTTTTGCACCACTTCATCAACATCCTTTCTTATTTTTTGCAATTTTACTTTATTCAACTTTTCATCTTCTTCAACCATTGTTTTCTTAGCTCAATTTTTCATCTCTTCCAATCATTGTTTAAAAAAAAAATCATTTGATTCCTTTATATATTTTTAAATTTTCTCCATCTTCTTAAATTATACCGTTTATAAATTTTCTCAATCATTGTCTTTTTAAATTTTCAACTTTTCATCTACTTCAACCCTTCCTCCATCTTGATTTTCTTATAAATTTCTCTTTACTTCTTTTCCACCTCTCTCCCTTGCTCCTTCCAAGTTGTTCATGACAAAAAAGGTCAATACTCTCTCTCTCTCTCTCTCTCTCTCTCTCTCTCCACAATTTTTTTTTCTCTTTTGGTAGATTCTTTTATTGTTTCAACCCTTTTTTTTTCCGCTTATGGTGCTTTTTGGTTATTATTGATTTAATTGTCACATCACATTTGTTTTTATTTTTGACAAATTTGTATTGACTTGTATGCATATTTATGTATTTTGGTATTCCAATTCTTGATCACAAGTTCTTTTTTTTTTTTTAATCCAATTGGTTTGATTTGATTTCTTTTTGCACCACTTCATTAACATCCTTTTCATTTTTTTCAGTTTTACTTTATTCAGCCTTTCATCTTCTTCCACCATTGTCTTCTCAGTTCAAATTTTCATCTCTTCCAATCATTGTTTTAAAAAAAAAAAATTCATGTGATTCCTTTATATATTTTTAAATTTTCTCCATCTTCTTAAATTATACCATTTCTAAATTTTCTCAATCATTGTCTTTTTAAATTTTCAACTTTTCATCCCCTTCAACCCTTCCTCCATCTTGATTTTCTTATAAATTTCTCTTTACTTCATTTCCACCTCTCTCCCTTATTCCTTCCAAGTTGGTCATGAAAAAAAAGGTCAATACTCTCTCTCTCTCTCTCTCTCTCTCTCTCTCTCTCTCTCTCCAATTTTGTTTCTCTTTTAGTGGATTCTTTTATTGTTTCAACATTTTTTTTTCACTAATGGTGCTTTTTGTTATTATTGATTTAATTGTCACATCACATATGTTTCTATTTTTGACAAATTTGTATTGGCTTGTATGCATATTTATGTATTTTGGTATTCCAATTCTTGATCACAAGTTCTTTTTCTTTATCCCATTAGTTTGAATTGATTTGGATTAATAATTAGTTGTTTTGCAAGTTAGAATTTGATTGCTTTAATAATCCATTTAGAATCTTAGATGCTAAACTATGATAATT
This sequence comes from Quercus ilex subsp. ballota, assembly GCA_032727855.1. Lineage (NCBI taxonomy): Eukaryota > Viridiplantae > Streptophyta > Magnoliopsida > Fagales > Fagaceae > Quercus > Quercus ilex. Next base: position 65,581,634 of record CM064910.1, read on the forward strand.
TACTAAGTTCTGTTTCTCTTTTAATTCTTTTGGGTGGACAAATTTGTAGTTTTGTAGAGATATACTCTTAATAGTTGTATTAGAAGTACCCTATATTGCCAATTCTTTAGACAAAAGTAAATATTAGTCAAACAAAAATAATTGGATGATTGACATATTTTAATTTTTGCAATTGTATTATTATTATTATTATTATTATTATTATTATTAGTATATAAGGATGCCTATAGAAACTTAATTAGGAGATTTTGCAAATGATTTTTTATTTGTAAAATAATCTCAATAGATTATCAACAAAAAATAGTTTTCCTTATTGGTCCAATTAATCATTGTTAAGCAACAATTGATTTGACATTTTGTTTGCTTGCAAAGCATCTTCATATGGATTTGTTTTGATTCGTATATATTTATGAATATATTGAGATAAACACTGTATTTATAAAGAGAGAGATCATAATCTTACTTTGTATACTTCAAAAAAGATAGATTAGTTTGGGATTAATGATAAGTTAAATTTTTTTTAATGATAGATGTGGAGGGCAAAAATAGGACATGACAACAACATATCAAAACTTGCTACTTTTGCTCTCACAATTAATTTGAAGAGATGGGATGCTTAATCAACCTCGAATACCCGTAATTAAGTGGAAAGAATTAACTGGAGTTGATAGAATTAGCTTTTAGTGTAGTTGTGCAAGTATGGATGAAAAATAGCCTCAAATGGCTTGTATTAAGCTCCTCGGATTTAGTCCAAGGTAGTGATTACAATTGGTTTGAAGTTATAAAAAGTGAATCCCCTTCCTCCAGTGGCTTCTTTGCCTTATATAATCAACTAAGGTGTATCTTAGCCCTACATCTGGAGGGTCAGGGTTCAATTTTCTTGATACTTGTCCCATTGTGGCCTTACTAGAAGGCCTCCACATTAGGCTAGGAGCTGTGTTGACACTGTTCAATGGTCATTTCCTCATTAATGTGGCCAACTAAGTGGATGCAAAGCATTGAATGTGGAGGTAATGGATGCTTTATCTATCTTCTTCCCTTCCTAGCTTGATGACAAATCTTCCTTCTCATCCTCAGTTTGTGAACGATGGCCCTTAGTATTGGTTCTCGACCTCCCGAGGGCACATCGGTATCCTTGGGGTCCTCGGGCATTATAGTCTCCATGTACTTGCAGGGGGTTGCTCATATTTTCCCAAGAATTTACTGTCAGTGCTTTCCGAGGTCCATACTCCTAACATTGTCTTTGACCCAGCTATCCATATTCTCGAAATTCTCATCCCCCCACAGTGGAAAAACTTAATTCCCCTTGGTATTCTATCCCTAGCAAATTAGCTTATAATATGAGTAAATGAAAATTTTAATATAAAAATAAAGTAATATGTATATATATATATATTAGTGAACAAAATTCGTTATTAAAAATAAATTAAAATAAAAATAAATAAATAAATAAAAAAGCAATATGACATTGTTTATTTTAGGGGGGAAGAAATCCTTGAAAAATCCTTGCCTTTTGTTGGTTTGGTAAAGAGTTATATATATTTAAAATAAAAATAAAAAACATTTCTTAATTAACAGTTTAATACATCTAAAATTAAATTCTCTTATGAGAAAAATGCTTTATTACAGATTAGTAATCCTAATATATGATTTTATGATTATTTTAGAAAATAAATTATATACTATGTTTTGTTACAAAATAATTAGATATTCTCGCGCATCGCACGGAGTTGCGACTAATTCATGTAAAAGCAAGGTCCCCAGCATTCCTGATGGCATGAGAAATACAGAAACCCCATGCTACTTAACTTGCTCAATAGAATGAATGAAAGAAAAATCATCTTTTATGCAACGGGGTTAAGAAGCAAAAGATCTAAAACGTTTTGTTTTGTTGAGATAGAAAGAGAGAATGAGTGACTATCTAGCTTTCCAGCTTGAAAGACTACAAGTTCTACATTCTAAAACTCCCACATAGAGAAAACCAACCGTCAACTATACATTAAATGAAGAGAATTTTTTTTTCTTTTCTTATAAGTGTGATATTTGTCACAAATCAATAATAAAAATTAAAAAAAAAAAAATTATTAAGGGATATCAATCATATTCATTACCAAATCATTTATTAGGTAGTTGATAAAAGTTGTAATAGTTTTAACATTTTCATTTTTTAGAATTAATTTTTTATCTATTGAATGACAAGGACTTAATTAATAGTTTTTAAGTGAAATGTTAACAGATACCCGGAGCATTAGTTTATAAATTATTTTTAGGAACATTTTATGAGAAAATGATAATTCAATTAATTTTTTTTATAGCTTTTTATATTTCTCATGAAAGTAACTGATGGGACTGACGAAGTAGGCCTTGCAAGAGGTAAATCGTATAGACGAGAAGAGCCTTCAGTGACGAGAATACATGATGCAGACGAGGACAACATCTCATTGAATACTATCAGTAAATGACCAAGGCGGTTACAAACCCAGCTGGACAGACCGTTGGGACCTAATTAAAGCCATATGATGAGGCCAGGAAGCGTTACCTAGAGGGAAGTTAAACCTCCATAAATGGTTCAACGGCTAGAACCTACATCAACGTATATAAATCCCCCACATTCTCCCACGAAGGAGGTATGAAATATTAAGATTGATGCTATTTTGATTACTGATTCTTGTGTGATTTTGGATATTAACTTTAGCATCGGAGGTGTTGTGGCAGGCACCACACCGGTGACCATCTCTAAGAAACTTCCTTCCAAGAGGCGGAACACATTCTCCTGGCCACACTCAGTGACTGACGAATTCATACTTCATCAGTAATGTCAAAATTTTCCTAATATGATTTGTTAATCATGACCCTAAGAGCACTAATTAACATTACTCATAATTTAATACTATTACAAATAAAAATACATCTTCTATTAGTACTTAGTAGTTACAAATAAATATACGTTACTCATTTTTAGTAGTAATCAATTGTTAAGTCACTGTGGATTCTAGTTAGCTTAACTAGTAAAAGTTCTGATAATTGAATATAAAATTTAGGGTTCAATCCTTACTTATACCAAAAACGTATTGATGTCTTGGTGTTTTAATTTAATGATAAAGAACTATTATAAAAAACAGATGCCATAGGTTAAGAAACTTTCAAAAATAAAAAATAAAAAGTACTTTGGCATCTTTTTATATTTGGATTTGGGGCCTAAGGAAATTTCCTCTCGCTTGGGTACATAGTGGAGCCGGGCTGAACATTTTTAATATATATTATCCGAAATAATATCTTGGCTTCTGTCTGACTGAGTTCTATAAATGACAAAAGATACCATCCATAAATAGACTCACAATTTCTCGTAACCCAAAAGGATAAGGAACACTCATGCTATTAGTTTTCTCATTCTCTCTTTCCAGAGAAAACAAATCCCTTTTTTTTTTTTTCTTTTTTTTCTTTTTTTTTTGTATCTGGGGTAAAAATTTAAAGCTAGCTAGCTTGTTAATGGAGTCGAACCCGTGGGCTGACCAATGGGACCACAAGAGCAACAGCCCAGACCAGACTACTGAGACCAAGAAGAGCCAAGGTGGTGCAAAGGCTACAAATTTAACAAAGATTCAAGATGGCATGAAGAAATTATTAACTAAGAGCATCCACAGCAGTGGAGCTAAAAATTTAGTTTTTTAGCTCCACCAAAAGTTACTTTATCTATTATACCTATACACATGCTGCAGCAGTGGATCTATTTTAGCTTTCAATACAATAAAATAATATAAACATTACAATAAAATAATATATCTACTACAATAAAATAATATCTCACTATAATAAAATAATATATTCACTACACTCATACATCACAGCCACACACAGCAGCAACCACAACCACCGCCGCCGCCGCCACCACCACCACAGCCCACAACAAAAGAAAAATCACAGCCCCACACATCCAACCACAACCACAACCACAACCACCACCACCACCACCACCACCACCACAGCCCACAACAAAAGAAAAAAAAAATTAACCAAGTCCACACATCACAACCCCACAACCACCACCACCAGCCCACAACAAAAGAAAAAAAAAATCAACCAACCACCTACCACACCACAGCCCACACCAGGAAAAAAAAAAAAAAAAACAAAAAGTGCTGATCGGCGTGGGACGGGATGGCGGGGACGGCGACGACCTGGGACGGGATGGCGTGGGACGGCGTGGGCTGAGGCGTGGGCTGGGAGGGCAACGGCGTGGGCTGGGAGGGCGACAGCGTGGGACGGCATGGGCTGGGACGGCGTGGGCTGGGACAGCGTGGACGGCGACGGCGACGGCGTGGACGGTGACGGCGACGGCGTGGCTGGGAGATGAGAGCTTGAAGAGAGAGATGAGAGCTGAGCTGATGAGAGAGATGAGATGAGAGCTGATGAGAGAGACGGTGAGATTATTTTAATAGGGGGGTTGAATAAAAAATTAATTTTTTTTTTTAGATGTGTGCTACAGTGCACATCTATTTATAGATGTGCACTGTAGCAAATCAGCAAAAAATTTTAAGTATGCCTCCACTGCTGCAAGACTTTTTTGGTATATTGGTGGAGCTAAAATAGCATTATAGCTTTTTAGCTCCACTGCTGCAAATGCTCTAAGGAAACAACCGATGCGTGCATTCGTTGGATCGAAGACAAGTATCACAAGGCCACTAAGAAGCCTAAGAAGGAATCTCATGAATCATGAAACATCTCTCACAACGAGGATGTATCTCATGCGCCCGCTGCATGAGACATCTCTCTCAATGATAGGTAGGGCCCCATAGGCATGGGGCCCACCTGTCAGTGAGAGATATTGCTTATGCGCCGTGCGCATAAAAGATTTTTTCCTCTCACAACATATATGAGAAGGATGTCCTGTAAGCCTGTCTTAATTATAAGACAGGTTTTTTTTTTTTTTTTTTTTCAAAAGCATTAGCTGATGCTTGTCTCGTTTTCAATGGGGGAAATGTTAGCAGATGTTTTAAAGACATTTGTTAGTGAACTACTTTAAGGAAAGTTTTTATGAGAAAAAAAAATAATTAATATTTTGATAGTTTTTTCTATTTCCCATAAAAGTGATGTCAAAATTTTTCTAAAATGATTTGTTAGCAATTATCTTAAGGATACCTGTTAACATAACCCTTTCAATAATCATCATTTTTTTTTTGTTATTTTTTTTTTCCTAGTTTTATGTAATAGAAACTCATTACTGTTATATATGGATTTGGTTGGAGCTAGGTCCATTACTCATTGTTGTTGTTACATTTTTTTTTTTTTTTTGGAAAATGTTAATGAATGCCCAAAGTATTAGTTTAGGATATATTTTTGGAAAACTTTTATGGGAAAAGTGAAGGGAATATACATGAAGTTCTCAGGTCTATGAGATACAAAAATAGAGAAAAATATTCGCCAAAAAAAAACAATTACACAAGACAATATTCTCATGGTTTGGCAATTTTCTATCGTCTATGGAGTTGCAATGATTTCACTATTCACAGTAAAAATTACAAGATGTGGCAGTACAGTTTTTTCTGTCAAAACAATCACAAAACCCTAATCTGAAAAGCATGATATTTCACTCTTGCACATGGGCTATACATGGGCCAAAAAATTTTCGACCCAAACCTCTGCTTCATTAACAAAGCCTCAAAGAAAAAAAAATCCTATTAAAAACTATAACACTTTTATATTGGGTCAGGGCATAATCTAAATCAAACACAATTAGGCTCTACAAAGCCAACAAAAAGAAAAAAGTAATTAATTTTTCTAATAGCTTTTTACATTTCCCATGAAAGTAGTATCAAAATTTTTTAAAAATAGTTTATTAACAATTATCTTATAATAACAAGACCCTTCTTTTTTTGAGTTATTGAGATTTGAGATGGGTAAAAAATATGAACGGATATAATCTTGGCAGGAAGCCAATAGAGCGTCATAAAAAATCTTATGAGATCTATTAAAAATCATGAAACCAAGATTGTGTATATGTTTTCGATTTTCGTTTTGCACCTCTTGATCTTCTCTTGTTTTGGGGAGTTGCAGATCAGTGATTTGTTTCAGGTGATTTGTTTATGGAATTGTGTTGGACTCTACAAGATTTCTCGATCGTGGATGACTGGTTTAACTCCAAGGAATGGTTTTATTTTTCACATTCTGACTCAAAACTGTTTAGCCCCTAAAATTTAGATTTTAGTCATCAAATTTAAACAAAATATAATAACTTTGTCACTCCATCCACCTACTGCTAAATATATTTGAGAAGATATGTCGAATCAATGTTGACAGTCTCCAGAAAAGCTCCAACAATCTTCAACGGTAAGTGGATAAAATGACAAAGTTCAAATTTTTTAAGATTTTCAGGTTAAACCTTGAAAAAGTGCGTGTTTAGACTATTGTTATTGGTTTTCCTTTATAAGATGTAAAGCAATATAAGTGTCCAATACGCAAATCTCTTGACCCTTTCAGCAGGAAATGGCCGTCAATGAACTTTTGATGTTGTCAAAATGAAAACGTCCACCTTTATTGGTGACACTTGTGTTAATTTCACTATGAAGTCACTTATGGGTCACTTGTCTCTGTTCTCAAAGTTAAATCCAAGCATGTATAAGCATACATGGTATAAAATATTTCTGTATAACTAAAAAGAAAAATTACTTTCCCTTCAGCCAAAGGACCTTCTGCCTATTGACACTGTCCTGTTCTCTGATGAGAGAAATTTGAATTCAAATCAATTCTTCCCCACTTGTTGTAAAGCCAAAAAAAAAAAAAATTCAATCCACAACAACCAATTTACAGATTACAAACATAACGATTTTTTTTTTTTTAACTCTAGTAATAGATATATACAATTATTGAATTTTTCATGTGAGTGAGTTTTATCCCCTCATATTCTAAGGATATTTGGATAAACATATTTGCAGCTATGTAAAATGTCATACATGTATAAAAGCAGCTTCAATGCATAGGAATAACAATAATACAAACACATACATTGAATTTCAACTTAGCATCGAATGGGCCTATCATAAATAGGGGGTAAGGTGGGGCAGTTCTCATTCATGTTGGCATATGGTTCTAGTGTGTTATACTGAGGCAGTTCCATCCAGTATTCACCAAGAATCTGGCAGAATGGGAGCCGTCCATCCTCATCGTTGCACCACTTTGGTAGGCGTGTTTGGTTATCCTCATAAATCTTAAGCATATAAGCATCACGAATCTGCAACAAGCGATAAAGCCAATGTCATATACAAAGAGGAAGATGGGGAACAATCCAAGGATATGATTCACCCACCCCCAAAAAAAAAAACATTAAAGTGACTGGGTTACAACTTACAGTGAACTCAGTTACTTGAATATAGTTTGAAATGGGGCCAAAAATTCCAGCCTCTTTATACATAGCAAGGATAAATGCAACGCAGGTTGTTGATTTCCCATCACTATACACCCAATCATCTTGTTCTGGAATAGTAAGCAATTGATCAAATGATATGCCACGCTTTTCAGTTTCAGCTAGAATATCATGCAAGTCCAAATCCTGAAAGAAAAAAAAAAAACAAATCTTAAGTGAGACAATAACATTATATATAATAGAAAGTTAAGATACTCTGACCAATCATTCTCACAATTAAACAGACCAGTAGTACCAACTTGCTGTGGTACTTAACATCACAAACACAAAACCAAAATATAAAAACTAATTCAAACCTCTTAAACAAGAGCTTTAAAAAATTTTAAAATCCCTTTTTATAAGTGCATAATTTTTCAACAAGGAAAATTTATTGAACTGTATCATTTATAGTATAAGAAAACCAGTCAACAGTGAAGCACAAAAAACCATCAAGTCAAACTAATTCCTGATGAGATGCATGCATAGGCAAACATTTAAAAAATAAATAAATAAAGAATAAAAAACAAAAATACAAAGAAATAAATAAATATAACTGTTCACTATACATCTTTCCTCAATGCACACTTTTCCTCTTAAAATAATTGCTTTGATAAGTTTGAATGACAACATACACCAAATCACCAAGGTTCACTGATTTGTTTTCTTTTACAGGTAATAAATTTCATTAAATAAGCACAAAAAGAGGGTAGAACTCTAGTACATAGGAAGCATTTAAAGGTCCATTTGGGATCTGCTTATTTTACTGAAACTGAAAACTTTTTGTTGATAGTACTAGATAAAGGTGAAAGTTAACTAAAATAGTAGAATGAAACCCATGAATAGTACCAAAAATGCAGTGGGACCCATGAATAGTAACAAAAATAAACTAAATAGTAAAATAAGTTAGCAAAAATAATCTTTGCCATACGGACACTAAATTTCAAAACTTCTAAAAAGCCCAAAAGTTCACATCCAAGTTTCTGACTTTTTTATTTGGAATTAGAGCAAAACAATATAGTTCAGAATGCAGACTAATGTTGAATTAATCCCCATACAGCCATAAACAGTATAAAAAAGTGATCTCAAAGAAAAGGAGCTACCTCAGTCCCTAGCCGCTTGTTTAGAGCTTCATTCCACATATTTGCAGCATATGCTGGCTGCAATCTAGTCCACATAGACATGACAGAAATGACCTGTAGACAGAGCTGGCCAGTTCAATACTACTACTAATGAAACTCTCCATGTACCATCCTACATGGTACATTCTTCATGGCACTAGAGGTGCATACTGGATAAAGTATATTCTGATTTGAAAAGAGGGGGAGGGGGAGGAAGGGAAGGAGGGAGCGAGGGAGGGCAGGGGAAGATGAAGAATAAATACCTACTATTCACAAAAAAGAAACTTGACAATAGTTGTATAGGTTGATCTAATCATTCAAAGCTCTTTTTCATAGATCAAAATCTTCACAAAAGCTCGTATCAATAAGGTACCATACATACCAATAAATTCACCTCTACAAACATACAGGATGCAGACAAGCACACAAACATAATTGTTGCAGACGTTCAGAAAATCAACTCTAGTTCTGTTTAGCAAGGATATTTACCAATGATTTAATAGCACACAATACCCTCCTTGAAAAAGTTCAATAAGCCATATTTATAATATAATTAGTTAAGAAGCATACCAAGTGAGCATCAAGAGGTGGAGGATAGTTGTCAGAGATAGTGTCAATCCAACTAAATATCATGTTGTGATAACCATATGGCTTGCCTGCCATGCTCCTAGCATACTCCCATGCTGCAGTGGAGTTGAATTTTGCACGCAAGTCAGGATGCAAGGGAAGCAAGGCTATTTGTGGATTAGAACTATCTTTCAGTGCCAACTCCCACCATTCATCCCATGGAATTACCACTATAATTTCTTCACCCTGCAAAGATCACGCAACTGTTCTTTAGAAATAATGTAATTATATATATGTATATCAGTTTCACATCAACCTACTGCACAACTCTCCTAATGCAAATTTCATCAACATGTAAGGATGTGCTCAATCTAATATAGAGGGATGAACATAAATATACATTGTATGAACTCCTACTTATTGTGATGTGAGCAAGTGTACGTGCAACATGTTAATTATTTCATACCTTTTCATTCTCATGTCCAGATTCACCAACCCAAAGATTTCCCATCTCATCCTTCAAGCAGACAGCAGTATGACCAGCAAAAGCACCAGTTACCCATTTTTCTAATGTCTCAAATCCACCCCACCGACCACGGATCTTTGATACGGCTAAGAAATCACCAGAATGAACATCATCAGGATTTATAGTTGCAAGCCAAGGCTGAGGACGTTTTCCAAATGAGGCACCCATATGGTTCTTCAGAAAAGCTAAGTTAGCATTTTGACCCCACCCAGTATTAGAAAACAAAGGCAATACATCTACTAAAGAAAGCAAGGTCCCCAGCATTCCTGATGGCATGAGAAATACAGAAACCCCGTGCTGCTTAACCTGCTCAATAGAATGAATGAAAGAAAAAATCACCTTTTACGCAATGAGGTTAAGAAGCAGAAGATCTAAACAAACATCAGAGAACTCAAGCATACATATTCCAACTCTGCAGGCTCTTCCCATGAATCAAATTTCAATGTATGTTCTCGAGCAGAGAAGTAGTAATCCCATGTAATCCTGTAGGGTGTTGCAAATACATAGAGATCCATGCAGGTCCAACTGTGTGCTGCAGAAGTCTGTAAAGGGTGCAGAAACTCAGTCCAAGAAAGTTTACCATAATATCAAGACCAAAAATATACATAACCAATCTACCACACACTTTTCCCCTCACCTCTGAAGTGCATTTGACCACATGGATCTTTAAATTCCTTTTATTGCTAAATAGTTCCAATTGATCACACAACCCATCTTAGTTTTAACTTAGAGTGATGCTAATGGTACTACAAATTTTACAACATTAGACTTACAAACTGACGTGTTAACTTCTAAACACGAAACAACAAAGTAAATTAATAAATTTTATTTATTATACTGATGATGTCGTCCCAATTGTCCCAATCACATTCATTATCTTATCAGTATGAAAGGCTTTTGTAGTAAAACTTATACTATACACAGCAAACTTAAGTAGATGGTAACTTAAAACTAGACCAAGCATTAAGTTTTTCAGAAAGCCCAATACAAATTTTAAAAACTTTCCAAAACAAAACCTCATATACCCAGATCACATCAGTTTCTAAACTTTTTATAGTTAAATTGATAACAACTTTACCATTTTCCTTTTCAATTGCAACAAATCCCAATCAGATAAAAGTGGCACTAAAAACCTTCATACCCAGATAACATTCATTGTCTCATCAGTTTCAAAACCTTTTATAGTAAAACTATCACTAGCTTTTAGCATTTTTTTCCTTTTCAATTTCACAAATTACAATCAAAATTCCAAATGGGTCTTTAACAAAATGAAAGATACAAACAAAAACAAAAAAAAGTGGGACTAAAAGAGTGACCTTTAGATAAAGAACACCACCACCCAAAGTGGGTTCGTCCCTATCGCTCTCGGTGAACTCAAGGCGAGCCTCGTTGCCATAAAAGCACGCGCCTTTCCACTCGAGGGTGCCATTGTCGGGGCTCACCGATCCCACAAAAGCGGGCAGCAAATCAACGGCGCTGTGAAAGTTGTTCAGCACCGGCCACGAAATCTGGTGAGGCAAAACGGGTAGAACATCGTTGACCCGAAACGGCAACTTCAGAGCATCCGACCCGAACCCGAATCCAAGACCCAAAACGCAGAGCAGTGTTGACAGTAGTCTGTGCTTGAATGGAGAGTTCAGAGACATGGGTCCGAGCTCTGATCGATTTGGGAAGAGAGCAGGGAACCCTAATTTGGGGGATGAGAAATTGGGAATTGGGAATTGAAGGGAAAAGAGGGCTTTGGACTTTTTATTATTAGGACTTGGACTTTTTAGCGGTGGAGTGGTGGACCATGTTTGTTTTTGTTTTCATAGCTACTTTGTTAGTTAGCTTTGTTTTTTTGTTACAATGTTTCTTGGTGGAAACTTCAACATTTTAGTGAGTTTATGAGGACATTTCTTCTGGTTCTTGCTATGATCCAAAAGGATAGAGTTTTGCCCATCATTAATTCTTCCAATATGTAGCTATTTAAGTTGCTCAAAAAAAAAAAAAAAACTATTTAAACAATGAGATCCAGCTCAACTAGTGAAGTTTATTGTCTTTAAATAAGGGATTGGATATTCTTTACACCAAAAATCATTTGTGTTTTGACTAAATGATAAAGAATAATCATTATGAGACGATGTTATAGATTGAATTTTATCTTATCTTTAAAAAAATAATAAACTAATAATATCAAGAAAAAAGATTCGTGACTTTTAATTCAAAAAAAATATATATATATATATATATATATATATATGCAACAATTTAAAATTTTCAATTAATTGCAAGCATATATTTGTATTAACTACGAAAAAAGTTCACAAAATCATTTGCATATAGTTTTAATCACATTACCTATTTTATAAGTAATGTAACTTGTTTAAGTAATACAAGTTGATGATTTTGTGAACCACCACCTAATAGATTGTAAAAGATTCCTCTAAACCTGTTTATGGACCAATACAATATAATTAATATTATCTTTTTTCAAAAAGAATTCAAATTAATTATGTGTTTTAATTTAATTAAAAAATCTAATGTATGTGTAATGTGCTACACTTAAGAAATTGCACCTAAATGTATATATATGTATCATTTAATTTATAATAATGTTGAAACTCTCTCAAAAAAAATTATAATAATGTTAAGGACATTATAAATTCTACTATACAAGTCTTACAAATTTATGTGTCAACTTTTTAAATAAAAAAACAAAAAATAATTCAAAATTTTAATTATTTATTATATTATTAATGTAATACTATAATTTTTTTTTTCCCTAATGTAAGCAAAGATTGAAAGACTTTAACAATTAAGGTAACTAGAACCTACAACAAACCATATAATTATTTTAACTAAAACTTTTATAGAAAAATTCATTATTCCGAAGAGAAAAGGATCAAGGTTGACATAATCTTATTTAGAATAATGGTTTTTTTTTTTTTTTTAGTATTAATTTTGGACAACTTATGAATTTGGCTCTTGAAACATGTGTTAAAAAATTAGATTTTTTTTTTTTTTTTTTTTGGTTATTATCAAAGTTGAACTATCAATTATTTAATATTGATTAAAAAAATTCTATATTATCTTGACACCACAATTTGTAATTAATTATTGTTGTTATTAATGCAAGGTCAAAAGAGTTCAATTGAAACAAAAGTTGTACGATTGTGACTTTTTTTTTATCAGTTTGTTCGAAACAATTGTGGCAATCAATTTCAATGGTAAGTGGAGTAAGTGTATCATTGAATCATTTAATATGAACAATAGTTTAGCTTTCAAAAAAAAAAAATATATATGAACAATAATTTACGAACGATGATAACAAAAAGGGTCATGCTAACAAATGCCCTTAGGGCACTTATTAATAATCTATTTTAAGAAAATTTTTATACCACTTTTATGGGAAATGAAAAAAGCTGTCAAAATATTAATTACTTTTTTTCATTTCCCATAAAAACTTTCTTTAAATAAATTATTAACAAGTACCCTAAGGGCACTTATTAGCATTTCCCTAACAAAAATATATATATTAATAATAAATTTAGCATATGGTTTATAGTTTACAGACGATGATAACAAAATATATATATATATATATATATATATATATATTAATAATAAATTTAGCACATGGTTTAATGTACCAAATGATAGTTTGACCCCTTAATTTTTTGTAGATAGGGGAAAAAATCCAATGTTGGATTGAAGAGCCAAATGCAGTAGTTTTTTTTTTTTTTAATGTATAAATTATATTTAACGCACCGAAAAAGTTGGTTCTCTTATTGTTTTTTTTTTCTTTTATATATTAGAAAAGCCTATATGAATTTCATACAAGCTTGCTTTCTTTCTTTTTTTAACTGGAGTATATTATAAGTTATTGTAAGGGCAGGTTTTGCTTCCCAAGCCCAAAAATGAAAAAGAAAAGAGTTTAAAGAGCCCAAAACAATGAATTTGTAGAAGGTGGGCTAAAAACTAGACTCCTATAAGTTGGACAAAAATCACATTAGGTTAAACGATACTAGAGGGTAAGAATAAACAGTTTTATGCAAGGAAAATCATGCTCGGCAAAGTTCGAGGAAGGTAGTTCTTATATATTTCTTTTGAACTTAAGCACAATTACAGTTCTTAAGTGTACAGACCATTTTTCAGATTATCTAATCTCCTATTTCTTTGTAATGGGGTTTTTCTTCTTTACTTTATCTCAGCCCTCCACGTGTAGATCAAATTGCTGGTTTTGATCCTTGTCCCCATCAACACTTTCCTGAAGTCTTCGTGGGTAGCTAGTTTACTGTTCAGGTATCACCTCCACATTAATGCGGTCAAAGAGTTAGCTGCAGAGCATTCAATGCGGTGGTAGAAACTTTTTCCTAGATATTTCTCAGCTTTCCTTTGTCTTATCCCCTTTTGATGTCTATTCTTACTAGTGTGATCGTCTAGTGCTTTGTTCTTGACGAAAGGTTAGACCTCTGACCTCTACTCTGCTTAGCCGAGGAGGTACTTCTCCTCGGCCTACTATCCCAACCCCTCATGACTAGACTTCTTCCATGGAATATTAACTTGTATGGCTCCACTATTGTCTACGTATACTCGAACGTTTTAATGTTCTTGGACACAGCTTACGACCCAATACCCATTTCTGGGCCCTTTATCCCTACAGTTATTATTACTATTTATATTATCAAGAATCTAAAACTTAGTGTAGGTTATAGTTAACTCAACTGGTAAAGCCTCTCTGGTAGTTGAATAAGAGATTTGATGTTAATATCCAAAAAAAAAAAAAATCATTTATTTATTTATAACTAAAAAAACGGTTGCAAATAATTTTGCACCGATGAAAAGTCTAGATATTATTTCAGTTTTATATCTTAACATCATTAAAAAAAAGGATGAGGCTTGCTCTCACTTCACTAAAACTCACTATATGATCTATCCACTACAAATGGATCATTGCTTGAAATTGACATGATAAAGTATTACAAATTTGAAAAATTAAATAAAAATTGCCATCATATTAGTTTAGAATCTTTAGTTTACTGATTCACGCATAGGAAGCAGCAATAACTACATAGAAAAGGCTCAAAGTGACCTTTGGCTTGATTAACTAGTTTTTCAGAATTTGGACTACTTGAATCAAGTATTTGCTAAACATGATTTCATTGCAAAAGCATCTTATAGTGTCACTTTTTATAGTTGCTACCAACTCATCCCACTCATGGTGATTGGTGACTGTAGTGCACCTCCACCGGATGGAGACTATAGTGTCCTGTGTCCCTCTTCCAATGGATATATTATTTCCTGCAAGCAACATCCCTTTCAGTTATGAGGTCCAATCTCATGTGAGAGGGATATTGCATGAAATTTACTTTCATGTAAGAGGAATGTTGCATGCAATATCGTGTGAGATTTACTTTCATGTAAGAGGGATGTTGCATGCAATGCCCCATTAACTTTCAATAACTATGCTACTTGGTCCAGCTAGACATATCAACAATGAGAAGATATTCACTATCCATCTTTAGGAGTAATAAACTCCGAAATGTAGGTCTCAGTTAGTATATCTACCATTTGTAAGTTCATTAACACAAGTAAATAAATATATTCCACAAGGCAGATAAATATGAAATTCTAATGTTCTTGTCAAAAGGTCATCGAGAGCATCGTGATGGGTTAAAAAAACTCTTGGTATAGCATAAAAGAGAGAAAGGAGAAGCAGAAAAGAAGTTTGAACGGGTTTGATCTGTCAAAAACTTGCAGCGACCTTGGCTGGCAATTGCTTCACTGAACCAACAAACTTGTAATGCAATAGCATATAGCTTCTGTCTCTGTAAATAATGTAAAGAAGAGCTAAGGAACCACTGGCATCATCTTGAGAGCCAAGAAACTTCTAGATCTCCCTAGGATCTTTCTCTTTCTTTTTTAGGTAAATCCTGAGTTGAATACACTAAACATTCCATCAAGCCACTTGATCTTGTTTGCCAGAATAAGGCACGCACATGGTGATGTCTTGCAACAAACCTTCATAATCACCTTGGAAACCTCAAGACTGCTTCATCAGTAAACATGCCTTATATGCGTTGATAACCCAATTGAACAATAGTACTCAAGTTCTATGACAAGTTCAGAAATCCATCTTAAGAAGTCAATAAACAGTACTCAAGTTGACCTTGAAGACCATGTCACATCCCAAAGAGGAAGCAATTACTGTAGCAAGGAAGAAATAGAGCACTGTCTTCAACCACCATTGGCTGCCTGAATGGATTTAATTGTATCTACAAGGCAGTGGCAAATTTTGGGATCTGATTAAATTAAGCATAACAATTCAAAGCTTTTGAACACAATGGAACAGTAGCTTAGAGAAAAATAACACAAAGAAACAATAAAGCAATGTGAACACACAGGAAATGTGAGAGGATGGCCAGTTAAAGTGCTTATGCAACAAGCTCCAAGATGACAAGCTTCTTCACAGTAATCAGAAAAAACTGCTGGGACATTTGTCTCCTTTATTAGCTCCTGAAACGCTCATCCAAGTAAACAAAAGAACTAACATTTTAAAAAAATTTTAAAAAAAAAATTACAGGCACTTTCTGCTCTTTGTTTGCTTGTAATGGTAAAAGCTTCTTTTTCTGTGACAAGTAAACACAAATGTAAACTATGAGAGTGAGATGTTAAGAGTATCAAAACACATACAATTGTTGGCAACCAACTCGAATAAGCAGCAATGCCGGCATTTGGAGCAATCACCAAATGAGGAGAGAAATCCTGTTCATGTAGCAGAAGTCAGGAATTACTGCCAAATGGAGTATTAAGCAACTAACATACCTAGGTGACAGGTTTTGGAAAGACAACTTAAGTGCAAAATATATAATTTAAAATAAGTTTGTGCGTGTGTGTGTATGGGTGTCTGTCTATAACAACAGCAATAAAGAAAGAAACCTTTGCTATTTCATGATAGCAGTCATGATATAACCCTCTTCGAAGCTGCAACGTCACTTTTGAAGTTCTTCCGGTCTGTACATCCCAGCTCAAATTCTCACTTGCAGATTTACAAATGCAATCTGTCTCAAGGCAATGAGCATAATTTCCAAGATCAATCCTCTCACCATCCCTACTTATCCCAATGCAGGAAAATAAAAAAATATTTGTCAGCAATAATGTTTTCAGTATCATAATATTTCTAAGTAATGTCTTAAGTATCATGATGGTTACAACAGAAAGAAACACTTTTGCTGCTAACTAAATATATCTTCATGGAATAAAGTCCCTTTTTTGTTCTTTTATTTTAAGTTACACATGCACCCAATGAATCTTGAACCCCACAACCTCACTCTCCACCTAGAGCTCATTGTCAAATTAGTTCTAATAAAAACTACTCAACTAAATAAATCCTTATAATACATCCATTATGAAGTGCACTAACTGACCTATGTTGTGGAATTGCAGGCCCAACGAGCTCTATGTGCACAAGCACACCAGGGAAAAGTGCATGCAACTCTGCAAACACAGCAAGTTGCAAAAGCTCTTTCTCAGGCCCTGTCAATAACAAAAGCTTCAGTAATACATTGGTGATATTATATGGATGATCAATAAACTTATCATTACTAAAAAGGCACATAAAACTATTTTTGATATTACCTAGATGCAACATCAGCACTTTGTAGAAATTAAGCTTAATATAGGATGAACATCATTTTATAATACTTGTGTACAAGCATTTTCACCCCGACTCAAGTGCCAGTAGATAATACAGCAATATACATTCACTTCATACTACACTATATTCAAAAAAATCTTTTTATTTTACAAGCAAAAGAAAATAGCCAATTGCCTAGATGAATGGGCTCCAGGGTAAACGATAAAGCAGCATGATTATCAAAAAACCATGCTTCTACATTGCATACCCTGACAAACCATGTAGTCAGCATTAGCTTTAACAAACATAGTTAACAATGCCAACAGCTATCAGTCTCACTTGTTACTGTGAGACTTGTAGCAGTTGTAGGGAGGTTGGGCACAAAGTTCAACTCCTATAATACAGGCTAGAGGATGGACTAAAATATTATAAAAATTACCTTATAAACTAGGACAGTTATAAAATACCCATTGATGCTACTCATTCTAAAACTCATCCTCCAAATCAAGTTCCAAGAAGACACACTGGCTAGGTCCATAACTATTCACAATGTCAAGGCCTGCTATTTGACTAAAGGAACAAATGTGAAACGTGAACTTCAGAAAACATATTACTTTCTGTGGATTTCTCTAAATAATTTACACAAAAAGAAAGATATAAAGGCAAAGGAATTGGCCTAAGACACATCCATTAGCATAGAACCATAATACTAGAGAAACAGTTCAAAAGAGACATCAAACGTTAAATTTGCTGCTTCCAGAGTAAATAATTGAACTGCAACAACATACCAAGATAGTGTATGCACAGTTTGTCCCTGATTTCAGAAGTTGAACTTCCAAGACCAGCAACTTGAGTGGCTTGATATATCATAAGTGGCTGAAATTAATGAGGAAAACAATCCTTATTCTTCTGATTAAAATCACAATATCCAAGAATTAACAGTAAGATGCATCTGGATTCATAAATAAAGAAGTGTTGTATTTGAATTCAACTTCTTAGTAAAAGCAGAAGCCAAAACACCATTCACAAAATTGTGGATTGAAATCTAAATGGGAAGCTGCTACCAATACAACCACACAGTTTTTTTTTTTACAAGAATCCAAACACACAGATTTTAAAAATCATATTCCAAAAAGAATCCCAGTAACCATAAGCAGCCTCACAAATTATGCATTCCAGAAAAGGAGATTGTAGCTAAAATGCTAAGGTGTTGATTCTTCCTACCTACTTCAATCTTGGCCACATAAGAAATAGTGTAGATTGATCTTTTAAAAGTAATAAAAAGTAGTTCATAAATTCCAACTCTCAACTAACGACTTAAACACAAAATACATACCCAGTGAAGAAGCAAAGCCACAGGTGAATGCAGTGGAATGCACCTCCACTCATAGTAGTCCTTCCAACTACTTAACTGCTTTGGTTTTGGAGCTACAGGCTCTGCACGTTTATATTGTGAATTCAAAAACATCAACTTCTACTCCAAAACAATGAGCCACAAGCAAAAGATAATACCATTACATGGGCATAAGATTCTTGGAAGGTGCCAACCATCATTTGACCTGCGAATAAGAAGGAAAAAATATAGCTGACCAAAATTAAGAAAACATGTATGACATCATAACAGAGAAAATCCTTTATGCACCATATAGATAGAAAAGATATAAAAAGATAATTACCTAAAACAGTCAGAGGAAGTAACTGATGAGCCACAACAACATTCATACAGCCACATTCCCACTTGATGGACGCCCCTTTTGCTCAAGAATGAACACCTAGTCTCTTTCTTTTCATGGACCTAACAGATTTGACCAGAATTATATCAATAATGTCAAAAAAATATCACGTAGACAGTATAAGGTAATTACCATAAGTGTAGCTTCTTGAGAAAACGTGAAAGGAAAGTCATTCAAGACATCAACACTTTTCATTTGTTGTGCTAATCTTTTGCACTCTTCTTTGTGATCACTCCAGTGCAAAATCTAAAGGCAAAAGTTGAATGATAGCTTTCAGCCAAAGGAAAAAAAAAGGGGCTTTAACACACACACACACACACAAGAAACATGACAGCCATATGATAGATTTGTAAGGTAAAATGCTGCATATTAGCCCAAGTAAAGATCATTGAACAGTGGTGGAAAGAAACAATAACATGTCCCTAAAAAAAAAAAACAACGAGAAGTACTGACAGCAGCTTCTGGGCACTTCAGGGCAGTCATTGAATACATATGCATAATCTTGTACTATGAATAATCTCTATCTCCAAAGATGCTAATGCTGCAATTAAATTACATTCATGGATGAACTAATACCGAAGTAACCTTTCACCCCCGATAAAATCTAGACTCGGCAGTGAGAAATGTAGGCAACATTTAATATAGTTGATTTCCTTTTAGGCTCTCAACATCATTGATTGTATCTTTTGTGTAGATGAATCACAGAAAATTTTAATCCCATAGTTAACAAATTGATATATGTAATAAGCACTCAATAACCAGCATAACTGTCTCAACCAGCTGTCTCAGTCTCACATTCCAAACCTCGTAGGAAAATAAGCCAAGAGAATTAAATCATGAGCATTACCAAACTTCCGCAAAGAATGACCTAAATGCAACTAGACTTGTTTTGAAAGGCCTAGTTGAGACACCAGTCTATAGTCATCAAGAACTGCATTTTTCACAAGCCTTAAAAATACACATCAATAGAAGTTCTGTTATGGGAATAAGCTAATAAACTGTAATTAACCGTAAATTTCAATAATATTCATTTGTGGCCAGTGAACTCTGCAACATTAACAAAGAGTTACATCACGTGTAATTTGAACTAACTTCTTCTTCTTCTTTTTTATAAGTGGGCATGAACTAACTTCTTTTGAACTAACTTCTTTTGTGGACATGAACTAACTTCTGAAAAGATATAAAGAAAATCCTTTATGCACCATATAGATATCCAATATTTGAACTAACTTCTTTTGTGGGCATGAACTAATTCAAATGACAATTAGAAGCCAAGTTTTCTTTTTTCCAAGCTGGCAAGCACACACCAATTCTGTTCAAACTAAGACAAACCCAATTTTTGTTGCATACATTAATACCATGTTGAATTCATTAAAGTCCTTACACATGACTTGGTTCCCCAAAAGGTCAAAAACACTTAACACAAACAAAAGTAAGAACTAGGATGCTACAGTACAACACCATATCCAAATTGGGTGTTCTTTAGAACAATCAAATTCGGACCAAGGTTATGATTACAAACGCACATATAAAATCTAAAGTTCAAAAAACAAAATTAAAAAAAAAAAAAAAAATTTATACCTGGTGAGAGGCTGAGCAATAAGCAACGGCTCCGCAACGGTGACAACTTTTTCTGGGTGGGCCCAAACAACGAGTTCCCCTGCCTTTTCCGGCGCACTCCATTGTTGTTGTTGTTGTTGGTTCCTCTTCTTGGGTCACTACCTTCACAGCTTTGTCGCTTCCTTGTTCTGGTTTTTTTTCTTTTTTTTTTGTTGATGGGCTTCCTTGTTCTGTTAATTCGCTTAAATGGAACAGAGCCCAGATGGACAACTTGAGGCCCAAATTCAATCTATATTCATCTAGCTCAAAAATATAGCCCAGCCCATTTAGACGTTTTAGGGAATAGAATTGAGGCCCAAAAAAAATGAAAACGTATAAAGGTGAATGACCCAAAAGAAAATATATAGAAAACTATAATGTATTTCTATTTGAGATATCCAGATATAAATCGCTTGCCTCTGTTATATTATTGAATCATCCAAAAAAAAAAAAAATTAGGTCAATGTCAAACTTGCCTTTTTTTAAAAAAAAGATTAGATATATCAAACTCTTCTAAACTGAAAAACATTATGATAAAGAATATATTTTTCAGGAAAAATTATCCCCCCCTTCACATATAGAGAAGGAAAATTTTTTCAAAATTTGTATAAATGATAGTATCTTTAAATTTTACATAAGCATTATAGTGGGTAAAAATTTACTCAACCCAATAAATTTGGCATGTGACAAGAGAACTTTTTTTTAAAATGAAAATCTACCCATTTTTGTTCATCGACAAGAGAACTACGTATATAACTTGAAAACAACAATCTCATTATAATATAGTCAAAACACTCATATTTCACACCCTATTTACTAAAAAGGCTATTGGTACTTCTCAAGTCTGAAGCTGAACTATTGACTGTCTTCTTAGAAAGTGTTCTCTCTCAAGTCTGGTGTGGATGGGGTATTTATAGCTATAGGTGGGTTTTAAGCTCTTACCCCCAAAATTAGGGGATTGAGAGTTGGTTTCCAATCCAATCTCCCCTCTGCTGAAAAAATTATAAGTTTCTCATGGTGGACAAGTGATGTGGATCACTATTCCAATAAAAGACTCTCACTTGTTTAAAATTATAGAGTTTTAAATAAAAACTAAATACGGACTCAGTAATTTTAAGTAAGTAGAAGTCTTTACTGAAATGGTGAACAAATGACGTGGTCCACCGTGAGGACCGTATAATTTTTCCCAACGTTGCCAAGAAGAAAGGATGGCTATAGGTCTAATTCTACATTTCTCACTGTTCAGATCAATCATTTAGTATTTAATATTGGGTGGTTGTCAGTAGGTGACAACAATAAATGTGGATGAACAAATTAACTTTACATTGAGAATATAACCCGAGGAAATGTTGATCATAGCTTGGTCAATTCCAATGACTCTACTTTAAACTTCTATTGTTGTACCGTGAGTACGTTCGAGTCAGCTATGCTTCCAGCTTCACAAAGTATATGGGATGGAAGTTGCTGAGGAGCTCCTCCCCAAAAATTCCACTTGAGCAAAAGTTTCATGGGATTTTCTATTTAACCATTGAGTTATTTGATTAAGCATCTTTTATTGTTGATAAATTAAGTAACTTAAGGGGTAAAGTAGTGATTTTAATGATAAATCAAGGACAAATTAGAAATGTCACTTAACAAAAGGTGAGATCCACAAAAAATATAATAAATCAAGGGAAAAATGGATATTGCATCATTTCTGTAATGCTCTTCACAAAACTCAAGTAAGAGATAATCATTCTATAAATTTTGTTGAAATTGGTGTAATTTTTCTTAATTCTTTATTAAATATTGGATAAATATAAAGTGTCCAATAACACAATTCTTCTTAGGGGGGAAAAGTCTTTCTTCTTGGTTGTGTTTTTTGGTGTATAAACTAGTAATATTATTTGAGAATTGAGCCTTTTAAGAGTGTAATTAATTTCATGTAAACCTTAAAGGACATTAAAATTAAAGTAGTTTTTCCAAGACAAGAAAGTAGTAGTCTGTTT
This sequence comes from Quercus ilex subsp. ballota, assembly GCA_032727855.1. Classification (NCBI taxonomy): domain Eukaryota; kingdom Viridiplantae; phylum Streptophyta; class Magnoliopsida; order Fagales; family Fagaceae; genus Quercus; species Quercus ilex. The sequence goes on from CM064910.1 coordinate 65,604,182, forward strand.
GGTTAGAGGATACACCCTCAATTTCAATACAAGTCTTTTTCATGGCAACCTTAAAATGGAAGGTGACTGGGTATGCACAGAATCCCAATATTTCGGATGCTTTCCTTTTATTGTTGAGAGGATGGTAGAAAATGATGACCATGATCAGAGTTAGGTCTAGAGTTTCTGTCGCAAGATTTTTACGCTGAGTTTTACCACTTTTTCAATGATCAAACCTAACCTAACATTAATGAGTTAAGTATAGCTACCTCAGCAAATGCATGCATAAGATGCATGCCATAATGAGCTTCATATGTGGGTACATGCATCAGTTAAATAGGTCAATGTGTTGTGCTGCTATGCCTAAATTATCATTTCGAGTTTTCAACCAATGCAACTCCACCACATGTTAGAATATACGGTCAAATATAATCATGACTCTAAACATAATAATAAGTTTAATCATAAAAAAATAAAAAATGTATACATTAATTATCAATTTTAGAAAACTTTTACATTTTTTCATTAAAAAATTGCTTAAAATTATTTATTAATGGACGTCCTAAAGGCATTCGTTAATAAAACCTTACAAGAAATTTCACAATTATTAACATGATTTGTTCTAATGGGTATATAATGAAAATGATATCAGTGATAGAGTATTCTAAAAATAAATATTATTCTAATTACAACTTACTACTTTTTCAAATTATAAAAATATTGTGTAATAGTCGTGTCCTTGACATTAATCAAATAGAATATAATAAACTAGTATCATCTTTCAAGGCCATTAAACTTTAAAGCCATCATTTTGTTCATAATCTTAACTAATATTATTATTCCCCATAATATTATAGCATATCCTTAGTTGTACCTTCGATATATCCTCAAGTCTTGAAGTGGGTAGTGTTTGAAAATTTGGAAAATGTTCTGATTACCTGTCTGGTAAAGAGAGATCCAAAGCTCCTGTTCATCTTGCTAGTACAATAAACAGCAAGAAAAAGATGCTCCAAATCACACTCAATTTTGTAAAAGGAGATGCCATATCTTATAAGAAAAAGAAAGGGGGATCATCAAACGGTCGTTGCTCCTTTTTAATTAACCTTTTAAAGTCATTGAAAAAAGAAAGATGATTTTGATGTTTTATTTTAGCTTTGTGGGGGGTCTATGATTCTCATTGAACCTTCAATGCATGATGGGACTGATCCATACAGTTAAGTTCAATTGGTCGGCCATAATGTGAATATGAATGTTATTGATGAACGCATTACACACATATATATCAACCATGCCCAACAACCAAGTAATGGAAAATAATATTTATAAACCCGAATTGTATATTACGACCCCACATTTATTATCAAAATGGTCTTTTGATAATCATGAAAAGGTGAACGGCGCAAATATAAATTAAAATTGTGGGGTCTTGATATACCCCAAATTGAGATTTTGTTTGACTAAAGTGAAATTGGTTGTTATTTTATTTAGATTTTAGACCTCTCCTTGTTTGTGTTCTTGTTTAGCTTTGCTTTTTCATGATTAATAAAGTCAAACCAATTCTTAATTAATACATTAATTTTTCGAATAATATGTAGTGTAGCTATTTTGTATACAAATGTTAGTTTTTTAGAAGATTTGGAAACATAAACAAAAGTGATTAGGGTGTTCTTTATAATGCATTAATTTAAGCATTTAAGCATATTAATGCAATAAAGACGTTCTACTCAGTCATCTACATCAATCATGCATCCCTTAATTGTAAGTTTTTTTTTTTTTTTTAAGTCAATTATGTTTTAAGGTTTAAGAATATATCACTATCGTTAAAAAAAGTGTCTTTAGATGAGTATCAAACCATGAAAAGGTATTACTAAAATTATAGTCTAATAATACTTCGATTTCTCTCAAAGTGGAAACCTGAACCTCAACTAAATTTAGGTTCATTCTCAAAAAAAAAAAAAAAAAAAAAACTAAATTTAGGTTAAAATATTCAGGTATATGACTTCAATATAGAGTATGATGAAATTCAGAGGTGGACTACGTTTTTAGAACTTAAAATTGTCCTCATGGAATCTTTTAACAAACAAAGTTGTGGATGACATTACAGCACAATAGTGGTTATCCACATAAAAAATGGAGGTCTAGAGTTTCACTATTTTGGTGTTGATTTGTTTTAGATAGTTATAACTTATAATATGCTACTAATTTTGCTATGCATTTTTTTTCCCCTCTAAATCTTCAAACACTTTATGTATAAAGATTTGTCAATTAAGTTACAACGCTTTTAATAAAATTTGAATTACTATATCCTGTTCTCATTTTTATTTTCCAAAGTTCGATCTCTATACTTTATGTCACTCGCCACTGCAGTTAAAATTAACAGTCCAACATTAAATTTAGTGAAATGATTGTGAAATGAAGTTTGCGAAAAAATATATATATATATACTATAAATTGCCAAATTTACTGGAGAACTCATCTCATGATCTGCCAATTTATAAGGAAGAAAAGAAGTAAATAATGTGAAGCCACAACAAATGGGTAGGAAAGTAGAGGATATCATGGATACCTGTTGTGTCCGAAGTAATAATAGTGCATATATGAGGGAGTTTTCGTTGTTTTATATGATACCATCATATAAAATATTAAGTTGTACTATGAGTTTTGTATTTTTACTTCAATTAGTTGGTACCTCTAATATTTCTAACAAAAATATAGGATTCAACTCTCGTTCTCCAATTATCAAATTATAAAAAATAAACATTAAATTGTTGAACATTAAAGAAACAATTCAGGAAGGGAAATTGAACGAGCAAAGTCAGATTTTCCTTCTTCTTTTTTAAATAGAAACCATAAATTTGAGTATATGGCATTAGTCATCAACTAATTTTTTGGTATAGGCAAGATCTTATTCAATAACAATAAAATTTACTAATTGCACTAATAAAACCCACAACAACTTCATTTTCAAATAATAAAAGGTTTGAACTTTGAAGCTCCAGCATTAGAACAAGGTGCAAGATATTCAATTGGAAGGGGAGGCAGTGACACTTGTTTGAGCCCACATATGACATAACCAAATCCTTAGAGTGTGGGATGGGATCAAACACATCCATAATTCTTCGGAAACTTGGAGGTAATGCATGCACATGTTTAGAAATGGAAATAGAGTGGCCCATAGCCTGCTTCCAACAAGTCCCAACTATTGTGAAAAGCCAATTTTTATGGCGTCAACCAAGGAAAATTATTCAATATTTCAAAAAAAAAAAATCCATCTTTGTACATAAATATAATAAATCTCACTATAAATTTATATAAATTTAATGAGAATAATTTACTATTATACGAGAGAAGCAAACATTGGTTATAGAGTACTAATTATACAGGGCACAAGACTAACTCATGGTTATTGTAGGACTCATGTCAATCTTGTATCGCTTCCAATGCACAAAAGCATCGTAGGGAAGCCAAACCCTAAAAATATAAGCATGCTACTTTTTATTAAACATTTGAGTTTTAGCCACCAACCCCTTGGGTCCTAGTGTGGCTCTTTTTCTTCCATCGCACCTAACCACCAACCCAAATCTTTCCAAATCAAACATTTGGGTTTTAGCTCTGCTCTAATCTGCATCCTAACTTTGAGCTCCGTCAATCTGTATCCCAACTCTAAGAACTTCATCAAATCTGTGACAAGTCTCATCAATCTCATGACAAGGCAACTACTCATCGCCGAAGGACCACGTAATCAACTTCTCTTTGATTTGTGACAAACCTCATTGATCTAATGACAAGTGAAAACTCGAGTAGTGTAAAACACTATAGCTTGTTTAGACCCCCAATTTTAAAAACACGGCTTAATTATTTTTAATCTAACTTATCTAAGTGCAGAATAAGAGTAAATGATGCGCAATAATTGAAACTACTCTCTAAGCCATAACCACAAGCAAGCAACAATAAAAATAAAGCTTAAAGAGTAAGGGAAGAAATATGCAAACCCAAGATAACACCAACCCTCTAAGTCGAAATCGATCCACTAGTGAATAAAGTTAGAGTACAAGGATATCAAAAAGACCCTCCAAGCCTAATCTACCCAAAGTACTTAAGCCTTCCAAACTCTAGCTACCAATGGACTTCTTGAAGTCTTATCTTCACTAGTTATCCGGTTCCCGCAATACCACCTGATTGCAACCACCAAGCCTCACCGGCTTCTTTTGGAAAATCTCAAATATTTTCCAAACTGTAAAACACTCTCTACGCTCTGAATAGGTGTGAGTTGTGTTTGGGTACAAATCTCCTCTCAAGGTATAACAATGAGAAAGGAAAGGATAAGAGACTACAATGATTTCTCACTAAAAGATAAATAGCTCTTTCTCTAAAAGGTGGGTGTATTGTAGAAACCTCTCTAGGGTTTTTTTTCTGAATAGCCTCATTTCACTTTTATAGGTAATAAGGGTATATATAGTATAGGCGACGGGTATAAAAGTCACACTTAAAATCCTTCAGGCAGAGAGTTTCACGGGTCACTCGTGACTTGGCCTGAGTCGCGAAGTGACTCATGAAATACAGGCTAACACTTGACTCTTCAGCTTCTAGTATGTGATTCTCATGAGACTTTCACAGGTTGCACCACTCGTGAGCCAAGTCGCAAGATCAACTTCTTGAGCCAACATAAATGTTATGTGAAAAATCATAACTTAACAATAAGGTTCTTGTTGCCGAAGGACTGGAGAGCATAAAAAAAATATTTTTATTTGATGTGTTGATGAACAATACCTCAGAAAGTATATTGAGGTACTATTCATAGACACATTTTTTTTGAAGCAATTTGTTAAGCTAATGGGTTTTAATGGAGTATAGCATTTTGTGTGTGTGTTGTTGTTGTAATGCTAGTTGGTTGATTAGAATGAATGCTCCGAGTCTAATGATCTAAAACCACAAAGTTTCTTTCTTTCATTTTTCTTTTTTATGGTGCAAAACGAAGGAAACGACTAACTATGACTACTCTACCTAGATAAGACCTATTAACTCCATATTTTATGGGAAATCTAAACTGGAGGGGTCTAGACAGGGACTAAGCCAGAAATTTGAGTTAAGGGGTTTGGTTTTACTATTGGCTGTGTGCAGCAGTTTCAACTTTATACTCTACTACTACTTAGCTGCTAAGGTTTTTTTTTTTTTTGGTAAGAACAAAATTATTTTTTTTAAGAATTTTTTAAAGGGTAGGGTTGTTTATTTTAAATAAAATTGGTAAATTGAGCTTAATTTTTTATATTTCTTTTACTATTTGTAATTTTTGTTGTTGAACTTTTTTTTTTTTTTTTTGGCTTGTATATTTTGTTTTAGATTTTAGATCTATAAATTTTTTTATAGTCACTAAAATGAGGAAAATACTAGCGCTACAAACTTTTTTATAAATTATTAATGTGATAAGTGGTTAATAGTAAGTAAAAAAAAATGATGTGAATGGTGGGCTCACGTGTGAACCAATAAGAATTTGCTACCAAAATAGTTTGTAAAAAAGTTTGTGAGTATAACATTACTCTTAAAATAATCAATTATATTGTTTTAGAGAAAAAAATGTAATTTTATAAAACAAAATTGCTAAAATTAATACACATATGTGTAATAATGTATTTTTAAAAAAAATTCCCCCTAGTCCAAAGGTAGCTATGTCCCTAGGTCTAAACAAATTTGCAAGGAATCTCAAATGAGATATATGTAAACACTCACTTGGATGAATTTGAGTCATAATAACGAAATGTTAGTCTCACTCAAAACATTTATTTTTCTTTGTTTGACCATAGTTATCATTTTCTTGATCGTTAAACGTTGAAGTTCTATGTTTTTTGATAGATACAATTGAATTTTAATTTATATTGTCAACTCTATGACAATTTCTTTTTATTATTAGGCTAAGACATCGGTTGATTTTTGGTATAGGCATGATTCAATCCTCTGCTCTTGTTCGACGACAATAGACTTTACCAGTTAAACAAACCAAAACCCACATTAAAGTTCTATGATTAATTTCAAGAACGGTTAGCAAAATATAAAAATTTTAAATAATACTAATACTATAATTAAAGGATTCATGCCAAGAGTGCGTAGGTTGTAGCTCAACTAGTTAGCACCTTTTTTTTTTTTTTTTAAGATGTTCAAAATTCAAATTCCCCCTTCTGCTGTATAGGGTCGGCTCCATGTATGTTAAGGCCTAAACTAAGAACTAAATAGAGGCCTTTTATATATTTAAATATCAATTAAATAATAATTTTTTATATAAAATCTATTCTACTTGCTTGTTTAGATGCATAACTACTAATTAAATTTGTAACAACCTGCAATTTATGATCTGTTGTGAAAGTGTTGTGTACATAGCATTTCTCATTAACTAATGGGAGCTTAATTAATACTCTTAGAGCATCAATACCCAACATGCTATATGGTATAATATGGTATATTTTAGTATCAAAGCACAAAAAAAGCTCATTACCCAATCTTCCAATTATAAAAAAATTCTACAATTGTGCTACAATACCATCCTCAATATATGATGGTACTGTAGCAAGCTTCTATAATTTTTTATTATATTTTATTCTCTCTCTCTCTCTCTCTCTCTCTCTCTCTCTCTCTCTATATATATATATATATATATATTACATTTTTCTCTCTTTCTTTCATTTCTCTCCATCTTCCTTCCCTTCTCTCTCATTCTTGTTCTTGTTCTGCTCTCTCCTCTCCTTAAACCCGAAACCCCCTTTCTCTCAAACCCGAAATTCTTGTGGTGGTGGCAGCGGCAGAGGTAAGCGCATGGTTTTCAAAACTGAAACAGGGGCAAAACCAGATTTGTCTTCGATTTCCGGTTTTTATCTATTTTTGGCCTTTTTCGGGATTAGACTGGCATTCGTTTCCTGATTCACCGGTCGAACCAACTAGTCCAATCCGATTTTTAAAATCATGGGTAAGCGTGGGTGTGGGTTGATCTCAATTGTGGAATGGTCTATGATGTGGCTCAGTGGTGTGGGTGTGGGGTTTTGATTTGTGTGGGAGTGGGGTTTTAGGTCGATGGATGGCGGCAGTGTGGTAGGTTGTGATTGCATGGGGTGGGGCCGTGGTTGTGGCTGGGTAACGGTGGTGGTGGTGTGGGTTTCAATGCTGGATAATGGTGGCAATGGTGGCTGGGTAAATGTGGTTGTAGCTAGGTTCCGATGGGTTTGGGTTGGATTTTTGGAATGGGTTTGATTTTTGGTGGGTTCCGATGGGTGTTGCCATGGTGCTATCTGGTGGTTGCTAGATCGATGTGGTTCTGGTTGCAAGATCGATGCTGGGTTTTGGCCGTGGGTATGGGTCGTGTTAGGTTTGCTTGCTAATGGGTTTTGGTGATGTTTTGGCCATGGGTGGTGGTGGTGGAGGTGGTGGTGGGTTTGATGAGTGTAGGTGTGTTTAGGTTTTTTTTGGTGTTGCTAATCGGTTATGGTTGTTGGTTGCAGTAGTAAAGAGGGAGAAAGAAAGGAAGAGGAAGAGGTAGAGAAAGAGAGAGAGAAATAGTAAAAAAACAAATTAATATTTAAATAAAATGGCAAAAAAAAAAATAGAGTTTAGGACGTTGGGTGTATTGTAAAATGGTATAGTATAATAGATAAAGTAACTTTTAAGATTATAAAATATGATAATTTGTAGAAACGAAATGATAATACTCTTACAAATAAAGATACACTTTTATTGGTTAATATTTGAGAGTCTTTTATATTTGGTGGCCTAAGAGCAATCGCATTAGAGATTGCAAAATAGAAAAATGGGTTAATTTTACTCATTTTAACCAAAAAAACACCTGCATCAGTGCTTGCAAAAAGTGTGTATATATCCAAAAGTGCTACAGTAACCGTGCATATATGTATGGTTATTGTAGCTTTCTATATATTATTTTAATATTTTTTTCTCTCCCCTCACATTCTCTCTCTTCCCCTGACTGTCTCTTCAACCCATAATCTTTGCAACTGATAACTCAACACCGCCAACCACACACAGACCAGCCACCACAAACAGACCGACCACTGCAACTCAGCATTGCCAGCCACACACAGACCCACCACCACAAACAGACCCACCATCGAAATCCAACACCACCAACCACCACCACCGCAACCCAGCACCGCCTATCACCACCACCACAACACGGACACACTGCAAAATCAACCAAAATCAAACAAACCCACACACAGACACACCAACAAAGATAGAGAGAGCATTTTTGTGAACTTGTGGTTGTGGGTTGGTGTTTGGGTCGATTGGAATGGTGCTTGTGGATCGTGGATCGGTGCTTATGGATCATTGACTATGAATCGTTGCTTGCAACTATGAGGGAGAGATGGAGAGGCGATTTCAACTTAGAGGGGGAGAGGGAGAGGGAGAGGCAAGTTTCATTATAGAGGCAGCGATGTGAATGTAGAGAGAGAGTTTCAGATGGGTTAAAAATGGAGAGTTGACAAACAATAATAAAAAAAGCGAGAAAAATATTATTTAAATAAAATAAATGGTGGAATAGGCAATCTGATATAGGTGTTTTGTAAAAGTGAGTGTGTAAAATAAGTTTTTTTTGGCAAAATGGCAGAAATTTTACATCTAGATGCTCCAAGGCCTACTACGTTGAGCCTTCCTATCTCATAGGAATTATCAAAAAATAAATTAAAATTAGGAAAAAAAAATTAATGGATTCGTGCCGTTTACCTTCGGGCAAAGGCATTGTAGGCAAGCAAAGCACCGCGTGGGCCTGATATCTACTAGCATGAAGCCCATATATGATGCATTCAAGTGAATCAAAATGGAATCGAATCGGACGGCGGTGGATGTGACTGTGATGCAAAACCATCAAATCCCTTGTGAGATTAGTACTCACTCTCTATCTCCAGACTAATCGCCTTTAAATCGGCGATTTAGGTGATCTGACTACGAGATGAAAAAAAAAAAAAAAAAAAAAAAATATCAATCTTGGAAAGACAATTTGAGTAGTAATATCCAAGATTTGATCTGCAGTGTCTGAATATTTTGAACTTTTGGTAGCAAAAGTCCAAGCTTAGAAAAGGAATAGAGTGAAGGTCCCACCTCTAGATTTCTTTGGGACTCCCAAATCTCCTCAATTCTCTCTCTCTCATATGTCCTGCTGGTCTCTGTCTAAATTTAATTTCAATATTATTAAAAGGTATAAGACCATAAATTTTTTCACATGTAACAAATGTGATTAACGAAAAAAATATTATAAATATATGCAAAATTGATTGTTAATTACATATTGTCTGATAGGTTGTAATTAAAAAATTAAAAAATAATTTATGCTCATAAAACTACTCCATTATTATTATTAGAAAAATGTGTAGCATACATTGTACTGCACCCAAAAAAACTACTATCCTAGACGTCCTTTTGCCGAATCCAACCGTCCTAAGATAAAAGCGGAAACCCCCAATAGTACTAAATAGGATTTGACTATAAAGTTTAAGAAAAAACCTCATGGAAAGTTCTTCCATCACCTTTATCATTAAGGTTGTTAATGATATGGTTGGTGTTCATATTATTTAATTAAAAAGAATACAATCAAATTCAAGAGTATGTTGTGGGTTTTAATTAATTCAATTAGTAAAGTTTTTTATGGTTAAATAAAAAATTTAAGTTCAATCTTCGCCTATACAAAAAAACTGATTAGTTTTTTAGTCTAATGATAAAAGAGTTATCATCAACGAACGTCATAGGCTGAAACTCCTATAAAAGTAAAAAATAAAATCAAGGGTACGTTAATTTGGTTATTGAGCTAATAACTCAAGGGCTTCATCTTTTTTTTTTTTTTTTTTTTTTTTGAGAAACCAGACCAAAAGCCTGGGACTTTATTCGAAAAAACACAACTAATACAAATTAATGGACATCCCTTAACACAAGAGGGGTAATGTCTGTGGGAGTATCCTCTAACCAAACCTGTAGGCAGTAGGGGTGTGCAGCCAACCTGCCAACCTGCCAAAATTGACCCGACCCAACCCAATCTGCCGGGTTAGGTCGGTTTTTAGGACTTAGTGGGTTGGGTTGGGTTGGGTTACAAAAATTTTTTTAATAGCGGGTCAGGTTGGGTTTGGGTCATAAAATTCCAAACTCGCCAAACCCAACCCGACCCACCTATATATTTAATATGTATATTTAAAATATATTATATAATTAATAAATTTTTTAAAATAACTAGCTTTTCCTATCCTATATAAAAACTAGTTAGTTCACACAAATCCTAGTAAATTACTATTGTTGTTTAGTCATTATTAGTGTTGTTTGTCTTTAAGGAGTTACATTGATACTAATTTTTGGTTTTTTTTAATATATTTATATTTATTTTTTTCTACTCAATTTAATAATAATAGTAATTAAAAATTGGTCCAACCCATGTGTTCAACCCGACCCATGTGAGTTGGGTTGGATTTATGTGATGGGTTAGGTTAGGTTGAATTTTTTTTGACCCACTATAATGGGTTGGGTAAAAAAACTCCTTAACCCGACCCAACCCTACCCATGCTCACCCCTACAAACTTGCAATCCTAGTACTGAACTCGCTTTCTTTGCTAGAGCATCAACTACTGCATTACAATTACGAGGAACATGCTGAAATTCTATCATCTGGAAGCCCGAAACTGGTACACGAATGTCCTCTAGAACAGCTCCACAAGTGGCCAATTCCCCTGACTCTTTGGTCATCTTTTAATAAATTTATTTTGGTTATAAATTCATCTTTTGAATGTAAGATGAGAGACCCACATTCCCATAACGTGTTTAAATGAAAATTTATTGAGCTAAGGAGACAGTACATGTTTCGCTGCAAACAAAAAAGGGGCCTAACATAGCCAAGGTTCAATTAAAAAAAATGCAGTCAAGTTTCATTAATTAAAAAAATAAAAGTAGTAAAGGAGCTTTTCTTTTTAATTATTATTATTAGTATTTTTATTTTTCAAAACATATTAGCAAAAATTATCACGGAGAATCTCCTTATTAACAATTAATAACTTTGTAATTTAATAACATTTATTCTTTAAACAAAGAAGTACTAAGTTTAACCTATACTATAATTTAAATCATTCTAAAACTCGAAAGAAAACAAGTATAAACAATCAAGTTCAAATTTATAACTAATAATAATATAACTTTTATATTATTAAATCATTCAATTGGCACTCTTTATATAATCAATAGAGACATTCACAATTCAAATCTATCATCTTCCAACTACTAAATTATTATTCATATAATCTTTATAATAGTTCTACTTAGGGATGGAAAAAAAATTCTCCTCTCGTTCTACCTCACCTAAAATTTTCCTCCCTAAAATAGGCACTACAAAAAAATTGAGTTTATGCGGCGTTTGTAAAATGTCACAAAAAACCAAAAAGAGTCATTGTAGACACAAATGGTCTATTGCAGCGTTTTTTTCCTCTCCTTTTTAGAATGTACACCACTATGCATTCCCCTTATATGACATTTCATTAACATTAAAGTCGCCTCATTAGAAATAGCAAAATACCTCAAGATTAATTCATTCTCAACCTGCCTCGCTTTTGTCCAAAGAGAGGATGAGACGGGGATAGGCATCACCAATCTGACCCCAACCCACCTTTTTTCCATTCGTGTGATAATTACTCTAGATTTTATTTTTCTCATTTAAAAAAAACGTTAAACTCTTCATGCAGCTTTTTGTGGATCAATTGAAATATTTAATGGATTGTAATTATTAGAATTGTATCATTCCATACACTTCATTTAAAAATAAATAATTTATCATGTGTATTATATAATAAAAGAATGGCATAATTTAGGTACAATACTTAAATGTTATTCTTTAGATTTTTTTCTTAAAATTCAATTATATGGTTGTACTTAACTAAAAATATACTTTTATATTATGAAAAAGGCACATGGCTGAATCTTAAGAAGAGAACAACGCCTAAGTATTGTACCTAAATTTTGTCCATAAAAGAAAATTCGATGGATATGTTATGAGCTCATGATCATAACCATATGTAGGGTCGTGATTTGTAACCCAAGCCCAAAAAAGTTGGGATATGAGCCCAAATACAATAAATTTGTAGAGAATGAGTGTAAGAGCTGGGCTTTTTGCGAACGGGACAACGGCTAGTAAGGATTTAAAAGATGAACAAGCATGAAAATACACTTAAAACTCGATGAAATGAATGTCTGAGGAGATTAATTATGAATTGAACCAATATTTCTGGAAACTAACACAGTTCTTAGTGTCACAGTAATTCTTTTTCTCTCATTTTTCCCTCCGTTTTTTATCCTCCTCTTATGGGAGGTCTTTTACACTGTATAGTCCCTTTCAAGCCATTCTGACTGTACACTTGTTAACCATTTAAGTTTACACTTGAGTACATGTCCCATCAAACATCTTTTTTGGTTATCTATGAGTGGTGGTAGCTAAGACTGTACTGTTCAGGGGTCTTCTCCACATAATTGCAGCAAAAAAAAAGTGTTGTAGTGCATTTAATGCGGTGGTAGCAGCTTCCTTTTTGGATATTTAGGTGTTCTTATCACCTTTGTACGTGCTTATGATTCATCCTGATCGTTGGAACTACCTGGAAGGTCATCTAAATTACCAAAATGTGTGCTTGACCGATATTCATTATATCTGAGAAGAAGGTACTCCTCGGATTATACTCCTCCATTCTTTACTTGCATGATTTTCAACTTTGAGACCTCTCCCAATCGCTGGTCCTTCTCGAACATATCCACTTCCTCGAATAGAGCCCAAGGCCTAGTATCCAAATTTGGGCTCTTACCCCCACACCATACATTTTCCAAGTGTTTTAATCTTCAAAATTTATATGAATATAAATAAAGATTAAATCAAAACGATTTCCTCTGAAGTAGGTTAGAGGCAACAACTACGTGGTGCTTTAAACGAGTATTCACACATTTTCTGTTGTCACACAATATATTTAATAATCAAGAGATTTATTAAAATGATTTGAAAGAAAAAAAATAAAAGTTTCAAATCAAAATATTTAAAATAAATTTTCTAATCATAACAATATCATATCCAAAAGATGCTATAAAAAAATAAAAAATAAAAAAGTCAAATAAGATGATTTTTACAATCTTCTTAATTTATCACAATAATAACAAAGTTTTAACCTATGATGAAGTATACAACTACTACTATACTGAGAAATCAATATATATTTTTTCTTTATTTTGTTTTTAACTAAAATTAGAAAGGTTTTTTAATTAGCCAATATCTTATTCCTAAAAATCCTACTAGTTTCTTTACATATAATTTGTGTAGCCATTCGTGACCTATATGGATACTCAAAATATTCATAAAAAAAAATCTTTAAAAAAAATTCAAAAGAAAAAAAAAATGTATGATATAGCACGTGTAAGAGATTAGCGGTGGGGATAGACACGTTCACAAAGATTGGCAAAGATACTGATGTTTCTTTCTATCTTTATTATTGCAAAAGAAAAAGAGAAAAAAACGAAAAGACTTGGAAATCGGAGAAAGAAGCAAAATACTCTCTCACTCACCAAAAAAAAAAAAAAAATTAATAATAATAATAAATTGTACGAACTTTACAGTAAATGTCACCGCCAAAAAGAGGTAAAAAAAGAAAAAACATTTCCCTCTTTTTCAATGCCGCCATTTGTTAAAGCAGTAAAATTTTTATATTTTATATATATTTTTTACTTTTACTTTTTGTGTTTTTTGTGTTTTCACCGACGGATTTGACGGCGCGTCGCTCCATTGACCTGTGGTCAACTCTTCGTTTTCTTTTACCACCTCGATCCTCGACTAATCACTGTGTCACACATACCCATGATTGACCAAAATCTCGGGACAATCTCAACCTCAATCTCAATCAATCAAAAATATATATTGATTTATATTCTCACTCGCGATACGATACGATCGCGTCAAAATACGAGATATATCGGTGACTGTGATTTGGAGATCACACCAAAGTGGATATCAGAATCTCAGAGTTTATGGCTTATAATTAAAAAAAATAAAATTAATAAATAAACCCAAAAAAATAAAATAAAAAAGTAGATTTGAGATTTCTTAGAGAGAGAGAAAGATTTGATTTGAGAAAGTGACTACTAATATTAGTAGCGAGCGTTTTCAGTTGTGTTGTGTGTGCGAGACATTTTACACATTACAGCGTATAAAAAAAAAACGTAGAGCCACAAAAGCTTTTACAAAACAGAATCAAATAATTTTTTTTTGTTTTCAATTTTATAAAATAGTTCATAGATGGAGAGGAACGTCGTCGTTTCACGGCGGAGGAAGACGGAGACTACGGCGGCGAAGATTGACGGTTTCGATGTTTTGCCGGCTGATTCTGAAGAAGCTCACGTTCTGGCCGTTGATGACAGTCTCGTTGATCGGAAAGTCATTGAACGGTTACTCAAAATTTCTTCTTTCAAAGGTAACCAAAAAATTTTGAATTTCACATTCTTATTTTTGTTTCTATTTTTGGTTGTGTGTATACTGATTTTTTCAACCGTGCGAAATGTGCAGTGACTGCTGTGGATAGTGGAAGAAGAGCCTTGCAATTTCTTGGTTTGGACGAAGAGAAAACCTCCTCTGTTGGTTTTGATGTGAGAATGAATTAAATTTTCAAACAATTCAGTGTTTTTTTTTTGGCTGCATATATGAGTTTCTTAATTTTTGTTTGGCTCTGTTTGACTTTTTCAGGGCTTGAAGGTGGATCTGATTATCACAGATTACTGTATGCCTGGAATGACTGGCTACGAATTGCTCAAGAAAATCAAGGTCAGAAAAATTTCACATAATTCATTTAATTCAATTATTTTTATTATTTATATTATATATATATGGAAAGATAGTGCGTAATTCTTGTTTGAAAATGTAAACAGGAATCGTCTAATTTCAGAGAGATTCCAGTGGTGATTATGTCATCTGAGAACATCTTAACCCGTATCGACAGGTACTGACTCGGTCACATGTATTCTTTTCTTCAATCCTATTATACTGTTTCCGAGGTTTTCGCCTCGAAAAACAAAAGCCAAAACATACAATTGACTTTGTTTGTTTTTTTTTTCTTTTTTTAAAGATGTTTGGAGGAAGGGGCAGAGGATTTCATAGTGAAGCCGGTGAAGTTAGCAGATGTGAAGAGATTAAAGGATTACATGATGAGAGAGGTTAGGATTGAGAGTGAGAGCAACATGAACAAGAGAAAGAGTTGCTGTGATCTAACTGAATCTGAACCGTCCATTTCTTCTTCATCATCTTCATCCTCATCATCATCGGAATCTCCTTTACGGGCTCCTATATCTTCATCAGCTCCGTCTTCACCTACACCATTAGACTCTCCGATCAGACGGCTGAAAATGACCCCCACTGAATGATTATAATAGTGGGATATCCTGCAATCTCTGCAATTACATCTTTTTTTTTTTTTTAAGAAAAAAAAAAATTTAAATCCCTTTCGGTCAAAACTGCAATTGTCCGTTATCTGTAACGGTTTTTGTTGCATTACCGTTTTTTTCCTCTTTTTGGGTGGGCGTTATTTGTTTTGTTTGTGCATATAAGGGGTGACTTCTGTTTTTACTAATACTGATATGATGATTTTACTGATTTACATTACTATATTAAGAACAATATCAGCATTTTAATTGATATTTTATGTTGGGTTGTGTTGAAATACATTGCTTAATGTGAATTTTTTTTATTGCAATCGATCAACTTCTGTGTTAATGGAACCAATTTCAAAATGGGCTAAAGAGTGGAGTAACTCTCTATTAAACTATTTTTTGATGTAGTAAGACATGTTTGAATTTTTTTAGAGATAATTTTAACTTATGGGATTTGCTCTAAATGATTGTTATTTATCATTAAACGAAAACATCAATTGATTTTGGTGTAAGCAGATGATAAGACTTAAGACTGGTTTGGTACGTGTGTTTAAATAACAGTTTTCAGGTTTTTTAGTAATATGTGTGGGTTAAAGTGTATGAAAATATGTGTAATATTGTTTAAAAATTAAAAACATGCGTTTGAACTCAAGTAACAAATTAAACTTTAATTTGTTCGATTCTTTATTAACGGGTGTAATCTGACACCTAATATGGCATTACCAATAACCTTTTTGTGTTAAAGGGTATTTACGAAGCTAATTTTAAAGTGGGTATACTTTTCTTTTTTTTATTGGTTTGAATGGTTGTGATAATTAAAGAAACTTGTAAGGTCAAGCCACGCTTACAAATTGAGCAGTAAAAAGCAATGAAAAGGAAAGTGTGAAATGGGGGATTGGAATGAGGTGTACAGATTTGTTGGGGTTAGGATTGCATTGATTTGGTTGGGATTGGGAGAATAGGTATGCAAGATCTTGTCTGCTAGAAAGAATATTTGGAATGGGGATGTGAATTGGACATGTTTAAAATGTTCCCTTTCATAGAGGCTGGGTGGTGTGGGGCTAAGATGTACTGTAAATGTTTTGTCTAGTTGTCTCTTTCAGAGTGGCATGCTAGCATATGCCCCTCTGGCCAAGAGCTTAGGTTAAAAGACCCGATCAAACCCCACAATCTCTAGGCCTGGCTTCTGTGCCCAGATAAATCAATCAGACCCTACTTCAACATGGGAGACTCTTGGTTTGATGTGTTTGAAAGTCGGTTTAGTTTTATCATCTTTAGCAATTGGTTTTTGTTTGGTTCTAAACAAGTGACCAAATTTGCCTTTCTATCTAGGCTGGCATAGACTTCAATTATAGGCAGCTCATAATTATCATTTAATAGGCACTACTACTAAATTTGAATCTCATTCTCATATGGCAATAGTTTTGTTTATATGTAGGATAAGATTTGAAACTTTTGGCATTCGATACATGATAATTATTTTTTACGATTAATTATTTTTTACGTGTAGATGAGATTTGAACTTAAGATTTTATTTTACTAAAACCCATTATAAAGTGGCAAATTGATGAATTGAAGGTAGCACTCCTTCATTCTAATGTGAATTTAAAGGTTGCCTTTCATGATGTGGGCTGGGCATATATGATATGGTGTTATAGGGCCCTATGACCCCCCAAAAAAACATGCATGAAATGAATAGACAAGAGGGGCTCTCTGTTAGCTCTCTTTGTTCTTTCTTTCGGCCATTTTTGCCGAAAGGGAGCCCAATAATGTCGTGCCTAATCTGTCACCATGAAACGGTGTTTGATCATTTCCGAAAACTAATTTGGAATCTACATTGCTGGCAAGGTTATGTGCTAGTGGCTAGAAATCTTTTGCATTGTTTTGTTTTGCTTAACAGATGTCCCATGCTTTGTTTGGTGCTGCTACCATGGGATATTTGGGCCTCAACAACTAGCGGGTGTAGGTTTTATTCAGGACAAAAAATCATTATTGAAGTGGAATTCATGCATTTGTCATTTCATTTTCAAAACACTGATATTAATGCTTTTACAAGGAATCGTGATAACCCATGCTTAGAAAGTGAGGTAACTGGATTTATAGTAAACAAACAAAACTTAGTATTATAGTTAGTTGGATGTTGTACCTTAGATTCCTTAATTTAAAATTTAATGGTAGCGTATTGGCCGAATTATATAATTGATTTAATTGACTTTTGGAAAAGATAGCACATATTATATTGTTGGACTGTGAATTTCGAAATCATGCCCTGCAAGCTTATTTTTACGAGTGGTTGTAAGGAGTCGAATTGTGGTCCCCCAACAGTCCTCTCTCACAATGACACTTATACGATTTGAACCCATGACCTTAGCTCTAATACCATTTGTCAAATCATGAGTTGTGCCATTCAACTTCAAAACCAATTGGTGATGAGGAAGGCACACTCAAATCTTTTATGGCATTCGATATCATGCCTTACAGCTTGTTTTTAGAGTGGTTGTAGAGAGCCGAATTGTGGTCCCCCTAACATATATGTTCTACTAGCAAAATAAAATGCAACAATTTCTTCTTATTGGGAATCATATATAGTTATATACTATGGTTGCGTGACTTGCGTCAAATGGCTACACCAAATTGTAGCAATATTTTAGATAAAAACAACTTGCTTATTTGTTCTTATTTTCATCTTCTAAGATTTCTAAGTTGATAAAAATCCTAATTTGATTACAATTCAAATTCTTCTTCTTCTTCTTCTTTTAATCCTTTGTTATTAATTTATTTTTTACAAGAAGTTTCTTAATACACTAAAAAGAATGACTATGTTCAGTTTTTTTTTTTTTTTTTTTTTTAAATATTTTTTTTTTTATAGATGACTATGTGCAAGTATATCCACATGTTCACAAAAACCATATTTATATTAGATAACAAGATATATATTATAATAGAGTTTAGAGTTTAATAAAACTCTATTATACGTTGTTAATATCATATACACCATATAATGGAAGTTGGGCTTAGAATTTATTATTACGTCAAGTGGTTGCACCAAATTGTAGTAGCATTTTAAATAAAGTTGGGCTTGCTTTCAAAAAAATAGAATTGGGCTTAAAAGTCGTAGTTGTACAAAGTGGCTAACCAAATTACAACAATGCTTTAGATAGACACAAAAACATAATTGTTCTTATAAACTTTTTCTATACATCTCTATCAATGTTTTAGATAAATACAAAAACTTAGTTGTTGATATCTTTTGTTTTTTCTTTCAAACTTTTTGCTAACATTGCACATGTTTTAGACGTCCTCCTCTCAACTTTTCTTCCTGGATAATTAAGCAATCTGGTTTAATCTTTCAATCTCTTTTTTCTTTACGTGAAAAATGACATTGCTTTAATATCTTTTTTTTTTTTTTGGGTAATAGGATTTGAACCTATGTTCTTTAGGCAACACATGTACCAGTTAGATTTGCTAGAAATGTGTAACCAATGTACACCAATTAAATTTGCTAGAGATGTAAACGATGTACACGTACGACTAGAAGATGTCTTCCCAATAATTTGAACACAAGTTCTTGAATTAGCATTTTTACATATTTAATTTTCTTAGCTATTTGTTTTTTGAGGGTTTGGTATTTAGCATTTCACTATGATTATCAACATGTTTTTTAAGGGTGTTAATTAGTAACATATATTCTTCCATAAATATAAATAAAAAGGTTAAGAATAAAAAACTTTAAATAACGTTTCTGATCACAATACTATAAAAGGACCCCTTTTTTAATTGGAATTATCAAAAGACATTATCACTTTGCTCCAAAGGTGAGGAAATTCATGAAATAGAAAAATTTGGAAAAACTTTTTTATAGGAGAGGGAACTCATGAAGTACCTGTTTACACCTAAAGCCTCTTTTTAAGGGCGCTTCTTTTACCTCTCTTTTTTTAATTTTTAATTTTTTTTTACGGATACTTCTTATAAAATTAGACTTCTATGACCCTAAATGCTATATATAATAAGGTTCTTAATAGATATATACTTCTTTTACTATTAAAAATTATGGCAATCTTATTAAGCTATAGACAAAACAAGTCAAATGTTTACAAAGTTGATGGAATTATAGAAATTAAAATTTTAAACTACCACACGAATTTAGAAGATATTATCTTATATGAATAAATAATTAAAAGTAAATAAAGAGATAAATTATGTTTTTCCAAAAGATAAACGTGAGAGAGAAGGAGATGATCATGATAAGTAACTACAATATGTATTACATTTTATAAAATAATATCAAGAGAAATTAAAGAGAAATTTTAGGGTACACACTTTGAACGAGTAAAATTAATAACTTTTTTATTGGGTTAAGATACTTATACATTGTTTTTATTATTATTAAAAAACAATGTCAAAAATTGTATATAAGAATGAAAATATCTTATTCATAATATAAACATATTTACCATAATAATAATAATAATAACAACTTATTAAAAGAGTGCAATAAATATGTTTTTTTTAGAATACATAAGATGATTTACTCTCTGTTTTTTTTTTTGTATTTTATTTTTTGCCAATATCATGAAACAAAGTGTGTAAGGTATTGATTCTCAAAAAAAAAAAAAAAGTGTGTAAGGTATGCTTCAAACTCACATGGATTTGAATTTGTCTTTAATTTTTTGCAGATTTAGTATATGTTAGGTGACTATTTGTTGATAATAGTGGGCATGGATGCCTAAATGTGTTGTTTGTAACTTTACATTTGATTCTATGTTTAGAATATTTTTTTTTATTAATTTACAATATATATTTTTTACTTAATTAAATTACATATGATTCTTGATTAAACTATGCATCGTACGGGGATATTACTAGTGTGTGTATAAGTGTGTGTGTCTATATATATATATATCAACACTTTCTCTTCGTTTGTAGCAATTTTTGCTTTACCATTAACTGCAATGCAAAACCTTTTTCTTTCCCCTTAGCACATGTCTTAATATAATAATAAGAAGAAAAAGAAGAAGAAGAATTTGAATTCAAATGGATTAATATTATTGTCAATAATAATAATAATAGTCCCTGTGAATACAAATAAATATATTTTTTCCCCATAATTTTTCTCACGGCTTATTTTTAATGCATCCTTATCTTTCTTGTTATGTCATAATTGTCAATGTCAAAAACCATAACTTACACTAGAATTCACAAGTAAATACCTAGCTAAGGGTGGACTCTTAATGGCATATAAGTTATAGCTTGAGAGCGTTATAAGAAATTCTCCATCTTCTGAATTTGGAGGTTAGATTTGACAACCCACACTCCTCAGGGAGCCTGAGTAGGTGTTTAGTTTTTAGACCCCTTAAACAACAACAAGATTAACTTAGTTAATTAGCCAAGTGATTAATTTAGTCAAATTATGTAAATCTAGGTTATCACAATCAAACAATCATATCAAGTATGTAACAACGGAAATATAAATAACACAAAGATATGATGACCCAAGAAACCACATCGGTAAAAATCTGGGGAGGATTTGATCTAGCTATCCTCAAGGTAAACTTAAATCCATTATCTTGAAAAAATCGAAGTTCATACAATAAGACTTACAAGCCCCCACGCTCGACTTCTTATTGCTACCCACAAGTAAAACTTACTGACACGACCACGTGCAAGTTCCGAGACCACGAACTCCTTTCTTGGATTCTTTAGCAAGTACAAGCACCCCCGCTTATGTATCTTTAAGCTTTTATGGCAGCAGCTGAATGATCATCAAGTTCTTGAAGAAATCTCATCTTGATAATCCTAAACTTGTGTGAAGGAAAGCTCTTCACAGATCTCACAAGAGATTCACACAAACAGCAATATGAGCAACATCTAAAACTTGGCTAAGGTTTGCCTTATATACCTAGGGCAAAAACATAAAACCCTAAACGTTTTAGGAATTAGGGTTTAGTTGGAATTATGCAGCAAAAACACATTCTGCCCGAGATTCAATTGATCAAGCCTAAGATTCGATCAATTGAGCCAAGCCGAAATGCACTATTAATTCTGCATCAGCTCGATTCCAACTTTACATAAAAGAACCAACTTTGAGCAAGTCTAGACAAGACTAATCAACCTGTTTTGATCATGGTTTGCCAACAATACATATTAGAGTTCTAAATACATTAAATCCTAAGTCTTTAGAACCTAACAAACTCTCCCTTTGGCAATCCGTGACAAAACACAAACTAAAAGCTCAAAGTTTACAAAATAAAGCCATTTACAAAACAAATCCAATCCTAACTACTATCCATCAATTGCAAGTGTAGACAGTAGTTCAATTGAATCAACCTGTATATTTCCTGAAATACTAAACAAGATGCATAAACACATGTGTGGAAAAAATACAAGTAAACAGAATAAAATCTTGATTTCACAAAACACAAAATAAAGAGATATATCAATGAATAACATCAAAAATATAAATCAATAAGCAGTGAAACAAGAAACATATAAAACAAAATAAATGTATCTCCCCCTAACATGAATAGCCCAACAACATACATCAAGAGCCATAAAAAAAATGTAAATACAAAGTGCAGCTCCTAGATACAATCTAATCACCACAGGCTCCAACCAACCAAAAAGCTCCCCCTATCGACAAAAACTCTACAAGCTATACAAAAGCTACTCAAAATGCTACTCCCCCTTTTTGTGACGGAATGCCAAAGGGCAATCAAAATCCATCATCAAAAGGAGGTGGCGTAGGAGATCGTCTAAAATGCGCCAACCGTGCACGCATAGCACAAACCTCATCAAGAAAGTCCACTAAAACCTGTCCCTGAGCCGCCTGAACGGTCAAGACATGATCCAACGTACGTCGAATGTCGAACTCATCCGAAGTAGTCGGTGGAGGAACATCAGCAGCAGCAGCATCAGCAAACGTCTCAGCCTATGCAGCACCTGTAGAAGAGGGAGGAGGAGGAACAGTACCAGAAGACTGAACACGAGGAGGTCTCAAATGAGCAGCCTTCTGCCTAAGGAAGGTGGCATCTATGGGACCAGTAATATGTACAGGCTCAGACGTGGGGAAACCATCTAATCCTAAAAATAACAAAATCCTATGAATGAAAATAAGATAAACAAGAGCATGACCTATAGCACTACTCCTATGAATCTCGTTCAAAAAATGAAGAAACAGATGAGGAAAAGAAATAGAAGCACCAGAGACAAGAGCATACAAAAACACACATCTCTCAATAGGGATGGTGTGAAGATGAGAAATAGGCCACAAAAAATGACACGCTATCCTAAGAAAAAGATAGGAAGTCTCAGAAAGCTCAGCGGACGTGATCCGAGGATTAGAACCCCACTGGATAGAAGACCCAATGATGTATAGTCAGGCTGCCTAACGACCGGGACCCCAAGAGCCTCAACCACTACCCTAGGGGTAATGGTGAACTCAACACCTTGTATCCAACTCCTAACAAGGGTGTTGGAATCATAGACGTGGCAAGAGAGGTTCGAGTAGAACTCTCTAATCAGGGCGGTCGGGGGTGGATGATCTATCTCCAACAAAGGCAGTCAGCCCCTACTCTCAAAATTTGCCTTAATGGCAGGATCTACCTCATCTAAAACAACAGAATGCTCAGCACAAATTTTCCTCTTACTGTTCAACTTATCATAAGCCTCTTTGCACTTATCAGACCTAAACACCTCACTCCTAGTGGGAGACTCAGAAGAAGTGGAAGGAGTCCTATGGGCTCTAGTCTTCTTAGGCATGGTGCTAAGGAAAGGACAAAGACACAAAGCAGAACCAAAAAAGAACAAAATGGAAAAACCAATGGCAGACTGCAAGTTAGCACAAAACGAATATAGAACAAAAATCTATATGATGCATGAACAGATTAAATGACATGATGCATGCTCTAATGCAGTGAAACTAAGTTCAATTTAAGTTCAAATTGACAAAATTTGGCTTGAGCAAAGAGTTTCTATCAAAAACCCCAAAATTTGAAAAACCACTTGTTTGTTTTTAAAAGAAATTGACCAATTTGATCATCACACAAGTTAGGAAACAGATTAAAATGATCAATTACATCAATCCAACAAGCCAATTTCATCAAATTTGACCCAATTGAACAAAATCCCCAAATCGGATTCAAACAAGCCCTAGAAAATCCAATTTCTCACAAAACACAAAATTGATCAAATTATCCAACATAGATCAAGTCTATAACTTCATAGCACAAAAACCCATTGATCAATTTTAGAAAAAATGGCTTGAATCGTCAAAAACCCAAAATATGCAAAGGTTCGAAATCCCCAAATTAAAATGCATGAAAAATGCATGAAATGTGAAAATAAAAACAAAAAGAAGGGTAAAATGGACTTACTGGCTTTGGGAGAGGAAATGCTTGCAAAAAATCCGGAGGAAAACGACAAAAAATCGAGGTGGAGCCTAGTCCGAATCGGAGAGAGAGAGAGAGAAAAGTTTAAAACTTTTTGAAAAAGTGAAGTTGAACGAGTCAAATCTGAGTTTTTAAAAAACTTGATTCACGATTTTCGATTGATCGAAACAGACAGAGACTCATTAAAATTTTTTAAAACACTTTTAATTGATCGAAAAATAGATTGGATCAATCGAAACAGACAAAGGCCCACAAAATTTTTGAGAAAGAATAAATTTTGAAAAACAAAAACATATTTTGGAAAATAACACTCAAAGCATTGAAATTGATGAACAAAATGCATGAGTATGATATGAAATGCTTTTCAAAAACACACGTTTTAAAACCAATTTTCCCAAAATTAAGATTTTCAAACAATCTCTCTTTGAATTCTCAAGCAAACAAATCAATTTTGCATAAAACTCAAGGTATTCTCAAACTTGGTTGGTCAAACCAAAAACACACATAATTAACATGTACAAAGTTTAGCAAAGAGTAACTTGTGTAGTGTGTGCAACTAGCAAAAGTTTGAGATACATGTGAGGTGATATGTGAATAGAAATCAAACACAAAGTATACAAAATTCATCACATAGAATTTAAAAGAGACTATCGCCCAAAGAGTTACATCATATAACTCCCACATCTCCTAGATCATAAACTTGCAATCATGTAAGTTTCTTAAATTTGTCTCATATTGTACACACCAATTTTAGTTGTTCAGAAACTTAATAGAATAATCGAGATAATGTACACACCAATTTTAATTATTCAATTTAGCTTTAAGTCCAATAATGTACACACTAATTTTAAGCAATTAAACCGAAACTACACCTTATGTTGTTTTTGTATATGTGCTACACTTTCTCGAGCACCGAATCTTATGATATGCACTAAGGTGTTCATGATTGGCTAGTGAACAGTGGTGAGATGGTTATTTATGCATTTCTCAAAAGGTTCAAGTCCGACAATCAAGGACATGTGACTTCAAGATCAAGACAAAGTGATCAAAAACCATAAACATCTTTCCCACACAACATGCACTACAAAGTTCAAACTAGTAAAGTGTAATAAATAAGCTCATCCAAGCTAAACAAGGTACATAAGACATGTTATGTGAAAATAAATTGACCAACCTTATTTTCAAAAACCAAGAAAGTAATACAAAACACAATTTGCGTCCTTTTCTCCCTTTTTTTTTATTTTAAAAAGAGGAAACAAAAAAAATCCTAGAATGAAATGAATGAATGTTATGCAATGCAATTCCTAGAAACAAAAAGAAAACAAAAATCAAAGAACAATGGTCACAAAAAGTAGAGCAATAAAGCACAAGGACCACATCAGAAAGACTCAATTAGATCGAGCCTTTTGCATCCAAAACCTTTTAGATGCATTACGAGCATTGGAGTTCTTATTCACATTAGAGTGATTTCCAACTCCAGGATTGGAATAAAGGTTTAGAGCATTTACCAATTCACCAATAAGTGTTATAGGATCTTGTACTTGAGGCACTTTCGGCTTATTTGCTCGCTTAGCTACTTGCAGCTTGTAACAGTTTGGATGAATGTGTCCAGACTTTCCACAAAAATGACAAACCCAAACAGGCTTACCATGCATCTTGTCCTTAGAAAGGGTAGACTTCTTAGGTTTAGACTCTTTCAGATTAACCCTAATCTTCCTAGGAGGTGTGACCTCTACAGGTTTAGCAGTCTCACTCACAACCTCTCTCACAGGGTGTTCAGAGGAAGAAGAAGGAAGAAAAGTTTGTGGAATTGGGTGCAAACACAGAGATGCTTTCAACAAAACCTAATCCAGATTTGTCAGAATGAGCCTTTTGAACACTCAGCATTTGATCAAGTTTAGAACTAGCAAATCTAGCAACAGATAAATCATGTTCCAAAAATTTAATTTTATCAAGAAAGAGCATATTCTTAGTTTTTACATTGTTCAAAAATTCATTAGCATCAAATAAGTTAACAAGCAAATTTTTCTTTTCAAGCTCAAGAGATGCAATTTTTTTTAAGCCTAATTTAACATTCATGGCATCCTTTGCAGCAACTTTACAAAGTTTATTGTAGACTTTTTGAAGATCTGCATTCTCAGAGAGTTCCCCATAAAAAGGGTTCTTTTCAACAGATACACTTTCATTGACTATAACAGTAGCAGTGAAAGCAATGAAGTTTCCATCCTCGTCACATCCGGACTCATCATTAGAAACTTCATTATCACTAAGGGTTACAGCCATAGCCTTCCCCTTAGACTTCAAGTATGTGGGACATTCAAATTTTATGTGACCATACCCTTGACATCCAAAATACTAAAGGCCCAAAGAATTGTTTGAAGATTGACAAACTTTTTCTCTATGTTTTTCATTGTTGTTAACCTTAATGGGATCATTCTTCCTAAAGTTTCTAGGTTCAGTAATGTTTGTACCTCTTGCCCTTCTATTACTGTTCCTAAGAAAGTTTCTAAAGTTCTTGGTAAGGTAAGCAATCTCTGTAGCAGAGAGCTCATCATCAAATCCACCAACCTCAATATCATCAACTGACTTAAGAGCCACTGACTTGGATTTGCTAGTTTTGGGTAGGTCCAACTCATAGGACTGAAGAGATCATACAAGTTCATCAACAGGGATGGAGTCCACATCCTTGCTCTCAGTGATGGCAGTCACTTTGGGCCTAAAGTCCTCAGTCAAAGATTTAAGAATCTTCCTAACAATTTTAGGTTGATCATAGATTTCACCCAGATTATATGCAGAACTAACTATATCATTTAGTTTAGCATAGAAATCACCAAAAGATTCATCATCAAACATCCTAATGCTTTCAAATCTAGATGTTAACTGCTGCAACTTATTAATTTTAACAGCCTTAGTGCCTTCATGCACAGTCTGGAGGATTTTCCAAGCAGTGTGAGCAACCTCAACATTAGAGATTCTCTTAAATTCCTCCATAAAAACAGCGTTAAAGATGGCATTCATAGTTTTGCTATTGAACCCAACTGCTTCTTTTTGAGAAGCTTGCCACTCACTCACAGGAGTAATAGGCTTCTCCCATCCGTATTCAACGGAGTTCCAGACTCTCTCATCAATAGATTTCAGGAATGCTTTCATCCTTACTTTCCAATAAGCATAATTATTCCCATCAAAGTGAGAAGGAATAACTAGAGAGTGTCTGTGTTCCATGACAACAGGAGTCAAGGATCAGCTTAGAGATCAAAAGATCTACAACAAGAGAACAACCCACTCTGATACCACTTGTTTGGTTTTTAAACCCCTTAAACAACAACAAGATTAACCTAGTTAATTAGCCAAGTGATTAACTTAGTCAAATTATGCAAATTTAGGTTATCACAATCAAACAATCATATCAAGTATGTAGCAGCGGAAATATAAATAACACAAAGATATGATGGCCCAGGAAACCACACCAGTAAAAATCTGGGGAGGATTTGACTTAGCTATCCTCAAAGTAAACTTGAATCCATTATCTTGAAAGAATCGAAATTCATACAATAAGACTTACAAGCCCCCACGCTCGACTTTTTATTGCTACCCACCAGTAGAACTTACTGACACGACCACGTGCAAGCTCCGAGACCACGAACTCCTTCTTTCTTGGATTCTCTAGTAAGTACAAGCACCCTCGCTTGTGTATCTTTAAGCTCTTATGGCAGCAACTGAATGATCATCAAGTTCTTGAAGAAATCTCCTCTTGATAATCCTAAGTTTGTGTGAAGGAAAACTCCTCACAAATCTCACAAGAGATTCACACAAAAGCAATATGAGTAACCTCTAAAACGTGGCTAGGGTTTGCCTTATATACCTAGGGCAAAAACATAAAACCCTAAACGTTTTAGGAATTAGGGCTGAGTTGGAATTATGCAGCAAAAACACATTCTGCCCGAGATTCGATTGATCAAGCCTAAGCTTCGATCAATCAAGCCAAGCCGAAATGCACTATTAATTCTGTATCAGCTCGATTCCAACTTTACATAAAAGAACCAACTTTGAGCAAGTCTAGACAAGACTAATCAACCTGTTTTGATCATGGTTTGCCAACAATACATATTAGAGTTCTAAATACATTAAATCCTAAGTCTTTAGAACCTACCCGTAGGAACGGGTGAAAGACTAAATATTGCACTTGATGTAGTAGCTATCAAAAGATGAGATTTAGAGTTGAAAAAAACATCTTTAAATCTCAACCATTAAATAAATAAATAAGTGAGAAAAGGTAAAAATGTGAAAGTAAAAAAGTGAAGATTGTAAAAAGCGTTTGTGAGTGAGGAGGGGGGTAATCGCACTGGAAGGGTATTTCATTTGATCCTGATCCGAAAGTTGGCATCCCCCTCCTCCCTCTGGGCCACAGAGCAAATCACATGTCGAGTAACATTAAATGCAATGTAATTGATGAATGGCTAACGTATATTGTACAAACTACAAAGTCTTATGTTAGCATTCAAATAGGTTAGAAGATACTCAAAGAGGAAGATCACTTTAACTGACCTACATGGTCGTGGAAGTTACTCAAAGAGGTTACTTAGACCTCCTTTGATAAGTAACATGTTGTGGGTTGGCAGGGATCAATTCTTAACATTGAGGCGAGAGGCTGATAAGCAATTCTAGACTCTTCATAACAATGGGGTACCTAAATTGGGCCTCAGCCCTCAGGTTAGTATGCCCTTTTAAACCAATGGGTTTAGGCCCAATATTTTTCAAATGATAAGACTGTAGGCCCGAAAGTTTACACCCTCCAATCAAATTCATACTATCATTATAATATAATCTTTCTTGGTACATTAAAAGATGGAAATGGTATATTACGAAAGAAACCTTTTGAAGTTCAGCAAAAAAACAAAAGAAAAAATGAAACCTTTTGAAGAGAGTTTCACTATTTATTAGAAAGGGAAATGTTAAGTCGTTAACAAATGCTCTAAAAACATTGATTTAAAAACTATTTTTAAAAATATTTTATAAAAAAATGAAAAAATAATTAATTTTTTTTGACAAGTTTTGTATATTTTCTATAAAAATTGTGTTAAAACTTTCTAATATAATTTATTTACCGTTACTTTAAGGACACTTATTAACATAACTCACGTTAGAATTTTGCACCTTAGTATGGCCAGTAACTGAGTTCTAAGGGCATATCAATTTCGAGAAAGGATGCCATTTTATTGTCAGTGTCATAGCCCATAGGTGAGGTTGGAAGTGCCAGCGGTAATGTAAAACCTTATATTAATTTTCTTTGAGGGATTATAAAGAACTTTTGCTTAGTGGAGGTGTGGATTTTATTTTAAATTTTTTTTTTTAAGGGAAAAACCAATGTCTTCATTTCATTACCATTTAAAAAAAAACACACACACACATTATAGTGTGCATCAATATTCAATACAGACTGGATTTATAATGCATGGTGTATCCTCTTAACAAAATCTGATCTTCCAGACATACCCGAGCATTTAGAGGTGTGGATTAGTCTAAAAGTGCATGTTTCAAAAACCTCCCCAAAAAATAAGATTTTAGTCTAAATATTCAAAAGCTCATTGTAAAGATTGATGCTAGAGTTGTTGTCGACATTATATGTTATCACAATGCCCTGATTGAAACTTCTCACTATTGTAGTGTTTTTATTTTTAATTGCAGGTACCTCCTCTAGCTTTTTGATGAAGCTCTTATCCAAATCCAACACACTCACTACGAAGGGAGTCATGCGCAAACCTTTTGGCCAAAGAAGGAAATTTTATTAGTGACCCTTTTTGAGTTTTTTTCATGTATTCAAATCCTACTTCCTATAAACTCTTAGCTGAGCTTGGGGTATAATATATCCTAGATTTTGTGTTATTTCTATTTGATCTTTAATTTATGCTCTTTTCACCCTCTCCCAAAAAAAAGTGGGTATATACCGTAGTTAGTTTATACACGTATGTTACAACAATATTTTGCTTACATACATAACAAATAAGGAGACTATAGTTTTTCGTTTGGTTTCCAAAGATATGGGAATAAATGCCCTTTTTTTTTTTTGGAAAGTTTAATTGTCGTGATATTTAGCTAACTAATATGTTTGAACTTGGTGAAAGAATGTAATTTAGTGTGTGTTTGAGCTTAGTTTGTTTGTTTCTAATATATATATATATATATATATATATATATATAAGGCGGTAGAACCAGCCAAGCAGTATATATCAAAATAATTCAAAGTAAATAAAAGCAATTTAGAACCGTCCGGTATGGTGGTAATCCGTCCAAGGTGGCGGTAACAACAAGTAGTATAATGAACATAAAATTGAAAATACTTGTTATTGAAAGTAGATTAAACACTTACAGTAGTAGTGAATATAAGATCTCAACAGTAGAGGTTAATAGTTACAAAGCTTGAACTAGTCCTAGTTACAAGGTTTGTAGGAACAAGATAGTAGTAGGAACAAAGTAACAGTAGAAACAAGGAATTCTCTCAAAGAAGACTTCCAAGGAGGAAAACTTTCTCTAGAAGAAAATTCTGAGAAAAAAATTCTTATCCAAATTTAAGGGACAACCCCCCTTAAATAGGCAAAATTCAGAGTGAACAGTGCCATAAACAGTAAAAAGTGAATAGTGTCGGTGAACAGTGATCCGTGTAATCTGTGAAAAGTAATTTTTTCCACTTTTTATCTTGAAATCTCCAGCAATTTTGGCATGGTCAAAAGAAGAATTTCTGACTTGGAGAGGACAAAAAGCAAAAGGAACATATAATGGAACATGTAGGAGCATTATGGCTACTAGAATATTTGTACATAGACTCTATAAGCCATCATGTTGTCCTTTTGTGCACCATAAGTGGGAGTCTTCAGAAACATGTCACTAAAGAACCCCAATTTTGTCAGACACATGGCTTTGCACAGGAATATCACAACAGGTGCATGGGCTTGTCATGCGAAGGTACTACATTATTTGAATATTGCAACATTTTTAGCCATTGTGCAGGCTAGACAAATAGAGAAATCAATCATCAGTCAGTTACAAGAGATCATGAGTATCTTGACTGACTATGGGAGTAACATGGGAAAGCATCTTTATCTGTGAGAACAAGAATTTTAAAATAGTAGTGCTATAACAGTGACCCAAGGGGGCCACACATTTAATCTGTAGAAGGAGCATCGAATGGGTATCCATCAAATGGATCAAAAGGACCTTGGGGAGAATCACATGGATGGTCATGGGAAGCAGCATATTGATTACAGAATCCGCAATATAAAACTGGCTTAAACACTGGAGTTCTCCCTGAGATGAGAAAACTTCTTGGATTACAATGATCGGCTATTCGCAAATGAGCAATCGCATTGGCACATGGCCGAGGACCAAAAACAAAAATCCTATTTGTGCTTCCAATGAAATGATAATTTTTCCACAAATTCTGAGCAATATCAATAATTTGGTTATTAAAATAATTTCTCCAGCATTCTGTAAGAGCATAAGGATCATCAAAGGACAATTGAGTATTTCTTTCAAACCATGGTCCTTGGTGAGTATGGCCATTAATGAGAATGAGATGCTTTGAGGGTTGGACATTCATCCAGTTATCTCTTTCCTATTTTGACAGAGTGCTCCAGCATCTGATGGTAACAAAAGGACTTTTTAATCCTTTAATAGCATCCTGAATGATTTGTGGAAGCTAGCTGACTTGAAAATGACTTATTAACTTCATGAACCTGATAAAGCCATATTCAAACATTTGGGAAAGCCAGCTAGGATCTCCATCATCATCATCTGATTCATCAGCAAAATATGAACCATCATCATAATTAATCAAAAGACCAGGAAATGGGTGTTTCTTTTCATATACTCTGAGAGAACTCCCAAAGTGGTCTTCCCAATCTAGCTGGATAAATACGTTATCACCTTCATCTAATTCATCAGGATTAGGAATAGTGGCTATAACAAGTTTCTTGAAATATTCGGATCATAGGTCAAAAGAGCCAAACACAGCCTTGCTATTCAGAATACTGGATTGTATATCTGATGGCAAGTTGGCAATAGCACTTCTTAATAGAGATTGGGTCTTAAGACTCAATCTAGCATAATCAGTGCCCATTATAGTCATTTTATCCTTTGAATGGATATCCTCTTTTCCAAAGAGTTGACTAATGTAGGCTTCAAGGCGAATCCTAAGAGCCTCATTCTCTGGAATAATGTCATTTTCGAAAACAAGGTCATTTTCTGAAACAGGGTTGTTTTCGAAAATAAGGTTGGCATAATGGCACATATGAGCTTCATTTTGAGCCGTAAGGTTAACAAGGTGGATTTCAAGAGCTTGGAGGGTTTTTTCAAACAGGGAATAGTGGTCTTTAATAAAAGCAGCATAGAGATTATCAAGAATAAATTTTATGGAATCTGGTAATTCACTATAGACTCCATTATGAAACTGTAAGGATCTGGATAGGACTTCCTGTAAAGCAATCATCATATCACCCCTGGAATATGTCACCGTTGTCGGAACAAATTCCTGAAGGGATGTTGATCCACTGGGTTTTACCCCAGAAGATGCGCCTTCATGCATATTAAAAGGTTGTCCCACTGGGAACCCTTTGTTTTGAGAATAGTCCTGTGCAAGAACTTTTCCCTTGTTTTTCCTCTCAGTCGAGGGAGCCATAATAATCCACTTACTAGTGGTATAAGTATAAATATTATTATTATCCCACTTATTAGTGGTATTTATCCACGCATCATTGCCTGATTCCTACAAAGAATCATTAAGAACATTAGGGTGATTGGCAACAGTTGACAGTTTGGCACTACTAGCATTACCTTGAAAATTGTCTGTGAAATACAAACTCATCCGTGGTTCATAAACAAGTTTATTAGCAGGAAAATCATAAGACAGATCTAAAGCATTATCAATATCAATTTCAAGCTTTGAAGCAAATTCGAATTTTACTTTCTGTCCAAAAGGATCAGTAGTAATTCCATCATGTTTAACAAGAAAGGGATATAAAGCATTTATAAATGGCAAACCAAGAATCACTTTATCCGTCATGTTTTTGACAAGAACAGAAGGAATCTTGAAACAGACATTATCATGGCAAATATGAGCATTGTTCAATTCATATCGAATCTTCATTTGAGAACCATTAGCAGAAACCAATCTTTCAGTTGATTTTTCAAAATATTTTGAAGGAATCAATCCTTCCTGAATACAATTCTTATCCGCACCAGAATCAATCATAGCAATAACAGTGAAATGGTAATCATGAGAAATAACAATTTTCACTTTTGTGAACCATTTTGGAGGAAGTATGTTATTAACAAGAGCAAGTTGAGAATCATCAATATTACCTTTATCAGAAAGAAGAGCCTATTGACTGGATTCATCTCCATCTATGTGCTCATCTTCTTCATTATCAGACTTATTTTGATCAATATTTTGATCAATTTTTAACATCAACAATTCTTGTTTAAGATTATGGTTACCATTTTTTATATTTTTAAATTCATTTTTTAATTCACTTATCTCTTGTTTAACAATATTAATCTCATGTTGAAGATCATTAACAGTTAAATCTTTAGATTTCTTTTTATTAAATCTTTCCAAAGCTTCTTCAAAACTTATAATTGATTTAAGTTTTTTACCAGTTTCTTCCTTTAACAAGTTTTTCTTAAACTTATCCAAATATTCTTTTTGTAAATCAGGATTTTCAATTTGACTTATCAATTTAACCAACAAACTCTCGTTTTCTTCACTTTTAGTGAGAGTATTAACAGATTTAACAACATTGCAACAGGAATCTCTACAACCAAGTTTAATATTAGGAGAATCAGAGGAATCATCAGCAGAATGATAATAAGAATCAGTTGAAGAAGAAAAATCATCTTCCAAAGAATCAGACAAATTGTTTGATTCAAGGATTCTGAATAATTTTTCTTGATCATTATCACCAATGTTTAACATGTTAAATTTATTTTTTAATTTACCAGGTTTTTGTTTGCAATCTTTACTGAAATGACCAGGTTTTCCACAGTTGAAACATTTACTTTTTCCTGATTTTTTTTAAACATATTTTTTAGAAACATTTTTTTTTTTAGCATAAAAATCATTAAAATTAGTTCTGTATTTTTTATGTTTTTTATGGTTATAACTTTTGTGACTTTTATCATGTTTCTTACCCTTTTGCCGAGAAGGAGCAATTGGGGGCAAACCATATTGTTCACAAAAATTACCCATTTCATATTTAGTTTTTCTTATATTTGTTAATTGGTGTTTTAACAGTTTTTCATCATTGCACATATTAATTCCAAGTTTTTTAATAGTGTTTAAAATATCACCATAAGTTAAATTATCATAATCAATGGAATCATTTTTACTAATTAATTCTTGTTTTACCTTATGAGCAAAGATAGGAGGCAAACCGTCAATAAACTTTTCTTTCCAATAAGGCTTGAAACAGTCTTTCCGTTGCATTACTCTGGAAAGGAAAATATCTTGATACCATCTGTAATCAGACATAGTAGCACATCTCAAATTGTTTAGCAAATCAGAAATTCGAGATGAAACATTATATGGAGTACCAACAAAATGTTTGATAATAGTATAAATCAAGGTATTAACACCATCAAGAACACCTCGACCAATACGATCATCAAAAATAGGCAAACCTTCATCATTCTTTTTAACAGCATGTTTAATAGCGTCTCTGGATTCTTCTGTGAGATATAAATCCCACCATCCACGAAGAGTACTAGAAAAACTAGTAGCAAGTAAATCAACAATTTCAGGTTGGTCAAAATTATGGTTATTTTGGTAAGCAATTCCAACCATAGACATGTGACCCATTTTGTTAATAATTTCTTGCTCAGAAAACCCATCAATATTCCATTCATAAATCTTACCAGCAGAAACAGAAAACTGAGTTTGAAAAGGTCTTTCTTCAAACTGAATATCAGGAGGAGTAGGTTTTGAATACCAATTTTTTGTAAGAAACATGGGTTTAGAATTTCCAACAAATCTTTTAATTTCTGGGAAATCATTATCAAAAACTTTTTTAGCAGAAACAGAAGAAACAGTATCAGAATCTGTATTTTCATCAGAAACAATTTCTTTTTCATTTCTCGAAATAGTTCTAGCAACATGAGTACTTGTAGAAGTACCCTCAGTTTTAACTTTTAAATCAGCAAGCATTTTTTTGACAGTTTCAAGAATTTTAGATTGAGAAGTTTTAAACTTAAATTTGTTATCATGACTGGGTAAATTGATCAAAGGTTTCTCAGTCTTGATAGAAACAGGTTTTTAAACAGAAGCTGATTTTTCAATAGAAACAGGCTTTTCAACAATTTTTTCTTCAATACAGTTAAGCTGTTAACCAATAACGTGCAAAGATTCATTAGTAAAATTGTTTTGTTCAATAAGACTAACAATAGGAGTTTGATCATCAGCAATTTTAAAATGAGAAGCTTTAACATCAATGTTGCCAGTAGTTATCAAAATAGTCTCAAGAGGTGGATGACTAGACCTAACAATGGTTTTGTCACTTTTAACAAAATTTGATTTCTTTATCACATTCAAATGATTTTTTGAAACATAATAATTTTCAAGGAAATCAAAGAACAAAATATGTTTTTTTAATTGATGCATTTTTTCTTTCCATTTTCTTTTAACACGATCTTTTTCAAACTGAGCAAAATTGTTTTGGAAATATTTCCTCTTCAGTCTGTTTTTTGAAAGCATAAATTCATTGAATAATGAAACCATATCAATTTCAAAGTTTTCATTTAAAACAGTCAAAACTCTCAATTGGTTAACAGGATTTTCAATAGGGGGAAAATCAGAATCAGATTGACAAATAGATTTAGCATCATTTTCTTCGTCATTAGCAGATTTGTCATATGGAGAAGAAGGTTTAGCTTTAGCAGAATAGAAAACATCCCTGATTTGAGATTTATCACTTGAAACACCTTTTAATTTTAAATCAGTGGGTTTTTCAAAACTCTTTTGTAAAAAATCATTGAGATCTTGATCTCTTTTTGAAATACTTTCAGATCCAGCAAAGGAATGTCTTCCTTCGTTGATCTTCAAGGGTTGAATATTTTGAAAACTTATTTTAACAATACCATCAAGATATTGTTGAATATTTGTGAGATCTAGCTCATCAAAAATAGGTTTAGCAATAGGGGATTCTTGTTCCAACAACCATTCAGTGGGAAGCTTGACATCTTGCCATTGAATCATTTTTGAAACTTGAACTTTAGCATCAAGAGTTGAACATTGAATTAACATAGTTTTACCAGAAGGTTCTCTATTATTTAAACAACCAGGATTTAACTGAGTACCCAACAATCTATAATAAATGCGGTAAATCAAAGCAAAAGGTTTGCTACCTTTGTCCATGATATAACCAGATGAAGCAATATTCAAAGTCAAAACTTTAACAATATTAGGATCATCCAAAGCAAGAGTAAGATCAGGATGACAATTGAAATAAACTGGACCATCATACAAAGAAGCAGTAATCATATCAAGAATGCTATCTTTAAAGTGCTTAAATCTAGCATCTCATAAACACATGAGAACAGAAGCATTGATACCCTTTCAGGTGAGTGGTTTAATAGCAACTTGAACCATACCAATATGCAAATAACTTTGTTTTTTAGCAATGAAATCATTAATATTTCTTTTATATATAAATAAATAAAAAAGCTAACGTAACAATTAAGGGTGTTGATGGTGCGGTGCGGTGTGGTTTTGGGCCATTTTTAGTGCGGTGCGGTTTAGCTAAAACCATAACTACACCGCATCTTATTTTTGCTGTTACATATGCGGTGCGGTTTAAAGTTTAGTCAAAATCATAACCGCACCGCACCTCATTTTTGTGGTCACATGTGCAGTGCGATATATAAAATGTGGTTTGAAGTTTGTATATTTTTCAAATTTTGGGCTTTTCTTACCCAGCCCAAAACTAATTTTTTTTCTTTATTTTGGTCCAAGTTTTAAACTATTGAGTTAGTTTTTCTTTATTTTGGGCTGGCTTTCCTAATTAACACTTGCTAGGGTTATCAAACTTTTTGTTTTTTTTTTGAAAACTAGGGTTATTAAACTATTAATAATATATTTAATATTATAAATATTAATATATAGAGAGAGTGCGGTGCAGTGTGGTGCAGTGCGGTGCACTATTACTTGAAGTGCGATGCGGTTATGCCATTTTGCGGGCGGTTTTAGTGCGATTTTTGCAGTTTATGCGGTTTATGCAGTTTGGTGAACACCCCTAGTAACAATCATGTATCAAATACAAATATAAAACAATAACATAAAAATTAAATAAAGTTGATAAGTGATGTCAATCCATTTGCGGTCTAAAATAAATCTAAAATAATCGACCAAAGTCATGTTAATCCATTAATGTAGTAGCCATGCATCCATAACAAATTGAACATATGTGATCATTCTCGAAAAAAAAATATATATATATATATAATATAATAAAATAAGCTGCCAAAACCTTGCTGCCTATAGGCTATAGCCATCAAATATTATTACATTCAATTGTAAAAGTCATATATGTTTTTTTTTTTTTTTGGAAAGTCTTATATTTAAAGTCGGAATGGCAATTTTGCCCCGCCCCGCTTGACCCGCCCCTCCCCGCTTTGCTCCACGCGGGTTTTCCCCGCCCCTCAAAGGTGATGGGGCGAGGATGGGACGAGATTTTAGCCCCGCACCATGGGGTGGGGCGGAGATGGGTTTAGACCTTTTTAAACCCCCCGCCCCACCCATCCCATCCCCGCCCTACCCCGCATTGATAAGGACTAAATTGTAAATTTTTCATACCCTAAAACCCTACTATTTAAAAAACATATTATCAACTTATTTTATTCTACTCAACAAGGCTTTTTGTGTCTTTTTTTTTCTCTAGCAATGTTGGAAATCAGGTACCAATTTTAACATTTTCTTTTGTCTTTATTATAAACAAATTTATATACTATTGAACCATTGATTTTGTATTTTGAGATTTTTTTTTTTTTGGTGATATTGTCTTGTTAAACATTTTAATAATATTATTCAATTTTTGCTAAAAATTAGTTTGATTTAAATTTATTTGTAATTTCAAGTATATTTTTATTAACGAAATAGTTTTATTAAAAACAATTGTAATAGTTGTGGGCAAATTAACAAGAAGTAGAGTTTTACGAGGTGGGGCGGGGATGGGGCAAGAAAATTTTCCTCATTATGCGGGGTGGGGCGGGGATGGGATAAAACAAAACCATGCAGGGCGGGGGCAAAGACCCCATCCTTCAGACCCGCCCCGCCTCATTGCCATCCCTATGTTAAACACAAAAGCTGCCAACAATTACCATCCTCCTTTCTATTTTAATTACAAAGAAGACAATGTTTATTTCTCAATTCTCACTGCCTATTGCACACAATTTTACACACGCATAATTTTTGTATTGAAATCGTTATTTTGCACAGTCCACTTACCCTTTTATTAATGACTACTGAATTCATTTTTTTTATTAAGTAGATTATTTCATTTCAATCTAAATGGTTGAGAATCTTCAATTAAACATAGCACAATGATTATTGTATATATATCTAAAAAATAAATAAAGTATATGACAAATGAATTCGTATAAGGTGCATTTTTAAAAAAAATAAACTTATTGTATTTGTACAAGTACTATTATTTTTTCCATTCTTGT
Source organism: Quercus ilex subsp. ballota (assembly GCA_032727855.1). Lineage (NCBI taxonomy): Eukaryota > Viridiplantae > Streptophyta > Magnoliopsida > Fagales > Fagaceae > Quercus > Quercus ilex. Next base: position 65,642,671 of record CM064910.1, read on the forward strand.
ATTTTTCTGCTGAATATTCAAAACATATTTTTCTTGAAAATACCAAATTATATATGTCAATATATTTTCTGTATAAAAGAATGGGTCCCTCCAAACACCGGGTCCTCTCTAGAGAGGAGGAAGCTGAGTTATTGCGAAGCAAAAAAAAGGTGAAAGACGTTCACCATGCTGAATTCAATGACGGTCCAAATGAAGGCAGTCAACCACAGAGACACCAGAGTATATGGGGGTCGCCTAGAACTTCCTTTAGGGATAAACTAGTTGGAGAAATCCCAGGAGTGTTCGCAAAAGCTTTTGACTTTATGGATTTGATGGACAATGACGCCGAGTTAGATGATGAGATTGCTGACCTCCAGGAAGGCTTAGCCACGGTGAAGCTATCCAGGGAAACCAAGCTGCGAATTCGAGGACCATGGTCTCAAACGTTGATAATCAAACTATACGGAAGATCCATGGGTTTTAACTTTCTCCAAAGCAAGCTTCAACTTCTTTGGAAACCAACCGGAAGGCTGGATTGTGTTGATCTAAGATATGATTTCTATTCCGTTCGGTTCACCCCGAAAGAGGATATGGATTCAGTTCTAGAGAAAGGCCCTTGGTTCATCGGAGGGCAATTTTTATCGATCCGACCTTAGGAGCCCTTTTTCAAACCAGCGATGGCCAACGTCTCATCAATAGCGGTGTGGGTCCGGTTACATACGTTGCCATTGGAACTCTATGAAACGGAGGTACTTAAACAGATTGGAGAAGCCATTGGCAAAGTTTTACAGATTGATGCACAAACTGCCATGGAAACGAGAGGGAAATATGCGAGATTATGTATTCAAGTGGACATGAATAAGCCTCTCATTAATACAGTGTTTATAGGTAAGTTTGAGCAGCCGGTGGTCTATGAGGGGATCCAGAAGTTGTGTTTCGCATGTGGTAGGCTAGGACACAAGAAAGATGATTGCCCACACATCATCCGAACCTCTACATCGCCGGAGAGAGGAGGTAACGATGACCATGGTGACTCAGCAAGGTCATGCATGGTGCATGACACGAATAGTACAACCATTGGGGGTGGCATGTCAGAAGGTAGTGGAATGGCTAAGGATAACGACTCATACGGGCCTTGGATGATAGTGACACGCAAGAAAGCTGGACAGTGTGGCACTAGAAATTCCACAGTTGTGGAAGGACACACAGGATCGGGGAGAGTAGTGGTTCATCAGGTAGGTGGGCATGGGCCTTCAATGAAGCCCAATTCGTTAGGTTGGGCCAAGGAGACAAGTCCGCAGAAGAATGTTACTTCGAAACCCAGCATTAAGGTAAATCAATTGGACCAATTTCGTGTGGGGACTAGTTTGAATGGACATGTGGTCAGCTCGCACTTGAGCCCGTCAATAAGGGGTATAAAGGGGTTAGCAAGGAGTAGGACCATATCTACTCACACAAAGCCAGAAGCACTAAACACCCAGAATTGGAGTTGGCGCATCTCTGATGGCAGTAAGGGAAGAACTGATAACAACTTCCAGTTTACAGCTCCGGTTCAAACCGAAGTGGGGCTTAGAGTCAAGGGGAAGGGTAGTGGAGGTTCAAAGGTGGCGTCGGATCGGTGGCGTAACACCGGAGGAGGAGAAGGTTCCATTGATTGTTCAGCCCGATCCGGTGGTTGTAAGGTTGGTGACGGTAGTGGGAAACTGACTTGCCACCTAGCTGAGACAGGTGTTCAAGCTAGCCAGGTGTTCAAACCGATCCCGTTGTCCAGCTAACTTTCAACAGCAAGGATAGTGAACAAGGGGGTTTTGTTGTAGTGTCTGATTCTGCTTTCAGGGAGGGGTTGGACAAAGAAAAGGATGGTAAAGCTGGGATGGATTATGAGGATGGTGGTAGAGTTATTGCTCCTGTCTGATGTGTTCCCTTTTCCCATACATCATATTATAATGAATATTATAGTTTGGAATAGCAGGGGTGTTCTGAAGCCCAATTTTCAGAAACATGTAAGGGATTTGGTTGGGATTCACAATCCGGCAATTATGGTAATTATGGAAACCCGTCTTGGAGGAGATAGAGCAAGGGAGATCACTGACAGGCTCCCATTTGATGGTGCAATCCATACAGAGACAATTGGCCTCTCTGGAGGCTTATGGTTGTTATGGAACACTGATATGGTGGAGATTAAGCAGTTGGCTACTACAGAACAAGAGATTCATGTTGAAGTTAAGGTACTATCCTCTAATCTCTCCTGGTTTTTTACTGCAATTTATGCTAGTTCTAGGAGTGAAGAGAGATGTATTTTGTGGAATAATCTGTCCAAAGTGGCGGAGATGCATAATAAACCTTGGGTGATAGTTGGTGATTTTAATGAACCCTTAATCGATGAGGATAAACTGGGGGGTAGACCAGTGAGCATTAACAGATCTCTTCTCTTCAATGAGTGCTTAGACAGGTGTAATATGGTGGATTTAGGTTTCAATGGGCCAAGATTCACTTGGACAAATAAGAGAGATGCAGATTGTTTTATCCAGGAAAGGATTGATAGATATTTCATGAATCCGAGTTGGTGTCTCCTGTATCCAGAAGCTAGAGTTTCGCACCTCATGAGATGCCACTCGGACCACTGCCCAGTTCTCCTTGAAACTCTGCCTAGAAGGATGAATTATCTTAACAGACCGTTTCAGTTTCAAAGCTTTTGGCTCTCCGACCCTTCTTTTTTTAGAGTTATCAATCAGGCGTGGAAGAGGTCGATGGAACTTCCGAAGAATATAGAAAATTTTGCTAAGGAGGCTAAGTTGTGGAACAAGAATCATTTCAGGAATATCTTTGCTAAGAAGAAGAGAATCATAGCTCGGCTAGATGGGGTCCAAAGGACAATGGCGAATAATCCCCCTCCCCCTTTGATTCAGTTAGAATATCAGCTTCTTAAGGAGTTGGATATGGTGAATGGCCAAGAAACGAAGCTCTGGGCTTTAAAAGCTAGAATGAATTGGTTGGTGATGGGTGACCGTAATACTTCCTTTTATCACATATCAGCTCTAGCCAGGAGGAAAATGAACCAAATTGTGTCAGTTAAAAATGGGGTCGGGGACTGGATTGTTGAGGAAAGAGAAGTTATGAACTATTTTAGGAAAGGTTTTCACGAGCTATACACCACTTGTCAGGACTCAGCCACATGGGAGTTAAATTACCACTCTCAATGGCAGGCCAAACTTTCGAAGGAAGAAACAGAAAGTATCAGTCTCAATAGCACAAGTATTGTCCTTATCTCGAAGGTTCAAGGTCCGAAGACAATTGGGAGTTACCGGCCAAAAAGCCTTTGTAATTCAGTGTACAAGATCATTTCCTAAGTGTTGGTTGGGAAAATTCGCCCATATTTGGATAAGATTATATCCCCTTGTCAGGCAACCTTTGTTCTAGGAAGACAGGGGGTGGATAATGCAATCATTGTCCAAGAGGTCATTCATACAACAGTTAAAACAAGAAGGAAAGTGGGGTACATGGCGATTAAAATTGACTTAGAAAAGGCGTATGATAAGCTTGAATGGAGCTTTATTAAAAGTATGTTGAGCAGATTCAATCTTCCTTTTAGCCTCATTGAGATTATCATGAGTTGCATTACTACCATCACAACTTTTATACTCTTTAATGGAGGTAGCTTGGAGCCATTTACACCAACTAGAGGAATAAGGCGAGGGGACCCCCTCTCTCCGTATATTTTTATCATGTGCACGGAGTATCTTGGTCAGCTAATCCAAGAGAAATGCAAAGAGGGTGTTTCGAAGCCAGTGAAAGCTTCAAGAAGTGGCCCCTCCTTTTCTCATCTGTTTTTTGCAGATGATTTGGTACTTTTTGCAAAAGCTAATACTGAGAATTGTTTGGCTATTAAAGAATTTCTTGATAAGTTTTGTACAGATTCAGGTCAGGTTATAAGTGAAGCAAAATCAAGAGTCTTCTTTTCCCCAAATATTGGCCAGGATGAAGAGGAAGCTTTGGTCTCAATTCTTGGGTTTCAATCAACTAACTGTTTGGGGAAGTACCTTGGATTTCCCATTAGGCACAGGGGAGGATCGAATCAGGATTTTAATTTTGTGTTAGACAAAGTTAAGTCGAAACTTTCCAGATGGAAGGCAAACCTCCTGTCTATGGCAGGGAGATCAGTCTTAATTCAAGCTGCCTCTTCGACTATTCTGTCTTATGTGATGCAGAGCTGCATGCTGCCTGGGAAGGTGCTAGAGGGCATTGATAGAGTAAATAGAAACTTCCTTTGGGGCTCCTCGAAAAATAACAAAAAAATGCATTGGGTAGGCTAGAAAAAGGTTACTAGGCCAAAAGAAGATGGGGGGTTGGGCCTCCAAATAGCCAGGGGTAGGAATACAGCTTTGCTCGCAAAATTAAATTGGCGGTTTCACACTGAGGAAAAAGCGTCGTGGGCTAGGGTGCTGAGAATGAAATATTGTAATCATCAACAGGTCAATTCGAGGAATGTTAACAAGCTGTCTAGCTCTAGAGTGTGGAAGAGTTTAAAGAAAGGTGAGGAAGTTTTCAAGAAAGGCATCAGATGGTTACCAGGGGCTGATAGCAACTTGGATTTTTGGCATGATAATTGGTCAGGGATTGGGCCGTTAAGGCAGGCCATACAAGGTCCCCTGACATTAGAATCTGTCGGGATTAAAGTTAAGGATGTTGGCCATCTTGGTGGTTGGGATTGGGAAAGAATGCAGATGGAGTTGCCAAATGATATTAAAAGAGTCATTCAAGCCACTCCCATACCCATAGCAGGGAGAGCAAAAGATAAATTGGCATGGAAGCTTTCAACCAAGGGAGATTTTGACTTAAAATCAGCGTATTCTCTGACCTTAGCGTCTAATTTGGATGTGCCTTTTAGGGGGAGGTGGATTTGGAAACTCAAAGCCTTGCCAAGAATCCAATTTTTTGTTTGGCAATGCATGCACCAAAGCATCGGTGTTAGGGAGTGCCTCTCAGCAAGAGTCATGGCAATAGATAATTCTTGTCCCATCTGTCATAATGGTCCTGAGAGTATAATTCATGTTTTGAGGGACTGCCCTTCAGCTAAAGCCATTTGGCACCAACTTGGTGTTCTTCCTTCGGACCCGGTGTTCTTTGTAGAGAATCTTAAGGAGTGGTTGCTTTCTAATTGCAATGCTAAGCCGAGCCACAGGCCAGGTCAGCTACCTTGGTTTCAGGTATTTCTATTTGCTATATGGATGATTTGGAAAAATAGAAACCATCATGTGTTTAAAGGTGAAGTGCAGAACCCGAATGTTACTAAGGAGATTTTGGCCTGTGCCATGGAATACAACTACTATGCAAGCAGTCACACAGTAGCAAAAAACGTGGTGTTGAAAAGCATTAGATGGGAGAAGCCCAATATCGGCTGGAAGAAGCTCAACATGGATGGTTCATCAATTGATTCTCTCGGGTTGGCTAGAGGTGGAGGTGTGGTTAGAGATGAGCAGGGTAATTGGGTGCTTGGATATGCCAGGAAAATTGGTCCAGTGAATAGTTTTCTAGCTGAGTTGTGGTCCCTTAGAGATGGGCAATTCCTTTGTGTGCAAGCCCAAGTTCAAGCACTGATTGTAGAGATGGATGCCAAAGCCTTAGTAGATGCATTTTCAAGCTAGACTAAAGCTAATGCTATTGTTTCTTCGTTGATGGAAGACTGTAGACATTTGGCAACCCAGATCCCCCAAGTAAGTTTTAAACATGTTTACAGAGAAGCAAACATGTGTGCGGACCATTTGGCGAAGCTAGGAGCGTCCATGGAGACTGATTTTGTTATCTTTTCTAGTTCTCCTGTGGACATTATTTCCTTTGTTGAGGCTGACTGCCGTGGGTTATATGTAAACAGGCTTTGTCCTGCATCTGTCTTCCCGGTTTAGTTTTATTGTTACAATCCTTTTCTACCAAAATATATATATATATATTTTTTTTTTTTCTGTATGATACAGATACCATATTTTACTATAAATATGTTATGTACTATGGATGAGACTGAGCATGTGTGGACAATCGTCAAATAGGCCCATGTCTTATAAGCTTTGAGTGGGTTGAGCTCCTCAGAATTTCGGGCTAATGTGGTGGAGACTGGAGATTTACATTGTGGAGGTCTTTGGAGTTTGGAACATGTGACGTGTACATGACCTATCATAGGTCAATGTCACAGAAGGAACAAAAAAAAAAAAAAAGTCAACTATGATTTTTAATATTTTGCATTTAAAAAAAAAAAAATTATACCAACATTCTTTGAAATTTTCATAAATGATAGTATTCCGTCAACATACACCCACCTTGAGCTATCTACTTTGGTTGCTCTTTATTTATTATATCAATACTATGACTCCGTAATTAATGCACATATTAATTAAACAAGCTCAAATAATATTTCAATAATATATAATTGAAATTATATAAGAAATAGATAATAAAACTAAAAAGTAAAATGAATTTCAGGTTACAAGGTGAAAAATATATTGTGTAAGATCAAATTTTTATTAAACTAAGTAGATTACGAAATAATTTAAAATAAATATTGAAACTCTTTTAAAATTTCATGAAACTCTCTGATAATTTTGTTTTAATTGAATAAGTTTTTAATATTTTCTTAACTTTGATAATTGACTTTCACTTACGCTCTTTTTGTTTCGGTGGAAAATTTTGTATAAAAATAAGTTTTCATGTTTTTCAGTATTTGGTAGCATCAAAAAAATAAGTCAAATGAAAATTATCTTTGATCAACAGAAAAAATATAGCTTATTTTTAAAGATTGTTTTTTATAAATTTTTTTGGAAAACAACTCTATCTCACAGCAAGCTAAATAAAGGAAGTTAGAATATTATTTTTCAACTCATCTAAGGTTGTTACCAAACATAGGAAAATAAGATAGTTTTATAAAAAATACTTTTTGAAGAATGACTCATTTTCTAAAAAAACATTATCGTTAAAACAAACAAAGCAATAAAGTAAATTACGTTAATAATTTTTATGTACTTATAATGCGTTGTATGGCTAAAATTATGTCATACTAATTGTAATAGTTATATTGAGCTGCATGGTGTAATCATAATGACCTAATTTTTTTCCTATAAAAAAAAATTAAAAAATAATGCTAGATTTGATAATTGATTTTTACTCTTAAAGTAAATTATATCAATAATTTTTATGTACTTATATTGCGTTGTATCATGTATGGCTAAAATTATGCCATACTATTTGTTAATAGTTTTATTAAGCCGCATGGTATAAGCATAATGACCTAATTTTTTCCTATTAAAAGATAATGCTAGATTATTTAAAAAAATGGCAGTCACTTGGTATAGGCAAAATGACCAATTTTTTATTTATATTATATATTTTTAATAATCTAGCATTATTTTTTAATAGAAAAAAAAATTGGTCATAAAAAATATAATATAAATAATGCTAGGGGAATTATGTAATTTACACAGATATTTAATAAATGGTAGTTACTTGATGCTATGAGAATATAATCATATCTCATTAGTCAGTATCTTGGAGTCAACCAAGGGATTTCTTCTTTGTAATTACCTGCTGTGTATAGATAGGGGACTACACATCAGGTAATAAAAAACCTCCGAAATCCATATTTACTAGTAAAAAAAAAAAGGTAAAACGATTTGGTGCAAAAAGAAGATAGCTACTTGATACAACTAGGACCTATAATATCTATTTTTTTAATTACAGTAATATATATGATGATATGTGACATTAACACAACAATTAGAGAAATAGTGATTACGAATAATACATTTATTACTTTAAATCAGTGACAAGTTAAAAACTTTTTAAAATACTACATGCTATCTTATATGAAATTAAAATTATATATCACTTGCGTCTTTCAGATGACAAAGTATATTATGCAACAGTCAACAGATATATGCATCTAGCGTTTCACATAACGCGTGAATCGCCCAGGTGAAAAAAAATTGAGGAAATAGCCAGTAGGAAACTGGGAAAGTGGGATGTCCCCTTCCATCCACCGACTGATAAGGAAGTAAACAGCAGACAAACATGAAGGTAGCATTGCAATAGAAAGTTCTCCGCCACCAAGATTTACTGGGCAAAGTGCACGACAAAAACACACTATTTGACCAAGTTATTTATGTGAAGGGGCCACAAACCATGACCTGATCTGAGAGTAGTTTCTGCCAACCACTACATCACTCTGTTTGATGGAGTCTTGCTTTGCTGTTCTCATTTATAGGTTTGGCATCCAAAAATGTATAAGAGAATTGGCCCACAAGTTTATAAATGTATTAGAGAATTGACCCGTTAGTATGTAATATAGTATTTTAGCTTTTAATTTTTATGTACAATTTTTTAAAATTTTATAATTTTTTCTCTCACTTTTTCAAAGTACAAGTATATTTTAACAAAAAGTTTTCAACAAAAGACTAAAATTGTTTAATTTTAGTATACTTTAATACAACTTTAACAAGAAATTTTAAGCAAAAAATTAAATAAGCGGTACTTAAATAAACAGAAATTCGTCTGCTTAGCCTAAACTTATTTACAAAACAATTTGGTGAGCAACCATTCTCTATGGCATTAAATAAAGAATAAAGACCTATAAATTCTAGAGCTCCAGAAGAAGAGATATCCATTTTTTGGTAAAGACTTATGGGCGCCGACAAGAAAGTGGATTTTTGATGGATTATTTTGTGCATTCATTAACTCATTTGATAAGGCCATGAAAAGGAGAAGAACTTTCAACTAATCATTACCGAATAAACTAAATTGATGTAGTCTTCGTTCTGACTTTTGCATTTGAAAGAATGACTACTTCGCATACAGGGATTCTTGTTAGGGTGTGAAAATTTTGAGGAAGTCTTCCTTCTGACTTTTGCTTATGAAAGAAGAACTTCTTCACATACAGGGATTCTTATTAAGGTGTGAAAATTTGAGGAAGCCTTCCTTCTGACTTTTGCACTTTTGCTTATGAACAATGGAAAAAAGCTGAGAATAGTCTTTTATAACTTAAAGTTTGGTTTACTTTCAGTACTTTTTTAAATGAATATCTCTTATTATTTTAAATATACATTGGCAAGTTGTTGTGAGTTTTAATCTGCACATTTTATTTAGTTAGTAGGTAATATGATAGTTTCTCAGTAAAAAAAAATGTCTAGTTAAAAAAGTACTGGAAGTAAGCTAACCCTATAAACTAACCCTATAAACTATGGTAAATGTTAACAAATATTCTGAGAGCATTGATTTAAGAACTGTTATAGGAAAGTTTTTATGAAAAATTAAAGAAAATAATTAATATTTTGATAACTTTTTCTATCTTTCATAAAAGTAGTATCAAGATTTTTCTGAATTGGTTTATTAACATTTGCCCTAAGGGTACTGGTTAACATGACCAATAAAGAATACCTACATCATGTTTCTTATTAAGATGGATTTGGATTGTTTTTGTTTAACATCAATTTTGAAAAAAATGAATAAAGAAAATTATAATAAAAAGTTAAATCTAGACACACGACTACAATATACAATTTTTTTTTTTTTTTTTTTGCAACTTATTAGGTGACACACTGTTAGTTGATAAAAAATAAAAGTGATATTAATAGTTTTTTTTTTTTTTTTTTTGAGAAAAAATAGTTTTTTTTTTCTTTCTAGATGAATAAAAATAAGCACATGGTAATACTAAATATATGAATGGAAATGCCCACGTAGTTATACTAAATATATTATCCCACAGCTGGAATTCATTCCCTCCCTTGCTCCCTCAAGTCTGGCAGACTGGCACCAACTCGTCCAAATGGTGTAATGGTAAATGACACTAATAGTTGATCTATATAAAGGTAATTATTCACAAATCTCAACTTATTACATCAAAAAGTTTCCAAAAAGTTTGGTGTAATTAATTTAAGTCATCCACCAATATGATTTGACTTATCTTCTTAACAAAAAATTATTAGGTTCATGGGAGGACTGTAAAAGTGATCCTCATTGATCCTTCCAATCAATAAAATACTAACAGTCATGCAAATGTGACATCACTTTGTGATTTATTACTGTGTTTTCTTATGCTGATTTGCAAGCTGACTCACACACTTGCATAGATGGCATTATTTTGTTTTTTCATACTAATAATTTCTTCTTGACAAAGCAACATTGCATTATCAAATGTTATGATGCACACTTCAACACTTTGGCACCATCATATGTTTGACAAAAGTATAAACCACCCCATCCACCTCCTTTGTCTTACATAAATTAGATAATAATTTTTTTAGTGAAAACCAAAGTGCACATATATATATATAAACTATAATATATATTATCTTATTCTTAGCACAAAGTGTTATTTTGGTCATTGCCAAATACAAAAGCCCGGGAAAAGAAAACCCGGAATGGAACAAATATAACTAACACAACCCATTCTTTCTTTGAAAGTGTCAGCCTCAACCAAAGTAGTAATATATCAAAAACATAAATATAAAAAAAAATTTGTACACGACAAATGATAAAGCTCCAAATACAGAAAAATAGAACGACTTTCAGTTCTATGAATCTCTTCCAATTCTATCAATTAACTTCATGGCTGTGATATTTCTTCAGCCATTTTCAATCCTAGTTTTCTTCTGTGTGTATTTTTTCATTCCATTCTCTCATTGCCAATACGGTTCTCCACAAAACATTGAAACTTTCTTTCCATATGATCTATCTCCTTCCCCACAACCAGATTTTCCCACCACCCCATCAAGCGTTCCTCCATTGCCACCACTTCCGTCATCACCAGCGCCGCCACCACAAAACTCATCATCCACAAGAAATAAGATTGTGAGGGCTGTAGCTATCACGGTAGCCGGGACACTGGTTCTGTCTGTGCTTCTCTTCTTTATAATCCATAGGCGTGTCGCCGCAAAGCGCAAAAGAGAGGAAGATATTAAAACTAATTTGGATCATGGTCAGCAGCCTGCAGCAGGGGCAGGCAATGAAGTGAAAGATTTTGATGGGAATCTTAAAGGTTACATTGTGGATGAAGATGGTTTGGATGTGCTTTATTGGAGGAAACTTGAAGGGAAAAGCTCCAAGAAAGGTTTCAAGAAAGAGGCATTGCATAATTCAAGGAATGAAGAACAAGAAGAAGGGGTAGAAATAAATGAACGTCGACAAAGAAAGTCTGAACCTATACAAGAAGTTCCTCTTCTCCGAGGAAAGTCTTCAACTTCCCAGGTCATACTTGTAGAAGAAGTAAACGATTCGGATGATGATTCAGATCAAATTAGTCCTTCTTATCCTCGTCCTGTTGTGTTTGCAATCAAGGATGATGTAAAGCCAGAAGATTTGATTCAAATATCGACTCCACCCCCATCTCCTTCCCCACCATCCTCACCTAAACCGCTTCCCCTAGATGCAAAAAGCCCTGCACGGCCTCCTCCGCCGCCGCCTCCTCCACCAATCCCAGCGAATAAGAATCTTGCAACACCACCACCACCACCGCCTCCACTTAAGGCAGGTGGTTTGAAATCATCATCTAACGTGCCCCCGGCTCCTAATGCCAAGCCGGGTTACAATAAATCAGGAGAGTCTTCATCTGGGACAGGAAATGGTCATGTCAAAATGAAGCCTTTGCATTGGGATAAGGTGAACACCAACACAGATCATTCCATGGTGTGGGACAAAATTGATGGTGGTTCTTTTAGGTAATTGTAATTTGCATTTCCGGATTTCAGATGAGTTATGTTATATATACACACACGCACACAATAATCTTTGGTTGGTTTTTTTGCTGATTCTTAATGGTTTCGATTTGGAACTTTCAGGTTTGATGGAGATCTTATGGAAGCCCTCTTTGGCTATGTTGCCACCAGCCGGAACTCGCCTCAACGAAACAATAATTCAATGGATGGAAGCTCACAAGTGGTTATCCTTGATCCTAAGAAGTCCCAAAACATTGCAATTGTTGTGAAATCTTTGGCCATTTCTCAAGAAGAATTTCTTGATGCGCTTATTGAGGGCCAAGGCCTAAATGCAGACGCTATTGAAAAGCTGGCCAGAGTTGCCCCAACTGAGGAAGAACAATCAAAAATTCTAGAATTTGATGGAGACCCCAGAAGACTGGCTGCTGCTGAATCCTTCCTTTACCGCCTCCTGAAAGCTGTTCCATCGAGTTTTACTCGTCTTAATGCTATGCTTTTCAGATTGAATTATGACTCAGAGATTCTAAACCTGAAGGAATCTATACAAACACTTGAATTGGGTTGCAAGGAACTTAGAACACGAGGGCTATTTATGAAACTTCTAGAGGCAATCCTCAAGGCTGGCAATCGTATGAATGCTGGTACTACCCGAGGGAATGCTGAAGCCTTCAACCTTAATGCTCTTCGGAAGCTCTCCGATGTTAAAAGCATAGATGGAAAAACTACTTTACTCCATTTTGTTGTGGAAGAAGTAATCCGGTCTGAGGGAAAACGGTGTGTTCTGAATAGGGATCGTAGCATGGGTCGTAACATGAGTCGTAGTAGCAGCCATAGCAGCACCAGCAGTACGAGCTCAAATTCTGAGAGTTTAACAATGGAGGAAAGAGAGAAGGAATTTAAAATTCTGGGATTACCAATGGTAGGAGGCCTCAGTTCCGAGTTCTCTAATGTAAAGAAAGCAGCCAGTATAGATTACGACACCTTTGCTGGCACAATCTCGGCTCTCACAGCCCATACAGCAGAAATTAAAGCACTTGTGTCCCAATGTGGCAATGATAGAAGTGGAGGGGGGTTTGTGAGAGAGATGAAAGGTTTTCTTGAAGCAGCTGAGGAAGAACTAAAGGTGCTGAGAGAGGAACAAACAATGGTAATGAAGCTTGTACAGAAAACAACAGAATATTATCAATCAGGAGCTTCAAAGGACAAAGGAGCACCCCCACTTCAACTATTTGTTATAGTTAAAAATTTTCTTGATATGGTTGATAAGGCATGCATTGAAATTGCTAGAAACCTGCAGAAGAAGAAGTCAGCAACTACTGTGGGACCATCATCACCACATTCAAGGATCTCTGTGAGGTTCCCAAACTTGCCTGAAAATTTCATGTCTGAGAAGTCAAGAGGCAGTTCTAGTGAATTAGATGATTTTTAAATTAGGCCTTCATCAGTAAAGGATTTTTTTTTTCAAATTTTTTTTTTGGGTATAGGTATAGTAGCAGGATTTCGTTGTATATAGATGTAATTCAAAGCACATGATACGAATTGTGAAATGAATAGCCTGATTCTTTTTATTTTTTCAGTAGAACTGATTCATCTTTTACTGCATCAAATTGTTTTCCAAATCCTTCAGTCACTGGAAGGCTAGAGGTTTTATGAACTCAAAACATTAAGAGATGTAATGAAGATCAGGGAAACTTTAAAGACTACTAAAAGTGTAATGTACTAAAAGAGCAAATTAGGAAACAAGCAGAGTTGCTTGGAGATAATTTTACAGAACCTATGGTTGCATGGCACAAGTGTAAGTCTAGTTTCTCTTTGTACCACTTGATTGAAAATGCAGTACTTACATGCAATTTAGATATACTCTTTCTTGCTGTTGTTATTTACTTATTTGGTAAAAGTGTCATTCGTTAAAAGGTAAGAATTATTTACCAAGGATCGTTTGTAGGATCTTAATTTCTAGAATCTTTGATCCATGAAATCACGTCCTGGAATTATAAAATTACAGCATTTGATTCATTAGTCACATTCCCATTAGATTCCATAAGTTATGGTTGGTTCATAACATTGCCAGGATTAGGAATAATACTATATTTATCATGAACTTCCCAAAATATTTCCTACATATAACATTTCGACTCTTGGAAGGAATGATGAAATTTGATTGAATTAACTAATCAACAACTTATAATCACCAAGGAATGAGACTCAAAAGACTCTTTGGATGTTCAAAAGAAAAAATAAGACTGTTGGATGAGTTGAGATTTCTTTAACAAATGGACTCTCTCTTCATCCAGCTCAACTTTTAAAATTCAGTAACCAAAAATATAAGGCTAACTAGAGGCCAATCACAACCGTCCATTTCTCAGCAACTACATTGGTAGCCAACTCCACTGATCTAAAAAACACCTTCAACCCATTGATCTTTGAACTGACCCCCAAAAAAATAAATAAATAAACCTACCACTTCCCACATTCCCTGGGTTTCCAACAAGTATTTTATTTCAATGACATTGGTGGTCATTGAGAAGCAACGACATCTGTGCAGAGATTGAGTCATGCAAGAGTCCATATCAAAGAGCTATCTACAGCTCAAATCCATTAGGAGCACCAGGTAAATTAATCTCCATATGCCTATATACGTTAGAAAGAAAATAACAGGAAACTCTACATCAAGTTGTCATTTAAAATAAATGGTAGAAAATAAAATGATTTAGAGAGAAAAACATAGTAGAATCAAGGATTTATGCGGTTTGGCTTGATGGCTTACATCCACAACTGAAAGTTCTTCAGTGATTATTGTTTTACAAATTATTTACCCCATGTTTGTAACTACTAATTCCAACTACTTTCCCCTCTATTCTCATCTTCCTTTGTTATGAACATACGCTAATATTGACTTATGAGAATCACTTGATTGGACTAAAATAGAAAGACGATAGATATTCTTTTAATTTTAGTTAATCAAGAATATCAACATTTACTAAATGTGATATTCATAATAAGAATACAAAAAAGTGTGACAGTACAAACACACTAAAAGTTGACTTATAAGAACCAATGATTGGACTAAAATAGAAACACAATAAATATTCTTTTGATTTTTTAGTTAATCAAGAATATCAACATTTGCCAAATGTGATATTCATAACAAAAAGTGTGACTGGAAGATTTGTATTCATAATACACTAACACCATTAACGCCGGCAGGTCCTGCATTATGAAAAAAATTTCACTGGCAGGTCCTGTGCTTAACTCATTTGTTTTTTTTTTTTTTTTTCGTTTTTTTATTCTTTTAAGCTATATTAAAATTCACATATTAATACAGTACATCAAAAGTTTATACATAATACATGGATGTCCACTGTATGACATCTTACAAAAGTTGAGCACACAAAAAGGTGGGAGGATCAAAACAAACACACTTGGACTTTGATAGGTCTCCGCCTTTGGTTGCCAATGACTCTCTGCAAGAGTTAGCTTCCTGATGTATATGGCGAACCTTAGCTCGCCATGCTCTAGAAAGTAGTCTCCTGCAATCATTCACAAGTATGGAAATCTGTGGAGGGTACAAAACCCCCATGGATAATGTTGAGGAAACTTGCAAACAAACATTAAACCCTCCTGGTCTGTGGGAGCTCATGTGATAGAATTTGAGGGCATGATGGAAGTTGGAATGGACAATCTCTGCTCAAGGGAGTTAATTCATTATATTCTTACTTTTTGTGCTTCCCAACTAAGCATCAAAAACTTGTAAATTTCTTGGTTTATAGGAATTTGAATAACTCAATTGCTTATGCCTTTGATTCCCACTAAATGAAAATTTTATTCTAAAGACGAAAAATAAAATGACATTGAGAAATTCAATAGAAGGTTTGGTCACTCCACAATATAAAATCTTAATCAAACCATAATGGTTCACCTAGGCCCGATTATTATTAGAAACAGACATCATAGTTTCAACTTTCAGCTTTCAACAAAATAACCAAGTGCCAGAACACATATAGAATGGCAACCAACCACAAGAATTAAATTAATTCTAACTGTCCAACAATTTACATACCTTTTGTTTGCTTTATCTATATTTGGTTTGAGACTAAGGGTAACAATTTGCCATGTAATCTAGCAGAGCCCCAACCTCTTCCATATCTCCTACACATTATTAATAAGGGGTTCTCTTCTAGCCATTCAGATGTGCAGTCTGCGCCTCATCAGTGACTATTTGCTTTTAGCTGAATAGATGTATTATGGCACAAGTCCCGTGGAGAAGCAATTCCTTCATTTGTATCTTCTTCTTCTACAAAAGGATTATCTTCCAAACCAGATATGTTTCTTACAAGATGATGCATGAGTCCCGAACAAAGAACATGGTTCACCGATGAGTCTCATTCTTGGAAACTTCCTGCATAATTGGATTTATATTACTACAGAATTAAATTCCATGGGAGGAAAAATTAACTACTCCATTAATAACTTCACGTATGCAGCCTTAACTCATTAAACAGAGAGAAGTTCTCATGGTGCATATGCAATTTTGTCTTCGCCCAAACACAAAATAAAAACCCTCTCAAACCCCCTCTTATAGTTAATGATTTATGAAGCTCTTCGGTATTACCATAACCTTGTTCTTAATTAACTGAAAATACGGAAAACTCTTGACTTGTTGATCTAAATGCCAGGGAACCAAAAGCTGGTTGATTAGGTTTGGGAACTCATTCAGTAAAAGACAATAAGTTGTGCATTTCCTGTAGGAATAACAAAGGGGGTGAAAAGGCTAAAACAACGGTGCTTTGGGCTCCTAACATAAAAATTATCTTCCAAATGAACCATTTTGGCCTCTCCCAAAATGGGGAAGACAAAACATGGGGCCTTATCTTGTCTCAAATGTCACTTGTTTTGAGTTTTGAAGGGGGAAAAATGGAACTTATTTCAATCTTGAATATTAATAACGTAGCCAAAAGCAAAATTTTAAGTGGAAGGTAGAAACAATTCTTCAATGGTTCTATGAATGCTGCTACTAAGAATCAAGGAACATTTCTAAGAGGGCCAGATGGGTGATGCTGCCAAAGGATTGACAGGGTTATCAACCCGTATATACTCCCATGCCTCTAGACCCCTTAACAAATGCACCAAATTTTAGACAAAATAATGCAAAAAGTTGTCACAAACAGTGAGAAATTATCACAGTGATTGTGGCCCACTTAATGTGATGCCAGCTTGACAGAATAATTTTAACAGCAAAGCAGGACAGCCATGGACCTCACCACTTTAGTCTCAGCAAAACATATTGTGTAAGCTGCCTTAAGAGTTAAAAGTTAAGTTGTACATTATGTAACTATACATGGTGTCCCCTATTTAGATCATTCTTTCTAACAGATTGCAAACAAGGAAGGACACAGAGATGTGATATACCTTATCTGAAGTGCTTTTTGACATTTTTGGTCCCCGATAAAAGCTTGGCATGGGTGTAGCTTTGAAGTTAAGACTCTGTCTTAACTTTCTGATTTCTGCCTCTTTTTGCTCCTGTGTCAAGCATAGGCAGTTCAGACATGCCATTTGTGTAGACTGAATAAAGCAATCTTCTGATGAACTAAAGACGATATTGTTTGAGGACATCTTTGAAACTGTATTATTCATTATGAGAATGTGCAGCTATAGAACAAACTATGATGGAAAGGGAATGATATGCCCTTTTTAAAGAGAACTATTAAAGTAAGTGTACCTTTGATTTTGATTGAAGGCGTGTCTTCTCTACCTCTTTAGCGTTAGACTTTTCCTCCAATTGCTTTAAAAACTAAAAGTAACCAAATATGAGGTCAGTAGAAGACAACATTGAAACTTCATCAAGATATCAAAAGAAATTATGTGCCTGCATAATAGAGATTTTCTTTGAGGGCAGGGGAGGGATCATGTTGGTTTTAACGGGTACCTCCTTTCTTTTTTCTGCCCTTCCATCACTTTTCAAGCCAAAAGAAGAAGGGGCCGCCTTAACACTTCTTTTATCTGCACCGCCTGCTTTGAGTGACCTAATCCAACACAGCAATTCAATATTGAACTTTCCATAATAATGGATCAAAGATTTCAAAAATTAATTGAGCAGCCCTAATAATTTCATTAATGCAAAACAAATCAGGGGACTATAATTGGGTGATTTACATAACAGCAGGTTAGAGGCATTCAAAAGCATTCTTTCAGAATTGTTTCTTTATTGAATTGGAATGGATTGGTCAATCTGATGAATTATTTTTCACATTATGCTTAGTACATTTAGACCTTTGTTAAAAGGAAATTTATGTACATTGATATGAACCAAAGCCGTGCCACACGTAGATCAATGTTGGACAGACAAGAAACAAAATTTTAATAGAAAGGAGATGATTAGAGTGAGGACATTGAGATAATTGAATTAAAAGACAAAAATGGATAGAATTGAATCTCCTTGTTTTGGTGAGGAAGTGGTGACCTACAGTTAAGACTGGACAATCAATATAATTGGACACTACCAATCACATATAAAATATAAGAAACTCTTCAGATCTCACCCCCTATTCCACTTGCACTACCCTCCTTGTTCTGTTTTTGTTTAGGTTAGATAAAATAATTGGTTCAAATCAAAAACTAATGAACTATGACATAGTGATAGTAAACATATAGAACCAAACAGTGTTAAAATTCAAGTATCACATGGATTTAAGCCAAAATAAACTACATTACATGATTACATGCACAGCAGTATGCAATGGCAAATAGTGTGGAGCCAAAACATTACCCTCCATTCTCTTTTTGTGAAGTCATAGAAGTGGAAACCATTGGTTCTGTCCCCTTTGTAGCCACCTATTCAAAAAAAGAAAGTTCCACAAAATGAAAACCTGATTCTACATAAGCCAATTTCAACTTTTTATCAGTAAAGACAAGAGTAGTTGCTTAAAGGTTTCTTCTTTTTATGGTATGGTAAAATGTTTGTTCTTTTAGGCAAATGTTATAAACCTGTTTAGGTACTGGAGATCTCTCATCACCGGAAGATTTCGGTTGGTTGTAATTCTTTTGAAATGACTTGAATGCTCGTTTGACAATGTCCTTGTCCCCCATTTCCTCCATAATTAAGGATTTTCGATTCGTTGTAAGCGAAGCTTGATCAGAATTTGTAGGACCCAAGCTAAAGGAAATGTGCAGGGATTTAGGAGCAACTTTCTTACTTTCAACAATAGAAGGATTTTTCCTCGTTGGTAAAGATGAATCATTTCCCTTCTTTGTTGAAGATCTTGTTGCGGATAATGCTGTGGAAGTTGGTGCAGCCTTTGACACTTTAGGAGTGCTAATATGTGATGCTTTAGTTACAGGTGATGCTGGTTTCTTATTTAGCCTTGCCACATTTCTCTCCCTATTCAATGGAGTAACCTGTACAAACGAAATCAAGAAAACTATGAGCCACCGGATACAAAATAAAAACCAAAGTGTATAAGCATTTAAAGTCTGCCAATAAAGATCAATTAGTTAAAGAAATAAATCATTTCACCTTCTTAGAGTCCTTTAGACGGTCCAACTTCGCCTTTTGCTCCTTAACTTTTGGATCATTTCCTATCTTAGCATTCAAATTGTGCAGAACTTCCTTTATGTCTCTAGATTCAAGCAAAGCAGCTTCTTCTTCTTCTTCTTCTTTTACCACAACAGCAACAGAAACTTCCTTTATGTCTTGAAATTCAACCACAGCAGTGTCTTCTTCTTCTTCTTCTTTTACTAAATGGGTCAATTCTGGTTTGCTTGACCTGGGGCTATCTACTGAGTCACCATTTTCTTCTTTCACTCCCTCAGCTAATGAACTTTGATCTTCTATTCTGATTGGAGTGTCCTCCTTCAGATCCTCCGCATGGGCCCTAATCACCTCACTGACCAGGTTGGTTTCTTGCTTAACAACTTCTTCTGTGGAACCGTGGCTATTAGATGCATTGAATTCAGAACCAGCACCACTATCATTACTAGTCAGATCTCCAACATTTAGATTCTCTGGCCTCAACTGATCATTTTCAATCCGGTTATCTTGATCCATTACCTCAGCTTTGCGAGCAGCGATCTTCTTGTAATGGGCATCGAAGTAGGCTGCTTTTTTAGCTACTGATCCAGGTGTTGCACACTTCTCAACTTCTTCTAAGTACTTATTGGAGGAGAAAGCTGACCATTTCTCCCAAGACAGTGAATCATTATCAAACCTACCAAAAGAAACAGACACATCCATACCAGGTTTTGAGGCAGCTGTGATTGTCTCTCCCATCTGTGCATAAAACAGAAAAAAACACCAAAACCCAATCTTATTTTCAAGCTAAAGCACACAATGACAACTCAAAACAACAACAAAAAGTTGGGAAATTTAGGTAATTACAGATAGTTAACCAATCAATTAAAACAGATGGGTCACTTCTTAGAGATTTGAAGACAAATTAGGTGTACTACAAGTCTACTACCTTATCTTCAACTCTAGAAACATCAGCTATTGATTCCCCCATCTTAGTGTCAGGGTTGAATTACCAATGAGCTACCACACAAAAACACAAAACTGTATATACCATAGCTTGTGACTTTCAATCTATTCACTAGATCTCGCTGAAAGACCAAAGAGTAAGCAGAATCACTATGGACTCATGGACTATGGAGACAAAAAAAAGAAGACTCTGTAAAAAATTGTAAGCAGTGAAGTGTAATAAAGAAAAGATGACGTGTCCATGTGTTGTGTCCTAGATTTCTGGTTTTTTAATTCATTTTTTTCAATGACACAATTATCACTACCACCTTTTCCAGTAATGACAGCCTTGTCTGCTTCTGGGACTTCTGGAAGGTCCTAAATGATAGATCCAATCAACAACAACAACCAAACTGTATGAAAAAAGAGAGAGAGAGAACAAAGTTTCAGATAACCCATTATGATGATGGCAGATTTTTTTATTTTTGATTGTTTTTAAGGATAAGCATTTGAAACTTATCTAAACTGAAAACTGATACTACTAGATTTCCTTTTTAGGTGAACATTAATAGAATCAAGAATAATAATAAGGTACTATTTCTAGTTTAGATGAAAAGTTAAACCTTTTCGTAACAAAAAGAGAAAAGATAGTGTTTACACTTTACACTACCAAATCTTTTAATGAGGACATTAAGATTTAGTTGGGTCAATAATGGTGGTTCAATACTTATCAAAAAAAAATAATGGTGGTTCAACAAATTAAAAGTTGAAGCATTGAATAAACTAAGACATCACAACCATTTTTTTAACAATTTTCTATGCAACCAATTTTCATTCATACGCTTCAGATTTCTTATTTTTAGGGCTTCAGAGAGAGACTTGACTTTGAATAACCACTAGACATTTATCAGACCAGCCATGAAAATAGTTTAAAACTTTAAAAATAGATAATAATTAGATGGTATGAAAGGCCCACTTTAGAAAAAGCAGTGTACTAGAGAGTGTTTGTGGGTGTGTGTAAAGTTACATGTCTCTCAAATAAATTTTCAAGCCTGCTAAGGCCCTGTCTGGACCCCTACTATTGAAATGTTTAGACAAAACGACATGTCAATATTATTGTAAAAAAGATATCCTAACTGAAGAAAACGACATTGTATTAATTGTGGATGAGCTCCTACCTAGTCACTGTATAAAGGCCTTATTATTTGATAGGAAGAAGAATAATGGAGTAATGAATAAAATTGCCAAATCACCTATATAGTATATTTTCTTTATTCATTTCATTTCATTTCATTTTAGATACATTAAAAATGGTGGCTTAGATAGAAGATAATTACTCTTTTGAGAAAAACTTGGGTCTAGTATTCACTTGCATTGAATTCGTTACGATTATACATAAAATTCATCATGATGTGTCTACTTTTAGTCATGTATTTTCATCTTAATAGATCCAATGCACTAGTCCCAAGTCAAGTCCTACTTAGTCTACAAATTAAAGAAAATATCAATCTGTCGGTAAGCAAAAACAACTTGCTTGATAGCCTCGCTTCCATTCCATGCATGTTTTAGCTTGTCCCAACCAAACCTCGTCCAAGTTCTTCCATTTTTTAACTCACTTTTCCTCACTACCAAAATGGACTCAAAAGATGACCAATACAAAGGAGGTTATGCTGATCAAGATCCTTGGGCATTGGTGGAAGGGTCGCAATCATATGGGCCTAGCCCAAGCAGCTAATTAGAGTTATAGAAGCGAATTAGACCACAACATATAAAAATTAATAAAACAAATCATATGTTTCCATGAATTATCCTAAACCAATCAACATCATCAACTTGAGTGGGCTTTTACTTACCAAATCAAATACTCTTAACTTGCCTTGCATTTTTCTTCTCTAATGCTCTTAAGCTACTCAAACATTTCCCTACCATAAACTTTTCACTAAACATCACTCTTCAACATTTGGTATATATATAGCTTGATACTCTTGTGCTGGTTAAAAATCATATCCCCAGAGCTGAATGTTTTCTTGTTTCATTTCAATGGAAACCAATTGGTCCCTTTTGCTCCAAATATTCTTCTGCCTAGCTCTTTTATTGGGCCAGGCCACACCCGATCCCGATCCGCTTCAAGATTATTGCGTTGCAGATAACCAAAGCCCACTCTTCATCAATGGTGTACCATGTATTGACCCAAATAAAGCGAAACCTTTCCATTTCACCACATCAGTTCTGTCCAAGCCCGCTAGCACTAACACCAGCCAACTTGGGTTCAATGTCAGAGCGATCAACACCGTCGATTTACCTGGGCTCAACACCTTGGGCCTGACCATGTCCCGAATTGACATAGCTCGGAAAGGCTCCGTCCCACCACATTCACACCCACGGGCCTCGGAAGTAACCATTTGCCTCAAAGGCCAACTTCTAGTGGGCTTTGTGGACACCTCTAATCGTCTCTATCAACAAACATTGCGGCCCGGTGACTTGTTTGTGTTCCCAAAGGGTCTGCTTCATTTTCTCTACAATCTAGACTCAAGGGTCCCGGTCCTATTGGTGTCTGGGTTCAGTAGCCAAAAACCAGGGACTCAATTTGCATCATTGGCCGCACTCAAATCAATTCCTGATATTCCTGATGAGGTATTGAAGAATGCGTTCAAAATTACCAACCAAGATGTCATCAGGATTCGAAGGAACCTTGGAGGGTGATTATACTTACTTTTTGGAATAAAGGGTTTGCTCACAATTATTTATTCTTGGAATGTATGCTTGCTTGTGCTGGTGGCATTGATAACCTCTCTTTTTTCCATGTAAATAGACTACTCAACGACCATATTGTGATCCTTTCATTTTTTTTGCTTGTACCATATTGACACACTGTGAATTTGTGATCCTATTTTTTAAGTAATACTTTCATGATTCATGAATATGAAAGTATGACAATAAATGAAGGCAAAATGGACGGAATTGAATGCATTGCATTTTGTAGCAAAAAAATCATGGCAGTGAGGGCTTCTGGGTTTTGGTTTTGCTGGCAAAGGAGATGTGTCTAGAAAGCAAAGCGTCATCTATAGACCGAGTAATTTCACCAAACACTTGGCGTAGTTTATAAAATTGAAAGGTCTCTCCACATTTCAAAGAACGCAATCTTCATAATAAATTCTGGTAAATCTTCAACTAGAAAAAAAAAAATCTGGTAAATTTTAATCATAAATTTCCAGATCTTGTTATACGGGTCTTGCCTTTTTTTTTAGTAATGTTTAGTTAAATGAACTGTTGGGCATGTGACCAATGGCAAAATGGCCCACATCAAAAACTTGATCAGGTAAATCCCCTGTGAGTAAGCGACCAAATTAAAAATAATAATAATAATATAAACATTAACCCTCAAGATGGGCAGACTTATTATTGCACCAAATGTTGTTTTGTCTTATATTAATCTCTCTAAAACAGTGACATTTTGAAAAGGTGATAAGGGGATATTGAATTGAACTCGTCCACTTGGAAAGTTAGTAAAGCAAAATGAAATACGAATGCTTAAAATCTTTTGTCAACAAGCTAGAATTCTATGAGCACCTATGAATATGACGGGAATGTTTCTCTTCTGTTTTCTTTATTTTTTTCTTCATATTAAAGGTAATAAAAAAAAAGGTTGAAAATGAAACCTGGCCACTAATCAGCTTCAATTTTTACCATCTGGCATGACACGTATTAAAACAAAGTTGTCACTCATTGGGAACTTGAAAGGAACAAACATGGAATTACCTACCAAAATTCAAAGAAATAAACGTCATAGACTTAATTGACCTGGAAAAAAACAAAGAAAGTTTCGCCAAAGCACTAAAGCCCTGGAAGAATCCAAGGTTGTTCAAAAAATAAATTAAAAATACAAAGAAGAGCTACGTGTCAGGCTCTCTGAGCCCCATGAAACAAACACACACACACCTTGCAGGACTAGTTTATTTCTTCTGCTCAACTTTCCCATTATGTTTTTCACTTTTTTTACCTTGAATCACTGCGAATCTGTGAACAAATTCAATCATAACCTGTAAAATTGATTGACCCAGCTTTTCCTTTACTCTCTTCTTTTGTCTTTTAAGTAAAAGAGGGAAAAGTAAACAACACAGCAACTAAAAGCTTTGTCCATATGTCATTGGGCAAACAAAAAATATCACTAAAGTTCAGAACCATTCGACCATCACAGTAAATTTAACACATAATTGAAAAACTTGAATGATACAACAAAACAACAAATAAAAAAGAACAAACTCTGACTGCCATTTCCCAATTTTTCTTCTCTATAATCTTTCCACAGTCCCATAATACTGATAATAGTCCATTACAACACATTGAAAGAAATCAACCCACCAAAAATTGTTCCAAAGAATTGGAACACCCATGAATTAAAATCAAGAATTAAAACCAAGAAGAAAAAAAAAACCCCACCAAACCCTTCTCTATTAAAAATCAATCTATGTACAAAGTATGAAAGAATCTTTCAACAATGTAACAAAAAATAGAAACAAAGAATAATCATAAAAAATAGCCCGAATACCCAGCCAACGTCGTAGTAGTAGATGACCCAGAACCAGACCCGAGTCGTTGACGATCTTTACCGTGAATGAAAAGATCGTACGGCTCCCAAAGCCTGTCAACCTCACAGGGCTTCTTGATATCAAGTCTCACCCATGGCTTCCCTTTCCCACTCCAATGTAACAAACTAACCGGACCGGGATGCAACGACCTACAACTACCTCGTACATTGTCGCCTCCGAGCCCGTGTTGGTTCCACCTATGGTGTATGGGCTCCACGTGTCCCGCGAAGACCAACAAAAACGGCGGCAACGAGCCCAGCTCGTAGATCCTCTTCTTTCTCTGCACTTCCATCCAGTTCTCAATTCTCTTCCTGTAGTTCCCTTCTCGCCACTTCACCAAATCCATGACCATGACCCCGGTGTTGAAGTAGCACGGGTTCCGGGTCGAGAATACCCGGGAGAGAACCGGGTCGGACCAGAACGGGTCCGTGAAGTACTTGGTGAAATTCGCGTGGCAGTACTCGGGGGCCCCGATGACACGCGTCGAGGTCAGGTTGGTCTCCCAGAGCTTGACGATGTCGTCGACCACGACCACGTCGGAGTCGAGGTAAATCACGCGGTCAACGCAGGAATCGAGAATGTCTCCGAGGTAGTTCCGGGCGTAGTTCAGCGGGTTCTCGAGGGCCTGTCGGATCGAGGAGGAGATTAGGTTTATCACCGTGTCTTCGCGGAAGATGTAGACCTTGAAGTTGAGGGAAGGGAACGTGGATCGTACGAGTTGGGTCAGGACCCGGGGACTCGCCGGGTCGAACTCGGCCGACACGAAGTGGAAGAACACGTGCTCCGGACACGACGCGTGTCGCAGGACCGAGTGAACCGCCGCCATGGACCCGCGTAGGTACTCCGAGTCCAGCGTCATCGCTATGTGGATAAACGACGCGTCGCACGAGGACACGTAGGACTCCTTGTTCTTCATCAGCGGGCACTCTTTCCCGTTACGGTAGTCCGGCGCTTCGGCAAACCGCGACAACCCATCAAGCCCAAGCCCATCTCCGCGAAACGACCGTATACAGAGACAAAACGGCGGCAAAAGAAGCGACACGAGAAGAAACAAAACGACGACGCTTAATCTGAAAGGAAGCATTACCGGGTTTTCTGGGTTTTTTTTTTTTTTTTTCCTTGTGGGTTCTTGAAAAAGAAGAAGAAGAAGAAGAAGAAAGAGATGGGTTTTGGAGATTGGGGATAATGAAGTGTAAGGCTATAATAAATTTCTTTCTGCTTCTTCTTCTTCTTTGTTGTACATTACTAACAAAAAAATCAATACGCGGTTTTGCTTTCCCTGTGAAAGATAAAGAGAGAGAGAAAAGTGGGGACTGAGTTTTATTTCTCTTTGAAAGAGAGAGAGAAATTTATTGCGTATTTATATGGGGTTTTCACTAGGCTAGAGAGGCTCTCTTAACTCTGAACTGTCCCTTTCTGTCTTTTTCCTCTCTCTCTCTCTCTGAGTTTTCTTTTATGCGGAAAAAGTCCCATTGGTGAAACCGCTTGTATGGTAATTGGTAAAGGAAGGAATAGTTTTCTTTCTTTGTTCTTTGTTCTTTGTTCCTAATCTTTTTCTTTTTCAATTTTTTGGGTTTTTCTTTTTTCTGGGTTCGGATTTTTTTTTTTTTGGTTATTATTAGGGGTGTAGAATGGATTTTATTAAAACGCGTTTGAATTTTAGGGGGATTAGTATTAGAGCAACACGTAATTTGGCTAACGAAAAGTTTGAATTTTTGTGATCATAACTCATAACGTATTTACGCGCTTTTGTAATTCATGACTACAGGGAGATTTGACCAAATTACCTGGACGTAACAAATTTTATAACTGTTTGACCGAGAAATTGTTGGCCATAAGTAAAATTTAGATCAAAATTAATAAAAAATTGTCAACTTAATTTGATTAAAAAAATGAATTTTTCTTTTTTTGGGTATTTATAGCATTATTTGGTGTCTAGATACATGCAGCTTAAGTGAGTATAATTCATGCCTTTTAATTTCAATTCATTCAAGATATATTTGTTTATTTGCTTTAGTTACGCAAAATTTGCAAATAGGCATGCATTGTACCATTTTAGGAAAAGAATCATCTTCATTTTCAATACCAATGGATTCATTTTATGGTTTAAATGAAAAAACAATACGTATTTTGAAAAAAAAAAAAATTTAAATGTTAATTGGCTGTCAAAGTAAGCCAGATTTTAACTTATCCAAACACAGATTTAATTATGATTTTAGCTAGAAAATGCTGCCTTTTGTTTTTTTGTGATAAAATGCTGGCTTTTATTGGACTTGCCAGAGCACACATAATTAACCATAATTTTAGTTTACTAGAGGAATAAAAATTGCTAAAACCGATTCAATTAGTATTTAAAAATAATGTAAGCAATAACTCAAAGTTATTCATTCATAAGTCATAAATTACTATTGCGCAATTGAGTTATTATGCCATATGTTTAATCCCTTTTTTCTCCCTCTGAATAGGGCCTTATGTAAAATCAATATCAAAGCTGAGTATCCCTTATGAAAAAGAAAATAAAAATTTGAGGTGCATTAACTTAAACTTATTTTTAATGAGAGATCCTTAGTGACTAAGTAAACACTCCTCCAATTCCCTCATTAATTTTAACAATGGATTTTAAATAGTTTTAGGAACTTGAGCAGCATTGTTTAAATAAGAAGGTATACCTGTGCACTATTTATTGTAATTAGTTAGCCATTCATATAACTTGCCAACTTCTGACCACAAACAAATAACAATGAACTTTATTTTATAATAAAGCATTAAAGAATTAGAGAAGTCTAGAGCATGTTTATTCCGTAAGAAATATTGAATTTAGAGTTAGGTGAGGATTGCTTCTACAAGAAATCTGAAAATAAACAATATAAAGTGTAGGTACAAAACAATATAAGTACAGGTACACACTAAAAAAAAAAATTACCATTTTTTTCACAATTAATGACTTGGGCATGTTACCATTAACTCAAGGACTGTTTGGATACCACTTATTTACTAAAAACTGAAAACACTGTACTAAAATAATTTTTAAAATCGTGAATAGTGCTGTATGACCCAAAAATGCATGGATATGCGCATTTTGCTGAGTTTGGTGGTCACATAAATAGTGCCATGAGAAAAAAAGCCAAACCCCAAACGCATCAATGGCAATGCTATCCAAACATACACTCAATGTCTGCTTGGATATTGCTTATTGCTATCCAAACCAAGCCTCAACATTGCATCACATAAATTAAAAATAATGTTTTCGTTAGGCTCATGCAAAAGCAATGTTAATTAAAAACTTAAAAGTTTTGTAGTATTACATTTTTTTATAAAAAGAATCATAATTTAAAACTTTAAATTCTTTCTCAAAAAATAAAAATCCTTATCAAAATTAAACAAAAACACCTTAAGAAATTCTGAAAAGAAAAAGTCTAAAAACTATTTATTGTAAAGTTTTTTAGTCTAAAAACATGCTATGAAGTGGTGGGCCCGTTTATGAAGTCAAATCAATGCTTTTTACGCACTAATAATAGCTAATAACAATTTATTATGACGATATGCTATGAAGCGATGGGCTTGCTTATGTGATCAAATAAATACGATATGTAGACCAATAACAACTAATAACAACCTACCATTTAATATTTATTATAAAAGAGCTGTAAAAGTTTGGTGGACATCACTTCTCTCAAGGGCTTTTATCCCAATTTATTGAGATGATGTCATGATATTACGGGAACAACAGAATTAAAAATAGAATTAAAAATCCATATAAAAATAAATGTTTACTAATCATATAACTTGTAATCTGTCATTTTAATAAGTTATAAAATTAATTTTCTTCATGTAAAGCCTTATAGTTTAGCTATCAATATATAAATTAAAAAAAAAAAACTAATCCTAAACAAAATTATTGTAAAAATAACTGTGCTCATAATATTAGTGAAAAAATTAAATAAATAAAAAAACTCAAAGTGAGCAATAGTGAGGTGGTTGGTAACTCCGCAATTATGGAAAGAAACACAGTTTACTGGTGACACGCTGTAAATGAAGTGCCTGGTCATATACATATACAATGCATGCGGTGAGCACAGCATGGGCGAGGCAATCAGTTCCTTTTTTTTTTTTTTTTTTTTTTTTCTTTGATGTTTGGAACAAACAAAGAATAGTAGCAAAGTACCAAAGGAAGTAATATTCTTTCCCTCCAGTAATGAAATGCCAGCTGTGTCCAATTGAAGACAGCTGTGATCTAATTGTGATTGACGTTGACGGCTGAGTCTGGCAAAGCGAAGCGATGAGTCTGGCAAAGCCTCAGAAACTCTCTACATCATTGGTTGTTTCCCGACTCCCATGTGATCACGTGCTCCCCTATTCCCATTCCCATTAAAACTTGAATTAGGGTCCGTTTGTTTTGGCTTCAAACGGTTTCCGGAAATTATTTTCCGGAAAATTGGGTGTTTGGCTGTTCAGGAAAATTTGGTCAAACTGAAAACCATTTCCGGTTGACCGAAAATAAGGCCAAAAATGGGTGAAATTGATTTCCGGCCTTATTTTCACTTCAAATCAAATTTTCCGGAAAAGAGAGAAAGGAGCACGAAGAGAGAGCTTCGACCCAGAGAGAGCACAAACCGGCGCTCCAAGCCCAGAGCCCATCGCCGGCGACCTTCGAACCACGAACCCACCAGTCGCACCGCGTCGGCGAGACCCACGAGTCGCGCCATCGCACCTCGTCGTCACGCCTCCTCGATCGCGCCATCGCACATCGTCGACCAGTCGATCGCGCCATCACCTCCTCGATCGCATCGCGCCATCGCCTCCTCGATCGCATCGCGCCATCGCACGTCGTCGACCAGTCGATCGCGCCATCGCCTCCTCGATCGCGCCATCGCACGTCGTCGTCTCCTCGATCGCGTCGTCTCCTCGATCGCGCCATCGCCTCCAAGCCCAGAGCCCATCGCGATCGCGCCATCACACCCATCGCCTCCACGCTCTCTCTTCCTCGATCTCTCAGATTTTTTCTTTTTTTTTATTTGATTGTTGTTGTTGTTGTTTTTTTAATTTGATTATTGTTGTTGTTTTTTTTTTATTGAACTGATTGTTGTTGTTGTTGTTTTTTTTTTATTGAACTGATTGTTGTTGTTGTTGTTGTTGTTGCTGCCGGAGTTTGGTTGTGTTGTTGCCGGAATTTGCTGCCGGAAAATAGCATTTTCCTAATAGAACCAAACGCATAAAAATATTTTCCACAACAATTTTCATAATTCAACCAAACACTTAAAAATATTTTCCTTTTCCGGAAAATAACATTTCCGGAAAATATGTATTTTACGGAAAACGTTTTACACGAAACAAACACAGCCTAAATACCAAACTTTTGTGTATGTATTTTCAAACACAACGGCTCTCTACGTATTTACTGTAGAATTTCAAACTATTGCAGGCTTGTATGGATACTGCTTATTTTGTTAAAATAAAAAAATTATTGTTAAAAATATTATAAATAAAGGTAAAAGTTAATTAAAATAATAAATTATTATCTATGAATAACGCCAAAAAGTGAAATGACTCCCATAAATAGTAACAAAAATAAATAGTGAAATAATTTTATTTTTTCATTCTTACCCAAGCGCACGTTTGCTTAGAACTTAGAATAATTTCTCAGGGCCATAAACTATTGGTAATTACCGACCCATAAGTCTATGTAATGTTGTGTACAAGATAGTTTCCAAGATCATAGTTGACAGAATCAGACCTTTTTTAGACCAACTCATCTCTCCTTGTCAGGCAGCCTTTGTTCCAGGGCGAAAAGGGGTGGATAATGCGATCATTGTTCAGGAGATAATTCACACTATGGGGAAAGCTAGGGATAAATGTGGTTATATGGCCCTAAAGATCGATTGAGAGAAGGCATACGACAAACTTGAGTGGAGCTTCATTAAGGGTATGTTGAGTAGGTATAATTTTCCTGAAATCTCATGGAGCTTATTATGAGTTGCATATCCTCAGTGTCGACCTCTCTGTTGTTTAATAGGGGGAGTCTCGAATCCTTTCAGCCTTCGAGAGGCATAAGGCAGGGGGACCCTCTATCCCCGTCGATTTTTATTTTATGTATGGATTTCTTGGGTTAACTCATTCAAGAAAAATGTGAGGATAAAGTTTGGTGTCCAGTTAAAGCCTCGAGGAGTGGTCCAGCTTTCTCCCACCTCTTCTTCGCCAATGATTTAGTGCTCTTTGCTAAAGCAAATGCAGAGAATTGTATGGCTATAAGGGAGGCTCTTGATACCTTTTGCAGTCTTTCTGGGAAAACAGTGAGTGAAGCTAAATCTAGGGTCTATTTTTTCCCGAATGTAAACCAAGATAATAAGGAGGCTTTTAGTGACATTCTTGGTTTCCATCAGATGGAGTGCTTGGGGAAGTACTTAGGGTTTCCCATTAAGCACAGTGGAGGCAACAATCAGGATTTTGGGTTTGTATTGGATAGAGTGAAAAGCAAGCTTGCAGGTTGGAAAGCTAGCCTTTTATCCATGGTAGAAAGGGAAGTGTTGATTCAAGCTTCCTCATCAGCAATTCCGGCTTATGTAATGCAAAGTAATTTACTGCCAAATAAGATTTTGGATGGTATTGATAGGGTGAATAGAAATTTCTTGTGGGGGTCAGTTGATAACAAGAGGAAAATGCATTAGGTGGGTTGGAATAAGGTTACCAAACCCAAAGAAGAAGGGGGGTTGGGACTTCAAACAGCTAAAGGTAGGAATACAGCCCTCCTCGTCAAGCTAAATTGGAAGTTCCATATAAAGGATAAGGCTCATTGGGCGAAGGTTTTAAGGCTAAAATACTGCATTCACCAGAGGCTGAATTCGAGAAATGTGGATAAGCTTCCTAGTTCAAGGCCGTGGAAAGGTTTGTTGAAAGGGGAAGAAACCTATAGGAAAGGGACTAAATGGCTGCCAGGATTCAAAAGCAAAATGGCCTTTTGGTATGACAACTGGTCTAACCTGGGTCCCTTGAGAAACATCATTCATGGACCTTTGACTCTAGAATCGTCCAATCTGAAAATTAAGGATGTGGCGGATTACATAGGCAGTTGGAATTGGTCTTTAATTCAAATGGATCTTCCTGAGGAGATCATTAGTGAGCTTAAAGCCACCCCCATTATGCTCTCTATTAGATTGGAAGATAAGTTGGTATGGAAGTGTTCTCCTAAAGGTGCTTTTGATCTTAAAAGTACTTATGGGTTAGCCACCAAGGCCAGTAGGGTCATTCCTTTCAAAGGGAGCTGGATTTGGAAGTTGAAAATTTTGCCAAGAATTCAAGCTTTTGTGTGGAAATGTATGCATCACAGCATAGGGGTTAACCTATGCCTTTTGGCAAGAGGAATGCAATTTGAGGCTAATTGTCCCCGTTGTCACAGAGAAGAGGAGTCTATTATGCATGCTCTGTGAGATTGTCCCTTGAGTAAACGTGTTTGGAATCAACTTGGGAGGCGGACTACAGATTCCTTTTTCTTCACCCAAAACTTGCATGATTGGTTGAACACCAATGCTACCTCGGGGCAACGGCACACATCTGGTCAGATTTCTTCGAATATTGTGTTTCTTTTTGGAATTTGGCTGATTTGGAAAGGCAGGAATCAGCTCCTTTTCAACAATAAGAGCCAGAATCCTAACTTGGCAAATGAAATTGTAGACCGTGCATCAGAGTACCAGTTCTATGCAATTAATCCTATAGGAAAAAAAAGAATGGTTTTGAAGAGCATCAAATGGGAAAAACTGGGGTATGGTTGGTTAACTTTGAATACGGATGGCTCGGTAGCAGGAAATTTTGGGGTAGCTGGAGGAGGAGGCTTGACAAGGGAGACTAATGGTGAGTGGGTCACGGGCTATGCTAGAAGGATTGGGAAAACTTCTAGCTTACTGGCAGAATTATGGGCTCTCCGTGATGGGCTTCAACTTTGCTTACAAATCCAAGCCCAAGCTGTGATTATTGAACTGGATTCGAAAATTATTGTGGATGCTTTTAATTTGCAAGTATTCTCAAACACTATTCTCTCTTCTATTAAGGATGATTGCAGGCACATGATTACCTGGATTCCCTAAACTCGTGTTAGGCATATTTACAGAGAGGCCAACAGATGTACAGATTTTTTAGCTAAAGTAGGCACCTCTTTGGAGGGTGATTTTATTGTTTTTCATAGTCCGCCTGTGGACTTAGTTAGTTTTTTGGAGGCTGATGCCAATGGGCTGCATGTAAACAGGCTCTGTCTTGATCCCTTCTTTGCTGTTTAGTTTATTTATATACAATTCAAGTTTACCAAAAAAAAAGAATAATTTCTCTATATAATTTTTTTTTTTTAAAAAAACTTAGAATAATTCTCATAAATAAATAAACCGTTAAATTACAAATTACACCCCTAAAATTTCAAGAAGTGCTACATCCACGATATATTCACAACAAATCCTAGTTGGCAGATTGTTACAGTTTTTAAATTTAAATCCACCATTGAAATTATTATTTTACCCACTAGTAACAGTAAGTAACAATCTGACACATAAGATTTGTCATGAGAATGTTGTAGACATAACATTTCTCTTTTTATTATGTCTTGTCATTTTTAATTATTGAGTAATGCTAGCGATACAAATTTTTTTACAAATTGATGATGTAGTGAGAAGTTATTAATAAAAAAATAAATAAAAAGTAATATTAATAATAGATCTAAAGTCATGCTAGCGATACAAACTTTTTTACAAATTTTTTTACAAATAGCTAATGTAATAAGTGATTATTAATAAATAAATAAAAAGTAATGTTAATGGTGAGCCTAGATAAAAACTAATACTATGAAGTTGCTTACGTCAACATTTTGTAAAAATATTGTAAAATAGTTTGTGACTGTAGCATTACTCTTAATTATTTAAATATTTTAGATTACAAAAATGATATGACATCATTTTATTGGACAAACTAAATACGCGTGACATCTTTATTTGGCACTTAACATAAAAATAATATAAATGAAAAGTTGCTTATACAAACAAAATAAAACTTCATGTGATAAAATCTAAATACGATATAGTTTGCAATTCAATCAAACTTAAAACAATTCTCATAAACAATTTTTTTTTAACAAAAAACTTAGAATAATTATTCCTTATCAATTATCATCAAATTAAAAACACTAATTTATAGCTGAACAGTCCCTCTCAAACTCAGTCAATTGTGCACCCCCAGAAATTTAATATCAGTTGTACATATTAGAAATCAATTGACATATATACTTCAATTCATAAAAACAATCTCATAACTTATGATTTTGAATCACTTAGGCAATTAGTAACTATTAAAAGTTTAAAACTTGCATTGCATATAGTATATACCTTCTTTTCTTTTCTTTTCGCTGAGAGTATATAGTATAGAGTCCAAATCTTCTATCCCACTCTTCTTACTCTACTATATACTCCACAAATTTAAATAATTGAAATAATAGAAGGCATAAATTTTGCATTTAATAAAGTAGATGAACATGTAGCATGTTTTTATTTGTAGAGTATATAGTGAAGCAAAAAGAGTGGGATAGAAGATTTGGACTCGTTTAGTATATACCATTTTATCTGTATTTCAATTGCTTTGAATTATGATGCTACACAACCCAACAGCTCAAATTCAATATATTTATTGTAGAATTTCAAACTGTTACGTTTGGTTAAAACTTTAGAATGATTTGTTCTTTATCATCAAATTAAAAACATTAAAAAAAAAAAAATTGTAAGCCACGTTTATTAGATCTAAGTCTCTTTTAGCTAGAACTCTTTCTTAACTTAAATCTTAATTAGCTTCCCCTCAAAAAAAAAAAATAATAATAATAATAATAATTAGTTGAACAGTCTCTCTCTCTCACTCTTGTCAATTTTGCACCCCCCGAAAAATTTAATATCAGCTGCATATATCAGAAATCAATTGACAGATATACTTCAACTAATTAATAAAATATAAACAAGGATTTTGTTAACAATTTAACATCTTATGATTTTGAATCACTCAGGAAACTTTTTTTGAATAAAAAAAAAATCACTTTCTAAAATCTAAAAATGATTAAAGATTAAGGACTATAGTCAATACTTTTTTTTTCCAGGATGTAATCAATACTATTTAAAACTCCAAAATACCATAACCATTGAAAATGTCATGGTCAATGACTTTTTATCTTTTGCTATTAGCTTTGCACATATTTAACAACAATAACTTATAGTATAAACTCCCAAATTGTCAATAGTTTCTAACAACTAGTAATAAGGACCTTTGTTTCTCCAAAAAAAAAAAAAAAAAAGTAATAAGGACCTTTATGTGGAGAATCTTGTAAAAGAAGAGAACCATACTTGGAATTCTTCTTCCCTACTTATTATAGTAATTGAAAATATTGAGTTATATAATAATAATAATAATAATAATAGAGATTAAATTGTATAAGGATGTGGTGTAAAACCTATGTTTTACTCTTCCAATCCCAACATGTCACATCATCTTATCACATATTTAAGAATAAACACAATCACACTCAATCAATTCTAATAGCCATATATAAATTCAACCAAATTGGGAATTTATTGAAATGTTATTAAGTGTAGTAAGATGTAAAAAATTTTAAGTAAAGTGCTAACGTGACAATCACTTATTGGATGTGTTAAACATGGGTTTTACACTCCATAATTATAGAATTTAATCTCATAATAATAATAATAATAATAAAATTTTAAAAAAAAAATCACCCCAAAAGTTTAGGCTAATATTAGGTATTACCACAACTTTTTAAAAATATATAATTTGCTCCCTAAGCACAAATAATACTTAACATCGTTTAAAAAAGTTCAATGCTCCTCCAAATCGACTGCTTCCTCTTCCAATTGCTTGTTTTAATTACTCAAGTTTAACAATAATTGAATTACAACAATTATATGTACAATGAAGTGTATAGGTAACCAATAACTGATAAAAGAACAACCAAATATTTGGGAGGTAGGGGCAAGCAAGAATAGGGCAATTTCCACCTAGTGTTAAGTAATTAAAGTTTGTGCTTAGAAAATGTTGTGGATATAATATTTATCTTTTTATTATGACATGTCATTTTTAATTATTGATTAATGCTAGCGATACAAACTTTTCTACAAATTTTTTTTACAAATTACTGATATAGTGAATGATTATTAATAAATAAAAGAAAATAATGTTAATGATGAGTCTATATAAAAACCCATAAGAAGTTGGTCACATCAATATTTTGTAAAATAATTTGTATTTGTAACATTACTCTTAATTATTTAATTATTTTAGGTTACAAAAATGATGTGACAACATTTTATTGGACAAACTAAACACGCATGACAAGTTTATCTAAAACTTAACAAAAAATATAAATGAAAGGCTACTGATACAAACAGAATAAAACTTCATGTGGTAAAATCCAAACACTCTCAAACTGTATGGTGTAATTTGCAATTCAATCAACTTTATATGATTCCCATAAACATATTTTTTATTAAAAACAAAAACTTAGAATAATTATTCCTTATCAATTATCATCAAATTAAAAAAACTAATTTATAGCTGAACAGTCTCTCTCAAACTCTGTCAATTATGTACCCCCAGAAAAATTTAATATCAGTTGTACATATCAGAAATCAATTGATAGATATACTTCAATTAAAATAAAAAAAAATAAAAAAAAATCTCATATCTTATGATTTTGAATCACTCAGGCAATTTGTAACTATTAAAAGTTTAAAACTTGCATTGTATATAGTATATACCTTTTTTTTTTGCTGAGAGTATATATATATATATATATATATCCTTTTATATGTATTCAATTGCTTTGAATTACGGTGCTACACAACACAACAGCTCAAATTCAATATATTTATTACAGAATTTCAACCTATTACGTTTGGTTAAAACTTTAGAATGATTTGTTCGTTATCATCAAATTAAAAACATTAATTAAAATTTTTTTTTTGTAAGCCTGATTTATTAAATCTGAAGTCTCTTTTAGCTAGAACTCTTTCTTAATTCAAATCTTAATTAGCTGAACAGTCTCCCTCTCTCACTCTTGTCAATTATGCACCCCCCAGGAAAATTTAATATCAGCTGTATATATCAGAAACCAATTGACAGATATACTTCAACTAATTAATAAAATATAAACAAGGATTTTGTTAACAGTTTAGGGCCCATATAGTAAGAGATTTCTAGTAACGTTGTTTGTATTTTTTGAAAATATATATGGGTGAAAAAGTGTGTGAAAAAGTGTGTAATGTTATTTAAATACTGAAGACTGTTATTTAAACAACAGTAACAATAAGGCCTTTAACATCTTATGATTTTGAATCACTCAGGAATCTTTTTTAATAAAATAATATTAAAAAAAATCACTTTCTAAATTCTAATAATGATTAGAGATTAAAACAACGTTTGGATAGCGGCTGCATTTTCAGCTCTTTTTTTTTTTTTTTTTAATTTATACTGAGAAGCACTCCATCACGTCTGTCATTGGGTCCCGTGCACAGTGCACGGGACCCACTACCTCTTGACTAGCAAAATAAGCGGTGGACAGTGCTTTTCAGTGAGTCCCGTGCATTGTTCATGGGACCCACAAACCTCTTTTTTCACACAAACTTTCATTAAAAATGGGTCTCACGACACTATTCACACATTTAAAAATTATTTTGCTACAGTGTTTTCAGTTTTCAGCAAAATAAGCAGTATCCAAACACACCCTAAGAACAATAGTCATTACTTTTTTTTTTTCAAGATGGAATCAAATACTATTTAAAACTCCAAAATACCATAACCATTGAAAATGTCATGGTCAATGACTTTTTATCTTTTTTCTATTAGCTTTGCACACATTTAACAACATTAACTTCTAGTATAAACTCCCAAATTGTCTATAGTTTCTAACAACTAGTAATAAGGACCTTTGTGCGGAGAATCTTGGAATTCTTCTTCCCTACTTATTTTAGTAATTGAAAATATTGAGTTATATAATAATAATAATAATAATAGATTAAAAAAATCACCACAAAGGTTTAGGCTAATATTAGGTATTATTGAGACTTTTCAAAAATATATAATTTACGCTCTAAGCACAAATAATATTTAACATCGTTTAAAAAAGTTCAATGCTCCTCCAAGTCAATTGCTTCCTCTTCCAATTGCTTGTTTTAATTGCTCAAGTTTAACAATAATTGTATTACAACAATTATATGTACAATGAAGTGTAACCAATAACTGATAAAAGAACAACCAAATATTTGGGAGGTAGGGGCAAGTAGGAGTAGGGAAATTTCGACCTTAGTGTTAAATAAAGTTTGTGCTTAAGGATTAGACTAGATATTTTTAAAAAGTTTAGGTAGTACCTAATATTAGTCCAACCTTAAGGGTGGTTTTGTATTTTATCCTAATAATAATAAGTAGAATAAGAAAATTGATTTTTTTACACTTTTTTTTAAAATTCTTTTATAGAATATAAACAGAACAAAATATCACACTATTTTCACAACAAACTACTTAAAATAAAATAAAATAAGATTTTATTGGAATCTAAGGTAACTCAAAATAAGAATATTATGAAAAAATATTGTGAAATTTTATTATATTCTTCTACTTTCTCTAAATTATATATATATAAGTAGTACAAAATAGTTAAGTTGAAGTTTACGCATTTGCATTTTGTTGACTTGAAAGAAAGTCATGCACTTGGTTGAGTGCACCCTAAGATTTGAAGACTTCAGCAGTTCACATCTCCCTTTGTTCGTTATTGGCCAAAAGGAGTGAACTTTCCTTCTCCAACAATCAACAAATTCGTTAATAGAATCATTGGTTCAATAATTTGATTCTAATCTATTGACTCACTTTTATAAGTCTATTAAAAAAATAAAGATAAAACCTGACGTATGTTGCTTGCGTTTATACGTGTCAAACAAAAGTTAGTGTTGGAAAAAGAAAATTAGAACTAATTTTCCATGCTTAACACGTCTCTTTCTTTTTCTTCTCCCCCCCCCCCCCCCCCCCCCCACCCCTTTTTTTTTTCTTTTTAATGTTGCTGTTAGTTCCACTTAAAAAAAAAAAAAAAAAAAAAAAAAAAAAAGTGTTTGGTAAGAGTGTTTAAACAATAATATTTAGTGGTTAAACACCATAATACGTATTTTTATAATGCTTCTTAATGCACACGTATTTTCATAATACTTATATCATAACACGTATTTCAATAATACTTCTTAACGCACACGTATTTTCATAATATTTAAATCATGATACTATAAATCTCTAACTAAATATGACATTTTTTGTATTTTTATATAGTTGTCATTATCTATTTGTAATTTTTTTTATAAAAATATTTTAAATATTTTAAACTAAATGACAAAGCTCAACCCATTGCATTGTATTAGTTATTGACCCACACAACTACCCTCATCCATGAATAAATAATGTACTAAGGGTATGTTTTGTAGACTGTAATAGGCACTGTAATATAATAATTATTCCTATAGTTTAGTTATTTAGTAGTTTAATTATGTTTTTATTATATGAAATAGCCATTTCTTATGAATAGCTATTCTTTAAAATAAGGAATAACGATTCATCTCTACAAAGGTTGTAATAGCTATTTCTTAGTAGGTGTATTAATTTCTATAATTAATATATTTTCAAATAAATAAACTTTCCATATGCACATAACAATTATGAAAATAAAAAATCATAAAAAAAAAAACTAATCTTTCTTTCAAATTTAAAAATATTATTTTTTAGGAAATATAATTATATGAGTAAAATATTTCCTAAAATATATCTTATGTTTGATTTAAAATGCTTTTATTATATTGTCTTCAAGGTTCTATTATTATGTTGTCACCAAACAAATAAATAGAAATACGTATTGCATTATAATATCTTTTATTCCTTGTAATACCAATTCCTATTTGTACATAATTACCATTACAGTTTACTAAACGTGCTCTAAATATCTACTTAACTAGTCAAATGCTTGAAATATCACTAACTTTACTTTATTATTATTATTATTTTTTATCATGAATCTCTAACTTTGTAACAAAAATTTATTATAACATAATATAACACATGCACATGTAACAAATCCTTTGTATTTTCTAATTATTAAATTATATAAAATCAAATTATATTTATACTATACACGCACATATTCACACAAATAACATTATAACAAAAAATAACAAATAATGCACATAACCAGTATCAGACAAACACACACACATAATATAAATTTATAATAAAGAGAGACTCACAAATATTTACTCTTTATTTCTTTATTCTTAGAGTCGAAGATTACGAGATAGGTAGATAAAGAAGAGAGATGAGACGAGACTCGTGAAAATGATATCAAAGAGAGAAGGTGAAAGTGATTTGTGTTATTGTTTGATTTTGGGATGGGTTGATCTGTAATCAGGGGTGCAAAAATAATTATAAGTGTGTGTGTGTGTGTGTGTGTGTGTATGAGCATGAGCAATAACATACTTTGCTATGATAGTAGGATCAAGTTGTGGCGTACCGTGACAATCTTCATTACGCTTACTTCAAATCATCCAGCTAGTTGTGAAGAATATTAAAATCTTTTGATCATTTAAATTTTTTACTATTTGTTCTACCACATTCACAAAGGATAAATTTGAGCAATGAACTAGGAAATCATGTCATATTTACATAAAATGGTAAATTCTTAACACTTAATTAAATTTGTTAATAAATTAAATTGGGACCAACCCATATATGAGCTTCTTTTAACACCAAAATATTGATTTTTAAGCATAGATTTTCAGTATCGGGTGGTCTCCTCCTCTTGGCTACATAGTATTTGTGTTTTCACATTGGGGTTGGCTTTTCTTTCTTAGATTTAGTTTTCCCTTTAAGTGGTGTTGGTGTATTTGAAATAAGTCCGGTTGTAATGGTATTTGTTAGACAGTATAGGAATTGTTTTCAATTTGTAATGCTATTCCTCTTTAGATCTTGGATTGGTTTTGGCGGTAATTTTTCTATGAGATTTTGATCTCTTCTAACATATACTCTTTATTTTATTTTTTCTATAATTATTTGTTTTAAAAATACAATTCTTCAATATATATTTTTATGGGTCAAAGTTTCTCTTTAATATACATGTTTAAGGGATTATTCTTCTGAGTCACTATAACTGTATAAAAGTAGGTTCAAACCCAATTTCCCTTCTAATCGATTGAACCCTGATAA
Source organism: Quercus ilex subsp. ballota (assembly GCA_032727855.1). Lineage (NCBI taxonomy): Eukaryota > Viridiplantae > Streptophyta > Magnoliopsida > Fagales > Fagaceae > Quercus > Quercus ilex. Next base: position 65,683,644 of record CM064910.1, read on the forward strand.
GGGGTGTCGCATGCAGTAACTTCCAAGCAAAAACTATAACTTTATTATGCTATTTTCAATTTCATAATCACACTCCACCACTCATTTGAACTAACAACCCACTATTCTTGCCTCATCAAGTCATCAATTCTTTCAGTTATTGTGCTAGTAGCTCTAGAATCTTTTGGGGGTCTACCTATATGATAACGAATGGAATACACGGTTGTTACCAATTCATTATGAACCATTTATACAATCCATAATTCTGATGCTAATGTCTTGGGTTGATAACGTATTTACTTCTCATAAATAGGGAATGATAGGTAAATTCATTAGTTCTAAAACTAGTGAAAATGTGTGTATTTTGTTTTAAGAAAAAAAAAAGTTAACTGATGCCGTAAAGACATTGCTTTAGGATTTATTTTTAGAAACTCTTTTTGGGAAAAAATTAATTAATTTTTTGATAGATTTTTATATTTCTCATGAAAGTGATATCAAAATTTTCTTTAAATGATTCTTTAATAAATTTCCTAAAGACACCTATTAACAAGACTTTCAGATTAAATAATCATTTGAATATGTGAGCTAAAAACTTATAATAAAAAAATGGGCCCTAATTTTGGGTTAATGCCAAACAGATTCAAGACTTTTCAAAACTGATTAATTTGGTTCCTAAACCAACTTAGTCTCTAAAAACTATTAGGCTGGTTAGTCTTCTTTCTTTTTTTTCTTTTTTTTTCAATTATCTTAAAGACTAAGTTGGCTTTAGGGTTCAAATTAGTCAGTTTTGAAAATTCGTAGATATAGTTGGTATTAACCCAAATCTCAACAAATGTTGACCGAATTTACCCTTAAAATGTTCAAAGTTGTTATTGAATATTTTACTCAGCTTAAGAATGAAACATAAACAAAAGATGATAGAGATGCTTTGCACCCTGAGAGGGGTTTATTAAAAATAAGAACCAGCAGAGGCCAATGGCAATAAATTTTTGTTCTTTTCTGAACAGCTCTTGTGAAAGCGGAACAAAAATATACTAGTGGAGTCAAGTGAAAATAATTGAAAGTAATAAATTGGAATTGGGTGGAAGATTCCGAGACCGAGCACCAACCAACTTGCAATAAATTAACAATGAAAAAGTGAAAAAAGTTTATTTCTTCTAGGGCCACGTTTGGCAAGCTATTAATCTATTTTATAAACCGAAAGTCTTTCAAAGTTCCAACAAGCTGAAACCCGATTCATCACTCTGAAATATGCTCAAAAAATATATGTATATTATACAGTGTTCAGATTCACTGCACCCCAGTGCAATATAAAATGAAACTGATCAGAATGTCTGTTTTAGTTTTCAGAATCCATGATAACTTATAATTTGATGGTTTAGGATTGGTCTTCGAAAAACCATAGTGACACATCCAAACCAGCATTCAAGTTTACAACAAGCTTATTTATCAATTTGTGATTGATGTATCAAATCCAATTTGTCGCTATGTATCGCCCATGGTTTTATGTACAAGTGTTAGTACTTTTTGGTGTTTTTAATATATATATATATATATATATATATTCATGATTCAAATAACTATAATTAAAAACAAAAAAAAAAACAAAAAATTTAGTAAGACAAAAATTTATACTAATTTTTTTTAGCTGTTTAAATGACATACTTATGATTTTTTTAGGGTAAATTTTCTTAACTGAGATTTGAGTTAATGTCAATCAGGTTCAAGATACTTCAAAAATTACTAATTTAGCCCCTAAAACTTAGTTCCTAAAAGCTGTTAAATTAGTTAGTTATTTTTCTCAATTATCTTAAGGATTAAGTTGACTTTAGTGATCAAATTGGTAAGTTTTGAAAAGTACTACACTTGATTTGCATTAGTTCAAATCTTAGAACATGTGAATGAAATTTACAATTTTTTTAAAATTACATATTATGATTTATATATAATAAAAAACAAAATTGATGTTAGAAAAGTGTTTTATTTTATTTTTTTTGGTAATAGAAAAAGTGTCAAAGTTTGTGTATTTCTTGTCTTACTAAAAAATGTGACCCTTATCAAAAAAAAAAAAAAAATGTGACGCAGTTTAGGGCGAACAAATCCAGAAGGTACTGCACGTGTGGATAAAAAGTGCAGGTAATTTTGCACTTAAGTGGAAATTTTCAAGGGCATATCTACAATAAGGTCCATAATAAATAAATAAATAAATAAGATTAGTTGTTGTGTTGTGTGTCATAGATTCGTAGGGGTTATTGAAAGGTAAGAAGTTGGCAAAGTAGGTGTGTCAGTGTTGTGTATATATTGGGCTTTGGCTGCTGCATTAATATTTTTGCAATGCAATGCAATGAAATGAAATGAAAAAATTGCATAGGATACTCTGACACTTATGCAAAACGCAGTAAACAAAGCACCAGAACCCATGTCATGCATGTATGGTGCAAGCTAGAGTCGGACGGTGCCTCTTGTCCACATGTGACTCTTATGTTTTTCTTTTTTTTGAATAAATCCAAGCTGTGTGTTAAAAACAAGTACGGAGTGAAGTAAGGCCCACATTGCAGTGTGTAACACGTGGTCTATGGGGTTGGTATGTAGGGCCTACCCACTTATTTTGAGTCCTACAGGAAACATCGTAGACAGACTAGAGAGACCGTAGACCTAGAAAACAAAGATGAAATATAAGTCTATTTGTCTCTCATGTTCTTTTAGCACAATGCACCTTCTCACAACTTTCGTAACTGCAATTAATAACAATCACAAGTGTGAGATTTGCGCAAATGATAATCGGGTTCAAGATTTTTTTTTTTTTTAAATTGACTAATTTAATTGTAGAACGATTGCTTATTTTTCTCTTATTGTTATTAAGGATTGAATTTGTTAGTTTTGAAAAGTAGATTTAGACTAATGCTAATCGGGTTCAAGAATTTTTCAAAATTGACCAACTAAGTCTATAAAACGTTGCTAATTTTTCTCTAACTGTTGCTCATTTTTCTCTTATGGTTTATCAAGTTGGTCAGTTTTGGAAAGTTTTAGACTTAATGAGCATTAGTCCAAATATTAATTAGAAGTGTTTTGTCTACAATATTTTCGTAACAAATTTTAGACAACAAGTTACTACTTGCTATTACAGGTGGATAGTGGATAAAAAAGTAATTTTAATAATGAATTCAAAGTAACAGCTGTAACAATCTGCTATAATTTGTTGTGAAAATTTGTAAACGTATTACTTCATTTTATCTTTCCTTTTCCATATAATATAATAAGAATTAATTTGAGTCATTTCTATTTTATATTTATATAAGATAATTATAGAATAACTCATCAAATTGTGGCAAAATGTGTGTACATACTTTCTCTCTGTCTATTGCCTCATTTGAGTACTTCAATTCGCCCGTGAAACAAGCGTGCTTCCTGTTGTTATTTTTGTTTTGTTTTTCGACAAGTTACATGTGATCTTTGACACCGCTAAGCTTTTAATCTTTTATACAACGCACCGAAAAGAGACCGTGAATTAGGCGCATGCTCGTTCATTTTTACTAAAAAAAAGAATTAGGAGTGCTAGCTATGTTGTCATGCCTGTATTTGTTGTACTCGTTGCAATTTGCTATTCGGTGAACGAAGTTCTTTGACACTTCTTTGACGTCAGCATTACTTTGCTTTTACCAAATTGCATTACAATTTTAAGTTCAAAGAAAAATAAATTTAAAGGTACAAATTTTTTCATAATTTGTGTTCCAACGGTTGACAACGTAACATATTGGGATTAATACATAATAAAATTGGTGTTTGGTATTGAAGATAAACTTTTGTGACAGTAATATTATTTTAATCACTACTTGTCATTTTAGTAAATTATAATACATATTGTAAAATTTTGTGTAAATTTCTGTAATATATAATCTAAGATTTTTCAAAATTGATCAATTTAGTCTTTAAAGCCAACTTTTAGTCTCGACAGTTTAGAAACATAACTGATTGACCTAACAACAAATAATAATTAATTAACTTGGACCCTTTATGTATTTATCCCTCCATTGCTCTTTAAAGAAAGTGTTCTACTCTATGTGTTGGGTACAACAAATAAAGGTTATGAGTTTCAAGTGCATGTGAAGACAAAAAGATTGGGTTAACTCAGTTGTTTGGCTGGAAAGAAAAGGACACATACGCTTGATAAGCAACGTAACAACGATAAAGCATGTGCCAGAGATTCTCACCTTACCTATTAGTACATTGTATCCTCTTGGCACTGAATATAAATGGAAAATTTCGGGTAAGCTGCTGGAGACAGAAAGAAAGCATTGGAATTGAAAGTCGCATGACTTAGTGATAAGATATAAAAAGATCGCAACAGCATGTTGGGTACCATAAAAAAATAACTTAATAATTATTCGCAATAGAATACAAATAGGTTTTTTTATATCATAATAAAGAAGAGAATGAGAGGAGGATGATGAACCAGCGAGAAGAGTACCAAGAAGAGAATCCAGGGCATAGTTCCTCTAAAAGGAACAATTCACAAAAATAGAAAATGCTATAAAAATACCTTACCAAACTTGTTTTCAAGAACTGATTTCAAGTAATTATTCATAAAAATAAGAAAAACGCTACGTCCACGTCATTTTTACAATACATTCACATTAAATCTTAGGTGGCAGATTGTTACTGGTTACAAGCTATTATTGTGAGTAAGAAAATAATTTCAATAATGAATTCAAATTACTTATAACAACTTGCTATTTAGAATTTGTTGTGAAAATATAACGTACATAGCACTTCACTAAAAATAAACCTATTTTGAGATAACATCAAAATAATGTGTTTGAAAATTTTTTTTATTTATTATAATTTTGGAAAAACCAAACAATTAAAACATACCTTTTTTTTTTTTTAGGACCAATAAAACATACTTATATAAGTTTTATTTGTAATGATCTGAAAACAATTTCTAAAAGTTATTTTCAAACACAACCAAACTCCATCAGTCCATCACAGTGTCTTCTCAAACTGAAACTCCTAGGCTAATAGGATGTCCATGGCGATGTGCACAACGAAACACAATTTATATTTATATATATATAAACCACAATGCGTTCAAGCTTCCATTCTATAAGAGCATTTACAGCAGTGAAACTAAAATTTTAGCTATTTAGCTACACAAAAAGTCTTTTTATCTATTTTACCTACGCACATACTGCACCAGTGGATCTATTTTAGTTTTCAACACAATAAAATAATATAAATATCACAATAAAATAATATATCCCACTACCCACAAAAACATCTACAGCACCAACTACCACCACCACCAGCCACAACCACCATTCTACTTTGGCAACCACAACACAACATAGAAAAAAAAAAAAAAAAAAAAAACAAAACAAAACATAATCAAGGAACAAGCTACTGCCAAAGCCAAAATACACAAAACCCACTACCAAAACCAAAATCATCCACCACCACCACCACCACAGCCAAAATCCACAAACCCACTGTCAAAATCATCCACCACCACCACAGCCACCAAACCCATATGAAAATACATAAAAAAAAAAATAATAATAATAATAAAAAAACCCTCAATCACAACAAAGAGAATGGAGAGATGGGCGGCAACGGTGGCTTGAGACTGAGGCGGATGGGTCTGATCGGCGTTGAGTGAGCGTTGGGATGGAGGACTGGGCAGAGGCGTGGGTCAGAGGCGTGGATCGGCGACTTGGGGCTTGGGTCGGCGACGTTGAGGCAGACAAAGGCTTGGGTCGGAGATGTTGAGAGAGAGGTGAGAGTGACTGAGAGAGAGAGAGAGAGAGAGGCACGGATTGGGCAATAGGGCTTGGGGTGAGTTGGCGAGTTGGGTCGGCAGAACAGATCGACGATGAGGGAGTTGGCCGATGAGCTGAGGGATGAGGGAGATGGCCAGCGAGCTAGAGAGAAAAAAAAATTGAGGAAGAAAGAAGAGAAGCCGGAGAGAGAGAGAGAATAGGAAATGTTTATTTAATGAGAGGAGAGAGGTAATAATTTTTTCTTTTTTTTTTTTTATTACTTGAGCTACCGTGCACGTCTAAATATAGATGTGCACTGTAGCTGAGGAGCTAAACTGTTGCATGATAGTTTTTTGTGATTAAGAACTAAAAAAATATCATTATATCTATATAACACCACTGCTGTGAGTGCTCTAACACCGCACACGTAATATGAGAAGACAATACATGACCGCCAAAGAAAATAGATGACAAATGCCAATAGTTTTATTTATTTAAAAATGAGAATACAGCTTGTCCACTTGAAATTTAGGTAGCAGCAAGAAGACAATCCCACAACTTGAAACCACACCCACAAAACTAATAAAAAAAAAACGAACGATGCTAACAATTAAAAGAAACAAGTGTAGAATCCAAAAAACAGAAGAAAAAAGAAACTAGTTGAACAGGAAAACTCCTTATCCTTCAATGCTTATATTTAGCTTTTCAGTACCGCAACAATATTTTCATACCAATCACAAAAATATCAGAATGCAGCCTCTCCAAAATATAAGGCAGAATGTAACGACGACTCCCGCCAGAGCTACAGAAGAATATTTTCCTATACAAAACACCAAGTGAAATTCAAACCTTTTATTCTTTTCCTAATTTAGCAGGTTTGGTTTTTCTTGGGAGAGGAAGGGAGTGTTGAAGGGGCTTTTGCAATTTCCGCAATTTCCCACATGGATATTAAATTATGGAAGCACAGCTCTGACTTCTTTCCTATCTGCTCCAAATGCCTGCAACCGAAATTCCTTAAATCAACATCACACCAAGTAGAAAGACTGATCACTGTATAGCTTCATCCATTAGTTAAATGACCCAGCAGAAAAAGTTGTAAAGCAAGAAAATTCTCCTCCATTCCAAATAAGCAGTTAAGGTGATGACAAATCACTCATATGATCAAAAGGTTTATATCCTTATCAAGTGATACTTCATTGCATTTAGCGGGTGTTTTCAATATGCAGGATTTTCTTTAGTTATTTATATTTACTGGTAATTATACGGCACTAAATGGGTTTTTGAAGTTTGAACCCACAGCCTCACCCTCCACCTTGGTCCTACAAGGGAAGGTGACTTTAGAGCTAGAACTCCTTGCAATATTCTGGGTTTTAAAATGGAATAAACCAATAAAAGACAATGGAGAACGAAGTATACATAAATGAAGATAAAAACTGTACCTCAACTCCATAACCTTTTGCATACACGTTGGAAAAGAGTTCATGAGGCTCAGGCATTGGACTTTCCTGGAAGCATTGGAAGAATAATAAAAAATAAACCATCAGTAATTTGAACTGCAAGCCATAAATAGGAACAAGAACAGCAAAATAGTTACAAAACTAAAACTGCAAGTCTGCAATAGTGCTTCCTACCTTGGCTTGAGCAATGGCATCATCAACTAGTTTTCTCACTTCCTTCTCAGTATCCTGCAGAGGGGGAAAAATGAAAATGCTGTTCAATTCTGATTCATCATTTTATATTCAAATTTCTGAACTCATTTTGAATGTGAAAGCGTACTTCCAAGAAGACAACACTAGTCAAGATCAGTCCCCAACATCCTTATATGATGAAGAAGAGGGGAGCTAGAATTCAATAACTGTATCTAAATCCCAATCATAGAAATTTTCATACCAGACCAAATTTCAAAATATTAAATCCCAATCATGCAAATTTAATTAGGAATTCATGTGTCATTAATTACCTTTAGCTCCTTTTCAGTAGCTAGATCATGAGATAAGATCAGCTTTCTTATTCTTTCAATTGGATCACGCTCCTAGAATCACAGTGGCAAAAAGAAGTTTAGACTAATCCTTCTAAATGAAATTAACAGATGTATCCCATTGGGAAAAGGAGTATCAGTTATAAATCTACCTGTCTCACACCAGAAATCTCATCACGAGTACGGTAAGTGCTTCCAGGATCAGACATGGAATGACCATGGTACCTGTAAGTGTCCATTTCAAGAATCTGAACACCAGCATCAAGCACAGATCAATTAATAAGTCCATAGATCATAGAAGGATCTAAATATTGCAAAATGGAAAACAATACCAGCAACTTTTACTTCTAAGCCACTTTTATTTTACGAACCATTATTTCATCAAGTGCATACATCATTATATCACTAGTGTAAGTAGAGGCATATTAAAGTTGGGACAATCATAGAACTTCATACAAGAAGCAGAATATTGTAATTTGATAAATGACAAATGTAACCATATCTATTCTTATTGGTAGAAGGATCTAAAATGAAGCCCAGATCAAGACCTTAAATTTTTTCAAGATGCATCCAGCCCAACTAAAAAGTGTTAACCCCAACTCTTAATTAGTCAACAAGTTGCAGTTCTTCTCCAATGCACACCCATTTTATTGCTTGGATCAAACACCCCTAACTTGTTTCCAAAAGAATCATGCTTTCCCTTCCATGGTAAACCAAATCTGCAAGAGCAACTCTTAAAACTAGAGGCAGCAAAACTTTTGGTTCTTGGGTGGGTAGGTGAATCAAGGATATTCTATGATGGTAGAATACCTATTAAGTTAAAAGGGAAAATTTTATATAAGACTGCTATGAGATCAGCCTAACTATACTCTATGGTACTGAATGTTGGCTATTAACAAGCAACAAGTTCATAGAATGAGTCATGAGTGTAGTTGAAATGATTGTGTTAAGATTGATCAGAAAAAATCAAGGTTAAGAGACGAAACATGAATTCAAATTCATTTAAAGATAAGAGTGGCTCCTATTAATGAAAAGAGAAAGAGTTGCTTAAAGTAGTTTGTTCATGAGCAAAGGAGTACAATTAATGTACCATTGAGAAAGAGTAATTTGATTCAAGGGAATAAAAGTGGTAAAGGAACCACTACATTGGTAGAAATATTAAAAAGGTATAAGTTAATTTGAAAAGTGACAGAGAATATGATTTCATAAAGAATAGAATTGCAAAGAAAAACAAATGAGACCGACTCTGATTAATCTGTCAAAGATCCATAGCCGTTAGGACCAAGGTTTTTTTTTTTTTTTTTTAATTGCATATTTGCTTCTTGCTCAAATTATCCAATTAATTCATGAAATAAATTATCCCTAGCACAAACAATTGTCATCACCTCCCTCCAAACCATTAATTACGATCAAGTTGGAGATAATCAATAAAGTCCACAACTTCAAGAAAATTCTGTTTCTAGATTTTTTTTTTTTTTAATAAGAAAAATGTAGGGACAATCCTTTGCTCAGACTGCAAAAACTAGAGCAGCAGAGCAGTCATGGCATCCCCCCAAATAGTTTTGGTAATGTGCGCCTATCACACTATCATCATCATCATGATAGTGCGCCATGATAAACCTCTCCCGTGGAAATACCACGCCACCCCTTCCTCAAGAGGGAAGCGCTCAGCCTTAGGCGCTAACAATTACATTTCTAGGTACTAAGCTCCTATTCTAGCAGCCAGATCCAAGCTACAAAAATAAATTTGGAGGACCCACTAGAAGCCCTCCTACATGGGATGCCTGTCATTGAGATTATCTAGCAGTATTTGTTCCCTCAGCTCATAAATTAAAATATGCAATTAAGAACAAAGTGAATCCATTGAGTCATAGACCGCCATATCTTGTGGTATAAGGTAAGAGCTAAGAAAATACTACTTTTTTTTCCAGACTATATGATGCAGGACAAAGGGTGAGAAATAGAAAAAAAGGGAAAAGAAAGAAGAAACAGGATAAATCCTAGGCTTCACCACCTAGAATTTGCCTAAAAACCCTAAGCTTTGCCACCTAAGAGTGCTTGGAATCACCCCCAAGCTTAGAGAAACATCTTTAATAAGAATTTCTATTCAAACTGCACTGCCCAAAACACTTCATACGGCCCTTTTTTTAATAGCGCTTATAAAAAAGGAAAGTCAATCATGCAAAAATACAGCCCACCAAATCCTCTGCAAAATTACATCCCATAATTAAGTCAAAATTCAAATGCGATAACCCAACATGGAAAATCAGAAATAATCCCTAAATAGGATAAATCCTAGGCTTCACCACCTAGAATTTGCCTAAAAACCCTAAGCTTTGCCACCTAAGAGTGCTTGGAATCACCCCCAAGCTTAAAGAAACATCTCTAATAAGAATTTCTATTCAAACTGCACTGCCCAAAACACTTCATACGGCCCTTTTTTTAATAGCGCTTATAAAAAAGGAAAGTCAATCATGCAAAAATACATCCCACCAAATCCTCTGCAAAATTACATCCCATAATTAAGTCAAAATTCAAATGCGATAACCCAACATGGAAAATCAGAAATAATCCCTAAATAGGAAAAACATCTCGGTGTCCACATCACTATATAAATATGTATCTTGTTAAACTCAAACCAATATATTACCCACAAATAAATGTACAAATTTGTTTGACCAATGAACTCTATCTCAAATTAAACCTCCTCTCATATATATATATATATATATATATATGTAAAAACTTTTATTAAACAAAGCCAATCCAAAATTAAACCTCCTCTCATTGTAAGAGATTTTGGAGGATTAGGTCATGGGTTCAAGACGCACTACGTGCATGAATAATATCAATCTCTATATGTGTAAGTGTGTTTTGGATCAAGTAGGATAGCAAATACGGGTTTGTGGTGACACATCCAAGAAGTTGGATCAAAAAAATATCTTGAACTTGATTTTTTTGTCACATATACATATATGTACACAAGCATCCAAAGAGTTTGCATTGCTCTGCTAATTACATATTTCGCCTATTTAGATGTCAAGGATAGGAGCTGATCTAAACATATAAAATGGCCCTAGATACAGTAACAGTGAGAAAAAATCATGCAGTTGGTAGTAATGATAATCAAAAGCATTTTTGAGTACTAAGTACTAACGACTACAAAAAACAATCAAATTCCCATCAATAATTTTTTCCAAAAGGAATTTGGAAAACATAATTGCAAAACAGCTGAATAAATTACTCACAATGGGCCCATTCTTTAAAGCATGTTCCTTGGCAAATTTGCATGCCTGTTTCACAGCAAGGGCATCCATGCCATCTACCTGTTTACAAGCATAAAAAATACATGACAAACATTAGCAATATTTAAAAAAAAAAAATTTGATAAGTTGTCCACAAAATACACACATATCTCCAATTAGTCTAGCCTTATAACTATTTTTTAATGGAAAATAACATGATCTCTCCAGAAGGCCCTAATTCTAGTTGTACTCAAAGAATCCACTCCAAAATGACCAAATATTCACAATAAATATATAAAATATACTCGCATATGCAAACATACTACATAAAGTTCACCAAGAAACATGGATGTCTATCAGGAACTTTAATCCCTGCAGTCCTGCACTCACCACAGGGTGCGCTTATAAATTTTAGATCAGCAGTCTCTCAAATAATATAATTCTTCGAATGTTCATCCTCTAGAAACAGTATAACATATCCAAATATCAGTTGAACTAAGCTGTTGCGTACTACTCAAAGTGAAATTTTTGCAGACCACAAGTTTGCAACATGTCATGAGAGAGAAAGTAACCTCTCCAATCAGGTGCAATGCTCCTCGACCGCCACACTTTTGAGGGGACAAAAAGCAACTCCACCCAAGGGGAGGGGTTGATTAAAGAATAATAATACAAGTTACGTGAGGAATACCCTTTTTTATAAAAGAAGCATACCCGCATCTTAATGGTTTTTTAGTATAATCAGCGGCAACAATCTTTTTTTTTTTTTAATGGTCGATGTATTGAGCAGAATCTGCACTCACAACCTCACACTTCATCCATTCTTATGGGAAATGGAACTGCCATTTGAGGCAAAGCCTATTGGCATGACTATCAAGATGAGAATCGTAAAAGACTTCCATAATCCAAGTTGCATATGGTATCTTAAAGCTGAACATGCACTAGTAAGCAGTCCATCTTTCAAAGTGAAGCAGCTTAACCATATCTGAAACCCACGGACATTCACAATTTACGACAATTCACAAGTCCCATTCATAGGCAGACCTCAAAAACTTGGACAAAAAAGGATGATAACACTTGCATCCTTGAATATGTCCTACCTAAATAATCAATAAATTTGGCTCCAGGCAGAGCAGTAGAGTACTGATGTACCAAAACAATTGTACAATATTGATCAAAAGAATTAATGAATTACAAAGACTTGCTCGGCTTCTAACAGATTACTCAAAAACATCACTTTTTTTAATCTATCAAATACCAAATCAATGACTCATAAACTCTAAAGCTACACAATCATAATTCAAAAGCCATCCACAAAATAGTTGACTGATAAACTTTTAAGCTTCACACTCATAATTCAAACACCCTTATTATAGCATAAATTTCGTTTCTAGAAACAGCCCACAAAATGGTTGACTAATAAACTTTTAAGGTTCAAACACCCATATGGCCATATCATAACTTTCATTTCTAGAAACAGCCCACAAAATAGTTGACTAATAAACTTTTAAGCTTCATTCTCATAATTCAAACACCCATTATCACAACATACATTTCTAGAAACAGCCCACAAAATAAAAACTACCAACAAACTTGTTATTATTATATATCAGAATATTCCTACCAAGAGGCTCGTAGCTCATCTGGCACCTCCTGGTGTTTCCAACAAAAACATCTAGCATTCAAATCCCCCACTCCCATTGTAACTATTGAATTATATTCCTATAAACAAGTAGACCATGGTTTAGCAATACCATTTGTAACAAAGTTCTATATAGCAAAGATATAGCCATTTGGGGCTTACTACTTTAATTCTCTTCCTTCTACTTTTCTCTCTTCTCCCTATATTATTCCATTTCCGTCTTTCTATTTTACAAAAACTAAGCAGAATCTACAAAATTTAACAATCCAGTAAAAATTAACATGACTTAAAAGTCACCTTCAATCCAGGAACATAGTCTCCACGCTTGTAATAAGATGGACTCTTCGCTGCTCTCCACTCCGCAGTTCCCATACCGTCTTCAAAAACCAAACAAATCCAAATCACACAAAACCAATAAAGTCAAAATCTCAAATTAAATTTTAACCTAAAATCCACAATTCCTTACAGTGATTATTCTCGCAGACCAAAATCGCAGGCAGATCCCAAAGCGCAGAGATATTCAAAGCCTCAAACAACTGTCCCTGATTGGCAGCACCGTCACCGTACAAAGCAAACGTAACTGTTCCGTCCTTCTTGTATTTCTGCGCAAAAGCCAATCCACAACCTAACGGAACCTGAGCTCCGACGATTCCATGTCCGCCGTAAAACCCCGAGTCCTTCTTGTAAAAATGCATAGATCCTCCTTTTCCTTTGGAGCAACCGCCTACGCGGCCCATGAGCTCGGAGAAAACCTCCAACAGCGTCCCGCCGCGGCCGAGGAAAGTACAGTGATCGCGATAAGCGGTGATGATGCTATCTTTCTTCGTGATCGCGGCCTCCATGCCGACGGCGACGGCCTCTTGGCCGTCGTACAGGTGGCAAAACCCGCGGATCAGTTTGGCCTTGTAGAGCGAGTCGGCGGCGATCTCCATGCGGCGCATCGTCGCCATGTCGCGGAAGAAGGAGAGGAGCTCCGACGGCGTGGTCTCGACGGAGCGCGACGGCGATTCGCAATTGTGGGAGGTGAATGGAACGGAGGTCTCGATCGTGAGGGTGCTGGTGTCGTCGGTCGAGAGTTGGCGGCGGAGATTTGGGGAGACGAAGGCGGAGATAGGGCGGAGGAGATTGGAGCGCGAGGTTGAAGAAGCTACGTGTGCTAAGGCCATCTCGATCGTTTTTGGATGATCGCTCTGGCCCTGTGAAGAGAGAGAGAGAGAAGCGGTGAAATGAAATGAGTACGGAACTCGGTCCTGCTTGGTTGGCTACTGAAAAGTCTGAAATGCTTGGGGAGTCTTCTCTCTCGCTTTTTATTTTAATTTTTTCCGACAAAAACAAAACAAAAATAGTTGCCCTTTTTTTTTATATATTTTAATTCAGGTATTTAAAATTAAAACAGCAATTAGGTTGAACTAATTCAATGCTTGATACGGGTTTGATAACTATATCTATAAGCACCAAATCTTCCGTAACAAGTTTTAAGTTTTTTTTAGTAAAAAATTTCAAACCTAAATTTAGACGAGGGCTCACCCTAGCATAAAAAGACAAAGGAGGTATGAATTATATTGGCAAAAAAATTTGGTGACTCTCTCACTCTAGGCTTGTATCTATAAGTTAGGGCAAGTCTAATGCTTCCTTCAGCCTTGTTGCATATAACTAAAAATCATTAATAATAGAGTCACTTTATCAAATATTGACTCTCTTTAATCCATAAAATATTTTCTTGCTAGGAAGTTGGCATCAAAGGGTAAGCAAAAATGTGGTGCGCGTGGCGGGGTAGGTGACGTGTTTTAGGTTTTAATTTTTGTTTGGCTGCGGCGCAAACTCCCAACGGTCTTTTCACCCAGTAGATCCATCCAAAAGGTAGGGTCAGATCTACGAGATAATAGTAAATAGTATCTTCTATCTTGTACAGTCTCCATCCATTGCGATTGGTGTCCTCATCATATGGGTTTGGGTTCATCGTTTCAAAGTACGTGGTCTTCGCTTGTTATTTACGAGACATCTGCGGGCCCTAGGCCTAGGCCACTTTGGCCACCGCCTATGGCCCCTTATTAGAGAGATTGTCCCATATTTTGGGGTAAAAATTAATATTTTTTTTTTTAAAAAAATTAAAGGTATAGAAAAAAAATTAATTTTATATTTTTTCTTTATTTTTATGAAGTTCTAGATAATTGAGTAATATAATTGAGTAATGCTAGATGTAATACAATTTTAAATACATGGATTTTGTAAATAGAGTAATACTATAGTTACAAACCATTTTAAAACCTTTTTACAAACGGTTGTTGTGGCCAACATTTAACATCACTTTTTTATTTATTTATAATCATTTACCACATCATCAGTTTGTATCTCTAGCATTTTTCCTTACAAATATGTGTCACTAATCACAAGAAATAATTCAGATAGGAAAATGCTAGAAATATTATTAATTTTACTTGAAAACTTTACAACTTAATGTTACAATTAATATGATATGTGGGTGTTAATCAACTATTAAATGCATTTTTGAATTATTTTTTGTGATCAGTGATACATCTTTGTAAGCCTCATGTTGTCAAATTTATAATCTCTCTAACATCATTTATTCAAATACTTGTTTATTATCTTCTTGAAGTGTAAATAATCGCATTCATTTCTACATCATTTGAAAGTATTTTTTAGTAAAATTTGTTATAATTTTAGCATTTTTCCCCAAAAAAAACATATTACAAAATAAAAGGAATATATTTTTGTTATAAAAAAATTATGATATTAAATACTAGTTAAATATTATTTAAGTGATAACAAAAAGACCTTATTTAAATATATCGCCTTAGACCGCCAAATTTGTTGAGCCGCCCCTGGACATCTGTTAAATTAGAACACCAAACCTTTTTTTTTTTTTTCCTTTTATCAACATGGTAAATTATAAATAGTAAAAGAAAAAATTGTGAATTTATGTAAAAGTGACAAAAATCCAGTTACAGTATGACTCGTAAGATAATTGTAGCAAAAATTGTAACAATTTATGTGGTACTAGAACGATTTTTTTAAAATATATATTTTCCTTCAAAAGATAAAGATTTTACTCAAAATTCAATATGATGAAATAGAAATTAATGCCTAAAGGTCTGTTTGGATACAACTTATTTTGCTGAAAACTGAAAACACTGTAGCAAAATAATTTTTAAATGTGTAAATAGTACCGTGAGACCCATTTTTAATATTTTTTTCTGAATAAAGTGGTTGTGGGTCTCATGAACAGTGTATGAACAGTAAAATTTGTCTTCTGTATAGTGAATCCATATGCATGAATAGTACAGTTACTGTTCATGCACACAAAAAAAAAAGAAAAGAAGAAGAAGGAAATGTAAACGGGAAACGCAAACGCGAATCCAAACCCCACCTAACTCTACTGTTAGTTTGCTCGCCAATAATGATTCCTCAAATGTTGTTGATGATTGCAGGACCTTAACCAAATTCCCCACGATATACAAATCATTCGTTTAGAGAAGCCAACTCTTGTATTGATTTCTTTGCAAAAGATGGTTGTCCACAAGACTTCCTTAATTTGAATACTCCTCCTACGGAGTTAGCTTTTGATGCATGACTTTACTAGTCTATGATGTAACACAATTTGTATTGATTGTGCCTCTATGACAGGCTAGTTTTCTTGTTTATATAATATCCCTATTCTCTCTCCCCCCCCCAAAAAAAAACCATGCAAAATTGCAAATTTCAGACCAATTCTATAATAATAATAATGAAAATTTGTAAGTTAATTGATAATATCATGGTTAATCAGTTTGTTGGAAATGCGATAGAGTGTGGGTTTAGAGATAATTGAATGAACATACTGGAGGTTAGAACTCCTTACCAACAATTTAGAAATGAATGGTGTACATGTACCCCAAATTAGGGTATTTTTCATTTAAAATTTCTGAATGATAATTATATTGAAAGGATGTATTTCAGTGAAATGTATTATAAAAATGCTTTATGACAGAATGTATGTTATATTTATATACATACATATATATATATATATATATATATTTATATTAATTGTGTTTGGTTACTTTGCTATTATGCTAATATTTTTATTAAAAAAGGAATTATGTAAAATGAAATTGATTTTGTTTACCTAGAATGTAGTTTTTTATATATTAAATAATGATTTATTCTAAAAACATTGTGCAACTTTTTTTTTTAATCCGGATACAAGACATGACATTTAAAACATCCAAAGATCATAAAAGATCAATGTAAATTACACACAATCAAATAAAATGCACTCATCTCACATTTGGTTAAAGATTAAAGGGAATTTGAGACTTTTAAATGGGACGAGATCTTATCCCGAGATGCCTTACAAACTTAGTCTAATATATTTACCAATTTTATTTAAAATTTTAAATAGAACTATCCAAAAATAATTTTTAGATGTGTCGAAAATTGAAATATAAAATATTGTCAAAATGTACCAGTTCAATCACTCTATAGTCTATAGTTGGCAATGTCTAGTCCAGCCTCTCTTGAATCTCCGTTACAACTCGTCTCTAATTGTCCCATCACCCATGTATATACTTGTGAACCCCATGTCAAATTCACACAACCAAACTCATGCATTTTTTTTGTTTTTGTTTTTAAGAAGACCAAACTCGTGCATTTGATGTTCAGGTTTGGCCAATCGACCCAACTTCTCATGTTTTAAAACTATTTTGTTGAAATCTCGACAACAGACCCACGACAAGTTTTAGTTTACCATATTTCTCATCGATTAATTGTTTCCACATGGCCATAAACACTAGTCATTCGATATTGTCTCCTTCCTTTACCAACATCAATCATCGAAACCACACACGATGCTTAGAGTAGCTCATCACAGTTGGACGCATTGTGTTGTTCCATTATCCATATCAAAGCCAAACCACCCAATGCCTTTTTTTTTTTGTTTGTTTGTTTGTGAACCACCAAAATATTTTGAAAACCAAGGCTTGCCATTCTTTGTTGTTCCAATCGTGTTTTATTTACGCTCTGTTTGTTTCAGCATTAACGTTTTCTAGAAGATAGGTCATTTTTCAAAAAGTATTTTCTAGACATTTTCCAGTGTTTGGTAATGACCTTAAAAATGAGCTTGAGATTGTTTTTTATTGTTTGGTACTTGATATACACAAAATTTTTATTACATTGTATATATACACACACAAAAGAAAGAGCCTATTCCGTTCAATGGCTAAGCCACTCAAAAATACCTCATCATCTTGTCCTGTTACCAGAGGTGGTTATTAGCGTTCATCTAAAGCTGAAAAATTCCCTTCACATAACAAATTCACGTCAATAGCCCAAGAAACGGATGTGAAGTGCTTCCTGTCCATTGGAGGAGATCTGAAAGCAAGCACAAATTCTTTTTTCAATATGATAAGGACCCTAGATGGCCGTAGAGACTTTATTTGCTCCTCCATTAATGTGGCTTAGCAGTATGGCTAATGGCTTTCATGGGCTAGACTTTATTAGCTCCAAATTTTTCCCACCCAGTGATGATGAAGGCTACCCATTCAAAGCCAGCTTTGATTAATATGGAAGCGAGCACGCAGTGCCGGCTGAACCTATAGGCCATTTAGGCCACCGCCTAAGACCCTCACTTGTAAGAGGGCCTTCAATAATACTAATATATTATATAATGTTGTGGAAAAAAAAAAAAAAAGTAAGGTCAGTCCAAAAGATTTAAGACCCGCCCAAATTATTTAAGCCCTTAATTGAAAATTGAGAAGAAACAAGTTATTTATAACCATTTCTCACAAAGCAAAAATGCTAAAAGGATATGAAGTCCAATCAAATCACCAAATCTTTAGCTTTCTCAAAAAAAAAAAAAAAAAAAGCCACATCCAAGTATCTTCTAGATCAAACCTTTGTACCGCATATCATTAAAAAAAACCATGTTTATTACTTGAAATGCAGAGAGGGAGAGAAAGAGAGACACTGATTTTCTCAATATACAAGTAACAAAATGCGTAAGAAAAGACAACAAAAGGCAGAAAAAAGAAAAAAAGAAAAAAAAAAAAGAATAGACAAGTAACAAAAGACAGAAAAAAGAAAGAAGAAAAAAACACTCACTCTCTCCATCTTGATTCTAAAAAAAAAAAAAACTTTTTTTAGTTGGCTTACTCATCAATTAGTGTTGGCAATAGACTTGGTGTGTTCATAGATCTTCATTTCAGGTTCGTTATTTGTTTTCTCTTCAGTCTTCCCTTTGCCTCTTTGGTCTTCTTCATGGTTTGCTATTGGGTTTTTATTCTCCATTTTTGCTTAACTTTTGTTGTACTCTTTAGTTTTTACTCTTTTTTGTTTTTACTCTTAAAATTTGATTTCTTTAGTATTCTCTAGAAGACTATGGAATGGACCCACTTAAAGTATTGATTCTAGTCCTACACGTTTTTTTAAAGTTTTAGCCTAAGGCCCCCAAATTCGTTGAATCGGCCCTGCAAGGACGTTACAGCCATTGCTGAACAAGCTTTGCTCTAAGACCAACCTAGTATGAAATTAATTTTTGTTTCCTATGCACAAAAGAATAGAATTATTTACAAGAGTGATGAAGTGCACGAGACAGAGATTGTTTTCCGAAATTTTTTTTCTTGAAAACAACTTATTGAAAATATATCTTATTTTTGTTAAGGTTTTCTATTGACTAAAAATAAATTTTCATTGACTAATTATTTTTTTTATGTTATCAAACATGAGAAACTTTACTATAGAGCTCTCTTTTTCCTCTTCATTTTGTAGCCCAAACCCTTCTACATTTGCTTTTGTTTAAATAGGCCTAGGTCGAAAACTTGGGCTAGTACAGGCTCATTGCTCATTCGGGCCCATAGTTTCTATTTTTTGAGTGTGGGCTTCTGATCACCCTCTTCTATGTGCCTAGAGGCTCATCTAAATTGAGCCTATGTTTTACCTCATTTATTTAGGTCACTAGTTGGACCTAGTTAGTCAGTTTACTCACCTCTATTTGAATTTTTAATGTTTAACTATAAAATTAGTTGTAGTCTAAGGTTATAACATTATTCAATAAAATAAATATTATTATATATTTTGAAAATCTAATCGTTGAATAATATTTTCTTTACATTCTTAATATACATGTCAAATTTTGTGTCAATCAGATATTGTTTATCATATGATTTATAAGCTTATATTTTATGTACAATTTTAAACTATAAAAAACTCTAATTTAAATAATTTATTAATGAAATAGCTATTGATCATTAATTGTCTATAAATGTTGCAAGCATGGTGGATATAAATCCAATGGTGTATTTATCAAAATTCATCTACAATAGAAAGATATTGACTAAGACTGTAGCTAAACTTTGTCCTACGAGTAATGTTACGTACAAACTATTTTACCTTTTATATTATGAATGTGATATTTTCCTTCCTTATCTATCTCCCTTCATTGCATATTTCCTATTTGAATACCATTGACTAGGATTAGGATCCTTTTGGGCAAAATATATACCACGTATTTCTTAAGCTTTGTTTCCCCATGTGATTTGAGATTGATGAAAGTCAAGTTTGTTAACAATTGTGTTTCGATACAAACCTTGGAGAAATTATAAGATCTAAATGGTGGACAAGTGATGTGGTCCACCATTTCACTAAAAAACTGTCACTTGTTTAAAATTGTTAGTTAGAAAAAAATTTTAAACATAAATTAATTACAATTTTAAACAAGTGAAAGTTTTTTAGTGGAATGGTGGACAAGTGACGTGATCCATCAGAAGACTCTATAATTTCTCCAAACCTTGGGGCAAGTGTAGCTCAGAGTCCTCCTTCCTCCACCGCACTCCTTACTTCTGACAATGCTTATCTCTGATCACCTTGCCGCTCACCATTTACACCGAGTCACCGACCTAGGTTGTCTTCATTTGGGTTTCATGGCTCATAACCACGTCCCACTATTGCAACTCTTCAGTTTCAACCATTATTTTTTCTGGCTTCTCATTTGTAATAGACAATTGGGCAGACGTTTGTATTGAAAGTACACCCAAAACCAAAAGGGAAGGGTGCCTTTGAAGAGGATCTTATTTCACCAGTATATATATGGGGTTTTTTAGATTTTTTATTCTCATGAGTTGGTCCTGCCAATTCCATCCTCAGATACATCTACCTCTTCCACCACTCCAATTGCCTATCAGATGAATTAAATTTAAATCTACATACCCACCTATGAGAGACCGCGCCCCCGGCCCGTTTTTATAAGAATGTTGGGCCAAACCCACGTGAATGGGTGGAGTCGTGTTATTGCCTCTCAAAATGGAGGTTCGACTAGTTATATTTTGCCCTTTAGATTAAAGGTTTTACAATGGAGTCGCCACTTATTTAATTGTTGGAATAAATAAGAAAATCATAATTGAAAAATTCATCATTTTATTAATTTGAAATTGAATTTACATTGAACATAGGAAATTACATGGCTTTGGTCCTAGATACAATCTAAGATAAAGTACATGACTTTATTTCCTAGTTACAATCTAGAAATTGAAAATTACAAGGATAAGCATTTGATCTACTAACCCTTGATCTAAGTTCGGAGGCTATGTTACAAGGTGGGAAGGTGTTAGGCACCCACCTTACCCGGTGAAACCGGTCTTCTAGACTATGGTGGCCAACAATCATGTCACATCATCCAATATGTTATCAATCAATTTGCATGTAGAATTTGAAGTGTGTGCATGTGATAAACCCTAATTCAATTTATTAAGCACTTCATTTGGATTGAAAAATAAAATTCTAGTGAATGTGTGTGGATGGTGATAACCTAGATTCAAGAATTTGAAAGAATTATGAAACAAACATGTTTTTCATATTTTTGATGTAGATTTAAGATTAAAACTAGTGATATGCATGAACATGTGATGAACAACCAAGAATATGTGAAGAACATATAAGAACAATTAAGAACATTCAAACATATTCAAGAGAATTTAAATGATTACTATCATGCTTTAATCTTAAACCCTTATCATGGTAACACAAAAAACAATTAGGGAAAGAGATTATACCTTCATGCAAGATCCATATGGTGGAGGAGGAGACTTTTGAGGGAGATCCTAAGGGGTGGAGGAAAAGAAGAACTAGAAGAGGGAGAGTGAGTCTCACTCAATACCTTGAGTCTCAAGAAGACCAAGATATGACAAGACTACTCAACTTCACTAGAACTCAAGAGAGGAGAAGAGAGGGAGTTTTTTGTGTTGGAATGAAGGAGATAGAGGGTTTATATAGTAGTGGTGGAGGGAATATAAATGGAAGACCATTTAATGAGGGTTGACAAGGATCATGAATCTAGACTTCATTTTAGCCTTGGGGAAAATCTGGTGCATTAAATGGAGAGATTGGTGAGAGTGGGGAGCAAGCCAAAATTCGGTTTTTTCGTAGCTGCTGTAACAGCCTGTAGGGCCAATTTCAAAAAATCATACCTGACTCAATTCTGATCGGAATTGTCTCGTTTTTGTACTCAAATTGAAGCCCCGGATGTCTAGTTTCTGGAAAAATTAACCTCATTCACAGATTCAAAATATTCTGAGAGATATCGATAAAATGGTGAGCAGAGGTCATTTGTTAGAAAATGGTTTCAGCACAATTAACATTAATAGGTCTCAAATTAGCTCCTAATTAACATTAAATAGCTCCAATCACTCCAATTTCAGACTTAATTAGTCTCAAATTTACTCTAATTAAAAGATAATTGCACAAATTACTCATTGAATAATTAATATTTAACTATCTAATTAATTAGGTGTATGCAACCTCACTATAAAATGTAGTCCTAACCAATCAAATTATGACACATCATTGATATTAAATTGATTACACTTATAACCAATTGAAATCAATTGTTCATAATCACATATAGTCGGACTCAATTTGTGATAGTGCATCTCAGCCATTAAAACTTGATTTGATGATAACTTTCAATCTGGTGGTCCGATTAGGGCTTATGACCAGTCGATTTGATCGTTACAACATCAAGATCATTTTAGTGAAATGGGATTAAGGATCTAATGGCCAGAATCAAGATGCATATTTCCAAGATGAAAGTACCATTTTACCCTCTATGTGAGGTTAAATGTGGGTTGCAAAATGGGGTGTCAACAGAATGCCCCTCATTGGCAGAGCTTGAAAAGCGAATGTCAATGTATGAAAGAGACACCTAACTTTGCAATTAGTATTTAACCGTGGTGAATGTATGATGCATGTAAATAAAAATGTAGACAGTCATGTTGCGGATCAAGATGTGGACCGAATCTCAAGAGAGATTGCCTACGTACCTCTTGGTGGGAGGATCAGGTCCAAACGTAGTTCATGCATGCAATTTTTTTTTTTTTTTTGAATGAGTACAAAACATGCTTACCTGAGGTCAAGAAAAAAAATGGAGGACCAAGGATCTTGGCTCATGTTTTCAGAGGACCAAGGGCTTTTGGGGCTTTGGCTCATGTTTTCGAAGAACCAAAGGTTCTGGATCCTGGCTCATGTTTTCAGAGACCTAGGATTTTTGGATCTTGGCTCATGTTTTCAGAGGACCAAGGGTTTTTTGGACTTTGGCTCATGTTTTCGAAGGACCAAAGGTTCTGGATCCTGGCTCATGTTTTCAGAGACCTAGGATTTTTGGATTTTGGCTCATGTTTTCAGAAGACCAAAGGTTTTTTGGACTTTGGCTCATGTTTTCAGAGGACCAAAGGTTCTGGATCCTAGCTCATGTTTTCAGAGTCCTAGGATTTTTGGATCTTGGCTCATGTTTTCAGAGGACCAAAGGTTCTGAATCCTGGCTCATGTTTTCAGAGACCTAGGATTTTTGGATCTTGGCTCATGTTTTCAGAGGACCAAGGGTTTTTTGGGCTTTGGCTCATGTTTTCAGAGGACCAAAAGTTCTGGATCCTAGCTCATGTTTTCAGAGACCTAGGATTTTTGGATCTTGGCTCATGTTTTCAGATGACCAAAGGTTTTTTTGGGCTTTGGCTCATATTTTCAGAGGACCAAAGGTTCTGGATCCTGGTTCATGTTTTTAGAGACCTAGGATTTTTGGATCTTGGCTCATGTTTTCAGAGGACCAAGGGCTTTTGGGGCTTTGGCTTATGTTTTCAGAGGACTAAAGGTTCTGGATCCTGGTTCATGTTTTCAGAGACCTAGGATTTTTGGATTTTGGCTCATGTTTTCAGAGGACCAAGGGTTTTTTTGGGCTTTGGCTCATGTTTTCAGAGGACCAAAGGTTCTGGATCCTTGCTCATGTTTTCAGAGACCTAGGATTTTTGGATCTTGGCTCATGTTTTCAGAGGACCAAGGGTTTTTGGAGGCTTTGGCTCATGTTTTCAGAGGACCAAAGGTTCTGGTTCCTGGTTCATGTTTTCAGAGACTTAGGATTTTTGGATCTTGGCTCATGTTTTCAGAGGACCAAGGGTTTTTTTGGGCTTTGGCTCATGTTTTCAGAGGACCAAAGCTTCTGGATCCTGACTCATATTTTCAGAGACCTAGGATTTTTGGATCTTGGCTCATGTTTTCAGAGGACCAAAGGGTTTTTTGGGGCTTTGGCTCATGTTTTCAGAGGACCAAGGGCTTTTGGGGCTTTGGCTCATATTTTCAGAGGACCAAAGGTTCTGGATCCTGGCTCATGTTTTTAGAGACCTAGGATTTTTGGATCTTGGCTCATGTTTTCAGAGGACCAAGGGTTTTTTGGACTTTGGCTCATGTTTTCAGAGGACCAAAGGTGCTGGATCCTGGCTCATGTTTTCAGAGGACCTAGGATTTTTGGATCTTTTGGCTCATGCCGATGTGTGTGGGCCTTTTACCCTAGTACCTGCAAAATAAATATTTTCAATTAGTAACAGAGTCATTCATTGAAAAGAATTTGGCATACCTGGCGAATGCCCCTAGTTTAGGACATATTCCATGCTTCGATGAATGCTGAGGGTTGACAGTTGACTTGATGTTGCACCACTGGAGAATATGGAAGAGGGTCATAGCTTTCTATTCTTGAAGAAGAATTTAATGAAGATTTTTTTTTTTTGGGACTTTTGAATTATTATTTTTTTGGAAAATTTGGAAATCTTGAATTTTTTGAAGGAATTGAAAATTTTGATTTGATGAATTTTTTTTTTCTTTTTCTTTTATGAAAGCAACCTAGGAACCCAATGCCCATAGTCCCAAGGCTTTTTGAAAATTTTTTCTTTTCTTTTCTTTTTTTGAAAGCAACCTAGGAAGCATGAGCCCCTAGTCCCAAGGCTTTTTGAAAATTCTCTTCTTTTTTTTTTTTTTTTTTTTGAAAGATCCAGAAAGAATTGATTTTTTTTTTTTTGAAAATTTTGTCTTTTGTCCTTTTTTTTTTTTTTTTGAAATATGAAGATTTGTTCATTGTCAAAAAGTGAAGAAGATGAAGATGAAGATGGAGAAAAAGTGATGAAGATTTATTCATGATGATGATTTTTTTTTTTTTTAAACCAATCCTTTGAATGAGAACAACTTTGGCTGGAAGTTGATCCTTGTTTAATTCCTGCAAAAAGATAATTTCAATTAGCAATGGATTTATTTATTGAAATGAATTGGAAGTACTTACCCAATGCCCCTAGTTTGAAGCATATTCCATGCTTAGATTGAAGCTGAGTTCATTTGATGTTGCGACCATTGGGAAACATGAAAGAAGATCACGGTCTGCCATCCTTAGTTCCTGCAAAAGACTTTCTTTCTCTAGCTTGCTAGAGACCAATAATCATGAAAACTTGCACACAATATAAATAGGCCAATGCACCAAGTTTGAACATGCTTAATGAAAACAGGGCTTAACCTAACATGCAGCTAAACAATTTTGTCACATTGTTTTGACTTTGTTCTCTAAGGTTGTTTGGGTGAATGGGATCGGGCCTTTGCAAGGCTACTTACGTACCTCTCTCATAGAGGATCAGGTCAAGACGTAGTTCAAGAGAACTGGATTTTGAAAAAGAATTTTTTTTTTTTTTTTTTGAAAAAAAAATTTTTCCATTTTTTTTTTTATTTTGGAACAAGATGTGATCCTTTGAACAACCATTTTAGAAAATCATAGTGTTTAAGAACCAAACAAATCTCTTTGGTTAGGAAGGATCAAGATCATTAAACTCATATAATCAAATTTGCTTCATCCTTTTAAACATCGTCAAATTGAGTCTTCAAAGGCAATTAAGAAATGAAATGTGATAATATTTATGAATCACATTGTTGGGTGCAAACAAGGAGAGTGCTCTAGGTTTGGAAGTTCTTTTGAATCATTTTGAGGATTTGAGAATTTGAGAAATTTTGTCCTCGGACATATCATCCTGTGGGGTTTGACAATTTTAAGCATTTTTCCTTTTTAATTCAAGAGAAAATAATATTAGAACTTAAGATGTGCCTACAACTAGCAACACTTCAAGGAGGTCTTTACTCATGGGTTGTAATGTAGGCCGGGTTTGGGTTATGAAATGAAAGATATAAAAGGCTCAAAATTCCCTATGTTGTTTCCCCCAAGTATGCATTACTCAAAAATCAAGTATTGGAGGAGTTTTACCATTTCTTCTTTGTCATCTTCTCACTAGTCTTCATTGGTTACTTGTATCAACAATCGTTTTTATGCTCATTCCCCTTGAATCATACCTCTAGACTTTCATTTTGTAAAATTGTTCTCTTTTTAGGTTGCATCTTCAAGTTTCCAACTCGGTAGGATTTTCCAATTTTTTCTTTTCTTCCTCTTCATTTCTTTGGCCCTAACTTTTGCCTAGACCGCCCTTTTGGGTTTTCAGCCTAGCGGGCTTCCTTTTTTTTTTTTTTTTTTTTTTTCATCTCTTGATTGAATGAACTTTTGGGGACATTTTTCCCTCCTTGTTTTTCTCAGATTAATGATTTTTGGTCATTTTGATGCACTTTCTAGACTCCTTTCTTGCCTCGATGCACTTGCACCTTTCTGTGCTTGATGAATCTTTCCTTTTTTGATGAAATCTCTTTCAGATGAATCTTGTATTCCTCTTGGCATGATGAATTTTAGGCTCTTCAAACTTGATGCACACTTTTTTTTTCTCACATTGATGGAATTTCATTTCTCTTTCATTGATTGAGTGAAAGCTCATTTTTCTTTGATGATCTCTTGTCTTTAGCCTAATGAATTCTCCACTTGTCTTTCATGTCTTCTAAGAGAAATTTATCAATTAGCTTTAAAGTTACAAGGTTGACTCCTCCTCAACATGAGATTAAAGCATGCATACTTTGATTTTTCCCACCCTAGATTTAGATTTTAGTGGGTTCATGCGAAAAAGATGCTAAGTGTTTAAAGGCTCAAATGGGCTAGCAATGGATAATGATCATTCTAGGTATTAGGGAATAATCTTGTTTAACCAAAGATGACCTCCTATCCCTAGTAATGCTTGCTTGTAAGCACAATGACTTAAGCTCTTTTAAAAAATTCATCTTGAAAGAAAAAGTATGAATGCTCTATTGGAGACACAAAAGTTTTCAGAAATTTGGAATGAATGCATGAGCTTTTTGAATTTTCTGATGGATAGATTTTCTTTGATTGCCTTGTAAGACCATTTCTTCTTTTATTCAAAGTAATTTAGCAAAAGTGTTTACATGAATCAAATGAAATCAATCCTTTCTCAGTACAAGTTGATTGTTCAAGCCTTTAAACATCTTAATTTAGAAAAAGTTTTATCCAAGGGATCCTCATGTACCATTTTGAAAAGAAGACTTTAAAGAATCTTGAAATCTTTGAAAGAAAAAAATGGGTATTTTTGAAAAATCACTAGGAAGTACAATGCCCCTAGTTTAATTTTTTTTTTTTTTTTTTAAATGACTTAAGGGCTCAATGCCCCTAGTCTGAAAACTTTTTCCTTTTTTTGGGAAAGATTTGGAAATCTTGGAATTTCTTTTTTTGAATTTTTTTTTTTGTTTTGTTTTTTTCTTAATACATATACATGAACAAAGCTCATTAAATGCTACATGAAATTTTTGAATTCAAAGAAATATAGAAACATGGAATAAACAAACAAATTTTAAAACTTAACCATAATGTTGAAAACCAAATGTGGAGTGTGGCAAAGTTGGGCCACTTGCTTCTTCTTGGTTCATCTAGGATGCTTGAGACTTAGTATGCTTGAACCTTCATTATGATAAAATGGCTTGGGCTTGCACTTGGAAGGCTTGAACCTTGATTATGATCTTTTGGTATTTACTTGAAATGGCTTAGGCTTACACTTGGAAGGCATGCATCTTGTGAGCTTTTGGCCTTTGATGTTGACCATGTCTATACACCTTCGATGGGCTCAAGTGTTGGGCTTCATATGATTCAAGAAAAAATTTTCGGTTTCCATACCAAGTAAAGTTCAATCACAAGCCTTTGGGCTTGAGCTCATTCATAGCATACGAGGTTCAAACAATTATGATGGGATCAAGCGTTGGACTTGAGTCATCATGGTTCAAACAACGGCCAAACAAATGCATAATGAAATGCAATTTACATGGACCGACTTAAAGGTAGGTTCTATGGGTCATTAAAACATGGGTGGAAGGTAGGTTAAAGGTTCCCACAAGCTAGGACGTCGTACCTCCCAACTTGTGACGCCAAGAGCGCCGCGTTGGTCCGAACGGTACAGTTTGTCCTTATGAACCACCATGGCATAACCATGATGATTCTTGTCGCGGTGGGTGGTAGGTTCACCACTGGGTATGTGAGTCTCAGGAAGACCACAATCCATGGCTAATACTATCGGGCTTCCGGGCTAGCACACAAATAAAATAAATTTCATTTAAGCAAATAATGCATGACATGCAAAATAATGACATATTAGACATGTTATATACAAAAAAGCAATAAACAAATAATGACATGGTTGGCCACCATAATCTAATTGAAGCCTAGCCCTCAATATCCCCAGTGGAGTCGCCACTGTGAGAGACCGCGCCCTCGACCCACTTTTATAGGAATGTTGGGCCAAACCCACGTGAATGGATGGAGTCGTGTTATCGCCTCTCAAAATGGAGATTCGACTAATTATATTTTCCCCTTTAGATTTAGGGTTTTACAATGGAGTCGTCACTTATTTAATTGTTGGAATAAATAAGAAAACCATAATTGAAAAATTCATCATTTTATTAATTTGAAATTGAATTTACATTGAACATAGGAAATTACATGGCTTTGGTCCTAGATACAATCTAAGATAAAGTACATGGCTTTATTTCCTAGTTACAATCTAGAAATTGAAAATTACAAGGATAAGCATTTGATCTACTAACCCTTGATCTAAGTTTGGAGGCTATGTTACAAGGTGGGAAGGTGTTAGGCACTCACCTTACCCGGTGAAACCGGTCTTCTAGACTATGGTGGCCAATAATCATGTCACATCATCCAATATGTTATCAATCAATTTGCATATATAATTTGAAGTGTGTGCATGTGATAAATCCTAATTCAATTTATTAAGCACTTCATTTGGATTGAAAAATAAAATTCTAGTGAATGTGTGTGGATGGTGATAACCTAGATTCAAGGATTTAAAAGAATTATAAAACAAACATGTTTTTCATATTTTTGATGTAGATTTAAGATTAAAACTAGTGATATGCATGAACATGTGATGAACAACCAAGAATATGTGAAGAACATATAAGAACAATTAAGAACATTCAAACATATTCAAGAGAATTCAAATGATTACTATCATGCTTTAATCTTAAACCCTTATCATGGTAACACAAAAAATAATTAAGGAAAGAGATTATACCTTCATGCAAGATCCATATGGTGGAGGAGGAGACTTTTGAGGGAGATCCTAAGGGTGGAGGAAAAGAAGAACTAGGAGAGGGAGAGTGAGTCTCACTCAATACCTTGAGTCTCAGGAAGACCAAGATATGACAAGACTACTCAACTTCACTAGAACTCAAGAGAGGAGAAGAGAGAGAGTTTTTTGTGTTGGAATGAAGGAGATGGAGGGTTTATATAGTAGTGGTAGAGGGAATATAAATGGAAGGCCATTTAATGAGGGTTGACAAGGATCATGAATCTACACTTCATTTTAGCCTTGGAGAAAATCTGGTGCATTAAATGGAGAGATTGGTGAGAGTGGGGAGTAAGCCAAAATTCGGTTTTCCCGTAGCTGCTGTAACAGCCTGTAGGGCCAATTTCGAAAAATCATATCTGACTCAATTCTGATCGGAATTGTCTCGTTCTTGTACTCAAATTGAAGCCCCGGATGTCTAGTTTCTGGAAAAATTAACCTCATTCACAGATTCAAAATATTCTGAGAGATATCGATAAAATGGTGAGCAGATGTCATTTGTTAGAAAATGGTTTCAGCACAATTAACATTAATAGGTCCCAAATTAGCTCCTAATTAATATTAAATGGCTCCAATCACTCCAATTTCAGACTTAATTAGTCTCAAATTTACTCTAATTAAAAGATAATTGCACAAATTATTCATTGAATAATTAATATTTAACTATCTAATTAATTAAGTGTATGCAACCTCACCATAAAATGTAGTCCTAACTAATCAAATTATGACACATCATTGATATTAAATTGATTACACTTATAACCAATTGAAATCAATTGTTCATAATCACATATAGTCGGACTCAATTTGTAATGGTGCATCTCAGCCATTAATACTTGATTTGATGATAACTTTCAATCTGGTGGTCCGATTAGGGCTTATGACCAGTCAATTTAATCGTTACAATATCAAGATCATTTTAGTAAAATGAGATTAAGGATCTAATGGCCAGAATCAAGATGCAAATTTCCAAGATGAAAGAGCCATTTTATTCTCTATGTGAGGTTAAATGCGGGTTGCAAAATGGGGTGTCAACACCACCTATGCATGTCATGCATGCACTTAGGGAAATATCGTGAGTATATCTATACACTTTCTCCTAAATTGGAATTATTCACGTACCATAGCATTTTTTTTTTCTTCTTGCTCTTTTTGGGTACTTTAAGTTCGATAATGCTTTATACCTTGTTGTTTGGGATAATGTATCGTTTGCTCCATGGATGCAAGTAGTATAAATGTATTTCGTATATAAAATTTTCACCTAAGTATTTGTATTGCTTTCAACTATTTTTTTTAATGATTTTTAATAATTTTCTCATTTAATTACCGAAACTAATAAAATTTTAGTGCGTACAAAAATCATAATCCATATACAAATTTGTGAGCCCAGTTAATATATGCTCTAAGGGCATACATTAGTAAAACCATACATATATATATATATATATATATGTTTTGACATTTGGTTGATTTCATAATATTATGTCACATACACTTTTGAGACCTTAGAATTTACATGTTGTAGGGGCCTTTTTTGTGTTGTGCGTTGGGTTGGGCTGGGCTGTCTCCTGTGGTAATGGGCCCGAATGTTCTTGAGTAAGGGAGTTGAGACCGGTCCAACTGCAACTCAATTTGGGTCGGTTTGTGCATAAACTATGCCTCGTTTTCCAGGAGTGTGCTTATAGCAGGCAGAGCTGTTAAGAATTCAACCGAAATTCCAACTTATGAGAAACAAAAAAAAAAAAAAAAGAGAAAACACACGTCAAAGAAAAACAATCAAATGCACAAGACAGTATTTACGTGGTTTGGCAATTTGCCTACGTCCACGGAGTTGCAAGGATTTCACTATTATCAGGGAAAAAATACAAAGTGCGGCTACAATGTTTCTCTCTCTCTCTGAAACACGACAACAATGTTTCTCTCTATCTCTCTGAAACACGACAATAGTGTTTCTCTCTATCGGCCCAAGCCTCTGCTCCATGGACTAAGCCTCAGAAAATCTCTCATTAAAAATCACGCAACATTATTCGGGTCCGGTCGGGTCATCAATCGGATCAAACATAAATTAGGCTCCACAAAGCCCAACAAATCTTCCACCCACTTGGAGACTAGTTCAATCACCAACATTAGCCGCTATCCTCCAAAAAAAATCTCTCATCCCTGCAACTTATCCTCCTGTCCTCAAGCTAAAAGGCCAACTGAAGCTGCACACAGCTTCAGCTTCTCAATAGTGACACCCTTAGTAAACATGTCTGCCGCGTTCTTAGATCCACATATCTTCTCAAGTATTACCAGCTTATCTTCAATAAGGTACCAGATAAAGTGGTATTTTGTCTGTATATGTTTCGACTTTGAATGAAAAGCCGAATTTTTAGCAAGAAAAATTGCACCCTGACTATCACTGTGTAGAATGCCCATCTCCTGCTTCTTACCCAATTCATCTAAGAAACCATGTAGCCAAATCATCTCCTTTTCATCTTTAATTGCTGCAACATACTCAGCTTCTGTAGTAGACAAAGTAACAATCTTTTGCAGATTTGAAGCCCATGATATAGCTGTACCACCCAGAGTGAGTACAAACCCAGTAGTACTCTTTCTACTATCAATATCGCCAGCAAAATCAGCATCTACATAACCCTGCAATTTCAAACTTGCACGTGTGATGCAAAGACATGTATCTGATGAACCCTTTAAATATCTCAGAATCCACTTGACTGCCTCCCAATGCTTCTTTCCAGGCCTACTCATGAATCTGCTCATAACTCCCACTGCATGTGCAATGTCTAACCTTGTACACACCATAGCATACATTAAGCTGCCAATAGCTGAGGCATAGGACACCTTGCTCATATGGACCCTTTCTTCTTCTGTCTTTGGTGACTGTTCTTTACTCAGTTTGAAATGACTACCCAAGGGTGTGCTCACTAGTTTAGCTTCATTCATGTTGAATCTGTTGAAAATTTTCTTCACATACTCTGACTGTGAAAGCTTCAAGGTACCATTAGCCTTGTCTCTAATGATTCTCATACCAAGGATTTGCTTTGCAGCTCCCAAATCCTTCATTGCAAAATGTTTTGACAATTGTTTCTTCAGATTATTAATCTTCTCAATGCAAGACCTTGCAAAAAGCATATCATCCACATACAACAGTAATATGATGTAAGAATTGTCAAAAAACTTAACATAGCAACAGTGATCAGCTTCACATCTCTTGAACCCAATTCTATGCATAAAACTGTCAAATTTCTTGTACCACTGTCTAGGAGCTTGTTTTAGGCAATACAGCTCTTTCTCAGTTTGCAGACTAGATTCTCTTGTCCCTGAACAATGAAACCTTTCTGGCTGAATCATGTAAAAGTCTTCCTTCAAGTCACCATGAAGGAATGTCGTCTTCACATCTAACTGCTCAAGATGTAAGTTTTCTACGGCCACCATTCCCAGCACCAGTCTAATTGTTGACATCTTCACAACTGGAGAAAATAGCTTTGTGTAGTCAATGCCTTCCTTCTGCTGGAACCCTTTAATAACTAATCTGGCCTTGTAACGTTTGCTACCATCATGCTCATTTTTTATTCTGTATACCCACTTATTGTGCAAATCCTTCTTTCCTACTGGCGATTTAGTCAGTTCCCATGTCTGATTCCCTAATAAGGAATTTATCTCATCCTTCATGGCTAACTCCTACTTGCTTGAATTCTCATCTTGCAAGGCTTCATCATAACACTCTGGCTCACCACCATCACTCAACAGGAGATAATTTAAAGCGGGTAAATAACGCTGTGAAGGTCTAATGTTCCTGGAAGATCTGTAGACTTCAGTTACAAGTGTACTCTGATCTACCTGTGAATTTACATTCTCCTGATCTTCTTCACCCCTTTTCTGGACAGTACTTTCAATCAATTCATCTAAGTTGACAAACTCAGATTTCTTTTGATCTATCTCTGTAACATCTGGTACTACAGTTGACCCGTCCCTATACATAATCTCTTCATTAAATATCACATTTCTATTTCTGATGATTTTCCTGTTTTGTTCATCCCAAAACCTATAGCCAAATTTCTCATCATCATAGCCAATGAAAAAACATATTTTAGACTTTGTATCAAGTTTACTACGAGCATCAAAATCAATATGAACATAAGAAACACAACTAAAATCTTTTAAATGCGAAAATTTTACCTCTTTACCGCTCCAAACCTCCTCAAGAAGTCTGAACTCCATAGGAACTGATGGTCCTCGGTTTATCAGGTAAGCTGCAGTTCTAACAGCATCAGCCCAGAAAGCTTTTAGTAGTCTAGCATGCAACTTGATACTCCTAGCACGCTCATTGAGAGTTCTGTTCATGCGCTCAGCCATACATTCTGTTGTGGTGTCCCAGGAATGGTATTCTCCATCCTAATTCCCTGTGCAGCACAATACTCACTGAACCCTCCATCTATTTACTCTCCTCCATTATCTGACCTTAAAAATTTTACTTTCAAACCTGTTTCTATCTCAACCATGGCATTCCGCATCTTAAAAGTTTCAAATACATCAGATTTATTTTTCAGAAAATAAACTCATACCTTTCTGCTTGAGTCATCAATAAAAGTGATGTAGTATATTGAACCTCCAAGGGATGGAATCGGAGAAGGTCCCCACAAATCAGTGTGTATTAACTCCAATTTTTCAGCTTTTAGTATTCTGCTAGTTTTTAAGAAGCTTACATTTTTCTGCTTTCCTAAGATGTAGTTTTCACACATGTCAAAATCAACGGACTTCAATTCTAGTAGTTTTCCTTTTGACAACAGTATTTTCATCCCTTTCTCACTCATGTGACCAAGTCTGCGGTGCCATAGGCTTGTATCAGTACTTGCATCAGCAACTGCAATTGTGTCTCTTGGACTTGAGGTCATATTTAGAGTACCAGTCTTCTTTCCACGAGCTAATACCCTAACTCCCTTTGTAACCTTCCTAGTACCACCAACAAATAGTATTGCATGTCCTTCATCATAAAGTTGTCCAACAAAAATCAGATTCCTCCTCAGGTCAGGAATATGTCAAACCTTCTCCAGTAACCGAACAGATCCATTGGACAACAATATCTAGACATCTCCCATACCCACAACATCCAAGGCTGAACCATCAGCCAAATACACCTTACCAAAATCACATGCAACATAATTCTGTATGATTTCTCAGTGTGGAGTGGTATGAAACGAAGCTCCTGAGTCCAAAACCCAATCATCAAGTGGACTGTCTACTGCAAGAAGTAATGCATCATGTACCTCTTCTGTTACAGCATTAGCAGAATCATATTCATTCTTCTTCTTAGGACTTTTGCATTGGTTCCTAAAGTGACCTATTTTCCCACAATTCCAGCATTGTACCTGTTAGTCTGATCTAGATTTACTTCTGTTCCGATTAGAATTTTTGGATTTTGATCTGCCCCGATTTGAATTTCTGTTATTACCTCTGCCTCTTGTCTTAAGGTTTAGAGCAGAACTAGATCCTGAAGTTTCACCTGTATCTCTTCTGGGAATTTCCTCAACAAGAATTAAATCTCGAATATCATTGTACTTGAGCTTTTTCTTTCCTGTAGAATTACTTATTGCCATCCTCATTGCCTCCCAACTATTTGGCAAAGAAGCCAAGACGATCAGAGCACGAATTTCATCATCAAAATCAATTTCTACAGACGACAATTGATTTGTGATAGTGTTAAATTCATTCAGATGTTGTGCTACTGATGCGTTCTCTGCCATCTTCAGATTGAACAGTTTCTTCATCAAATGCACTTTATTATTATGCACCTTATTATTTGCTAACAGCTTTTCATACATACAAGCCTTCATCAGATCTGCTGTGGTCTTCTCCTTTACAACATTATGTGCAACAAACCTAGACAGAGTTAACCTGATAACTCCCAGTACCTGTCTATCAAGAAGAGTCCATTCATCAGCCTTCACAGCCTTAGGTTTTGTCCCCAAAAGAGGCAGATGTAATTTCCTCCCATAGAGATAATCTTCAATCTGCATCCTCCAATACGCGAAGTTTGTGCCATCAAACTTTTCTATTTAAGACGCCTTTTCTGCTTCCTCTGCCATTGCTCCCACTCAAACCTAAACCTGGCTCTGAGACCAGTTGTTGGGAATTTAACCGAAATTTCAACTTATGAGAAACAAAAAAAAAAAAAAAAAAAAATAGAGAAAACACACGTCAAAGAAAAACAATCATACGCACAAGACAGTATTTACGTGGTCCGGCAATTTGCCTACGTCCACAGAGTTGCAGGGATTTCACTATTATCAAGGAAAAAATACAAAGTGCGGCTACGGTGTTTCTCTCTCTCTCTCTCTAAAACACGACAACAGTGTTTCTCTCTATCTCTCTGAAACACGACAACAATGTTTCTCTCTATCGGCCCAAGCCTCCGCTCCATGGACTAAGCCTCAGAAAATCTTCCATTAAAAACTACGCAACATTATTCGGGTCAGGTCAGGTTGTCAACCGAATCAAACATAAACTAGGCTCCACAAAGCCCAACAAGAGCTGTTTCAGATGAGTTATGGCAGACAGATATAATAATAACAACAAAAACAGAGTCCTTTGACTATTTAATAGAAAATGACCAAATAATCCCTATTTATGAGACATAATCACAGTGATAATAATGACTTTTTCAAAAAAAGTAAAGGAGTGAATGATAATATAAGTTAATTAAGAATAAACATAAATCAAGCCAAGTTTGGTCTGCAGAAGCAAAATCAAAGAGGGAAGAAAGCCTCCTCTCAATGCAACTAATCTCTCAAGAAAGATCCTGCCATGAGGATTAATGGTTTTGAGAGAACCGGACCTGAATGGTTAATGCCCAAAGGAATCCTTTTCATTTTTTGGAAGAGAGCAGATTTTTGAGAGGGAGAGAGGGAAATCGACCTACTGGTGCATGTCCACCGTATTAACTCTCTTCGTTTTCTATTTTCTCTCTTATCTTTTTCTTCCCTTTGTTTTTACTTTATTTCATGATTTTCCCCCTATTTTTCGATCCCTTTTCTGGGCACGGCAAGGGTCTTCTTATAGTGCCTACTGTGACCAAATTTTATTACTTTACCCTTTAACCACCTTTGTCTGGTCTGGGTGTACTTGCCGACCACCAAGAGTTCGTCTGTATGCCACTCCCCCTTACCAGACAAAGGCAGGTTGTCTTATTCATTAGTCTGCCGTGGCACCCTTTCCTGCCACGGTGTAGGTGTTTTCTCTCTCTATCCCTCATGGCATGCACCTAACATTATCCGCTCAACCTTGCTTCTTTTGGGTGGTCTGTCATTCCAGTAGGACGTATCCCCCAAAAGAGCTTGGGCAGGAGCCGCAGAATAGGTCTTTTCCCCTCTCCCCACCACCAAACCATACCCCCTTATCTCTGACCTATGACCCCACCACGTCCCATATTGGCTGGGTACAGGCTGGTGGTGCCTAGGCCTTGCGCGTGGTTCCCTTTCATGTATGTCCAAAATCTGCCTGCTACTCATGCGTTTGCCGCTGTCTGGAGGCTTGCTTGCACAGTCTACCGCCCTTCTTCGACCTTTTATGTGGGCCGTTTTATAATTCCCTGTTCCCCTTAGGAGCTGGGCTTTATTTGATGCTGGGCTTTACATTTCTTCTAGCCTATTTCTTGATTGCCATCATGTCCTGCCATTCCTGCTGTAATGACTTGATCCTGTCAGGCCTTTTCAAGCCTGCCGTTTATTCTTTCCCCAATAGCTTAGCACGGCCATGGATTTTCTTACTTATGGGCTCCTGTGTCCCTTTTGTTTACCTTTGGGCATCCTCGGCCCATTTTCTTGTCTTAGGCTTCCTTGGCCATTTTCCTAACTTTGTGTTTTCATGGGCTTTTACTAACTTCATTTGGCTTCCCCGGCCCAATTACTTCATACTCATCCTTGGGGTTTGTGAGCCTGCCATCAATCCTCTACCCTCTTTACTTGCATTGCTTTGGGCCTGCCGCGGCCCATTATTACTTTTCTACATCATACACTACCCATGAGTTTGCTATTTGCTATTTCTTTCTTTCCGGGCTCTTTTGAGCTCATTTACTTCCTCAAGGCCCATTTATTTATATTATGGGCCTGTGATCCATTATTCCTGCTGCTTGGGCTTAATAGTTTTATTCTATACTTGTCATTTCTTTTGCTGCCTGTGTTGCTAGGTTGGGCTTCCTTCTTTCTATTCGGGTTTCACAAAAAATGACCCTCAACACATGTTATTATTCTAATATATTTTTTTTATTAAATTTCAATTATGTTCTATAATTAAATCATTCATTAGAATATTTATGTTTTTTCAAAAAAAAAAAAAATCCTACATTAGAATCTCAACACATCATATTTTCCGTAATTGGTAGAATATATAGTTCTATATACAAACACAAGCATAATAAATGCTTAATGCTAAACTATATAATTCCATATGCAAAAACAGTCATAATTTATAATTTTCGTAATTAAAAAAAATCAAAATATTTTAAACTTTCCCCATTTATTGTCTGGGTTGTTGACTAATTGATAATCAATATCAAAGTTGAAAGTTTTCAATTTAATTCCAATGGTCGTTTTGATTTATCCATTAGAACTGAATATTTCGAAATCAGTATATATTCTGATGTACCATTTTGGGATTATATATATATATATATATATATATGAGATAAGTTCAAGTTACACTTGATGAAATTCATGTAACTTTTAAGGAATTACACATTTTTTGTACCGTAGATTTCTAATAGATCCAACACCCAATGAGGTCTATGGAAAGTAATAAATGAGGATAGGAAAAAATTGTTATTAATTAGGTAAATAAGGTAGAAAGTAATAATCATTTAATACTATTTTTTCAACCGTTTGATATATTAGAAATCTATAGTACAAAAAATGTGTAACTTGAACCCATCAATGGATTCAAGTTACACATTTTTTAAGCCGTAGATTTCTAAAAGATCAAATAGTTAAAAGAAAACACTATTATTCATCATTATATCATTAAATATTTACCAAATTAATAACATCCTCATTATCTCTTTCCTTATTAATTGCTAATTGTGTTTTTTTTTTCCTCTCTCTTTAAGCCTTTATTAAGTCCTTTCACTGTAATCTTTTTTTTTTTCTTCTTTTGCAATTCATCAAACGTTTCTACCCTTATCTTTCTACCCTAACTCTTAGAATTACAATAAAACATAAAAAATGATTAAATCATAAAAAGAGAAGCCTATATTAATTCGAAATCCAACAAAGACTCCGAAAATTTCTTCCTGCAAAATCAAACTGCGATTCATGTCTTGTGATCTTCTGCAACAACAAATGGAGTTTAGACCTCTTTGGAGTAAAGTTTCAAAAATGTGTGAGAGAATCGGATGGTTTTATCGAACTCATTGATATTCTTCTACAAAATTAGTTGTATGCACTGGGGTTTCATGGATCTGTAGCAACAATATGGTTGATTTGCCATCAACGTAATTAAGTGGTACATTGTGGCACCTGAGTGATAGGAAATTAGGATTATGAAGCTTCTTGT
The DNA here is from genome assembly GCA_032727855.1 of Quercus ilex subsp. ballota. NCBI lineage: Eukaryota > Viridiplantae > Streptophyta > Magnoliopsida > Fagales > Fagaceae > Quercus > Quercus ilex. The sequence goes on from CM064910.1 coordinate 65,722,601, forward strand.
GGATTAGTATTACCCACCGAACCCTCACTCTAACATGGTTGTGCCAATTTTAGAGTTACATTAGTTTGGATTAGAAATCTATCCTTAGTGATAAAATATATCTGGCAACCACACCATATACAAGTCCTAAGTTTATAGAAGTCTATCCTTAGTGATAAAATAATAAGACTATATCTTAGGTGATGAGGTTGTTTGCAAATCAACAAACATTTAAAAAAGATTTTAAAAAATCAAGTAAATAAAATTGGAACACAAGATACAAGGAACCTAAACTAAAAATAATTAGAAGTTATTTTCAAGCATTCGTGGTATTAAACATTTTGTTAAAAAGATGAGGAAAGTGATAGAGGTTTTATTTGAGGGAGTAAAAAATTGACTAAAGTAAGGAAAGGTTAGAAAGATAAGGGTAGAAATGTTTGATGAATTGCAGGAGAAGGGGAAAAAAAATTACAGTGAAATGACTTAATAAAGACTAAAGAGAGAGGGAAAAAAAACACAATTAGCAATTAATAAGGAAAGAGATAATGAGGATGCTATTAATTTGGTAAGTATTTAATAATATAATGATGAATAATAGTGTTTTCTTATAACCGTTTGATCTTTTAGAAATCTACGGCTTAAAAAAGGTGTAACTCTTACGGAGTTACACCAAGTGTAACTTGAACCCATCTCATCAAAGTATTAATTCAAAATCAAATATTGTATATTCTTTGAGATGGGTTCAAGTTACACTTGGTGTAACTCCAAAGAGTTACACCTTTTCTAAACCATTGGATTTAAGTAGATCCAATGGTTAAAAAAATACACTCATTAATACTGATATTCTGATAAGAATCTCATTTATTATCCTTATTTATAACATTCCATACCTATCTCTAATCCCAAAAATATGTATATTTTTCTCTCTGCTCTCTCTTTCTCATCCACTACACGTTTCTCTCACCTCCATTGCTCTTCCACCTTCATTTTCATAAGGTTCCACTTTCACAGTCACTAGGGCTGTAATCGGTTCGGTTCAGTTGGTTTTTTCTAATCCACCCAACCGAAACCGAAATTTTCGGTTTTTGAAAATCTCAACCGAAATCGACCGAAATAATTGAAAAATCGTCGGTTTCGGTTTGTTTCGGTTTCGGTCGGTTTTTCGGTCGGTTTCGGTTTTTAGGCCTAGAGTTTGGGCCAATTGGGCCTTTGATATTTTTTTTCTAAAACTTTTCTGTTTGGGCTTTTTTTTTTTTTTTTTTAAATACAGTATTCAAGTCTCTGTCTTTTATGCTCTAATTAAGTCTTTTTTAGAAACCTTTTTTGGGCTTTGTTAGGAACCAGTTGTGGCCCAGATTTGGGCCTTCTCTATTTTGGCAATGGCCATCTTTGGGCCTTTTTTAGCTTTCTGTTTTAGCCCTTATAGCCCAGATTTGGGCCTTTTTTATTTTGGCCATTTTTGGGCCTTTTTACACATCCATAAAACATTTTACAAACAAAAAAAAAATCACAACCTGCTTTTACTCAACATAAATCCAGAAATACACATAATAGCAAATTCTTCCACACAAAAAAAAAAAAAAAAAAAAAAAAACCTGTTACAGATTCATAAATTCAAATATACAACACATATAGCAAATTCATAAATCACAACCTATCATAAATTCATAACCTGTCCAAAATACATGTGCACAAACACAACCTGTCAACACAGATTCATAAATCCAGAAATAATCTAGAGCAAAAAATTGCTCTAGTGCTCAAAGCCTCAAACTAAGCTATAACTTGTTACAAACACCCATCAAATATAAACAAGATTAAAAAATAAATTGTACAAGTCAATAAAATAACTAGTACATATTTAGTTACTTCATTAGTAATATGTCAATGTCCACATATTGTCCATATGTCAATACCTACATAGCATTATAGCCAAAGACTCAAAATAAATTGGCTATATGTCAATGTCATCATATACAGTCCATATTTAATATTTGGCCAAATACTCAAAATAAATTGGCCATATGTCATTGCCTACTGCCTAATATAATATATTGTCTATATATTGTCTATGTATTATGTATAGGCCATTGTCAAAGCTCAAAATAAAAGCCCATATCTATATGTACTTATGTAGGCCACTATCTAATAGCAAAAAGTGTACAACTATACATATCAAAAAGTGTACATATTATCATCAATACCACTCGTCCAAAGAGCAAAGAGAAATCTTCAACCGTCAACTTCAATAGGTGTTGGTGTGGACATGCCTAGTTCTGATGTTAATGCAGCATCACTCACAAGTTCTACAAACAAAAAACGAAAAAAAACATAAAAATCACTTGTACAATAAAACAATAAATATGCCAAGAATTCAAGATATTTAGTTTTTTTTTTTTTTAAATAAAGAAAGAAGTAGACATGCAGAATGTTCAATAAAACAATAAATATGCCAAGAATCCAAGACATATAGTTTTTTTGTGCAGAATTTTTTTTAATAAATAAAGAAATAGAAAGTCATTTTTTTTAATATAACAAATAATAATTATACCTCCATCAAGTTTTTCAAACTCCTTAACATCATCCATGGCAGCATGAAGGCAGATTGGAGCAGATGAAGGACAGAGCTAGTTTTGACCACATATGAGGGCTTCCACCATAAGGGGAGACAATGAACTCCGGAAGGGATCAAGGACACGACCAGCCGTACTAAATGCAGATTCTGAGGCCACAGTGGATACCGGAATTGTAAGAACATGTCGTGCAACTCTTGAAAGCACACGGTATCGTGGGGAATTAACCTTCCACCAAGCCAAAATATCAAAATTATCATCAAAATCTTCACAACTCTCTAACAAGTATTTATCAACCTCTGATTTGGTATTTGAAGAATCAATACCCTTCAAGTGCTTCCTAAATCCCATCATCCTCATTGCCTTCGCATCAACCACATTATAATCATCTCCCTCCATTGATCCACTTGGATTTTGGCCTTGGGCTTGTGCAGCAGCACTAGCACTACTACTCCCCACTTGATTTTGAGTATAAAGTTTATACAAATCCTCCAAAACAGCCTTTACTCTTCCTGCCATATCAACAGCCTTCTGCCTCTCATACAAAGTACCAAAACAGTACTCAAGATACCTCAACTTGTATCGAGGATCAAGAACCAACCCTACATACAACAAGTGATTCATATTATCAAAATTCCCCCAATACTTTTCAAATTTGTTCTTCATGTAATCAGCCATTGTTCTCAACAAATAACTATCTTTTTCATGCTCTAACTCAATTATGTCATGAATTGACATGAGCTCCAAAAAGAAAGAATTGCTAGTGACATAATTAGCACCCGAAAACCTCAAGGTTGCATCATAAAAATTTTTAAGAAATTTAGAAAAGATCCTAATCTTCTCCCAATCCACATCATCCATTCCCCAAGCAACCTCATGTCTATCATTTCCTTCTTCCTTTGACTCCTCTCTAATTGTCATAAGAAAATTTGGATCATCTTCCTCTAATCTCTCAAAAGTCTTTTGATACTTCTCGACCTTCTCCAACATAATATAGGTGTAGTTCCACCTAGTGGGCACATCTAAGCACAACTGATTTTTAAACTCAACTTTCTCCTTCTCCGCACATAACTTAAATGTGTTTTGTCTTTGTGGAGATGATCTCACATATTTCACAGATTTCCTAACCTTCACTATTGTCTCATCCATCTCAACTAACCCTTCACGAACAATCAAGTTCAAGATATGAGCACTACACCTCACATGCAAGTATTTATGCCCTAAAACTGTTGCCTTCCTATGCTTAGTCTTTTTTTGAATAAAAGAAATCAACCCACTATTAGAGGCAGCATTATCAACTGTAATAGTTAGAATCTTGTCTATCCCCCAATCAAGTAAACACATCTCAACTGCCTTCCTAAGTGTTTCACCCTTGTGATTTTCCACTAAACAAAAACTAAGAATCCTCTTGTGTATTTTCCAATCACTATCAATAAAATGGGCAGTAAGACACATGTAGTTCAAATTTTGAACAGATGTCCATGTATCTGTGGTAAGGCAGACACATGTAGTTCAAATTTTGTTTCTCATCTAAAAACACCCTAAAGCATGTTTTGGAAATTGTTGTGCGGCAAGGGATTGGATTGAACCTAGGTTGGGCAACAGACATAAACTTCCTAAAACCAAAACCCTCCACAAACCTAAAAGACAGCTCATCTAGAATAATCATCTCTGCCAATGCTTTCTTACATTCCTCAAAATTAAACACCCAAGGCACAAGTTTACTGCTACTTTCTCCTTCTTCTTTAGGTTTGAATGCTAGGGTTGATTGGTTTTTTTTGTCCTCCCTATAAGGATATTTCAAACATTGTGATTGTATGTGATTTCTCATGGCTGTAGTGCCATTTAACTTAGTGTAACAAGCATAGGTTGTGCCACAGTAATTACAAGCTGACCTAGGTTTTTCCCCCCCTTCAATAATAGTAAAATGACCCCAAACAACAGATCTTTTTTTACCAGTATTACCTGCAGTTGGTGGGAGTGGGGGTTTGCCTTTATCTTCATGCAAATTGGTTGCCCCTTGATCCGCTTCATTGTGTTGACCCTCTGGGATTTCTCTTGTCTCATTCATCTACAAAATAAAATAAAACACAATAAGTCAGCAACTATAAAAAGTAAGAAATAAAAAATAAAATTTAATGCCAAAATGAGTCTAGTCTACAATAAAAAAAAAAATACGGTAACAATAACAGTAGTATAACACAATAAAAGTCAGCAACAGAAAAAAAAAAAAAAAAAAAAAAAAAGGAGTGAAAAGGACTCTTCAAAAGAAAGTAATCTATTAACAAATACCCCAACATCAGTCAACTATTAACAAATAAACCATCATCACAGTTAAGCACATGGGGTTATTGATTTTCAAATCTGTAACATCAATAAGAAAATAACTTAACATAACAGTTACAGATTCACAGAATGTCAACAACAATAAACAAAAATATCACAACAATAAATAAATAAATAAGCAGCTAACTTTATATATATCAGAACTCAAAGGCAATTAGTTAACTTTAATAAAGAAGCCAACTAGCACAAGCAGCCAAGCACATGGTTATCGATTTTTTCAAAACCCTAACTTTATTTGCATATAAAACATTAAAACTTGAAAAAATAAACAGAGAGAAACACAACACAGAGAGAGGGTCAGAGAGTATCGAGATTTCTATTTTCAAAACCTAAAACACAAAACACAGAGAAACACAAAACAGAGAGAAACACAAAACAGAGAGAGGGTCAGAGGGTATCAAGATTTCTATTTTCAAAACCTAAAACACAAAACACACTAACACAGAGTAACACAAAACAGAGAGAGGGTCAGAGTATCGAGATTTCTATTTTCAAAACCTAAAACACCAAACATAGAGAAACACAAAACACAGACAAACACAAAACAGAGAGAGGGTCAGAGTATCTAGATTTCTATTTTCAAAACCTAAAACACCAAACATAGAGAAACACAAAACACAGACAAACACAAAACAGAGAGCCGACGTGGGGAGGCGGCGTGTAGAGGGCGGCGTGAAAGTGAAAGTGTGGGGGCGACGCAGAGGGAAAGTGAAAGTGTGGGGAAGACAGACTTACCATGGGAGATGAGAAGCCGATGATCGTGGGGAGGGCGGCGTGTGGAGGCGACGGCGGAGGGAGAGAGTGGAAAGGGTGAGAGGTAGGGAGTGGGGCGGTCTGAGGTTTGAATGTTAGAGAGTGGAAAGTGTGAGACTGAGAGTGAAAATGAAAGAGTGGGTCGGGTGTGTAGGGTAGGGTTTCCACCTTTTCATTTTATAGTTCAATTAGTTTTAGTTTAATTAGTTTAATTAGTTATTTAGTTAGTTTAATTATAGGTGATTAAAATCTAATAAATTTTAAAATGCTGGCCGGATCATTTGAAATTTGAAACTTTGAAGTGATGACTGAAAAAAGGAAAAAGGCCCACTGCAACTTAGTTTCCTTTAGTCACTTGATAACTTAGTTTGGTAACTTAGTTTGAATCATTTGATAACTTGGTTTTACTTAGTCACTGAATTGGTTTAAAATGAAATGATGGATTGGACTTTGCCCACTGCCCAAAGCAAAGCTGGCAAAGCATATCTGCCAACTGCCAAAAGCATGTCTTTTCTTTTTTGGAAAATATCCGGTAGAGAGAGTCAAAGTGTTAAATATTTACAAAATATTTTATATTTAATACAATAATATAATATAATAATATATTATTATATAATAATATTTCGGTTCGGTTCGGTCGGTTCGGTGTATTAAAATTTGACACCGAAAACCGAACCGAAATTTTCGGTTTTTTATATAATAAAACCAAAACCGAACCGAACCGAAACCGAATCGAAATTTTTGCATCGGTTCGGCCAGTTTGAAGCGGTTTTTTCGATTCTTCGGTTTTTTGCACACCCCTAACAGTCACATAGAATCTGATTTTTTTTTTTTTTAATGAAAGACTAAACTTTTGGTACTTAACAAAGCTTTTGGTGAATCATATATATATATATATATATATTCTAATCATATGTGATACATACTATTAATTAGAAGGAAAACTAAGTCAAAAGAGATGATGCAAAAATTGAGTAAATGGGCTATTCGGGTTTTTACTTTTTCATGAATAACAAAGAATTTTATTAACAAAGGGTGAAGCCAAGCACATATACAAGAGAAGCGCTTGAAAACTGAAAATAAGATGTAAAGTTACTAAGATTCAAAAAATCGAAAAAAAAAGGATGAAGAATTGAATTTTCCAAAAGTTCTAGCCGACTCCAAAAAATCTCAGGAAAAAAATTTCCGCTGAACAGTTGTAGATTCAATTCACTCAAATGTCCCGGCGTTATGCATTCTCTAAATACTCCATAACAAGCAAAGTGTGATAGCTTCCCACGTCTCTAACTGTTTATTGAAAACCCATTTTAGATACTGGGAATTCTTGTTACTACCTAAGGTTTTTGATAAAGGTCCATTTGCTAAAAAGATGGGTCCTTTGCCCTTTTGATCCTTGTCTAGCATGTAAGTAAATTGAAACAGGATTTTTTGGCTGTTATAAATCCTTTGGTTGTAACTTATATTTACCCCAAAGCTTTGGATGATGATGAGACTGAGTTTCTTGAAAAGGTGGAAATGGTGAGATTAATTAAGAAATTTATCTATTCAGTGATACATAGATTTTTTGTATCTGATTCTATGTGGCTGTGGAGGTGGAACCTTATAAAAATGGAGGTGGAAGAGCAATGGAGGAGAGAGAAACGTGTAGTGGATGAGAAAGAGAGAGCAGAGAGAAAAATATACCTATTTTTGAGATTAGAGATATGTATGAAATGTTATAAATAAGGATAATAAATGAGATCCTTATCAGAATATTATCATTAATGAGTGCATTTTTTTGACCGTTGGATCTACTTAAATCCAATGGTTTAGAAAATGTGTAACTCTCTAAAATTACACTGGGTGTAATTTGAACTCATCTCATATTCTTTTTTTCTTTTTTTATACAAGATATAAATTCTACTCAAGCCTAATCTAAGTGTATATTATTACATGCTTCTTGTTTAGATAGAACAAGTTTAAAAGACTAAAACACCCTTCTTCAAAATCAATTAAAACAAAAACCAATTTTTTCTACACGTGTGCATCTTCCCAAATTCAGATTCTTCTCAAAACCTTAGATCCCACCCACCCACCTCACCCATCGTCCTGTCCCCCCCCCCCCCCCCTCCCCCCCTCTCTCTCTCTCTCTCATATTTCAATTCCAATTCATTGATTTTAGCAGCAGTATCACTGTTTAATTGCAAAGGAGCACAGGAGGACTTGACAGTTAGCATAAACCTTAGAAGATCTCTGATTGTCAATAGCTGGGTTTCACTCATATCTCTGCAATAAAGAATTATTTGCTTGATTTCTTTGTATTGGTCTGTGTTACTAAAATCTTGGATAATTTTGTCAAGTTCCAATGAGGTAAGAATTTCAATAGCTTTATTGTAATTGTGCTCTACCACTCCAAGCTTCCACGGCAAAATCTATAACCACATCTACCAAACCAAGAATGTCCATAAGCAACCCCATACAACAATCTAAGATTCATTGACCTCTTCTTTGACATCCTCAAGTGTGATTTTTCCGCAAAAGAAAGAAGACCACCCTAAGTTTAGAGTTTTCATAAATCAAAAACAGAAAAACCGAGAACTTTGTGTGGAATTTTGGTTACCGGGTTTGTAGATTTTTACAAATCCTATCCCACAGTCAAACAATGCAATAGATGGGTATGCAGATCAATGACATGATTAGCCAAAGGCATATTCTATGTCCTCTCTCTCATATTTCAAGTTTTGACTGCTCTGTCATTTTAACACAACTTTGATGCAATGATATATTTGTTGTTGCAATAAACAATTTACTGTTGCAAATTTCTTGTAGCAATAAACTATTACTTCGCGAATCTTATTGCAATAGATTGCAAATAATTAACAAAAATAAGTATGATCAAGTTATTACAACGATATCTTCGTTTTAGTAGATAATTGTTTCATTTTTATCATTGCAATAGATTATAAAATAATTTTAATTAGATTCTTGCAATGATATCTTTTCATTATGTCATTGTAATAAATTGTATAATAATTTATATATAATTATTGCAATGATATTTTCATTGCAATAAGTAATCATTTTTAACACAACTTTGATGCAATGATATATTTGTTGTTGCAATAAACAATTTACTGCTGCAAATTTCTTGTAGCAATAAACTATTACTTCGCGAATCTTATTGCAATAGATTCAAATAATTGACAAAAATAAGTATGATCAAGTTATTACAACGATGTCTTCGTTTTAGTAGATAATTGTTTCATTTTTATCATTGCAATAGATTATAAAATAATTTTTTTCAGATTCTTGCAATGATATCTTTTCATTATGTCATTGTAATAAATTGTATAATAATTTATATATAATTATTGCAATGATATTTTCATTGCAATAAGTAATCATTTTAACACAACTTTGATGCAATGATATATTTGTTGTTGCAATAAACAATTTACTGCTGCAAATTTCTTGTAGCAATAAACTATTACTTCGCGAATCTTATTGCAATAGATTGCAAATAATTGACAAAAATAAGTATGATCAAGTTATTACAATGATATCTTCATTTTAGTAGATAATTGTTTCATTTTTATCATTGCAATAGATTATAAAATAATTTTTATCAGATTCTTGCGATGATATCTTTTCATTATGTCATTATAATAAATTGTATAATAATTTATATATAATTATTGCAATGATATTTTCATTGCAATAAGTAATCATTTTTAACACAACTTTGATGCAATGATATATTTGTTGTTACAATAAACAATTTACTGTTGCGAATTTCTTGTAGCAATAAACTATTACTTCGCGAATCTTATTGCAATAGATTGCAAATAATTGACAAAAATAAATATGATCAAGTTATTACAACGATATCTTCATTTTATTAGATAATTGTTTCATTTTTATCATTGCAATAGATTATAAAATAATTTTTATCAGATTCTTGCAATGATATCTTTTCATTATGTCATTGTAGTAAATTGTATAATAATTTATATATAATTATTGCAATGATATTTTCATTGCAATAAGTAATCACTTTGATATTTAATTGTCAACTCTACTCTACTTCTCCTCTATCCAAAATAATCATTAAACTATCGCAAATATAGTAAAATGTATTAATATAATACACATCATTTTTTAAAAATAATTTTTATTTATTAAAATTTTGAGCCTTAATTAAAATGTTTATAATGTAAGATAGATAGACAATACATTCTATTGGTCAATAGAAGATGTCTTCTTATTTTTTTGCTAAGTGAGAGGCCTTACTTAATTTTTATTATTAGTATTATTATTGCAATACCTTTTTTTTTTTTAACATTTTTTTGTAATACTACAACACAAATAAATATAATATATTCTATTTTAGGGGGTCTTCTTCGGTTAAACCAATTTCTAAGAATCTTATGAGGACCATATCCGTGTTGAAGCTTACCAATAGAGATTAAGTGAATTACCTATTGTGAAGTGTGAAGGATACAAACCTCATTTAAGAACATCAGGAGAAAGGAACGAGAAGTTCTATGCATTGCTGGGCACAATTCTTGTTGGAAGGGAGTTTGGATAGTGAAACCAAAAGTTGTAATAAGAATTTCTATTAATTAGGACAACGTTCCTCATTCTTTCTTTTTTCTTTTTGTCTTTTGATGGTGTACTAGTGTTGTAGCTTCATAAAAAAAAAAAAATGTTGCTTTTACAATGTAAAATAGATAGACAATACATTCTATTGACCAATAGAAGACGTCTTTTTTTTTTTTGGCTAAGTGAGAGGCCATACTTAATTACTTTTATTGTTATTATTATTATTATTATTATTGCAATACTTTATTTTTTTGTAATACTACAACACAAATAAATATAATATATTATATTTTAGGGGTGCCTTCTTCAGTTCAACCAATTTTCAAGAATCTTATGAGGACTGTATTCGTGTTGAAGCTTACCAACAGAGATTAAGTGAATTGCCTATTATGAAGTACAAAGGATACAAACCTCATTTAGGCTACGTTTGTTTCGCCTGAAAATGATTTTAGGAAATTATTTTACAGCAGTCTGAGTGTTTGGTACCTACAGAAAATTAGGTCAAACAGAAATTATTTTACTCGTTGACCATAAAATAAGCCTCCTCACCCGTAAAACCATGTCAGGTTTTATTTTACCTTCAAATGATTTACACTTCTCACACACTCTCTTGAAGCTTCTCACACGCACTCCTCATAGACATCACTGGTACTCACCAAGCTTAGTTGTGACCGAGCTCCACCCTCTCCCTCATGCCAAATGCAGCTCCACCCTTTCCCTCACGCTAGTCCGAGCTCCACCCATAGTCCGACTAGCGCCGCCGATCCACCCACGATGAGTTTCCTCCACTGTTTGAGTTTATTTCAGTTCGACAACCTCACCTCACCTCCGATCCACCCTCTATTTCAGTCCGACGAGCTCACCTCACCTCCGATCCACGCACCTCTGGCCCACCCTCTAAAAAGTTGATCCACATTCCCTCAAACCCATCTAGCCAAAATCCACCCTCAAACCCATAAACCCATAAATATTATGGGTATATTCAAATGCTCTTTGTTGATGTTGAAGTAGATGATTATTTTTGTACTGTTACAGGTTTATCTAGGCAATGCAGGTGTTTCTTTTGTAAGACATTTCATATTTTCCGTAAAATGTTTAAACAAACCAAACATGGGAAAATGAATATTGTAAAACGAATTTTGAGGTAGCCAAACATTGGAATTCGTTTTCTGCCCTATTTTCCATGGTGCAACCAAACAACCTTAATACATTTTCCCCTAAAATTATTTTACGCTCGGAATTGACTTTCCGTTGAACCAACGCAGCCTTAAGAATAGAAAGAAAAAGGAACAAGAATTTCTATGCATTGTTGGACACAATTCCTCTTGGAGGGGAGTTTGGATAGTGGAACCAAAAGTTGTAATTAGAATTTCTATTAATTAGGACTATGTTCCTCATTTCTTTTTTCTTTTTGTCTTTTGATGGTGTACTAGTGTTGTAGCTTTATTTAAAAAAAAAAGTGTTGCTGTTACAATGTAAAATAGATAGACAATACATTCTATTAACCAATAGAAGATGTCTTTTTTTTTTTTTTTGGGCTAAGTGAGAGGCCTTACTTAATTATTGTTATTATTAATTTTTTTTTTGCAATACTTTTTTTTTTTGAAACATTCTTTTTTATAATGCTACATCACAAATAAATATAATACATTCTATTTTAGGGAGCTTTCTTTGGTTCAACCAATTTCCAAGAATCTTATGAGGACTGTATCCGTGTTGAAGCTTACCAATAGAGATTAAGTGAATTACCTATTGTGAATGATGAAGGATACAAACCTCATTTAAGAACAGCAGGAGAAAGGAATGAGAATTTTTATGCATTGTTGAGCACAATTCCTGTTGGAGGGGAGTTTGGATTGTAGAACCAAAAGTTGTAATTAGAATTTCTAGTAATTAGGACTATGTTCCTCGTTCTTTATTTTTTTCTAAGTGATACAAATTCTAGGAATCACAAAAGAGATATCTAAGAGAAGCCACATTGAGTGTAAGAAAAGAGAGGACCTTTGTTTTGAGAAAAACACATTCCATCATCTCTTTTGCATCTCTTTCAATATTTGATTGAGATTTTGTAACCTCTTTTCCTCACCTATAAACACAGACCTTGTGAATGAAAAAAAGAGTATGAAAACTTGAGAAATTATACTTGTAAGGGCACGTTTAGATCTACAGCCCAAAAGATTTGGACAATGGCCCAATAAGCCCAAAACAATAGATTTGTTAGACAGTGGGTTTGTTACTAAACATTCAATAAGTTAAAATGTAGATCACAATAGGCTGGTTGGTGTTGGAGGGGCCAAGACGAACAAGTTGAAAAGAAAAATACTCCTCGGTCAAGTCCGAGGATGGTATGCTCTTATATATATATTTCTCTTAGACTTATACAAATATTCAAGTTCTTGGTTCCAGAATAGTTTTTTTTTTTTTGTTTTTCCTGTAATGGAATCCTTCCCCTTTATACTCCCTCCCCTTCTTTCATCTTAGCCTTTCACGTGTAGATCAGATTGCTAATGTCCTTGATACTTGTCCCATCAACACTTTTTTGAAGTTTTTGTGGGTAGCTGTAAGACTAGAAGTCACTGTTCAGGTATCACTTCCCAGATATTTCTCAATTCTCTGTTGACTGCTCGCCTCTCTCTAAAGCTTATCCTCCTAAGCTCGTTTGCCCATTGCCCAGTACTTGATGGGTGGTCGGACTTTAGGCTTCCATTCTGTTGGTCGAGGAAGGGTAGCTCCTCGGACAACGTCACCTGTTTATTATTACCAGACCTCTTCCTCGACCCAACAATCTGCTTGTATTCACCAATACTTGTCCGTCCTCAGGCTCTTTGACGTCCTCGGGTGTGGCCCACGCCCCAATATCCTTATCCAGACCTTTCATCCCTACAATACTCAAATCCAATTTCTATTGGTGGTGTTTCCATTATTGCTTGAATGAAGATTCTCCAGTAAGCTAGATGATGAAAAGACTTGGTGAAGTTGGTTGCTAACTGGAGCTTAGAGAGCTCAAGTACACAGGAAGAAATAGAATTGGAGGGTTTATGTTTATTTTAGTGGAGATTTCTGATGAGTGGTCTGGGGAGAGGTTTTTACGCCCACTGCTCGAGTTTTCCACTTCCTAAACATGTTTTGGTGTTTAGTATGGTTTGCTTGTTTTTACCTCTATTTCCTTTACACCACTATATCGCCATGCTTTGTATAGTGTAGCTTGTTTTGTTTGAAAATTGGTTGAGTCATTTACACTTGGACTAATATGTTTAGTTTAGTTTAAAATTGATTAAACCGTTAAAACTTTGCTTTAAATTTTTTAAATACTTGCTAGGGATAATATAGCACATTTCATAATATATATAACTTTGAGTTTTTCATGTTGCAAATACTATAGTTTAAGCTTGGCCCCCAAACAACATTTCCTAGTTCTACCCCTACAAAGAGGTATTACGTTAATAATATTTAAAAAAAAAATCACATTAAATACCAAGTAGTTAGTTGTCATAATATTGTGAACATAAAAAATAAAAAAAAAAAAACCACCGCACACCCTTGGTGTGGTGGTCACTCCACAAGTATAAATTCTTGTGGAGTGTGGGGGGTATGGGTCTGGTTCAAGTCTCCAAAAGAGAGTTTTACACACATATACACTTAGATTAGGTTAGAATAGAATTCTATCTTGTATAAAAAAATAATAATAATAATAATAAAATTCTCACATTTATATTTACTCAGCTATTAAAAAAAAAAAAAATTGTAAAACGACGACAAATGACCTCGTCCCCACAACATACATTATCCAAACACAATAATTATTCGAACATGTATATATATAGCCACGAATGTACATCCAAAATCCCTGAAAATCTCTCTCCCGCCATGAACACTCTCTCCATTCTCTCACTCTCACACTATTCCTCACTCTCCATTCTCACCTCCTCAACTCTCTACAGAACCACTCTTTTTCCCCAAACCTTCATTTCTTCACAAACCTTAGGGTTTTGTTCTCCCAAATCACTTCGCACACCAAATTCACCTCGATTCAAAGCCTCATTCAACTCTCCGAGCTCACTCTACCCCATAGAACCTCAACTCTCCAACGATGAGGGAGAGGAGGAGGAAGAAGAAGAAGAAGAAGACGAAGACGACGATGATGACGACGTGGCTGCCGATGAATACGACGTCGTTTCCGGCGAAGTATCGGACGGAGTTGGAGTCGAAGTCGAGCTGAGCGACGACGAAATCGGCGGAGCTTCGATCGCCGTAGAAACAGAGGTGCTTACTCGGCACGAGGAATTCAAGTGGCAGAGAGTGGAAAGGCTTTGCAACGAAGTGAAATTGTTCGGCGAAGATATAATCGACGTTGATGAGCTTGCTTCGATTCACGATTTTCGTATCGATAAATTCCAGGTCCATTTCCAATTCAAAATTCTCAAATCTCAAACAAAACCTAAAGTTTCAGTTATTCAGGTAATTTGAGATTAGATATATATATATATATATATATTTTTTTCAGCGATTGGCAATACAAGCATTCTTGAGAGGCTCATCGGTGGTGGTTTCTGCGCCGACGAGTAGCGGAAAGACTTTGATTGCCGAGGCGGCTGCGGTGGCGACGGTCGCGAAGGGAAGGAGAATCTTCTACACAACTCCGCTCAAGGCATTATCCAATCAAAAGTTTCGCGAATTTCGGTATAGAAGTTCATTTTTTCATGTTAATTAAAATGGAAGAAACTGAAAATTTTGGCAATGTACTTTAATGGCATTGTGTTAATAAGTATGATTTTGGTGTCCTAGTGAGACTTTTGGAGATAGCAATGTCGGCCTTCTTACGGGGGATTCTGCAGTGAATAAAGATGCTCAGGTGTTGATTATGACCACGGAGATTTTGCGCAATATGTTGTATCAGAGGTAAAGTATATGTAGTATTTGAACTCTGATCATAGTAGCTTATGTGAATTACTTAGTGAATACGATAGAAATGGATTCGGAATGTATGAATGATGTGATGTGATGTAATGTAATGCTGAAATATGAATACATTACTTGATATTTAGTGTGTAATTGTGGGTTCTAGGTAACTCAACTGCTATAGGAAAAAATGTTAAGGTTTTTGCATACCCATATACTAGTTGGATTTATGAATACAGAGATTTTATGCAATATGTTATATCAGAGGTAAATTATATGTAGTATTCAAACTCTGATAATAATAGCTTACTGGAATTACTGAATACAACATAAAATGGATTCCGAGTGTATGAATGGTGTGATATAATGCTGAAATATGGATACATTATTTAATTTTAAGTGGATAATCATGGGTTTCAGTTAGCTCAATTACTACATAATAAAATGTTATGGTTTGTTTTCATTAACTAGATTTATGAGCTCCATTAATTAGTTATTCATCGGTAAAGTTGATTGTTGAAATCAAGGGTGGTGGTTTACTATGTCTTCACGTGCAGTGTTGGAATAATTTCTTCTGATAGTGGACTTTTCCATGTTGATGTGATTGTTTTGGACGAAGTTCATTATCTGAGCGACATATCTCGGGGTACGGTGTGGGAAGAGATAGTAAGTACAATTTTTTGCCCTCCCAAGATCTCATTTATTGTCAAAATTTGGTTTTCACATTTTATCGTCATACAATGTAATCATATATTTCAGGTTATATATTGCCCAAAAGAAGTTCAACTTATATGCTTGTCAGCAACAGTTGCAAATCCAGACGAGCTTGCTGGTTGGATTGGTCAGGTATTGTTATCTATGAGCTGACCTAGGCTTAATGTTTCGGATTTTGTGGGATCGTAATGATGCTTTGTTGATACACGTTAGCTGCTATAATTCCTTTGGAGAGTTGTCTCATTATCAATGTTATGGTGAGACCAGGTGGCAAATGTTGAGATAGCAAGATGGAAGCATCAAATCTGTTTCCAACGGTTTTATTTTATTATTATTATTATTTTTCTTTGGGATAAGTCAATAGTTAGAAGAGGAGGGATTTGAACCTTAGACATTTCCTTTGAAAACACCAGGAAGTACCAATTGAGCTACAAGGCTCTTCTTGGCTTACTACAATTTTTTGTTTACTACTTAGAATCAAGCATGGCATTTGTTTAATAAGAAATTCTTGGTAATTTTTTCTTGTAGCGAGGGAATGTTGGGAACATTTTAAGACACCATCTAATGTTAAAAACTAAATGAAATGGCCTTGTCCAGCAGTTTGATATGCTCCTTTTCTTCATTTGAAAAAAAAAAGACAAGACAATGTTACACAAATCACACCTGATATAGCCATGAGAATATTATTCGTGCATTAGGCAATGATTTCTTGTGATTTGATCTTAAAATATGGGCTAAAGACCCATAATGCATGATGCGGCTCATATTTGTCAGAAAAATAAATAAACCCAATGAAGGAATTTTGAGTTAGCAATGCCATTATTCACTATTTTCCCTCTTTTGTTTCCTCACGCACACAATCATATATTAGTTATCTGTATCTTCGTCAAAGGATTGCAATTTTAAAACCTATAGATTACAATCACAAGATAATCACCACTGCTTTTTCTGTGAAGTAGGCAGCTCGAATTTTGATGTATTGAGAAAATATTTCTGATCTTAGACCCAAGATCTTTAAAATTGTCTTCTATATTCCTTGTTGGTTGATGGCTTGTCATTTCTTGCTGTTAGTGCCCTCACTCAATTATTGGTTGACTCCGGCATCAGCAAATTGTCATTACACACACACACACACACATATATATATGATAAGAAACTGTCATTACATATTGATTTACCTATTGGGCTTGTGTTCTCAGAAAAGCTTAATACATAAGTTATTAACTTTCTTTCTCTTCTGCTTGTTTGCTGATGCCAGCATTGGTTTCTGAATTATCTTGGGATGAGTGATGTATAGACTTGTGAGAGGATCAATTTTTTCTAATTTCATCCTGTTTCCAGATTCATGGCAAAACAGAGTTGGTAACATCATCAAAGCGTCCAGTTCCATTGACTTGGCATTTCTCTATGAAGACCTCTTTGTTGCCTCTTCTGGATGAGAAAGGAACTCGAATGAATAGGTATTGTTGTTTTTAATAATCCTCTATCACTCTATTAATATTCTAACTTATAGTTTTCCTCTAGATGAATACAAGAGTAGGGATGTCTTTAACTCCTTTATTTTATCTTCTTATGTAATTACTTGGGGGCTCTGTGTAGCACAGACTAGTTGGTATTTTTTTGTTAGACTAGTTGCTTTGGTTTCTTATTTTTTTTCTTTCTAAATAGCATGTTTCAACCAAATACAGTAATACTTGTACTGATATCACTGACTATATTTTGCCAATGGTTATTCAGTTAAACATTCATGATGAGTGTAAGGTTTGGTTCAAATTTACCATAAATATATGGTATTCTATATGAAGGATATTGTCTTTGATTTTCCCTTCTTAATAATTTATGTCATCCCCTCACCACTTCCCTCCCTTCAACCTATTCTTTGAACACTGTAGTGGGGACTTACTATTTTCAATCATTTCATTTTCTTTCTTCTAAATTGGAACAGGAAGCTGTCACTCAATTATCTACAACTTAATGCGTCAGGAGTTAAATCTTACAAGGATGATGGGTCTAGAAGAAGAAATTCAAAAAAGCGTGGAAGTGATATGAGCTATGACAGTTCTGATATCACGTCAGGACAGCCTCCTCTTTCAAAGAATGACATAAATAATATTAGGCGTTCACAAGTATGGGCTCATTGCATCAGTTCTCTGACATATATGTGTGTGTTCATAGGAATTTAATTTGTATGGGATTATAGTATATTGTCATTATCTACCTGACTTGTAAATTTCCTAAATTAATTTTCAGGTTCCTCAAGTTATTGACACATTATTTCAGCTTAAGGCAAGGGACATGCTGCCAGCAATTTGGTTTATTTTTAGCAGGAAAGGATGTGATGCAGCTGTTCAGTATGTTGAAGATTGCAAGCTCTTAGATGAGTGTGAGATGAGTGAGGTTGAACTAGCCTTGAAGAGGTTCCGCATTAAGTACCCTGATGCTGTCAGGGAGACTGCTGTAAAAGGACTACTGCAAGGGGTTGCTGCGCATCATGCCGGCTGTCTACCATTGTGGAAATCATTCATAGAAGAATTGTTTCAGCGAGGACTTGTGAAGGTTGTCTTTGCTACGGAAACGCTTGCTGCTGGAATCAATATGCCTGCTAGGACAGCTGTTATTTCATCCCTCAGCAAGAGAAGTGATAGTGGGCGAATCCAATTACGCCCAAATGAACTACTTCAAATGGCAGGGCGTGCTGGACGTAGAGGCACTGATGAAAGGGGTCATGTAGTGCTTATTCAGACTCCTAATGAAGGTGCTGAAGAGTGCTGCAAGCTTCTATTTGCTGGAATTGAACCTCTTGTTTCACAGTTCACTGCTTCGTATGGTATGGTGCTGAATCTTCTGGCAGGTGCAAAAATTATTGGCAGATCAAATGAATCAGATGGCATGAAAGCAATACAAGAAGGACGTACTTTGGAAGAAGCTAGGAAGTTAGTTGAGCAAAGTTTTGGAAACTATGTTGGCAGCAATGTTATGCTTGCTGCAAAAGAGGAGCTTACTAGAATAGAGAAAGAGATAGAGATGCTGACTTTAGAAGTTAGTGATGATGCCATAGATAGAAAAAGCAGGAAGCTTTTATCAGAGGCAGCGTATAAGGAGATTGCAGATCTACAGGAAGAATTGAGGACAGAAAAACGTCTTCGGACAGCACTGCGAAAAAGTATGGAATTGCAGAGAATTTCTGCTCTGAAACCTCTTCTAAAGGAGTTTGAAAACGGAAACCTACCTTTTTTGTGCCTGCAATATAAAGATTCCGAAGGAGTTGAGCACTCTCTCCCTGCTGTTTATTTGGGGAAGGTTGACTCGCTTGATGGTTCAAAACTTAAGAACATGGTTTCTGCTGATGATTCGTTTGCACTAAACGTTGTTAAAACAGATTCAAATGTTAATGATTGTCAAGTGAACCTAGATGTTGAACCATCGTATTATGTGGCCCTTGGTTCAGATAACACATGGTATGTATTTACAGAAAAATGGATTAAAACAATTTACAGGACAGGCTTTCCTAATGTTGCCCTAGCTCAAGGGGATGCTTTGCCTCGGGAAATTATGAGGATGCTTCTCGATAAGGAGGAAATGAAGTGGGAGAAGCTTACTGGTTCTGAACTTGGCTGTTTATGGCAGATGGAGGGATCTCTAGAGACATGGTCTTGGAGTTTAAATGTGCCAGTTTTGAGTAGTCTTTCTGAAAGTGATGAGCTGTTACAAATGTCAGAACCGTACTATGATGCTGTAGAACGTTATAAGGAACAAAGAAATAAAGTTGCACGTTTGAAGAAAAAGATAGCACGTTCAAAAGGCTTTAAAGAATATAAGAAAATCATAGACATGACCAAGTTTACTGAGGAAAAGATTAAACGCTTGAAGACTAGATCAAAACGTTTGACTAATCGAATAGAGCAGATTGAACCATCTGGTTGGAAGGAGTTTGTGCAGATCAGCAATGTAATACATGAAACAAGGACGCTGGATATCAATACACACGTAATATTTCCTCTGGGTGAAACTGCAGCTGCAATTCGAGGAGAAAATGAACTTTGGCTAGCAATGGTTCTCCGAAATAAAATCCTGCTAAACCTAAAGCCTGCACAACTTGCCGCTGTTTGTGCAAGTTTGGTTTCTGAAGGTATTAAAGTTCGTCCTTGGAAAAATAACAGCTATATATATGAAGCTTCCACAACTGTAATCAATGTAATCAACTTCTTGGATGAGCAAAGAAACTCCCTTTTGCAACTTCAAGAAAAACATGGGGTAAATATTTCATGCTGTCTGGATAGCCAATTTTCAGGTATGGTTGAAGCCTGGGCATCTGGGTTGACTTGGAGGGAAATGATGATGGATTGTGCAATGGATGAGGGAGATCTAGCACGCCTCTTACGACGGACTATTGATATATTAGCTCAGATTCCTAAATTGCCTGATATCGATACACTGCTGCAAAGCAATGCAAAGGCAGCATCCAATGTCATGGATCGTCCACCAATCAGTGAGCTGGCTGGATAACGTCCTAATGCCGCTAAACAGTATTGGTAAAATTTGCACAATTTTTTCCTATAGGATCAAAACTTTTCTAAAGCATTTGTAGATTTATTTAATGAATTCAATTCAACTTTTGGTGCTCTGAACCAGCTTCACTTATATGTGACATGTGGTTCATGTTACACGTGTACTACCAGCAAAAGGCCCATTTATACTGTATGTTTGATTCCCAGAAAAGGGAAGCCTTTGACACTGAATTTTGTACCCATCAACCCCAAAAGGAATGTTGGCTACACAAATGCAACTACTCAGATATACACCACTGCCAGGGTTGTGCATTGTTTGCTACTTGCTAATTTTTAAAGACCAGGTAAATTTTAGACTCAGTTAAAATACAGAAATCTGTGTTGTTCTTAGATGCTTTTGAGTTTCACTTCTTGAATCTAATTTTTTAGTGCAATGATATTGTCGCACTTGTCAAATGTTTTGTCAGTGCAATTTTTATTTTTTTCTGATATATGGAAGTGGTCCTTTGGCCAGACTATTCCCAAATGCTGTCAGCTGAAGATGCAAGCTTACTTGCTACTTGTTAGTGAAAGGGGACATTTCAAGGCAGCCATTTTTGATGATACAGTTATTAGTGTCTCTACTGGTATGTTTGGTAAAATGGAGAGAGGTGGAAGAGAAAGGAAAGGGAGAGGGGGAAGGGAAAGGTTAATTTTTCTTTAGGGGTTTGGCTGTTTACAGGAAATTGAATGGAAAGATAATTATGATTATGGAAAATTAAATATGACTATCACTTCTTCTACTTCTTTTTTAGCTGAATAGTCTATCTCTCTTCATTCTTTCATGTCTTCCAAATTTAAGAGGGAAAAAAATGTTAGGCAGGGAGAGAAAGGAACCTTTCCTCTTCCTTACCACCCAACTAAAAAAAGTAAAGGCACTCTCTTCCTCTTTTTTCCCTCCACCCTCGTCCTTTTCCTTAAGTTTCTTCCCATCCATTCCTGTTTTGCAATCTCTTGCCCTCTCTCAAAGAAATCCTAGAGCTTTCCAATTGTTGTCATATGGCCAATATGTTCTGTTACTCTTCATCTTCTTTTCTTGTGTGTGTGTGTGTGTGTGTGGGTTAATTTGAGAAAGAGGGGAGAATGCCAGCCCTAAAGTGGACTCTCAAAGTTCACCCCAAGACTCTTGAATTAGCATAGGACACTTTTTTTTTTACCAAGCAAAGATGTTTAAATAAGATTAAGGTTAGTTACAGGCTTACAGCCCATAACAAAATTAGGAAATTGTTTTGCTATTGATGCGGCCATTTTCCTCTGCTCGGTTAAAACTATATGGGGCACTTTTAAAATAACAGTCTGGATGTTGGCTTGCTGTATGGTGTACTGTATGTCTTCAACGAACGCCTCAGTCCACCATGGCCAGTGGCCTTTGTGCTGCCAGAGCTGTTGGATTTCATTGCTGCTAACAAGGATGATCATTCTGTTTAGCCGATAATTTTTTCCTTGATCATTGCTTGTCTGATTGCTACTCTAGTCTGGCAACCTTGTGATCCTTTGCTTTGATACTCTGCCATTCTTTAAAAACCTGGGATGAACAAAGTCTAGTTTGGAGAGAAATCCTACAAACTCATCATATATATCTATATTGAGTGTGAATTTTGAAAATCTAACTGTTAGATTGCATGTTTTTATTACATCCTCAATGCAATTTGAAGAAAATCAAAGATCAATTGCTATGTCATCAAATAAATATTATAATTTCAAGTTCTTGTAATGTAAAGTTGTATATAAAAAATAAGTTAATTGATCAAATAGTAAATAATATCCGATTTGAACGAAATTTGATATGCATGTTAAGAACATAAGGAACATAAAATTCAACAGTTAGATTCTCAAAATTCACATCTAAAAAAGAAATATATGAGAAGTTTGAAAAGTTTCTCTCTAAATTATTCCACCTAGGACCCTGTTCTGTCTTTTACAATACATGCTATGCCTCTCCTTGTGTGTGTTTCTATCTGCTTCTGCTTGCACGATGAGCTGCCACTCTTCTTGGTACAGCTAAGCTGCTAAGCTATCTGTTGTTGGGTAATTGTCCTTTGTGCTGAGGCAATTACAGCTCCATTGGGATTATCAAGGATTTCGAGGTTAGCAATGTTTCAATGGCATTTGGTTGTTTCCCCTCAAATATTATACTTCTTTTGTGGAGCCAAATGCACCAGAGAGTGGTAAGGAGGCTTGGGATGCTGTCCTTTATTAAATCGGCATTCTTGTTCTCCTGATTTTAACTCGCATTATGTTTTTGAGTTTTCCGACACTTATAAACCATCATTTATCCACTCTCCTTAATTATGTGCATATGAGTTTATTACTTTATTAATAAATGAGGTAAAGCAGATTATCTTCTTCTGCAACATTATTTTGACTCGGCATTATATTTTTTGAAAACAATGGAATCTCGAAGGACAGGTAAGATGCACTACACGCCCAGTGGAGCAATTCTAGTTCTTAATTCGCATTATTGGATTTGGAGGGGGGGCTATTTGTACCGGGTCAGCCTTAATCGTAAAGCATTTCTTTGCAGGCAGTTCTCTGTATTTCATCATATAAAATTCCTTTTTCTCATGCTAAGCTTTGCGTATGTTTTTCAGATGACAAATTTAGGCGACTTCAAGTATTGCCGTGTGTACTGTTGGCCCCTATCTTGGTATGCTATTTCGAAATGAATTGGCAGTCCCTTTATCCTTAAGTCAATTCTATATTTAATGGATCAGGGAAGTTGGTATTTTTATTTATTTTTATTTTGGTAAGGCAGTTACTTGTTAACGTTAAACATAAAAGATTTCCACAATCACGCACTCGAGCGCCTGGCTAGAATGAGCTGTTTACGACTTTCACAAATGCCTTGGTGCCTTGGACTTCCGATCAAACTTTTGTGTAACAGTATTCAGTACCCAGAAAATTAAATGAATAGTTGGGACCAAATAGTAATTGCACCTGGACGTTCAGGCTAATTTAGTTAAAAAAAAGTGTTGGAACTAGGAATGGCAGCACAAGAAAGTGCAGCAATAAAAGCACCGCCACCCCCCAAAAAAAAAAAAAAATCATCTGTAAGTGGAAAATGATTAACAAGAATAAAGATGAATGAATTAAACAATGCATATCAAGTATACATCACAAATTTTACCTCTATTTACATAATTTGCGGCTAAAACTTCAAAAACATACAGTAGTATACTACAACCGTTGAGCCATGTCAGCCTCCTCATTTTCTTTATTCGGTTGGTGAGATAGAAAATATAAGAATACATGAAAGATGAATCCACGAAAGCTTTTTTTTCCCTTCGTGGCGCTGCAATCTTTCAAACCCCGGGCGTCAAGCCAGAGTAAGTAATGCGTGCAAAAAGTCACTGAAAGTCGGAAACATTTGAATCACATCAAGACATTGACATCTACTTGAACAACAGAAAATGAGTGAAAAATGAACAGCAGTTTCACACACACAGAACCAAACCGACCTTTTCCAGTCCATGCATTCACTACAAACGACATGCACCAGTTCAGAATAAACAGTAATTTCACACACGTGGATTTAACTTTCTCCAGTACATGCATTTACAATAGAAACCCCACTGCCCACTCCCCAACCCCAACACCAAACTCATGATGCATTTGTTCCCTCTCCCCCTCCCCCCCCCCCTTTTTCTCCCTCTCTCTCTCTCTCTCTCTCTCTCTCTCTATATATATATATATATATATATATATAAAATACACCAGAAATCAGCCTCTAAAAAAAAAAAATTTAGGGTACAACTGCCTACCACCATCTCTCCCAGATCCCACAAAAGTGGAAGCTTTGAGAGCTGGGGAGAAAAACTAGAACTACAACTTTTTGAGCCACAACATTGTGGCAGACCGTGAGTGATGGACAAAAAATAGTGGGTTCATGTGAAAATAATAAACAACCACTAATAGTCTGCCACGTCAGAGTTGTGGCAAAGTCATACGAAAAGTTGTGATCCTAGAATAACTCCTGGGTATGACCTCTCTCTCTCTCTCTCTCTCTCTCTCAAAAGAGAGAGACACAAACACAAAAAAACACAACCTCCAATGTTGAATGCCAAATATGCAAGAGACCATTCCAATACACCGGAGGAAGAACACAAGACAACATTTTGACCACAACAATGGCAATGAACTCTTTAACTCAAAACGGCACCACTTTCCCTAGTAAGAGCAAGGTGGAAAGTAAGAACACCGAATGCATGTGTAACACGATAACACACAGATTTCAACCACAACAACAGCGGTGATTTTGGGATGTAGGTGAAATCAAAAAACAGCAATGGAAAAACAGAAGATACCGATACTAAGAGCTAAATCATACTAATAGATATATCCACATCAGGCACATGTTCTATAAAAATGGGGTATCAACTATAAGCACACCAGATTCATAAAAATAAAGGGACATACCATATCTACTAAGGGTCACAGGAAGTCATTATGAGCTAGAAAGCAGTCTGTGAAATCGTTGTACTCTACTTGAACAACCACTCAAAGACTTTGCCTGGTCATTACAAGAGTTGTAAGATTTCCTTTTCTTTTTCACCCGGAACAAAAAGTCTTCCGTATCCAAAACGTATGAGACCTACCACGTACAAAATTTGTGAATTAAAAAAAATGGCAGTTCAGAAAAAAATAAAAAATAAATGCAAAAACCTATGACTCTTAACTGAACACAGAACATTATTATCATTCGTACAACATAACCAAGAAATGAATTTTATGTAACATACCTTGGACGAAGTGCAAGCTATCTTACACTCTAATCCATTGAGAACTTGAAGCCCTTCCATTGCCTGGCATGTGGTAGAAAATTCATCGCCATTGGCATATTTGTGAATATTCCTACAGACAGCAGCAGGCATCATTAGCTATGGCCACTCAACTGAACACAGTGAAAATCATTTTCCCCTGTTTCTCACATACCTCCTCAAGAAGATCCCAGACTTCTCTTTCTTCTCTGGGACAACTGACAGGAAGTCAGTGTGTAGATATGCTGAAAAATTAGGGTCCATGGAAACAGCTGTCACTTCAGGCTTATCATGCCCATAGTCCATAAGCTGAATAGACAAACTGGTTGGCGTAGATGACTGCAAAACAAATTTTTAGGCATTATTAAAAAAGAGAGCTTATTCAAGAAAGATAATGAAGCAAAATCACTGAAGACCTACACATTCAATGCGGTATATGTTCTCATCATGAAGAAGAACACGGGCATTTTCATGATAAACAATGTCGACAAATCGTCCAGGTTTTCTTGATTTTTCATATGCATACAGTTGGAGAAGCTTGTTGTCCATCTCATCAGTGGCAACTGTTTGAAGCTGAAGCAAATGCATACAGTTTATTCTTATAGGTCAGATGGAATAAGGTAAGGGGAAGAAAGAAGGGATAACTTGAAAAAAAAAAAAAATGAAATCATGTATTACTTGTTTAACAAGTTTATATATCAGCTTGTCTAATGTGAATAAAACATATGACTGAGTTCCAATAATAGCTCGACAATCATCCTCAAATTTTGTATTGTCCGAAGAACCATCAAGTAAATTGTATAGTGCATTCATGAACCTGTACCACCAAAAACATAAAGCACTCCTTATTAATAGGTACCGACATTTGAGTTTAATTTGCATTTTTAAAAAAATACAAAATAAATAAAGCTAAACTACCTGTGGCATAAAGATCAGTAGGGCTTGAATTGCATTTAAAATAAAAAATAAAAAAATAAAGCTAAACTACCTGGCATAAAGATCAGTAGGGCTTGAATCATTTGAAGCCCTCCATTTCCTTTCAGCAGATGACGAATTAACCTTTGCTGATTGAATTCTCTCATACAATGTCTGTCATATTAGTGAAATACAGACTAAATGACATTCATTCACAAAATTTGGAAAGCCACCAAAAAAATAAATCATATTAACATATTATGAGCCTTACTTGGTGAAGCCTTAAAAGCACATAGAAAGAGTCATTTCCATAAAAAACCCGAGAATCCTTTTCTTTCTCATGTAACGCTGAAGGGACATGCTTCGCAAGAGGCTTCACAGTAAGTAGAAAACGTTCTGAATATGGTAATGATGTCCCATCCCCTTCAACATCGTGTGCATCAGCCATGCCTTCGGCTTCACCTTCACTCTCAGCCTTGTTATCATGCTCATCATGGTCTCCATCTTCCTCATGCTCTTCGCGAGAACACTCCTCACCATCAGCGGACTCACTTCCTGATACATCCCCATTCTCAGAAGCATTCTCAGTGTCCTCTGAAGACCTAGGAGCACTTTCCTCACCTTCGTCGTCAGCATCAGCTTCGTTTTCTCCCCCTGCCTCCCCACAACACATATCTTCTTCTCCATGTCTGGTTGGATATTGCCTGCTTACAGAACCATCCTTTGGTTTATGCACAGCCTCTAGACCAGTATCTCTATAAACTGCAAAATTATCCTCCTCAAAATCTCCATTGGGAGACAGTTCACCCTCTTCTCTTTCAACTTTAAAGTGTCCAACAGAATCTTCATGGTATCTGTTAACTTTGACGCCATCTGATGTTCCCCCATTTGTGGATATAATTGGTCTTGTTGAATCACCACCCTATAGGATCAATCGGGAAAAAAGAAGCAAAGAAACATTTCTAAGCGCATATTCATAATGATATTTGTAACCATCAAGATCTAAGACCCAGCACCATGCCCAATAATCAACCACATCAGTAATAAGCCTTGGCAGTCAAACTCGTCAATGATTTACTAAAAGCTTAGTGCTGACCATATATTTTGTAATTAGTGAAATTACACTAGCAATAAAAAAAATCATTAATTTTTTTTATCTAACTGAACACCTGTTTTCAAGTAGAAGTCCAAATATGAGACCAAAAGGACTCCATAGGCAAAACCAAACCAATGTAATGGCCAAGGGAGAACGCATAAACCTGCAATGTTAAATTAAGGACAGTTCACACTGTTAGCCATACCTCAGATAAGGGTACCTCGACCCCACCCTCAACAGCAACATTACTAGGTCTGGATGGAGTAGCACTAAGCCCTTGCGACCAAAAAACAAAATTTATCTCAGAAAGCATATTGAAATGAACTTGGAAAATCAGATAGACTAGTAGCAATGACAAATTCAAGAGAGATAATTGTGTAAATAAATACAAACAAAACTAGCTTAAAGCATTCTGCAAACCTGATGTGTTCTCTATGTTCGTTCGTCCATTACTTAGCTCCACAGCAGTGACAAGTGATGCATTTGAATTGACAAATCGTTCATTGGAATTATCTTGCTTGCTGACTCCAGATATTTCATCAGCCATAGATGCATTGACTTGTGCTTTACCTTGTTGAGGGGTGCTGCAGAACATATCAGTTTTACGTGCAATGCATTCTGCATCAAGAGAGCTATCTTCTTTAACCCCATTATCCCCATTTACTTGCCAGGCCCTGCAAGAACTTGACTGTTCAGGCGGAATATTTTCATCTCCATTTCTGGAAGGATTTGACTGTTTGGAATTCACAGCAGTAGCACCACCACCACCAGGACTGAGATCCCCCTCCCCAACACTTGCAGCACCAGTTTTGACAGCATTATTCTTTGTCTTTACAACATCCTCAGTATCCTCTGCACCCTGAGGTCTAGAAGGAACACCAAGCATGGGTTCCAGAAAGGTTGTCCATATCTTCATAACTTTATCCAACTGTTCAGTTGTACAAACTTCTCCACATGAATACTTAATGAGCTGATACAGATCTTCATGGATGTCTGGATCAGGGTACTCAAATTCCAAATTTGGAATAATTGGTCGCCTATTTCCAGCAGCAATAGCAAGAAGCACATCATCTTCCTTGCGCTTCTTCTCACTAATTTCTTTAATCTCCGCCAATAAGGCTGTAAACCACATAACAAATAAACCATGAGAACCGAATAACATATGTTGTATCAGGATGCCCTATGGTAATTGGATGAGTCCATTGTTCTTGAAATAATTATATAACCGGCTAAATCAGTCATTTTCCATTTCTATAGTATCTGCCAATTTTTTTGGATCACAACAAATATTATTGGATCACACACTACTCCAATTTAGCACATCCAAAGCTAACGTTCCCAATAAGGAGAGGGAAAAAATATGCAATTACATTAGAAGGGAAGTTAATTATTAAGTGTGCTCATCGGTAGTCAGTATTTATTTCAGCATATAGCATATCATGAACATTAAACATAAGAAGATTTGTAGTTACAAGCTTAAAATATGTCAAAATGCTGAAACATCAAGGTGAATATTACCTTTTGTGCTTAAGCTCTTTGTGTCCTGTTGCTTGAAATAGAAGCTACGATGATCAAGCGATTTATGATAGTTCTTCGAATAAATTTCAGCCCAAACTTTATTAAAATCAGAACGACATCTTGCCCACTCTTCTTGTTTCTGCTTCAAGCGTGTTAGTATAACTGGCAAAGCAAGAGGTGCATTTTTCCTCAACACATCCATCACATCAAGCCCATGGTCACCATATAAACGTTCGATGCACCTGAGATTCAGCGCTGATGAACAGACAAGAAGGAAAACTCCCATCAGAAAACAACTGAGAATAAGCTTCTATATCTTAATATATCTGCTGGAATTCATTAATCAGTAATCAGACTTTAACCTGTGAAGTGTTCCTCAATACGAATTGGACTCTCCGTTTTGATTGTGTTATTGTTAATCTTTTCCAGTAGTTCTTCTACACGCTTAGTTGTAACATTCACGGACTCTAACAACATGTCAAGCTCAAACCTGACAACATAATTACAAAAGATCACCAACAGTGAGAGCCATTATGAACAGAATACTGAATATTCCAGCAACTATTTCAAGAAAACTGATAAACAGAATAGTGAATATTAATCCATGTCAAAGCTTCCGATCAATAAGGCTATTGCCAAACTTGGGTTTGAGCAATAAAACACATTCTCAAAGGGGGTTGATTGCATAAAAGAGATCAATAGATTGGAATCCACTCAAACATGACAAACTAGGTGGCTAGAACCAGAGAGCCGCTAAAGCCAAATGAGAGTATAAATTAAAACACAATCCCAGCTTACTTCAAGTCACCTATAAATTAAATCAAAATGGAAAGAAAACAGATAACATAAGTATAAAAACTCCAGGCAAGCTCTAACCTGTCATCTTCACATCGAAACAAGCTTTCTTCATATTGATTTTTGCGCATGTGTTTAAAAGAGTAATCCTCACTTCCTGATGTGACAGACACCCAATTATCATTCAATACTTGACCACCAAGGTCTGTTCTATGACTAGCTGAAGGTATTGGATACTGCAACATTGAGACACAACTACATAAATACATAAGTTAAAAGTATTGGAATCTCCAAAATTATTAAATCAATGAAAAGTGTTGCATACATTTTTTGGCAGCAGACGGTAACTGGGAGTGCACCGCTCACAATTAGATAGGTCAAGTTCATTAATAGGCTTTGACAAGTACTTATCCTTGCTGGGGAATATAGACACCTTATGACTCCCGATGTCTTTATTGCCAAAGGCAGCACTTTTGTCAACTCTATCCCTTTCCCGGTTTTCAAGCCTATCCCTTTCTCGGTTTTCACGGTCTCTATCTTTAACCCCATCATCCCTCTCACGATCTCGATCTTTGTCCCTCTCCTCTACCTTTACTGTTCTGGGTACATATCCATCATTCCACAAGGATTCTGCAATGAACAGTTTTAGTTAACTTTACAGACCAGACATGATGTTTGAGAAAATCATAATGCATCTACCAATAATTTAAGTATTGCATCTAAAAAGCTTCTGTTGAGAAGCAACTCTACTCAAAAACAACTCCCACAACAAACTGCATCTAGCCTAAGGATAGCAAAAGGGGAACAAATCACTTTACGTACTTTTACTCATGACACCAGCAAGGAGTCCATCTGCAGTGCAGGACATGATTAGAAACAAAGTTAACAACACAGAAACCAGAAGAGGTAAACATTAATTTAAAAAGTTACCGTTCTTCTCACAACGTGCCAAAAAATCATTAAATCCATCCATAAGTTCTGGATATCTTCCAAGTAAATCTTGCACCTGACATAAGCCAAAGTTTCAACAAATTATTGAATGTACTCATGTTCTTCTTAGTAAGTCAAAGGGATAATAAATTAGGTAGGTTGTGTTATTCTCAAGGTTATTAAAAGTATTGAGCAGACAGTCAAGTTAATCCAAAAGTTTTTCTAAAGGAATCAAGACTGTTAGCAACACCGGACTAGCAAACCAAATAAATAACAATGCACCTCTGAAAGCCAGAAATACAGGGAAAGAAATCTTTCTTAGAATTTTTTTGTCTCTTTTTTCCCTTTTTTTTTTGGGGGGTGGGGGGGGGGGGGTGTGTCTTGAAAGCGTTTGTAAGACTTTTTTAAAGTCTGTCTAAAGGCAAGCCTATAAAAGGTCTCAATTATTATTTAAAACATTAAAGTCTTATATTTTTTCAATCTCAAATGACATGCTGCGCTTACAACCAATTATCATAAATCACATCACTCAGCTAAAAATAAATAAAATAAAATAAATTGACATTTAAAATTCTCTGTAATGTAAATACTTTCCAATCCCCAATTCCCAGCAACAGTGATGACACTCCATATGCACTAAAAAAGAAACAAGATGAAACAACCTATATACCCAAAGCAATATGGCAGAGATTAAATCCTAAATACAAAACTGCATTTTTTGAACAAATTCAAGGTATTCCTTTCAAGGAAATCCCTAAAATCCATTCCAATTATGTTGCTTATTATTGAGAAAAAAGTATCATTTATGATGAATACATAATGATGTGATCAAAAAAAATTCAACAAGTAATCATCCAATGCAAGGCTGAGATAAAAAGATAAGTTTTTCATATAGAAAAAAAAAAAAAGTTGTTTCATAATTCTATTTGACAAGAAACCATCCAATGCACTCATGAAACACTTTGTCAAAAATATATCACATAAAAAGGCCCTCACTTGCAGATGCAGAGACTTGCTGAAAGGCCATTAAATAATTGCTTTAAATCTTATCACAAATCAACTATGCTTAACCCATCAACATTATCCTCCATCTAGAACCAGATCTAAAACCAAGAAACACCAAGACAACATAATGTTTCTTCTTTTTTTGCTAAATAAAAATGTGTGCTTTGATTGTTTAGGGCAGAAAAGCACCCCCAAAAAAATGTAAAAATTTACATTTATCATAATCTGGAAACAAATTTATAACACAAACTGGTTGTCAGCCCAGAGGGAATAATACACTCCTATCATAGTGAACTGCAGTCTGGCATCACTTGAACCCAAAAATGGATTATGATAATAGAAATTTTCTTCCAATTTTTATCCTTTTAAAAGGCATCATTTTGTAATGATCAAAGAATATTATAATCATTAGTTTTGTAGTAGAACCACCCTATAATTAAGCACCTTTTAGCTCAGAAACTATGTTATTCTTGTCAACTTCTGATGAAACAATTACAGGTTTCATACAAATACACCCTCATCATTCTTTATACTCGCATAAAAGATCTTGCAACACATTCCCATAAACCTGCTGCAGACCACCATGATCTGTATTCTGGGTAATTTAGCATCCACCCAATATAAGTCTGCTCTCTTTTGGCTTGGGACCAACTCAAATTTCACTCTATCCATCTTATTGGGCAAAAGATAAAGAACAGCGTGTCATGATACGCCTTTGTATGCTGGAGACTGGCTAATTTAAAGGGGCACCAGCCACTAAAGTTAGGCTATGTGTGAACATGATACACCTGTCCTTTCATGCAAACAGAGCTCCATCCAAATGCTTGTAGTTTTATAATTTAACAATCACATTTTTTTTCCTAAGTAATATGAATTATATATATTTATCATAACAAATCCTTGATAAACTTAATTATATTAATGAGGGATGATAATAAAATTAGTGAATTTAATTATTAGTAGAATCAGTCATACCAAGGATTGCAATTCTGATCGTGTAATTATTTCCTTGCTATAAATATGAAGACACTTCAAAAATTCTTGGTAATCATCAGGGTTCCGTAACTTCTCCTTTACTTTTTCACAAAAAGCAAACTCCTGACCATACATACCTGCCAGACCACAAGCCAAGTTAAAGAAGCGAAAGTCTCAACATTATCTGTGAGTTAGAATACAAAAAGCTAAAAGAAAATAACTAAACACAATAAGGCAAGTATCTCAGCAAAGCATTTAAGGTTGAATGGGAAAGAAGATATCATAAGAGTGATATACTAAGAAGCAAACATATTTCAGAAAAATATTAAAGATGCATTATAAGCATACTGTGTACTATCATATCCTCCAATTTGTATGTAGCAGCAGTAATAATAACAACAATTGTAACTATAATAATAATAGTATGTTGTTGTTGCAAGGATAAAGTATTCTTGCTTTTTCCAAATCAAATTCTGAATTCACATTGCAATAATTTAATAAATTTGTTAAGAGATAAAGAGCTTTCATATAGTTGGTAATTGGGGCATGGCCACATGGGGGAAATTTTCAACTAGAGTCTCAAGTATAGCATCAAACACAGCTCAATCACTCACTTTTCAGAGAGCTTTTTTCATCAAAGGAGGATGAAAGAGGACGCATTCCAAAGTTCTCATCGCCTTCCCCACCTTGATGCAATTGTTCTCTGCTAGGAACTTTCCGTTTATGGGGAAATCGTTGCATGTTGAAGTCCCTATTGCCATCATGGTCAAATTCTCTATCATCCCTTTCCCTTTCTCTCCTATCTCTGTCTTCTCGCCGATCCTTTTCACCACGTCTTCGTTGCTCTTTGTCTACTCTCATCAAAGATCTATCATGGTCTGGATCAGGGCGGTCAACACTGAGATCACGGTCATGTGGAGCCATCGTCCTTTCTTTCTGGTACAAATGTTCATGAGACAAATGTTAGCCAAATGATCATGAAATCAGAAAGGCAACATGATTAAAAGAAAACTACACAAACCTTGTCAACATGCAATTGCCGCATAATGGGCATGGCAGAGCTTCTATCCCGGAGCAAAGGATTCCTACCAGATTGAGGATATTGAGCGGAAGCTGTTCCTGAATTATCAGGAAGAAAATGAGTGAACTCATCAAGCAGGTCCTGGTGATCTTGGAAAAGTGCAGCAACCTGAAAACAGTAAAAGATATAATCATCAGTAACAATAATCAAATTTACAAAAATAAAAAATAAATGTTGCAGCACAATAACAAGGGACAGGTAGAAGCTCACCTCCTGGTAGACCTCACTTATGGACTTGTTTTCCTTTCTGTACATATTCAAAATGTCTAAAAATGACTTATAAACGTGATCATCGCCTTGAAATCGGGTCTGCAGGCAGAGAATTCATTAAATACACATGAATGCAAACCATCACCTCGAACAAAGTTGTGAATTGCTATCTACCTTTATCTTGTTCACAAAACTGATAGCTTCTTCAAATTCCACAGGCTTCTTTGAAGGAGGTTGTTCATCCTCAAGTGGGAGGGTGATCTCAAATCCCTTTGGCAAGAAGGTATTGAAACCCAAAATTAGGTCTCGATGCCCTTTAAATAGTTCCTTTACCCTTGCTATGACACCCGTTGTGTCAATTCTACAATCAACATAACATATACTACAAGTTAACAAGGTAAAATAAAGTATATCCACATCCCCAAGAAAAATTATACAAAAAAACGCCACTTTAAAGCACAATGTATATCATGATCGAACCTTTGAGCCTTGAAATCTTTCATGACTTCAAGAAAGTCTTCATATTTTTCCCTTTTGTCTTGAAATATGTCCTTCACCGCCTTAAGATACGATAGGGCATCACTTGTTGTTAGTTTCTGTGTATTTGTCCCACCCATCATCTGGGGTTGCCCAGACCTAGAACACATAAATAATCCAACAAAATTTTCAATATTCACAAACTCTTCCCACTAGATCAAGACCCAATAACAAATTTTCCCATTAAATCAAAACCTAATCTCTAAAACATAATCCTGTCATCATGGGAAGATGAGAAAAGTGTGCATGGACACACAAACATCGATTGCTATTTTCAGTTTCTCTATCCACACACCATAACACCAAAAAAAAAAAAAACCTGATCTTTTATCATCAAGTCAAACGAATTTCACCAGTCTTACTTAAAAACTAATCGATGAACAAAATAAAAACAAGCATAAACTAACCAAATTCACACAACTGCCCTAAAAAAAGTACAGAAATTCACACAACTTGAATGATTAAGAAGCTTAATCTCATCATTTACATAATCAAACTTCGATAATCAAACACAAACACAAACAAACAAAAAAATTTCAAAAAAAAAAAAAAAAACTCACGCTTCTCCTCGAGATGAAACCACAGGCCGCTTGAGTTGAGAAGCCATGTAAACATCATCTCTAGACCTCTTCATCTCTGAGCAAAACACAAACTCACTATCTC
Source organism: Quercus ilex subsp. ballota (assembly GCA_032727855.1). Taxonomy (NCBI): domain Eukaryota; kingdom Viridiplantae; phylum Streptophyta; class Magnoliopsida; order Fagales; family Fagaceae; genus Quercus; species Quercus ilex. The sequence goes on from CM064910.1 coordinate 65,757,475, forward strand.
TCTCTCTTTCTTCAACAAATCATGCTTTTAGCTCCGATTGAAAACAAAATTCCTGCAAAAGCAACTCGCTCATTCACAACGAAACACAAAAGCAGATCTAACCGCAAACAAAGAAAAAAAAAATTCAAAACCTAAAAAAACAAAAAATTTTAACACAAACAAGAAAATTCAATCCTCACCTCAAGCGCAGATCGCGGACTTCAAAACACAAACACTGAACCTAGTTTTTTTTTTTGTTGTTTTTTTTTTTTTCGTTACGTTACTTGAATATGAAGCAAGACTTGTGAGAAATTTGCAGAGAAGAGATTCAAATTATCTCATCGAAAATTCACATACTAAGCGAAACTGAACGAGAGAAAGAGATCGCGCACTCGCCGCATACAACAAAAAGCCTCTCTCTCACAAGTCACAAACAAGAACGAAGCCTCTCTGTGAAAGAAAACTAGTAGTCTTTTTTTTTGGTGAAGATTATGTATGCGATTCACTTCTGGAGGGAATACGAAGATTAAAATCTAATTTTACTTTTCCTCTAATTTTCTCAGAAAACAAACAGAAATCAAAGGGAGAAAAGAAGAAAAAAAAAAAACGCACATACACAATGAGAGAGTTTTAGAATGTGATATTATATATATGGAGATATAAGAAGAGAGAACACAGAAACACTAATCTTTTTTTCTTTTCTTTTTGGGAGGAAGGAAGGAGGGTAAGTCATTTTTTTTGACGTGTATTTGCCGGTCACTTTATGGATGGGTTACCGGTTATAGGCGGTTGATTTAATGCCACGTGTGCAAATTAGGGATTTGCTTGATTTTTACTGGAGCGTGGTCAACACGGTCCAATTGGGAAAGGGCTGTAGTGGCATTTTGGTGAATAAGGGGAATTATGGGAGGGCATTTGCGTAAATTGGTGTTTGAATTTGGATGATCGGTTCGGAAAAAAATTTCGGTTTTGGGGAATTAGGGTTAGGGCAAGTTTGGAGGTTGGGGATAATTTGGTACGAGTGGTTGTTTGTTGGTAAAATTTAAATAAATTATAAAATGATAATGAAAAAATTTTGGTGTAAATCTTCTATCTTTTTAATTAAAACAAAAAAATCTAGTTTAAATATAATTTTACTTAACCAAAATTTTTTTTTTTGAAGAAGTTAGATTTAGACTAGTAATTTAGGTTTTTAATTTTTTTTAAACTGCTTAATTATAAGAATTTTTTCTCACCAGGGAAGCTTGTAGATTAATAAGATAAGTTTTTTGAATCAACTTTTTAGAGTTTTGTAATTATCTAGAATTGTGGCTATTATCAAATGTGCAAGTGGTGGGTAAATAGGGCCTAACATTATCTAATTCTAAATGGGTTTCTTCTTTTTTGGGTCAAGAGTTTTTTTGAGTTCTGGCCCTTTTGGTTGGCCTATGTAGATGTAGTTGGGGCTAGGTTTGAGCAGAGAGATGGACTGGAGTAGTTTCTTTAAGAGGATTTTGGGCTTGTTGCAGATGTAAAGGCCATTCAAGAGCATGTATGGGCTTAACAGTAGAGCCCAACTCAACAAAAGACAACAAGAAATCAAGAACAGCCTTTATTAACAGCTGGAATTTCAGGTTGATCAACGGTGAAGTCAAGGTCTTCTTCTTTTTTTTCTTTTTCTTTTTTGTGTGGAGAATCTACAAAAGTGAAGCTGAGAGTCATTCAAAAATTCAAATTAAATTTAAATGCACTTTATGTGCCAAGTGTCCTTGTAATTGAACTTCAACCTAATACCAAGTATCATTCCAAATTTCCAATTATACTAGCATAGTTTTATGTCAATTATATTTATACGCAAATTCATGTATTTAAACTTTAAATATATAACTAGTTAGGGTAGCACGTGCAAGGCACGTGCTTGCCGTGAAAAAAAAATACTATAATAATTAAGGTCAATTCTAGATTTTATTTGTATTACAAAATAAATATATGAATCATTTGATTTTTAAAGTATATAGAGATTTACATTAATCAAAAGAGACATTAATTTTAAGAATTTTGATAATTATGTCGAAAAAAGTTAATCTCATTCGTTTAAGAATTTTGATAAACCACAAAGTTAGGGTAGCTATTTAACATATAAATATTTATTTAACTATAATAGTTTTTTAGTACCTACTTGCTAAAGACAATATATCTATTCTCTAAAAACTTCTAAGAATGGTAACAAATATCATCATCTTCCAACAATAACAACTGAGTTTTGCTAAGAAATTTAAAATAAAAAATAAAAATAAAAGATAACAAAAGGCTTGTGTAATCGAATATCATCATTCTAACTTTTTAAGAATTTTTATCATTTAAAACTCAAAATACGTAAAGAACATTTTTAGAATGTTAAAATTTAGCATGAGAAATTTAGACATTACACAATAAAATATTTTAAGAATTATAAGCTTTCATTAGGGTTTAATTGAGAGTATAACAATATGACATATTTGCTCTTTTCCAAAATATTAAGAGAAAAATTGCTTGATTTTAAAGTTTAAAGAAGAATTGTAAACTAACCCAAACATAAAGGATGAACAATGTTTTTTTCCTACGTTTTTGTTTTTGTTTTTGTGTGCAATACTATGTGTTTTTACTTAAAATAGTGTGTAAAGAAAAAAATATACAAAAAGTCAACCCAAAAAAATTGTATGTGGAATAGTGAATTTTGGCTCAACAAAGTTGATTAAACCAACAAAAAATTTCTAAAAACACAACAGAATGACGCAACATTTTGATAATACCTTTATAATTTTGTTATATTTTATTTTAACTTGTAATGAATTGACAGTTCAGCAGTTTTGAAAATATTATGACAACATCAAGATGTCTTAACATTTTTTACTCAAAAAAATGTTATGTCCATGACAATTTCACAACAAATCATAAGTAATAAGTTACTACAAGTTGTAATTGGTGGGCAAAAAAGTGGTTTCATTGGTAAGTTTAAATTTTTTTTGAGAAATAATTACAACATGCTATTAACCTCACAACTCGAACCCTTTCCCCCCTAAACCCCCAAGCACTTTGTGTATGAGGAGGTGCTAATTTAGCTACAAGACCTTTGGCCATTGGTAAGTTTAAATTAGAACCAATAACAATTTACCATTTTTGATTTGTTATAAAAGTGTTATGAAAATTATTGTGGACAAACCAAAAATAATATAGCAAATATACTACAACTTTATTCATTCACACACACACAAAAAAAAAAAGGGCCAGAAAGTTAAACAAATCATAACTACTGTAGCGAAATTACTGTAACTTTTCACATTCACTCTTTTTATATAATATTAATATATATATATATATATATATACACATTGCACTTACAATGTAAATTTATATTGTAAACACATAAAAATTGGTAAATGTTGTACACATTTGCAAAATTTGTACAAATTGTTTTTTTTTTTGCAAATGTATATAATATTTGCTACTTTTTGTGTGTATACAATGTAAGCTTACATTATAAGTAAAAAGTAAACATATAAAGATCATTTAAAAGAAAAAAACAAGTTCAAACCAAGTTTGTGAACTTGAAGGGAATAAAAAAGAGTAAAAATGCAAGTCACTAAACCAAAAATACCGTTTATAACACTATTCATGAGTTTATTCGCTCTTTTTATATATAGGAAAAAAGAGCACAAATCGATGACAGGGAAAAAATAAAAAAAACGATGAACAGTATATATTAAACAAACCAAAAGTATTGTATTTTTTACACATTCACCTAATAAGTGTTACAACATTTTCACAAAATATTTATTTTCAGTTGTAGTTGATCATAGTTTCATATTTTACTATTTTATTTTGACTTATACAAAATTGACACCTCAATAATTGTGAAATTTGTTGCATTAGTATAACAATATATATGAGGATTCTTCTAAATATTTAAAATTAAAAAAAAAAGTACAAATGGAAGACTAAAAAAAAAAAAATGATGTAGCTACAATAGCTACAGTGCCACTTGAACAAACCAAAGTGGCACTATCGCAACTGTTCAAAACTTAGGGGAAAAAAATGACTAACTAGACCAAAAAGGGCACTGTAGAGGCATTGCCTCTTCTTATATAGTTAGTAGAAAAAAAAGTACAAATCGATGATTGAAAAAAAATATATATACATATTGAACAAACCAAAAGTATTGTAGCTTTTACACATTCACCTAACAAGTGTCACAACATTTTCACAAAACATTTATTTTAGTTATGGTTGGCCACAATTTCATATTTTATTATTTTATTTTGACTTATAAGAAATTGACACCTCAATAATTGTGAAAATATTGTGGAATTTGTTGTGTCAGTATAACAATATATATAAAAGGAAAAAAAAGTACAAACGGAAGACTAAAAAAAAAAAAAAATTGTACCTACTAGCTACAGCGCCACTTGGTACTGTAGCTACTGTTCAAATCTTGGGGGAAAAAAAGACAATGGCTCACTAAACCAAATGTATACTATACGCGCATTCGCGCAATTGTGATTAGTCACAGTTTCATATTTTATTATTTTATTTTGATTTATAAGAAATTGATAGCTCAATAATTGTGAAAATATTGTGAAATTTATTGTGTTAGTATAATAATATATATAAAAGGAAAAAGAAAAAAAAAGTACATACGGAATACTAAAAAAACAAAAGGAAGAGGAAGGCTGCCTCGCGAAACCAAAATGCACAGTGTAGAGTACTGTAGTGGCATAGCCGCTTTTTATATAGTTAATAGAAAATATTTGATTCAAAATTATTATGTGTATATGTGTTCATCAAAAAAAAAAAAGTGTACATGTAATACTATTAATGCGTGTACAATTTATTAGGGGAAAGTATTATCTACAAATAAAGCATAGTTTTATCTTTTGAACATATTAAACATCATACTTTTTGTGGGGGTCAAAAACACTGACAATGACGAACAAACCTAATGAAAATTATCAACACAACTAACTTGTATGAAATGAGAGGGTAATCCACAGTGGGATGATTAAGTAGAAATATTAAAGATCAAGATGAACAAATAAATTGTTTCATTAAAAAATGGCTTTCACCAAGGTATATAGATTGTAGTCAGACTATTACAAGGTTTTTTTCTCTCTATTTTCTCATTTCAAACCCTAATCCCCTCTCCTAAGGGTCAAGTCCTCCTTTTATCTCCCCCTCTCCTCCATTTGTAATCGTTCATTATTTTACTGGATGTCAGAAGAAACTAGTCCTGTCAGACACTTCTTCTCTTGCTTTTTGATTATGAAGGAAGACTTTTGGGATGTCTTTATTGTTTAGATTGTTCATTTATCATTCAATGCGGTTGACATTAGGTAGAAACATCTAATTGATGTGGAGGTGATTGTTGCTCTTGGTTCTGCGTCCTTCTCCATGTGTCCTTGGCAATAATTCGGGGTTGAGATATTATCTTCGGTTACAATATTCATTTTTCCTTGACAAAGGGCTTCTCAAATTACCTTGGAGGACAACCGGAGTCATCTCGTGGCCTTCCTAGGTCATCGGGCCTATAATACTCAGGTTTGGGTTTGGTCCAAGCCATTGTTCTAATGGGCTCCCCCCAGCCCATGATCCATTTAGTAGGGGTGCCTACCCCCTACACTTTTAAGTATGACATTTAAAACCCCAAACTTTCATAAATGTGTATTTCATGTGTGGAGATAGAATTTGTTTAGCCTTTTTTTTATATTATTATTTGGGATTCATCAAAGTCTAGGATTTAAAGTATCTTGCTTAAAAGTATCATATTTGATATGTCTCAATGATAAAAGTATGTTTTTTATGGTACTTTTCCAAATTTATTAATGTGGGTGCATTTTTTAGCTCCAAGCCAAGGGTGTCCCTTGTAATAACCCATGGTACACTACTCCTTCACTTCGCAGCTTATAAGGCAAAAAATGGAAGAAGTTCTCTTCGATGTGGGACAGCAAATTAAAGCCAAAGGCTACAAGGGACACCCTTGGCCTGGAGCTAAAAAATGCACCCACAGACTACATAGGCAAAAATATGGGAAAAAATAGCATAGGTTCGGTGCCTATTTCTAAAGCAATAGGCATGTAATGAAGATATATCATGAAAATAGTATTATGAGTTCAAGTTGTAGGGTTAGCGGTATATTTTTGTATAGACTTATAAGTATTCAAATAAAAATTTTAATTTTAGATGTGTAATAGATATTTTATTTTATTAATAGACCAATTACAGGCCTTCATTATTTAGATTTCAGATCCATGGAAAAAAAAAAAGACAAAAAAACATATTAAGGACTTGATGTAGGTCCATTGAACTTTGCATCGTTTTGGCACTATTTATTTTTTCGATAATTCAATAGTTACAAAAATGGAGGTGTGATTTGAATCTTGAAGATCATGGACAAACGAGGAGGTGTGAATCAGTTAAGCTATAAGACTTTTGACATTTTGACACTAACTATTGTAACCTTATTGAAAATTGTCAATGAGTATATTTCGTACAAAAAAACAATTATATCTAAAACCCAATAATGCTTTAATATTTATTTGGCACAACATAGTTGGAGTATATCAAGGATTTAATAAATTGTATTTTTTGTAGTGATTTTAGATAAGCTTAGATGAATTGTTTTCTTTGAAAAGGGAAAAGAAAAAGAAAAGCTTAGATGAATTCAATGTTTTATACAATGTACGAGAAGTTGACTTGATGTAGATATTTATGTGCTTATTTTCTCTGTGAATTTAAATTAGGTGAGGTTAGATTGAATATTGTATAACTTAATTCATAAATTCTCATTAATAATGTGTGCTAATACTTTGAATCTTGATAAATTCTCGTCTAGAGCTCTGAATCTTGATCAAATTTTTGGGGGACATGAATTGGCAATAAACCTCTAGCTTCATGACTCCACATATCTATGGGGGGATGCTAACACAGTCCATAATGAGGCTCAATACTCAAACAAACCAAATGTTCATGTTAAAAAAAATAATAAAAAAACCAACAACAACATAAGACTCATTCAAAAAAACAAATAAGCCAATCATTTATCCCTACAAGAAGCACATAAGGCCCATTGGTATGTGTGAGAGCCACGACTCATTGGGCCAAATCCATCTGAAATGGGTGAGTTTGCAATAATATCCATTAAAATAAAAATTCTACTTTAAATGATTCCCTAAATTAAGGGTTTGATATGAAGTCGCCACATATATTTTTTTTTTAAATAACAATAAATATAAAATAAATTGAATTCCATTTAACAATTGAATTTAAATTATAAGAAAAAATTTACAAAGATTTGATCATAAGTACAATATAAGAAAAGTATATGATGTTGGCCCTGGTTACATTATATTTAATGTGAAAATTTAATAAATAGAACATCACTATACAACTTTTGATCTGAGTTCAAAAGCTAAGTTATAAGGTGTGAAGGTGAAAGAAACACACCTTGCTTAGTAAAACCGATATTCTAGACCATGGTGACCAAGGAGTGCTTAATCTAGATCTTCCTAGCATGTCACATGTTGAAAACAACTTCAATCACGTATCCAAATATCAAATAGGATAATATAACATTTTAGACTTTCTAGAATCACTAGCATAGATTTGTAACAAATTAATGAGTTGATAAACATCTGAGGAATACTCCACCAGAATGAGAAAATAAGGCACAAGTCCCTTGTTAAGACTGGCCGACTAGCTATGCGTGTGATGGATAAAGGAGAACTACATGTCTTTATTTGCTCCTTTCTCTCTGTATTTAGGACACACACTTAACCCACTACAATACAAATATGTGTGTATATATATGAGTTACAGAGAGTATAAGAGTGTATTGATTTTAATGGGAAAAACCAATACTATAACAAGCAGAGGATATGGACTTTTCACTGTGAAAACTAAAATTGCAAGCCCGTCCCATTAAAGGTTGCCTTTAACCAAACAAATACACAATATTGATCACTATCTGCTAATACTGAATGGTGATTACTATCCACTATTTGATCTAACTATTGTTCACTAAAATATATTTCAACTAATCCATGTTTTATTATATAGATAAAAGTAAAACAATGACTATGCCAGCTCATGACATTAAAAAATTCTAACAACGTCTTCAAATCTCAAGTCATCCATGTAATTAAAATTATTGTAAAATTATCCACATTTCAACCTGTTGAAGTAGTATATATCTTCCTAATAATATTTACATCAAACCTTGATATGCTATTTTATTCAAGAATTTTCCTATCTTCTATTGATAACAAATATACCTCTTGAAATCCTCTAAACCCAAAAAGCAATTATCATATTTATTTTACCTACCAATGCCTCTGATTATGAATGATTTTGGTAGATATCCTACAGTGACTACCTCTAAAAGGAATGTTTGAATGCAAGTTTGTCTTAAAACGCTTGTACTCCCTAATATCAACATGATATCTTGCTGATTTCATTTATACTTTAATGCATTCGCTATTTTTTTTTTAAGTTCTATACAATATTCAAATTCCAAACATATGGTTTCCTCCAATACTCTATGTACATATCTTATTTTTTATATGCATTCTAAATCAATTGATTAAAATGTCTATCATCCTTGTCAAATGAATAAAATTTTTGCTCCAAAACTCTATGTGAAATGACCATAATTGCCTTATGTTTCCATTAACACAATATATAAATAATTGATTATCATATAAAAAATGTGATAAATACAAAAAAGTATGAGATAAATACATGATAGTTAAGATGTGTATTTCCAACATGTAGTGTCTTTATGTAACGCTAATGTGCATTACTTAATGAGTGTTTGGATAAAGCTGAAACACGGCTAATGTGCGTTTGCGTTTTACACACAGTGGGACCCACGGCTACAGTGCCCACGAAATAAACGCAGCAACTTCAGCTGAAACACATAAACAGAAACCTGAATGTACCATTTCAATAAAACACTGCATGCGTGTACTGTTCATGGACACATCTCTTAAGGAAACACATTACTACAACCTGGGATATTTCACTTAACGCGTGTACTGTTCATAAACGGTGCATTTTGTTTTAACTTTAAGACCTAGGATATTTCACTCATCACTCATCTGACCCACAAAGCAGAGGACTGAAACACAAAATGGTGTGCAACACCAATAGTTAATTTTCGCAGAACGGACTTCTTCTTTCTCTTAACTGCCGTGGCAGAGATGTCTTCAATGCGCTTCAATGCTTCGTCCTTTTCCTCTTCAATGAATTGCACCTACCCACCAACTACTAAACCATTAAAATAGAGGAAATACGGTAATTGCAAACCCATTATGCGGAACAAACGAACTCGATCGCCTCTGTTTTTCCTTCGCTCGAGCCCACCTTTTCTCCACTTGGGACGTTGTTGCCGCCACTGTGGGCGAGAGATGCTACATTTATCTGTAAGTTGTGCCTAACTTCTCGCACTCTCTAATGTGTTGGTGTTTTGCATTTATCTGAGTTGTGTTTTGCATTTAAGGATCAATTGTGTTCAAATTTTGTGTGTGATTTTTGTGTTTTTTGTGAAATTAATATGTGGGTTTCTCTCTCCTTCATGTAATTTTGTGTGTTTCTCTTCTTGCCTATGTTTGTATTTGGACCATGTGAGTTTAATTTGCATTTTTCATGTGGGCATGTGTAACCGATTATGATATACATACGAACTATTTGTTGAAATGCCTCAATGAGTACAGAATTTCGTTGTAGCAAAAATGGTTAAGGAAAATCAAAGGACGCTGGTAATGATGTGAGAACTTGGTGGAAAAATCCAATGGAATTAAAAGTTTTTTGTGATTTATGTGCTACTCAAGTTCTAGAAGGCAAGAGGAATAGAGGATTTTTGAGAAATGAAGGGGTTGATGCAGTGATTAAGCAGTTGGGTGAAATGGGCAAAGTGGTGATTCACCTGCAGTTTAAAAACAAATGAAATCATTTAAGAAAATAGTGGAAGACTTGGAAGCAGCTTTTTGAGTGTGAGACTGGGTTGGGTTATGATCCTAACACTAGGAGGATTGAGGCCACTGATGAGTAGTGGACATGAAAGCTTAAGGTTAGTTGCCTTTACATAATTGTAAAAAACTCAACTGTCTACAACTCTATTGTGCTATAACTATTGGTTGTACACATGTAGGCATGTCCCAAGGCATCAACCATTCGCCATAAAGGTTTGCCGAATGTTGGTTCCATGTAAATCATGTTTGAAGGCATGGTTGTAACGGGGAAAAATGCATGGACCCTAAGTGGTGAAATACCAAAAGAATGCACCGAAGGGTTTAGGAACTCCACTAATAGCAAAGAATTTGTTGACCCCCAATGTCAAACTAATGAGACTTTACACGTAATAATTATATTCACGTAATAGGCAAAAATTTCACTATGGTCATTACATTATTGGATTATTGTTAACCTGATCACTATATTTTGGTAGCAATCAATCTGATCCCTAAATTTTGGAAAAAGTTAAATCAGCCTCAATTCATTTTCAAATTGTAGTAAATTTGATCCATAGTATTTTCAACTTGCAGTCATTTTGGGTCCAAATCTACGTTTTATTTAGTTGTTGAGTTGATATTTGTGTCTACATGAGTTGGAGATTGATACATATGATTTGTGTTTGGTTTCTAAGAAAATGCAAGAACAACTATGATTTGATAATAGAGACCAAATTGACTGCAAATTTAAAATAACAAGTATCAAATTGACTACTACTAAAATATAGGAACTAAATTGACAGTGACCCTAAAATGTAGGGATCAAAATTGTATTTTTATCTAATTAATAACCAGCTTATAACTCTTGGATATGCATGAGTACACTTAAAAATAACTATAATTACACACACACACACACACACACAATTGTGTGAAAGTTTTATGTATATATACATATACACGTATATAGAGCTATGTGAAAGTTTTATGGTTATAATTAATTGTGGGTGCATTTTTTAGCTCTAGGCCAAGGGTGTCCCTTGTAGCATTTGACTTTAATTTGCTGTCCCACATCGAAGAGAACTTCCCCTACTTAGCAGCTTATAAGGTAGAAAGTGGGGGAAGTTCTCTTCAACGTGGGACAACAAATTAAAGCCAAAGGCTACAAGGGACAACCTTGGCCTGGAGCTAAAAAATGCACCCACATGGTCTAAGCCACATATCAAAATCATGGGAAATTTTGAGAGTTATGATTTGAAGGGTAATGAAGGATTTCTTTTTATCTATTTTGAGGCCCAATTGGTTGTTTTGCAAATAGGTGTGGAGCATTTACAACCCAAAAGTTCACGAGTAGTGCATCATGCAGATGTTAGGCACAAGTGAAACTTGTTTTCATTTTCTAGACGCACACTTACCTTTGACAATAAGTCAAGCTTGAGCTTATTACTAAGTTATATTATATGTTTAAAATTAGTTCATCTTTTTTGTTGGTCAAACAAGTTACAATTTGTTCTTGAGTTAATTAAAATTTATTTACAGAACCATAGTTGCAATTACATTGCTTGAGTCGATTTGATATAAATGTTACAAACTTATATAATTAAATTCACTGACTTTGTATTATTAAAACTTATATATGATTTTTATTATGAAATAGATTATTTATATTATCAATAAAATTTTCCTTAAAAAAATACTATCAATAAATTATAAATTTTAATTTGACATTTTATAAACTTATTTACAAATTTACATGATTCAATTTCAAATTTATAAAAGTCTATTTTGGACTCGGCCAACAAGGTTTAATGCCTAATTAAGATTTCATTTTAACGTTGTTTATTCTTTTTGGAGACTTAAACTCTAGTTTTTGTTCCTCCACTTTACAATGACTTATATTTGTAGAGTGAACATCACGTTAGTGGTGTATTTATTTATTTTAAAGTTAGTCATAGCTCATAATGTTTTTGTTGCCCGAAGATCTTGGTGGGATGCTATGATCTCCTGGGCCTTCCCGGGCAGGAATAAAACAAGTTCAGTGCTTTCTATTTGGGCTGTAATGGCTCACTTGGGTCCACTGTTTTAGGCCCTGTAGGATTAGAGAAACCCATCATAATGGTAGGTGCATTTAAGTGTAACTATTATGACCCTATTAAGGGTTAGCCCACTATACTGCATTGAGCCCTTCAGAGCACTTGCAAGAAGCTATCCATTGTTGTAGGTGGACCCGTAAATGCATCCGATTTGGACCACATTGAGGGTTGATCCAATGCTGAAATTTGTAAGAGAAAACCGTATAGTTGGTCCAATCCATATCTTCATCAGAAACTTTATAAATTTCAGGTCCACGTTCACATCCTAACAAATTTGAAAAACCCAATCCATTTAAATTCAAAACCAAAATTCACTCATCAACGTAATGTTTTTCTCGGCACCTCTGAACAAAATGGGCGTACAAGCTTCTAAGCCATATATGCTCTTTTGTTTCACAATCTTGTATTGTCTTCTTAAAACACTAGCATTGATGGTGTTAAAAAGTTATATTGCTATTTTTAACATCATTAAATATTAAAATGTGGCTACATTGGTAGAGCCAAAATCCATATTTTTTGGCTTTACAGCTACAGTGCATAGCTACTTTTGGTTGTGCACGGTAGCTCATATGTAAAAAATAAATATTATTAAATTGTTATGTTCATATTGTTTTTTAATAAAAAATCTCTTTTGGTTTTTTAATAAAAAATCTCTTTTGGTTGTGTTTACACTGCTTTTTAATGAATTTTTATATTATTTTAATCAAACAGCTAAAAATATAGATCAATTGATGTTGAGTGTATTGTAAAGTGAGAAGGCAAAATAGATAAAGTGTGAAGCTATATTACTAAATTTATGGCTCCATCAATGTGGATGCTATTAGTATTCAACATCTGAGATAATCAATACTGGATGCAAACCAAGTGTTGGTATTATCTTCTAAGCCATATGCTTATTTTGCTTCACAATCTTGTATTGATTCGCTGGATTTGGGGATTCTCTAGGAACATTGGCACCACTACTAGTCTGCTTGCTGAATTGGGCCCTTAGGGATGGACTAAACCTTTGTATTAGCATGAATCTTGAAGATGTAGAAATTGAAGTAGATGCTAAAGCTATTATGGATTTGATTGCAAATGATAATAGCTCTAATCGGTTTATCTCTTCTCTCATTGATGATTGCAGGATCCTTGCTTCCCGAATTCCTCATAAGAAGATTGGTCATTGCTTCAGAGAAGCTAATAAGTGTGCGGATGCTCTTGCAAAAATAGAAACAAGCCAACCTGTGGACTTTGTTCTTTTAGATGCCCCTCCTATATAGGGGTTGTTGGTGTTTTTAATTCAGACTTATTCAAATTGTACTCTAATAGGTTTTGTCTTGGACCTTTTGTTATTGCTTAGTTTTTTTGAATGCATCGGAGTGTTTATCAAAAATAAAAAAGACATGTAGTCAAAAGTGAACACATATCATAATCTTAATAGATCCAATGCACTGTATGCAAACCAAATCCTATTATAGTTATTTAATAGATTGCAGCCTGAACACATATAAGTTAGCACAACTGAAGCCTCTTTGGAAAATGATCGTGAAATGGCATCAGTGGAATAGAGGAAACAAAAAAAATTGAAAAAAAAAAAAAAAAAAAAAAAAAAAAAAAAAAACTAAAACCCCCCTTCAGTTTTTATGTTTATAACTTACGCCTTTGAAAGACCTCGTAGTGCATGTAGTGACATATCCGGCTCTCTTCTATGGGAAAAACTTGTTAGTGGTTTTTATTGCTTGCTTAATTTAAAAAAAAAGAAAAAAGAAAAAGAAGAAGAAGCTTCTTTGAGTTCTTTCTAAGATCAAAATTATACTGAACTAGAGGTGGATACCATTACGGTGGATGGTCCATGAGATGGTCAAATAGGAGAGTTGCGGTGACATTGAGCATCATTTAGGTACTGATGCATATGATGAGTGATTAGTGATTATTATTACATGGGTCCCGTATGAGGAATCTAAGCTCAAAATTCTACTGAATTATGGTAATCCAAGGCCTCTCCACCTCACCTTAGCCAAAAGACCGAGAAAAGTTAGGCCATCTAATTTGTCTGTCTTCACAGAAGACAGTTCTCTTTGAGAATTATATGCACGCCAAAGATTCTCCTTAGAAGGAGCATCATCTAATTTGTCTGTCTTTACGAAATGTGATACGAGTTGCCAAGATCTTATGTGCTACAGTGCTAGGCTATGCTTAGTATAACTTAGTTAAGGGGGGAAAAAAAACAAAACCAAAAACAAAGTTCCTATTATAGCCAAATGAGAATAATATCTTTTACGGTGTTTTATGTTTGTAATTTGAAACGACATGATTCGGCACTTAAGGCCTATTTCCCCTCCCCCTTTTTTTAAAGTATTTTTTGTGTATATGTTCTATTATAGAGATTGGTTTATAATATATATATATATATTTTTGTTGTTGTACTTTTTACCCATCGCTCTTGTGGCTCGAATTTAGGCCCAGTGTTGTAACATCTGGGTCAACTCTAACCGGTGGTGATTATTTTCAAATGGTTAAAAATCTCCTAAGCTACTACCCGAACCCGTCCTCTTCCCCTTGACCCCTAAGTACTTGAGAGGTGCCATCAGACCAATGTGTCTTGGCATTGGTTTATATAATTGAGATCTACAAACAAATACAATGCATTCTTGCAATCACATTAATAGAAATATTGTAAGTACGATTTTTATTTGACCTTTTGCATAGACAAAGCCCTAAATCTCGATGAAGGTGATTGAGGCATTTGATTTGCTATGACAGTGATTCTGGATCTTTTCATATAAGGGGATGAACTTGCCTTTACATTTTGAGAAGTTGAAAGCGAGACACCAACAATAGGCCAAGTTAAACAAAACGTGCACTCAAATGTGATTTAACTATGAAGAGGCCGAGAAGCATTGGTCATTACAGAGACCTCAAAAGTGAAGGCACATAAATCATCAATGGATTGAATTCAAAGAAAACAATTCAGTACACCTTTCAAAATTCAAACAGAAACAACAAAATTCTGTCATTATTCTCTCCAGTCCAGCGCAGAAAACTGAAATAAAATTGAGCTCAATCATTGAATACGCATTGGTGGGAAAGTAAGTAAAGCTTGTAGTCCATCATATTCGTTGTTGACAACCAAAAATACATATATCTATTTCAATCAGTACGTATCTTTTAATAGAATACATATTTCTCTGACAACTTAAAAAACTAGTAATTATTAACATCTTAGGTTATTTGTTTATTTGTTAGCTTAAATGTAGCTATTTGTATTATTTGGTCTGTTGTGTATTTTCTTAAAGGCACTGACATAGCATAATTGTCACCTTCTTTTAGATCTGCAACTTTAGTCTTTATTGATAGAGACAAATGCTTAATTCATTGATAGCAATCACAATAAAAATTAAAAAAAAAAAAAAAAAAAGTCTCTTGCTACATAGGCTACGTTGAGATGAAGCCAGAAACAGAGAGGTCCATGATTGTTGTGTTTCTGCAGAATCCATGTGGAATTATGAAGGCTAGCGGATGATGATATTGGGCTAACTAACCCTAAAATACAAGCTATATAGCAGCGTCCAGACAGAGCCACCACAATGAATGATTGGCCCACCGCAGGTGTAGTGCTCTACAACTCTTAATTAATTAATTAAGACTGTAGTAAGTACAGGTCCACCACATAGCTAGTAGCCCCAGTTCATGCAAATTTGCAAACTATGAACAGTGTATACCCTATAGAGTATATTCCATATTTATAAAATTATAATCCTTTGTTAGCAAAAAGAAACCAAAAAAAAAAAAAAGAAAAAATTTGTAATTGTGTTTTGCCAGAGATTTTTATTAATTTTAAAATTTTAAGTGCAAGTGTACAACTGTATTTTTGCTTCACATATTTTTTTAATCCCAATAAACTATAATAAACATAAACTCTTCCACACCCAAGCATTTATTTTAATTCGGCTGCAAATTTTTTATTTTTTATTATTTTAATCGGTAAAATATTAAAATCTATATTGTTGTCGCATAAAAAATTTAGGGTTTGAACTTGCATATACTAAAAACCAATTAATACCTTAACCTGATGATAATAAGCAATCAGCATAGAGCGGACTCTATATATTTAAAATACTATCATATCTATTAAAATAAAAGATCACTCTCTCTGCAACAAATAAAAAGGTTTTTTTCTAAGAACAAAATTACACTAAACTAGAGGTGGGTAGTGGATACCATTATGGTGGATGGTCTATAAGAAATTTAAAATTTGACTCCGTTAAAATTCTATTTTAAAAAAATTCAAGAATTAAAAAATAAAACCAAAATTTTAATTATTTTTATCATCTATCATAATATATATATATATATATATATATATATATATATTACATATGAGGCCAGGAGATCGGAATCAGGCCATACATCCTCGAGGGAGATGCAGAGGTTGTGATTAACACCCTCAAATCTGACGAAGAATCCCTCTCTTCCTTTGGACACATTATTTCTCTGGCTAAATCCATCTTAGCTGCCAACAGTTGTATTTCTTTTTCTCATGTACGTAGAGTTGGTAATAAGGTAGCTCATAACCTAGCTAGACATGCTAGACATGTTAGAGGTTTGTCAGTGTGGTTGGAAGATGCTCCCCCACACCTTTATTCTGTTCTCTTTGCGGATTCTAGTTAATAATACTGACAGTCTTCTTTCTCAAAAAAAAAAAAAAAAGTAACTCAATATATGTTTGCATTTCGACAATTTAATCTAGATGAAACTTAATTAAAATTTTAAGTGTCTCATTGAAGTTTAGATAAATTTTTTTAAATATTCATTTCTTTTATATGAATTTTCTTTTATTAATTTGCGCATCAAGGGCCAACTACTAGTATGTTACTAAAATAAGAGATATATATTTTTTTTTTTGGGGTCAGTTATTTCATAATAATACATAATGAAACAAGGAGAATGGATCAACTAACTTATTACTATAAGATTCCCCTAAAAAAAAAAAATATTATTATAAGAATATCATCTTGTACTTGTACATGCACAAAAATGTTACTTTTGACGACATAGAAGTGATTCTCAAGGAATTGAGTGCTGAAATACACATCTCCAGATGAATTCCATTAACTCAGATCTTCTATATATATATTTCTAACTATCCAAAATGAACATTGATTTTAGTTTAATATGTCCCATGTGTCATGAACATTATCCATATCATATATCATTGTTCTTTGAAGATGTAAACTAATCATGTGTATCACATTTCACGGATCATGTAGCTTTTCACTTTATTCCATAGTTGTTTTCATAGATAATGTTCAACAAGGATTGAGTACATATGTAAGATCCAAGACCATTGAACATCAATGTGACATCCATCACTCAATTAGGCATGTATGTATGGGACTAATAAGACAATGCCACATGATTCAATTCCATTAATTGGACCACATATATGCCAAGTGTCACGTGGCAACATGCCAAAGAAAACGAAGTAATTAAGGAATGTTTTCTTGTGTATATCTATACCTCACTTATATATGAATAGTTTATTATCTTCCCCTAAAACCCAAAAAATAAATATCGAATAAATATGACAGCTTAGCCTCTTGAAATTGTTCCTCCCAAAATACAAACTGCATGTGAGAGTGTCACCCGAGAAGGGAAATACGCATGGGAAAGCAGTACAATGATATTGACAATGGTTCTATGGTTTTGGTCTACATTTTTGGCTTTCACATGTGAAGGCCTAGCAATCCAAGAACAAGTTTATCAGATGGGGTCTGCTTCTCAGTCAAACAACATGGAGATGGACCATAGGCCCTCATTGTATACACACATTTTACTCCACATATAGAGAGCCTGTTATATTCATCATTAATTATTGCAGGTCAATCATTTGTCTTGCCCATATGATTTTTGAATGGAAAGTAAAAAAAAAATATAGGCTGACAAAGAATTGAGCTGCAATTCAGTCAATCAATCAATACTCCCTTATCCCTAGTTCTTACTGGATTTGATTTTAGTTCTTTAAAATAGAAACTATAGAATTGAGCCTATGTGATCACTCTATAATAATTGTACTAGGTTTAACATATGCTTACGGTTGTATAGGTGATCATATTATCTAGGTGATCAGTGAGGTGGTTATCTAGGTTCTGGCATTGAGTATTAAAGAGTGAATTAGTACAAAAAATAAGAAAATTAAAATGGACATTTAGCGTAAAATTAATCTACAATTACAAGTTATTTTGGATTCGATTTGAATTATGATTATACTTGGACTTTAATATATTATATATGATCTTGCCATCAAAGCAAAGCAAGATAGCAATGGGTTGATTTAAATCTTTATAGTACTTGCCATAAATTACAATTTCAAAGTCAAGGTGGTGGAATCCAACATGCTCATGGGAGAATAAAGTCACAAGAAATACAAAGATATACAATCTAAAGCCTAAGCTCATCCAAATGATATATATATATATATATATATAGTCTATTAAAAAAAATGAAAAACAGATTCCCTGGAGAATAAAGTCACAAACCTACAAACTACAAAGTAAAATCAACAGTACAAAACAGCATAGAAAAAATATGTAGTCAAAGTACTGTGGCAGAAGCCTTGGCCATCAGATGGAGACATGGGAGTCTTCAAGTAGCAAAGTTTATGGGGTGTTCCAAGATAATTATAGAAACAGACTCCAAAAACTTGTTTTGATACACTGATCATTTGAGTCCAGTGGGACATAGACCATCCTGATCAAGGGCATGAAAAATCTTAGCAAGTTGTTCTTTAGCTGCTCCTTCAACTGGGACCTGAGGGTGAATAGGAAAGCCAATGAAACCATGTTCACAACATCGGCAAAAATTGGCTGTGAACTCTAATAGTTTTAGTCTGGTTTTTCCGCTTGTCCTTTCCTCTTCGGTTATGTTCTCTGCACTAAGGACTCCAGTAATACTTTGATGACTTTGTTTATGAATAAATATAAGGGTTTTTACAGTAAACCATTTCAAGAAACTTTTAATGAAAGAAAGAAAAAAAATGACTAATTTTTTTGATAATTTTTTTTTTAATTTCTCTTTTTAAAAAAAAATAAAATAAAAAATTAAGGTATAAATTAATTGGAACATATGTATGTGTGCGAGTGTGTTCATTCTTTTCTTGAGTAAACAATAAAGAAAAGATGATGAAGGTATAAGTAGAAGTTAGAACAAAGCATGCAGGTTTCAGATTCATCTTTTAAGAGCATTGCTTCTTATCTTCTTTTGCTTTTTTTCTGATCTTATTAAACCGCATTATATATGCTAAATGACCCATCACGTCTTTGTCTGCATTGTCACGTGAGTAGGAAAAAAGAAGTATTTTAATACCACCATTTGTATACTTTTTTGCTTTATTTTAAAAAAAAAAAATTTAATTTTTTTTTATATAAGGTATACTTTTTTGTTTTAGTTAGATCCCACGACCCCCAAGTAAATTTTTGGTGAAAAGCACATTTTAATCCTTATATTTTCAGGTTATTCTCATTTTAGTCCTTATATTTTATTTTTACCACTTTTAGTCCCTATTCTGAAAAACGCTTCTCGTTTTGGTCTCTGCTGTTACATTAGAAACGGAAAAAACTAACGTGGCAAACGACAGAATAAATAAAACTAAGTTAATGTCCACGTGGCCTAAATTAATAATAAAAAATGCCACGTCAGCATTTAAATTAAAAAAAAATTAATTTTAACTAAATAAAAAAAAATAAAAAACAGAATTAAAAACTAAAAATAATAGGAATTGAGATCTAACTGTGTATTGAACAAGAACACAATCTCAAATCCAAGAACACAAACCCATAAATTATTAAAAAAAAAAGAAAAAAAAAAAAAGAAAGAAGGCAAATTCCATTACTTGAATCTGAGAGTGCCAAATTACAGAAATACAACCTAAAAACAAGAAACGAAATCCAAATCTAGAGGCAAGATCTACAACAACCACCACAACTAACTAAGTACACAAATCTAATCACAATCTCAGATTCTTAAGCTGTTAACGTGCTTGAAGGTGACGAAGCCGTAACCCTTGGATTTTCCAATCTGCTTGTCAAGAATTATTATGGCTTCCTCGAGTTCTCCGTAGGAAGAGAAGAGGTTGCGGAGGCCTTCGGTGGTGGTATCCCAACCCAGCCCACGGATAAAGAGCTTGTGCTAGGAAGAGTCGGAGTCGGCGAGATATCGGACGGCATCAAGGACGTCCACGTGGCGAGAGGCGGCGTTGGCTACGATGTCGATGAGTTTACCCTTGTCGACGATGTGGTCCACGATCTTACGCATGTCTTCAGGTGTGAGTTTCGGGACGGAGGGGTCCATGTTCGAGACGGTCAGACCGAACCCATAGAGAGTCCTTCAGCTTTTTACCCAATTCCTTAACCCTTCGATCCCCTTACGATGTGATCCCCAGGATTTTTTGCTTCAGCTCCACCATTGCTAGGTGGGTTGATATGGAGGGAGATCTTGTGTTTTACTTTGTGGCTTTTGGATTGGATTTGGGTTCTTGGCTTCTGTTGTGGTTGTTGGGATGACATTTTTGAGAGAAGAGAGAGAGAGAGAGGCGTTGTTGGTGTTGTTACATTTGAGATCTAGGTGTCGTTTTTTTGAATGAGTTTGAGCGAAGGAAAGAAAGTGTGTGTATGTGGGTGTTTTTTTCTTTCTTTCTTGAATCGGAATTGTGTTCTTGGTTTTTTTTTTTTAATTTATGGGTTTGTGTGTTGGATCTAAGTTTGTATTCTTGTTGTTCTTGTTCAAGACACACTTAGATCTCAATTCCTATTATTTTTAGTTTTTAATTTTTTTTATTTAGTTAAAATTAATAAATTAATTTTTTTTAATTTAAATGTTGACGTGGTATTTTTTATTATTAATTTAGGCTACGTGGACATTAATTTAGTATTATTTATTCTGCCGTTTGCCACGTCAGCTTTTTCCTTTTTTGATGTAACGACAGGGACCAAAACGGGAAACGTTTTTCAGGATAGGGACTAAAAGCGGTAAAAATAAAATGTAGGGACTAAAATGAGAATAGCCTGAAAATGTAGGGACTAAAATGTGCTTTTCACCTAAATTTTTTTTATACTGTAGAAATTTTGTCTATACGCCATGATTTTTGTTATATGATAATTGTTTTTTATTTTATTATTATTATCAACATTAATTATGTCTTAGTGTAGGCAAGATTTGACCTCAAATTTGTTATTCAATAACAAAATATTTTATCAATTAAGCTAACTGAAACTCATAAAACTATTCATTTATGATTTAATGGGAAAAGAATGACAGAACTAAAGTAACTAAAATCATATTATATAATAAAAATTAAGTTTTAAAATTGTGGTTGTATTAAGGGATTATCTTCATCCCTTGCAAAACTGTTTTAGTGGTAAAAAGCTCTCCAACTCCTCATCTTGTAAGTCCGAGGTTGAGAGTTCAAGTATTGAGACACCCTATTAATTGTGCAAATGGTCTCACACTATTTATGAATAAAGTTTAGTTGGTTGGGAATGGTAAAATCACTTGAGAGCTCCATTTTTTTTTGTGCTAAAAAATAGGGATTATCTTTTTTAGTTGTATAGGGCTACACTTTACCTGCACTAAGTGTCCATCATTTACTATAAAATTTGGTAAATAATATTATCAATATAGTTTATTTTAAGTCCGACTCTATAATCATTTATTTTTGAAAAATATTACTCCAATTATTGCTCAATTATAAAATAAATAAAAAATTCAAGAATTATGAAATGAAATTAAAAATATTCCGATGAAAACCCAATTATAAAAATTTAAGAAATTTAAAAGGTGTTTCATTTGTTATTTTAAATTATTTTATAATTTATTAATTAATACTTGATTGATGATAAAATCTTAGTCTTGCACAATTTGAATATTTGCCATGCGATTTAAAATAATTTTTATTTTTTTCTGGGCTCATAAAAAGAAAGATCAAAGGAAGAGAAATTCACCAAAAGAGATCGAGGTCCTTAAAGAGTTAAAGGTTCTTCTTCAAACACTTTTTTTTTTCCTTTTTTTGATGGCCCTTCTAACACTTTGGTAGTTAGCAAATAGAGAGTATGATATCATTTTCTATATGGATGGGTTGGAAATTAAGAGTAGCATTAAGTAGGGATTCATGATCCAATTAAATTGACTAGCTACCACGTACCATATTCTTTATGGTCAGGTCGGAAAGAGTACTAGTTATCTTATTGTTGATGAAAAGACGTTTGTCCTATCTGATTCCTTTTCCACAATATGAAAATTGGTTTTATTCATTAAAAACCATTGGACCCAAAGCCCACGTCTAACATTTCGGCTAACAACAAGGCATTATGGTTGTACTATATACAATATAGCCACCAGGTCTTTCATTTTTCACTGTAATTGGTTTTTGGCAACAGATTTAGGAACAAACCAAACGATATATTAAGTTTCATCTCTAATTTTTTTTTTTTATGGAGTTTCAATTTATAATGTTCGTTTCTTGTACTTATCATTTGATCAAGGCATTAATTTATTAATTTTTGGTGTAAATGGACATTAAACTTCATAATTTTTATTTAACCATTAGAGATTTTATCGATTTTTGATATAGGTGTGGTTTCACCTCTAAATTTCATTTGTCTGTTTGTGCTTTTTAAATATGATTTTTAGGGAATTTGTAAGTGAGAAACGATGCGAAAACTATGACATGATTAATCAGAAAGCTAATTCTCTTTTGTGTCTTTTTCATGCAGAATTTCAATCATGTTACTATGTAAGTAACTTGATCCAGTATCTAGCTACGATATAATAAAAAAATAAAAAGGTTAGCTTGCACTACAATTAGAAAGTTAGGGCATCCAAAGACTACAAATTTAGGGGCATCTTCGTTAACCTAGTTATCCCTGTCAATGATTTAAGTTTTACACTTATCATCTGCCTTTTATTTATTTATTGAGGTTAAAATATCCTCTGCCTTCTAGGCAATGAGATGGGGCAAAAAGCTGCACCTACATTTGCAAAAGTTAATTGAGTGCATCTTCTTTTAGAAATTATTATTCTATGCTAAAGTAAATATAAAAATGGCTACCAATACAATGCTCTTTAGGGTTGTTTTTTTTTTTTGCCAAGATAAAAATAGCTACCAATACAGTGCTAAAGATTTAGGGTGTTTTTTAAAGCTTTTTTTTTTCTCTTCCTGCTTAAATAAATCTTGCACTACTGTTAATTAGATGATTGGATGGGGTATTCATAAGGGGTTTTTTTAATGGGAATTTAATTAAATTAGAAATTAAGGATGTATTTGGATACCGCTTATTTTGTTGAAACTGAAAAATTATTGTTGAAAGTACTGTAGTTGAAATAGTACAGTAGGGCTCATGAATAGTATCAAAAAGTGTAGTGTGGCCCATAAATAGTAGCAAAAATAAACTGAATAGTAAAATAATTTTAATTTTTAATCCTAACTCAAATGCACACTAAGTACAACAAAGTTTGAGGGTTGCTAATAACACCCATAATTATCTTTAATACAGTAGGAGGGTTTAACACCATAGATTGCTATAATTATTTCTTGCTTTTGCCAAAGGATTTATTCAATGATTTTCTTCACGGAGTGTATATTGGAGATGAACGAGGACGACCTTATAAAATTAGCAAAGAGAACGACCTTTTAAAAATTAGCGGAGAGATTAAGAGATTAAAAAACTAATGGGTAAGACATGTTAATCAATTTAGTACATGGAATCATGAGAATGTCCACCTAACATTTGTAATACTAATAAATTGTTTCTCTCCTTAATTTCTACAAAAATAGAAGTTTAAAAAATAATCATGTTAATAAAAATAATAACTGGCTGCTTCTTTGAATCTAAATAATAGTACCGTAATGGGTTCTAGTTAACTTTACTGGTAAAAATAATCATGTTCGAATTTGCTAATACAAAAAATCGATTGGTATCTTAGTCTAATAATAGAGCAATTATCATGAACTAGATACAATAGATTACAATTATATCATATCTGAAAAAAAACAAAAATAAAACAGTAGTGCACTAATTTGATAACAACAGCACAAGGCCAAAAACTGCCAAACTGTTTGTCATAAAAAATCAAAGAGGTCACATGGACTCTTAACTTAATTAGTGTCACCATCTTCCCCCTTAGATTTAGGGGTATCATATGCCATTATAACACACACTTCTCCCCGTTTCTATTCTGGTCACCCTCTTCATGCTTCATATCATTATTGCTTTTAACTTAATTCACGGGGGCATCTTTATTCTTTTACACCAAATTGGTCTTTAGCCAAATCTTTCAGCTGAAAAGTTCAGATGCTATAACAGTGCTTCTACAATTAGTGTAGGTTTATTATAGGTAGATGGATTGAGTCATATGACAATGACAAGCCCCACATTTTTATGTCATGTCTAAGTAGAGGAGGTATGTCATGGAGTGGCGATGTAAAATCATCATCTCATAACATGTGAAATTCACTGGTGTGTGAATCCCGCATACTATGAAATGGTAGCTCCATGAAACTATTACATAAACTAAAATTCAGTCTAAATTAGCATTTGGATTACATCTTTGAACAAGTTGGGCACTAAAACTAATTCTTCTACCAAATTAGTAAACAGCTTGGATGCAAATGATTTGCTCTTTGATGGGGAAAAAAAAAGTAGTACCAAGTGTAGAAAGTTTCCATATTTACCTTATCACGCATTTAAAAAATAAAATATAAAAATTGTTAGGCAGTCGATTCTCGAACTCTCAAACTGTAGTTTTGGACGAAAGACACTTATTACCATCGCACAAAGACCCATCTTAATCTTTATGGTGCAACATATTTGTCCTTGGAGATCATATAGGGAGAAAAAGAAGAATATCAAAATATTACATCAGTAAATAAATTTGAATCCAGAGAGCTAGCATGTTCTACATTCTCCCCCAAAGCAAATCCAAAATAATTTACTTTCACTAGAGGAAACTTTAGACTCAATTCATTGAATATCCATATAGTGTCACGTGATTGGCTGTACTTATTATAGCACTTTTAACAGTGTTGCCTCCCTTATCCCCCTCACAAGCTCACATGCCCCACATTGAGGTATTTCTTCTTTACTACCAGTTTTTAAGGATTAATGATTATTTTTTTCATTTTGTACCAATGGATATGTAATATGAGTCTACGACTATATGAAAATCGAACCCAAAAATCTATATAAAAGAAAAGAAAAGAAAAGAAATACACATTAACAAAGAGATTCTCTGTGTCATGTGATTGCTCATATAGTCATGTGCTGCATTCTCTACTTAATGCATAACATGTTACAAGGTTTTGTTGATAAGCAGTTAACAAATAAGAAGCTAGCTGAGTCAAACGTCCAGCTTGAGATCTTGCTCTTCACAAACTGATTGGCTTTTGCTCATTGGACATCTAATAATTGTTTCACTTTTTATTCTCATCTACTGGTCATAACTCATATAGCGTCCAAGTCTTCTGTGCTGTGGATCATAAAAAAGATTCAGATTACGCTAGCTGAATATAGAACTAAATAATTCAACTACCAAGTGTTTGTTTTAATACTAACTGACTCTTTAAAAAGAAAGCTGCTCTCCTATCAATCATATCCAAAAATCTAAACCAAGATTTATTGAACTAAGGCGCCAGCTATAGTTATAAAGCTCTTTCATGTTGATTCTCCATTGTATATCTGCGTTCTTCATTCCCTGATTTACTGATAAAATGCCCCTTAGATAAAGTATTTGATAAAAGAAAAAAGTTACCATAATAAAGGACAAAAAAAGAGAGACAATAGTATCGACAAAAAAAGAGAGACAATAGTATCAACTTTTCATTGCTAAATTTTACACGTGAATTTAGTAGGTCTTGAATCTATAATCCTATCTTTGACTAACATTTGGGTATATGAGCCTATAGTCTACATTAGGACCTGTTTGATTGTGTTATATTTTCACAACATTTTTTCTCTGACACGTATTTCTACAACACTTAAATAATGTTACTAGAACAATATTACCAAACGAGCTTTCAATTATGCTTGTTTCGCTATAAATTATAAAACAATTTTAATATTTTTGTTTCATTGTAAAATTTGGTTAAACTTAAAAATATTTTTTGTTGATGTAAAATCATTTGCAACTTGTAAATCTTTTTGGCTCTGCCCCCATTTGGTGTCTAGGTCGCACGTCCCATGATTGGTGTCGATAATCAAGTCGTTGAACTATTGGCTCGGACAACTGGACCATCGACTTTGGTGCCTGTCGGTCATTAATTTTGATTATTTGTGTTTGAGGAATTTTACATGTCACACCATACACCTAAAAATAGATTTTACATTCTGAAAACATTTTGTAGCGAAACAAATTAATGAAACCTAGTAATGCAATTCACTCACACAATATTCTAATTATTTTGGACTAATTAATAATTATCCCTATGAACATGTGGTGAACCTCCATTATGCAGTCTAATTTGTAATTCTTAATTTAAATACTTAATTCCTATATTCTTAAATTATATTTTTTTTCAATAAAAAAAAAAATTTATTCTTTTTTCTCAAACTGTCCGACATATTTTTTTTCCCTCTTTTACTCGTTCATTAACTAGTTGGCAGTTGGCGCTTGGATTATTAAAAAAAAAAAAAAAAAAAATCCAAAACAGTGCCAGTAGTACCAAACCAGCACTACCCCCTTTTCCCACTCAACATTTAAAAACCCCCTCTTCAATTCCCAACTCCTTCATTCACATTTTCACACCATAAACTCAAACTCAACACTCTTCACCAAAAACCGCCAAAACCACCACTTCACTCGGTGGCGCCACCACCACCAACCGCCAAAAAAAGCACACTCACTCTTTTTTTTTTCAAATTTATTTAACTAAACTTACAAAATGTCTCTTACGAAACGGTCCTCACCGAGTCAACCGCAACCCGGCGGGTCAACTCACGAACTCAAGCACCGAGTCATCACGTGCCTGAACAAACTCTCAGACCGCGACACACTCACCGTCGCAACTTCAGAGCTCGAGTCCATAGCCAAGTCCCTAAACTGCGAGTCGTTTTCGCCCTTCCTTTCTTGCCTCCACAACACCGACGCGTCGTCCAAGTCGCCGGTTCGCAAACAATGCGTGAGCTTGCTCGCTCTTCTCTCTCACTCTCATGGCGACTCTCTCTCTCCTTTCCTCTCCAAGATGATCTCCACCGTCCTCCGCCGCCTCCGCGACCCCGACTCCGCCGTCCGATCCGCCTGCGTCGACGCGGTCACCGCCATGTCGTTGAAAATCACGAAGCCTCCGTTCGCCGCTTTCTTCAAGCCTTTGATCGACTCCGTCTCGCTCGAGCAAGATCTCAACGCTCAGATCGGCTCCGCTCTGTGCCTCGCCGCAGCGATCGAGGCCTCGCCGGAGCCGGAGATTGAGGTGATTCGGAAGAGCCTGCCGAGGCTGGGGAAACTGGCGAAGAGCGAAGGGTTTAAGGCCAAGGCGGCGCTGCTTGTGCTCATCGGAAGCGTGGTTGGAGTCGGCGGAGCTTCGAGTCGAGGAGTGTTGGATTGGTTGGTGCCGTGCGTGGTTGAGTTCTTGAGTAGTGAGGATTGGGCAGTGAGGAAGGCGGCGGCGGAGGCGTTGGGAAAAGTGGCCGTGGCGGAGAAGGATTTGGCGGCGGAGCACAAGGCATTGTGTTTGAGTTCTTTGGAGAGTCGGAGATTTGATAAGGTACGTTTGTAATGTATTTATGTATTTATTATTTTGGAGAAATAATTTGGATTGTGTTTGGTTACTAAGAAAAAAAATAAAAAGGTAGGGAAAGAAAATTTGGTTTGGTGAGAAAAAAAAGGTGGGAACAGAAAATTTTGGAACTTTAGTCATATCATGGGACCTCAAGTTTATAGTAAGTGATTGGTTAATATTTGACCTTTTGAAGATATGGAAATCAAAACCAAAAGTGGATTTAATTTAAAAAAAAAAAAAATTGGAATCTGGTTAAGTTTTGAACCAATTAGGAAGTAACACGGTAACGGAGAGTATGACTTCAAATAGAATAGAATGATGGAAATGAATATATGGGGTCGACTCGAGTTAGTCTTTGAGGATCTATGGCTGACCCCGAAATTTTACGACTGAGACTTGGTTGTTGTTGTCGTCTGATTAAATTTGGTGTAACAGGTCAAGGTTGTACGGGAGACGATGAATCTAACCTTAGAGTTGTGGAAGGATGTTCTTGGTATATCTGAGGAGGTCCCTGTTTCATCTCAGTCTAAATCTTCTTCACCAGGTTAGCATTTTAGAACTTCAATTTTAACTGTTTTTGTCTTGCTTGGTTTTTCAATCTTTTAGTACTTCATGATGTGTAAATAAATTAGAGGCCACTGTTAGAATTTTGTGGAGTGAATGCAACACAATTGGAAGTTTGCACAAAGAAAGATAAAGGTTTTTTCATTGATATGTCCAATTATAGTGTTTTGTTTTCAAGGTTACAGTCATTTGTACGGTTTTGTGCTTTTTCTTTCTACACTGATGAACCTTATCTAAAGCCATCTGGTTATGTTTTGGGTGTTTCTACATGGGTCCAGATAATGGTAGCGGTCGATGCTTCCCTCCCATATCCAAAAGTTCCAATGATGATGGATATAAGACTCCTAAACCAAAGAAAACAGTCCCCACAAACAGGTCCCCTCCTTCAAATGATTCATTAGTGACCACTACCAAAAGAGAGAGTCCTCCGAAGAGTAATGACAGGAATTCAAGTGCAGCCGTGATTCGTAAGGTGGACCACAAGAAACCCTCAGGTTGGAAAATTGAAGTTGCAGTACCAAACTCTCTCTCATTGAAGGTGGCTTGTGAAGATGATATCAAAAGGAGTGACTTTGAGAGGTTGGAATCAGGAGAGAATGAGAACAGTGGGAATTCCAAGCCGGAAACAAAGCGTGTCCTGTTTGGTAAGATCCGAGATGAAAAAGTGCATAAATTTGGTGGTTTAAGGTCAGGGTCTCGTGTGGTCCCGTTTCAAGATGATCAGGACGCTGACTTGGGTGATGTAGTCAGCAACACAACTGAAGAAGTTGATGAGAATAGCAAAGAGGCTGAGGAAGTGTCTTTGATCCGTGAACAACTTCTTCAAATTGAAAACCAGCAATCCAATCTGTTAGAACTTCTCCAGGTATGTTGCCAAAGCTTGGTATCACTTGTCTCCCTTCATAGTAATTCACTCGATTGAATGCCAATTTCATTTTAAGGGCACATTTAAGCCTGCAGGTTTTACTGCAGTTATGTGCTTTTGTTATTAGTAAAAGTTGCAACATGTCAACTGAACTTAGCTCCTGGAACGCCATCTCCTTTCATACTGTTTTGCCAACTTCGTGAAGGCTTTGTCAATAATATTGTGCCTGATAAATGTTTTAAGAATTTTGTACTCATATTTTCCTGCTTTACTTGAATCCAGAGATTCATTGGGAGCTCCCAGATTGGAATCAATTCCCTAGAGTCGCGTGTACGTGGCCTAGAGATGGCACTGGATGAAATTTCGCATGATTTGGCACTTTCAAGTGGAAGGATCCCAAACAGTGATTCTACAGAAAACACATGTTGCAAGCTGCCTGGTGCAGAATTCTTGAGTTCCAAATTCTGGAGGAGGGCAGAAGGCCGGTATTCTACTTCAAGGTTCCCATCTTCTGGAAGCATACCATCACCCAGTGCCATGCGTACCATACCTAATAAAGATGGTAGCACTGAAT
This sequence comes from Quercus ilex subsp. ballota, assembly GCA_032727855.1. NCBI lineage: Eukaryota > Viridiplantae > Streptophyta > Magnoliopsida > Fagales > Fagaceae > Quercus > Quercus ilex. The sequence continues at coordinate 65,787,263 of CM064910.1, forward strand.
CATATGAACGGGTGAGCCAAAGATTTCAACACCAAAATAGGTTTGAAACTGTTGCAAACCCATTGGCAGATGAACGTGATGACTCAAGGAGGATTTTAAGGCGTTACTCGAACAATATGCCAAAGAACACAGACCAAGATGTTGAGAGGGTACAAGTTTGCAATGCCAGTAGGTTTAATGGGGCTTCACCTGCCAGTTTCACAGCACAGAGAACCTGAGCAACAGGTAGTCTTACATTTGATTTTAACAATCTATATTATAATAATTATTACAATATAGATGGTTGCATCTTGTAATTAGTACAACTCCTTTTTAGGAATGGTTACTCAGTTTGGATATATTACTACAGCTTAATAATTCCTTTTATGATGCATGTGTACTTATTAGTAATCATATTTAGTAGTCAGCCAAAAAATATTTATTTTAAGATCTTATACCACTTCCATCATGTCTCGGAATTATTTGTCTTGTGAATTGCATGTTACCCCTAAAGAATCTGGTTTTTAAAACCAATGTTATTGACTGCTATTTACAGATAATCTGCTTGGTTGGAATAGAGTTTCAATGCCAGATATCAGCTGAGAGAAGCACTATTGGTCATAAATTTAAAAATGACAGAATGGATCTGGCTGTTGATCAAGTCTGCAATAGAGGTGTATGAATGCGACATATCCGATTCAAAGCAGGAGAGTAGGGCTGTTTATTTTTTGTAAAGCTTCTATCAGAGGCAGCATCCAGTTTTAAATGCCATACAAGTGCAAGTCTCCTTTGCATTTGTGATTTTTATTTCATGTGTACCACTACCATCCCTGGTAAAAAGCTTAATTTGTATATAAGAGTCTCACATGTCTTTCCTCGGTTTGTTCTTACTTGGTTCTATACGGTAAATAAGCTTCCATTTATTGGGATTTAATGCCTATCTAGTTCACAGAAACGCTAGAAATATGCTATTTATGCAATCTTGTTCTCTCCATCCTTTATTTGTAAATGTAATACAGATGTGACAATATAAAACTTTGGACTAGATCCTGTGTTGTGCTGGCAAATAGCACTCAAATATTCAGTATGCAGGCAAATTTTCGAAGACAATGAAGACCCATGTTGATTTGCTGATAAAGCAAAAATGACTTGGTAAATGGTAAGGCAACCATAAGTATTTTCATGTCCTGCTACCATCAAACTGATAAATTGCTATTCATATCTATGGCTTGAAGTGCCCAACAATGGTGTTATCTGCTAAGGGTTGATGGGCTCAATTGCTCACTAACAGGTAAAAATAGGTCAGTACTATACTTGCTTGAAGTTGGAGAAATTTTCTTGAAAGCTTTTGTAAAATCAACACACTTTTTCACATTTGAACACACTGGGTTTGAAACCAAGTACCGACGATATTGGAATAGTTACCTCTCTTGGGAGAGGAAAAGGAATGGGTTGAAATTGAATTTAAAGGCACATTTCATCCATTCTGTTGTTTGGAAGTTTTAGTAGATATGATGGAATGACAAGGAAGAAAAATAGATTTCATTCTATTTTCGCTTAAGCATTCTTCCCAAAAATAGGAGTAACGCCCATTCCCTTAATGAAATGGGGTAGAATATTAAGTTTATTCCTATTTGGGAAGGAAAAAAACCATAAAAGGAGAATGATATTGAGGTAAAGACAAAGCTTAAAAACAATTCCTTATGTACAATATATCATGTTTTTCAATTAAATTTAAATACATGATTACATTGATTAATTAAGCACATACATTGTTATCATTTTGAAGAATAATTTAGTTGTGTTTGAATTAAATTGAAGAACTTATTGTACTTTGTTTAAGGAATTGTATATGTACCTAAGTTTTACCCTAAGGGTGTGTTTGTTTAGAAGTGAAATAGGGTGGATGGAAAACTTTGGAGAAAAAATAAGAAGGAAAACATTTTTAAAGAGTGTTTGGTTGGGTGAGGAGGAAGGAAAATAAATGGTAAGGCTTAGGTGTTTTCTTCCGGGACCTATCAAAAAGTTTTCTTCTCAAAAGAGAGAAAAAACTAAGAAAACTAATTGAAAATAATTTTTTTCTTGATTGACAAAAATGCCCATATGCATATGCACATAGGCTTCTTCAAGTTGCCTTTATTATTATTATTATTATTTTTCTTCTCTAACGTTGCCCTGTTGCCTTCTTTTTTTTTCTGGGCAACATTGCCTTTTTTTTTTTTCTTTTTCTGGGCAACACTACCTTTTTTTTTTTTTTTTTTTTTTCCCTTCTTCTTTTGATTTTCTAGGCCTGGGCATCTTTTTTTTTTTTTTTCCCCCTCTTCTGGGCAGTAACGTTGCCTTCTTTTTTCTTTTCATTTTCTAGGGTCTGGCGTGATACTTGGTTTTTTTTTTTTTTTTTTTTTTTTTGGTGTGTGGTTATTTGTCACTTTTTTTGTTTTAATTGGACATCATTCTTTAGTAAGGGTATATGAGTAAATTTATTCAAACTCATTTTTTTCATTTCTCCACTTTCCACTCTCAACCAAACAAATAGGAGAGAAAATAAAATATTTTTTATCCTCCTACTTTTCCATCATTTTATTATTTTCTATCCTCTCACTTTTTTACTCCTCCAACCAAACAGATCCTAAAGGCAAAGTTATACATTTATTTTCTTTAAGGTCAGGATTTTTGAGCTTGCTTTGTGCTTGGTTTTCAAAGTCTTAGGTTGAATGAAAATTGAGGTGGGTGAGGACTAATGCCTCTGCAATCAGATTTATTATTTTGTGTAATATATCACATGCAACACCCTCTCATATAAAATTGGATCCTATAAGTTTGGGGTTCACTCTCATATAAAAGGGCATGTTACATGACACGGTTACTAATAATACTTCCTCAATGAATACAAATCATGTGTTCTTACTTTTTGTATTTTATTTTATACTTTATTAATTACAACTTGCCACATTTTCTTTTCTTTTTTATTTTTATAAAATACCCTAAGTATAAAAAGGATATAAAAATTAGACATAAGTCATGCATCATTTGGTGAAACAGAAAGAAAAAAATAATTGAGACATGATTTGTATTACTTCATCCACTTACAGGAGCCTAACCTAACTTATCTATATCTATCGAAAGTTAAATCTTTCTTTCTTTAATTAAGTATTAAAAGTGCACAACCAAAAAAACAAAAAGAGTTTATTGAAAGTGACAGGAGTTCACATGTAAGGATTCCCACCTACCGAGTTCATCATGATCTAAAAACCTTAGGTGGTGCATGATTTTGTCCTTTTGACTTGATATGTTAATTGTTAGGTGTTGTGTTGTATCTTGTATGGTTAGAGGTATATAATTTTCTGGTCAGCGTGTGCACAAGTTGACCTCAATTTCTTTCGATGGTAAGTTGACCTTAACTTGCTAATAGACTGTAAACTCAACTTGGATTCCATCCTTGATGGTGGTAACTGGTAAGACACTACTACAGGTTCAATCTGGCTTGTGTCTTTGAGCGTCTACGAGTTAATTTATTGTAGCAGAAAAAAAGTTGTGAGCAACTCAACACAACCTGACCATGACCCAAGCTTAGCTTGTGGCTAGCCAAACTTCCCATAAGCAACAGAACCTAAAATTTCGGACACAGCTTGTCTTTAAGAAACATTAGAATAAGGACATGTGTCCGCATTTTAATGTGTCCAGTGCAACTGATGCATTAGAAGCAATCCAACCCAAAAATTTCGGACAACTTGCAGTTATACAATAATGGGTTGTTGCTTCGGTACCTCATAGGTTAGGGTTTGAGCTTTGGCTTGCCTAATTTCGAGGCATCGTTTTGATTTCGTTTCTGTACAATCCAACTCACTGAGGCATCGGTTTTTTTTTCCCACTACGTAGGCTGCGTTTGGTTCACGTAAAACGTTTTCCGGAAAAGGAAAATGTATTGAGGTTGTTTGGCTGTCTCGGAAATTGTTTTACGAAAAATCAATTCCGGTGTTTGGTTCGGTCAAACATTTTACGGAAAATACTTTTTATTTTCATTTTTAATAAAAGGTGAGAATAAGAGGAGGCTGGACTGATGCCCACAACACGAGGTTTTTTTTTTTTTTTTCATCAAATAAAGCTAACGTGTATGAGCTCAGATTCTCAAGAGGTGAGAGGACATTATAATACAGACAAGGCTAGGACTGACAGTTATAATACAAACCAAGGTAGAAGACATTACTATATTACAGAAGACCAAATAAGAGAACATTGCGTGGTAGCGGTATAAATGGCACAACATGTCCCAATACAAACAGTCGAACAAAAAAGTGAAGATTGTATCAAAAATGTATTTCCCGCTTCAGTTGAATAATTCCCTTTGCAGCAATCCTGTCAGCACACAAATTTTCTTCTCGACATATATGCCTAATCAATAATGATGACCTCTCATGGGCTCTGGTTCAAGTACCCACAATCAAGGATCAGATTAGCTAAATTAAGGGGAAAAAGTGTGAGAATTTGAAAGCTAATGAACAGCCAAACCATTTTTTTTTTTGAGAGAGAGTTTTTAACTTATGGTTTTAAAATATCGACAAGAGATTTTATTAATTAAGCTAACTGGAACCATAATAAGAATCGGTTTCTAGTTTCGGTATTATGAAAAAATAGTTGATATATATATGAGCCGGTAAATTCCAAAGTAAAGACGGGCCATGTAATCATGCATAGCCTAAAGTCCACTTGTTGAAATAGATGGGTATACCCACAAATAGATTGTAGTGTGCCAATATGTAAGACAAAGCAAAGAATCCAGTTACCATTAGTATCCCTTATTTTAGGCCTTCCACAAGAGGATCTGCTTGAATGGGGTGGCCCAAGATCGACGAGGTAAAATTACTTAGCCCAAAGGCCCAACCAGTTAGCACCTACGCTAACACTTTACTAAGTTATTCTCTTCTTGCAGAAGAGACCCAATGGCCACGCCCGTGACATTAATAAAGGAAATAGGTACGAAAAATGGAATTGAAAAACCAAAAAACACCTCAAAAAAGAAGAAGAGAGATCAATATATGGAATTATTATTAAATACTCGTTACTTTGCACAAAGGAAAACAGAATCTTTCTTTAGAGAAAAAAAAAAAAAAAAACCGGTTACATGAAAAGGTGAGCTACAATTAATTCAACTAGTAAAGTCTTTGGTTGTTGAATAAAAGATTTAAGATTTAATCTTTACCTACATAAAAAACTGATTGAAACTCTATAAATAAATAAAAAAAGGTTACATGAAAAATGTTAATTTTCATATGAAGAAATTTGCTTTTATTGGTTTGGAATACAATATCAGAGGCAATTCAACACTATTTAATATTTTTTTATGAATATATATGACAATAATAAAAATATAATGACATGAGGATTACCCTACCAGTTGCAAGATCCTTTAGAGCAATCAAATCGGTCCGTGTATAATAGAAAATGTGTAGAATTTACACAAGTTTCTCTAAAAATTACCTATATCAGTCTGTGTATAATTGTACAAATTTACAAATTTGCTACAGTAAATGTGTAAATTTACATTGACACTATTCATTTTGCATTTAGTTGTTTATTTTTTTTTCTTTATGCATCTTAAGGATGAAAGAAGAGAGTGAATGATGGTTGTTGTGTGTGAAGAAAGAGAAACAATTAAAAAAATAAAGAAAATTTTATATTTTATTTAAATGTAAAGTAAAATAGATAATCTGATGTAAAGTGTTTTGAAAAGTGAATATATAAAATAGAAAATAAAATTTTTATACTGACAAATTTTTTTTTTGCAAAAGCTGAAAGCAAATACTCTAACAATTATGCGAAAATTTGACTATTTGAGAAAATAATTAGAACATAGAAATTTGGTAGATCAAACAAAGTTGAGTTCTAAAGTATCTAACTCAAAATAAAAATAAAAAAAAAAAAAAAAAAAAAAAAATCTTATGAGTCCATTCTGGAGGCTCCCTATTTTATTCAGAAAAAGAAAAGGTCTATTCATGAAACTAAGAGAAAAGTCTGCTTACCAAAGTATTAGTTATTTTAGTTCTTTGTCTCGCAGCCATGCCCAACTTCAAAGTTCTAAATCAGGACGTACCAACAAATCATAACTAATAAATTAACTTCCTACCAAACACTTGAAAGCGTAGTTCCGTGTAATTCTTACGGACTATCTGAGCTGGGCCTAGCAATGGATAAGAGTGTAATGTCATGTTCGGCTTGGCTCCACTTGAATAACCCATGGCCTATAACTTCTAAACTTGGACATATCCCTGGCCTATTATTAACATGACAAGTGGATCAAATGCATGTATTCATGGAGTACTAAGTACTAACTAATTAGATTGTAACTTGGGTTAAATTTGTCACAAACAAACTGTTCTGCACAGTTTTACACATACTCCTTGAAAACAACTGAAATCATGACTTACATATATATTTCTTGATCCCTCAAGTTTTTGTTTTGCTTATATCAGTTTTAACTTGGGTTAAGTTTGTTGCACACAAACTATTTTGCACAGTTTTATACACACTCCTAAAAACAACTGAAATCGTGACTTATACTTCTTGATTGCTCAAGTTTTTGTGTTGTTGATAGTTGTTTATAACTTGGGTTAAATTTGTTGCACACAAACTATTCTACATTGTTTTACATAAACTCCTGAAAACAATTGAATTTTGACTTATACTTCTTGATCTCACAAATATTTGTGTTACTCATATTGTAGTTCCTTGAATGTCAAAAGTTGCAATTTAAACCTTTAACTTTAAGTGTGTGATTGGTAGTTTTTGCCTACCTTTTGCTTTTTGTCTCTTTTTCTTTCTTTTTTTTTTGGTTGCAAATAATTAAACTTTTAGTTTTTTTTTTTACGTGAAAATAAACTAACTTTTAACTGTTTGTCACACATTTAATATAATCATTATAAAAATAATATTTATTAATAAAGAAAAAGGTTAGCGGATGCTCTATGGGTATTTGTTTTGTTTTTTTGTTTTTGTTTTATTTTTTTTTCTAAAGGTATTTGTTAGTAAATCATTTTAGCAAAATTTTTATAGAAAAAAAATAATTAATATTTTGACAATTTTTTCTATTTTCTATAAAATGATATTAAAACTTTGCTAAAATAATTTTTTAACAAGTGTCCAAAGAACACCCATTAACAAAACACATTAGTAAGTACTATGCAAATAAACTATATAAAATAAAAAAATAAAAAAATTCGAAAGCACTCTGAAATTGTTGTCAATGTAATCACTCAATCGAAATCTGTCAACTTAAGCCAATGAATGTGTAAAAAAAATGTCAATTTCATTAGTCAATCAAAAGGGTTTAATAAATAAAAAATAATGTTGTGAGGTCATGAAATATACCTATGTTTGGAATTAACATACCAACACACATCGATCAGTGATGTGTATAATGACAGAGATGGCTTATCAAAAGGGCTATCTATTATCAGAAGGTACGAAGCAGCGCAAAGCTTGGCAGTTTTTGAGCTCAAAGCTAAGAACGGTCCCATTCGGGACCGAACTATATGGGCAGGCTTATCATAATTTCAAAAGCCCAAAATTATTATTTCTTTTTAATATTAATTTGTTGTTTAATGGATTGCATTATTTAATATATATAAACACAGGTGGCAATGTGCTATGGCAATACTCTTTCTATTTCAAATAATTAAAACATTTTTCTTTTTTCAATGATTAAAAAGGACTATTGCATGGTATACACAAAGAATATACCACAAACTTGACCATCATATAATATCTTACCGAATTTGAGAACCTAAAAGTCACTCAAATTTATCCATAAATTTTTTTTTTTTTTTGAAAAACATTTATCCATAAATTTCTAAAATGTCATTTTCAATAATAAGAAAAGTTAACAAATATCTTAAGGGCATGGTTTTAAAAATGTTTATAGAAGTTCTTTATGAGAAAAGAAAAAATAATTAATTTTTTTGGCAGCTTTTTATATTTCATTCTTTCTTATAATAGTAATATAAAAACTTTTCTAAGTTAGTCTATTAATAAATTACTTAAGGGCACCCATTAATCAGATTTATTTTTCTATTTCAAAATTTTCATACTATTCATTTTCAATGACTAAGAAGTGGCATTGTTGTTGCACGCTATACCCAAAGAATATACCAAAAAAATGTGTTTATCGTACTAATATTTTAAAGAAGTGTCATATTAATAGGCGCCTTTAGAAAAATTGTTAATAAATAATATTTTGAAAATTTTTACATCACTTTTATGAGAAACATAAAAAATTGTCAACAAAATTAATTACTTTATCATCTTTTCATAAAATATTTCTAAAAATAATTCTTAAATCAATGCCCTTAGAACATTAATTATTATTTCCCTTTTAAGAATTAAAAAATATAAAATCCACTCAAAATTTATCCATAAATTTCTAAAATGTCCTTTCTATAATAATCTGTTAAGTAGCCAAGCATTTTTCTTTACTTATAAATGTCGACCTATGCTATGCAGGTGTATCTGAGAGACTGAGTCCCATTCCCAATGGGATTCACGCCTCTAATAGTTAATGACTTGAAATTTTTTATGTGTCTAAAAATTTATGAAGCTGAGTCCCATTTTTCTTCATGACATTTATGTTGCGTATCTAAAAATTTATTGTGTAGTGTGCAAAAAAATAAAATAAATGACGACCCGTACATTTCTGTTATAAACTATAAACAATGTGTTGGTGCAAATACAATGATAATAGAAATAATACAAAGAGAAACTGAATAATACTTCTAAATTTTTATTACTTTAAAGAGAGAAATTACACAACACTATTTAGACTGAGGCGTGACACTCGCTCTCTTTAAGGAGATTCAAGCCCTTGGTTGGCTAAACTTTGTAACCGGTGCAGACCTTCTCTGATTTGTCTCCCTAATGATACAACAGCCCAACAAGTGTCGTATGGCTAGAACAACTTCTGCACAAAGTGTTCAAGCCCAAAACTCTACCAGAAAGAACACCCTTCTTTGACAAGAATCTCTCTATTTTTTGTGTGTATATTGTATTTGCAGTAACTTGGATTGAGTAGGCTGATTTATTTCCAATTTTGATACCTCCACTCTTCACCTCTCCCTTGCGCACATATCTAGCCCAATATCTGAGTCAATACATTTTAGCTCATTAATCACCACAATTAAAAAGAATAAAATAGTCTCTCTCCTTTTCAACGTGGGATTAAACATTTTCACTAACTCCTCATCTTCCATATTCACTCCCACATCTTTACATTTATATTATTACATTTATTCATTTTATTTATTTAATATTAAAATGCTCCAACACAATGGTATCACTATCAAGAACAATAGAATAAAGAAATTTTCAATGCTCTATTGCCAAAAAAATAAAATAAAATTCAATGCTCTTCTTTATCTAAAATTTATTGGCTAAATAAATTCATTGAAAGAAATTAAAAAATTGTTTTTTAATACAAGATAGAACTGGACTTGAATCCCGCACTAACCTCTTATCCCACAAGAATTTTGTTCTTGTGAAAGGACTATCAAATTAAGGGTGTGTGGTGGTGAAATTTTTTTAAAATTTATGTCAACAGATGTTAGTCAGTCTATTAAAATCTTAACTCTCTATGTCAATTTTGTTAATCTAAAATCCACCATCTCTTCTAGTTATTTATTTATTTTTTTTGTTACCAAGTTACTGCATCTAGTTGAAGTTTTACAAAGTTTGCAGGCTTTGTTCTATTTTGTATTTTTGTTTTTAGTTTTTGTTTGTACGAGGTGTTTTCCTTGTGATGATTATAACTACTTCACGGCTTCACTTGTAGCTTGTGGGCTGTTTGGTAAGAAATTTTTAGTAACGTTATTTAAGTTTTATAAAAATAAGTGTAGATGAAAAAGTGTGTAGAAATACGTGTTGTGGTGTTTAAACAAAACACCGTTATCAAATGGGAATTGGTATGCTACTTTTTGTTTCTGCAGGTTTTACTAATTGAAATAAAATATAACTACTTTCTATTATTATTATTTTTTTAAAATCTTAACTTTCAAGCAATGATAACTCGTTTTGCACTTTTGACCATGAATTGGCTCGCACACTTGCTCCTTTGAGACTATTTTCAACGTAAATGTCAACAGCAGGTTCCCCCAAAAAAGAAAAAGTCTATATGCAGAAACATCTTTCATTTTTCATTGATCATTTCGTCGAAACTTCATTAATGCAGTTGAACTTGCAATGTAAACTTAATTAACACTGCTGAACTTGTGATGTAAGCTTCATCAACACTGTTGAACTTGTGATGTATTTGGAATCTCTGTAATGATTTTGATTAACACATGCCACATATCAATTTGTTAATTTTTTCATTGGAAAATTAGCACTTTATTAGTCTATGTATCTACCTTAGCTTACCCACTTAAGATATAATTATATTTATTCTTGGTTAATGTATACTTTGTCTGATTCAACTCAAATCACTGGGATGGAAAGTGTAATTACCTTTTTTATTGCAAAATTTTATAGGCATGCGATACTTTTGTTTAGATGATTACGATGGCAGATGCGTACCGTTGGTCCGTTGCCAATATTTTAAAACCCGATAACAGAAAACAAAAAATGATTAAATGGGGCCATATCTGAAAATTAAAAAGGTAGTAAATGGCTACATTGGCCAACTATAACGCACGTAACATTCGGTCAGTCTCAATGGAAAAACCATATGGATGCATGATTGAAAGATGAAACAAATGATATAAAAATGGTGGTTTTTTTATTTTATTTTATTATTATTTTTTTTTTTTAATGATGGAGAGAACATGTTGACACCTTAAACAGAATGTTAATTAATCAATGAGTTGGCTTAGTAGTTTTTACTTCTTAAGGCCTCATGATATCTATGAGATCCTACATTCGAAATATTTTGTCAACATCTTGAGACCACTCTCATGGGATTCTTCCATATAACAACTTGGTGCATGTTAAATGGGGAGACTGCATATACCTAAGGAAATAATTAGATACTCGAAAAGATCTGGATATCCCGTTTGTTAAAAAAATGTTAATTAAAGAAAGAATGAAAGAAAGAAAAAAAACATAGACAGCTTAATGAGTGCTTTACACGGTATTCGTTTGGACAATATACTCTTTCTATTTCAAATAATTAATACTTTTCTTTTTTCAATGATTAAAAACGCACCCATTAACTGAACTCGTCTTTTTATTTTAAAATTTTCATACTTTTCATTTTCAATGATTAAGGAGTGGTATTGCTATTGCACAATATACCCAAAAAAACATACCAAAAAAGTGATCATCATAATATTTTTCAGAACTCAAAAACATAAAATCCACTAAACTTTATCCATAAATTTCTAAAATGTCCTTATTTATAATAATCTATTAAGTAGCCAAGCATTTTTCTTTACTTATTAAAATGTCGACCTATCCTATGCAGGTGCATCTGATTGACTGAGTCCCATTCCCAATGGGACTCACGCCTCTCCTACTTCAATGACTTTTTGAAAATTTGTATGTGTCTATTTCTTCATGACATGTATGTTGCTTATCTAAAAATTTATTGTGCCGCGTACAAAAATAAAATAAATAAGGACCCGGACATTTCTGTTATAAACTATAAACGATGGTATCACTATCAATAACAATAGCATAAAGAAATTTTCAATGCTCTATTGCCAAAAGAAAAAGAAAAAAAGAAAAGAAAAGAAATTTTCAATGCTCTTCTTTGTCTAAAACTTATTGGCTAAATAAATTTTAATAGAAAATAGAAATTTTACTCTAACATAAAATGTTTGTAAAACTCATTTCTAGAAACTTGAACCCTAATCTTTCCCCTCCCATTTCACGAGAATATTATATTTGTAGATTGATCATTATACCAAGAGTACGCGGTAGTGAAATTTAAAAAATCTCTATGTCAATAGATGTTAGTCAGTCTATTAAAATCTTAACTTTTTGTATCAATTTCGTTAATCTACAATCCACCACCTCTTCTGGGCTTTTTTTTTTTTTTTTTTTTTTTTTTTGGTTACCAAGTCACCGCTTCTAATTGAAGTTTTACAAAGTTTGTAGGCTTTGTTTTGTTTTTGTTTTTGTTTTTGTTTTGTTTTCCCAGGTTTTACTTATTGAAATAAAATAACTACTTTCTATTATTAAAAAAAAAAAAAAAAATCTTAACTTTCAAGCAATAATAACTCGTTTTGCACTTTTGCCAATGAATTGGCTCGCACATTCGCTTCTTTAAGACCATTTCAACGTAAATGTCAACAGCAGGTTCCCCCCAAAAAGAAAAAGTATGTAGGATCATCTTTCATTTTACGTTGATCATTTCGTCGAAACTTCATCAATGCTGTTGAACTTGTAATGTAAACTTCATTAACACTGTTGAACTGTGATGTATTTGGAATCTCTGTAATGATTTTGATAACACGTTATGTGAGCGTTTGGGAAGCACAAAACGTCTACCCCTTTCTTTTTCCTTTTTTTTTTTTTTTTTTTTTTTTTTTGAACTTGCATATATTGTACCGTGCATAGGATATAAACAGTGCATTTAGACTAACAAACAATAACCATAATATAAATAGTAATTTTTTTTTTATTGTTTTTAGTTTTTAGTTTTTCTTTTCATTGAAAAATTAGCACTTTATCGGTTTATCTACCTTAATTAGCTTTACGAACTTAAAATATAATTGTATTTATTCTTGGTTAATGTATACTTTGTCTTACTCAACCCAAATCACTGGAATGTAAAGTGTAATTACTTTTTTTTTTTTTTAATAGCAAACTTTTTTAAGTATGCGATCCTTTTTGTTTAGATTATCAAGATGGCAGATGGGTTACCGGTGCTAATATTTTAAAGGAATTTATTTATTTATTTTATACAAGATAAAATTTTTACTCTAACTTAATCTAAGTGTATATATGTGTGAAGCTTCATCTTCTAAACTTGAACCCTGACCTTTACCCTCCATACTCTACAAGCATTTATACTTGTAGAGTGACCACCGCACTAAAAATGTGCGGTGATTTAAAGGAATTTATTAACGAGTGGTCTTGAGACGATTATTAATAAATCATTTTAAGAAAGTTTTGATATTACTTCTATGAGAAATATAAAAAATTGTAAAAAAAAAATTAATTATTCTTTTATTTTCCTATAAAAAGTTTCTCAAAATATTTTATAAACCAATGCCCTTTTGTTTGGGAATTTATAAGGGAATGAAATGGAATGGAATAAAATGATCATAAAGGAATAGGAATGTATTTAAGGGAAATGAATGAAATAGAATGAAATTAAGTAATCTTGATTGGATGTTTTAAAATAAATTAATGAAAATGAATAGAATGTAAGCAATCTTATTTGGGAGTAACATAGAGGAAATGGAATGAAATCATTTTATAAAAATATTACTATTAGACCCATATTTTAAAATAAAAAGTTGAATATATAGGGGTATTTTGGGAGTTCTAGTAAAAAATTCATTAAATCTAATTCCATTCATTTTTATTTCTCATAATTTCGGGGGAATGAAAATTTGAAATTTTAAGGGAATTAAAAAGAATGAATGTTCCCTCTTATTAATTCCATTCATTCCCACTTAAACTCTCAAATAATTTTCTTCATTAAAATTTCCAAATAATAGAAGAGAAGAATATTCTAAAATTATTATTTTCATTCATTTCCATTCCATGGCTATTTCATTCCCTCCTCCCAAATGAGGGCTTAAAGTATTCGTTAACTTTTTTTCTATTTCAAAATCATTGGGCCCATAACTGCAAATTAAAAAAAAAAAAAAAAAAGTATTAAATGGCTACATTGACCAACTATGAAGCACGTAACATTCGGGTTTTTTCTCAAAGGAAAACCATATGGATGCATGATTGAAAGATGCAACTAATGATAAAAAATTGATGGTCTTTTTTTTTTTTTTTTATCATGGAGAGAACATGTTGACAGTAAACTAGACACCTTAAAAAAAATATTAATTAAAAAAAAAAAAAAAAAAAAAAAACAGACACCTTAAAAAGAAACAGAGACAGCTTAATGAGTGCTTTACACGGTATTCGTTTGGAAAAATACTGCTTGCCCTATCCTGTATTCCAATTCCTATGCCATTGCCAGCTATAATATGCACCGAAATCAAACCTGCTCAATTAGACAGCAATACATGCACATGATTTGTGTGGAAAAGAGATTGTATTAGGCAGACTGCTATCTTTACCCTAATCAACAATCATATTGTTTATCATGTCATTTTGTAACTTCATTCAACTTTGTTTATTTGTTAGGATTTTTAAGACGTGCAAAATTTTGAGCGTACGTTGGTAAATAGTGTCCTTTGAACGTACAAAAATATGTGAATGGTATAAGTCGTAGTGTTCATCGAATATGCAATTTTTAAGAAATATTGTGGACATTGAACATGCGAAAGATTGAAGATTTCATAAATTTTTTCCCTATCAATTATATGAGATTCACATGAACGAACTTTTGGTGGTCATATAGATTTTAAGCAGCTTAAAAGGATTTTTGTTATTTTAGTTGAAAGAAGTTCACTAAGGGTCCAAATTGCAACAATTTCAGAAAAATAAGATTTGCATTACTGCAATTAAAGTTTTAAAATTTAATTTGAAGTAGAGATCATACTTTGAGATTTTTCACATAACTATCCCAAACATAAATTAAAAAAAGGGTAGATTTAGGTACAATTCTTTAATTATTGCATTTATATTCTCTAATTAAATTGAAACATATAGTTGTATTGGATTTGATTGTCATTTGAAAAATCACATTATTTGCACTTCATTGGTCAATACGATTATGTATTCGAATTTGATTGGAAACATAAACATTTAATAAACTATACCTACTTTTGTCTAACAAAAAATAGTACTGAAGTAGAGAGCTAAAGGCACCTAACCTAACCTTGCCAAACAAAGTAATTTACCACTTAATTACCCCATGCAAAAAATGGCACACTAAAAAAAAAAGAAAAATTTAATGGATGCCCTAAAGATATTGGTTTAGAAAATATTTTTAAAAACTTTTTATGGAAAAAGAATAAAATAATTGATTTTTTTTTTTACTTTTTATATTTTCCATAAAAGTAGTATCAAAACTTTTATACCAGGGATGGCAATAGGGCGGGGCGGGGTAGGGCTGAAGGATGGGGTATTCGTCCCCACCTCGCATGGTTTTGTCTTACCCCATTTCCGCCCTGCTCCGCATGACGGGGAAAACTTTCTCACCTCATCCCTACCCCTTGGGGCCCCGCGAAGCCCTGCCACATCCCGTAAAACTCTACTTTTTGTTAATTTGCCCTACGACTAATATAATTTTTTTAATGAAACCTATTTCATTAATAAAAATATACTTGAAAT
Organism: Quercus ilex subsp. ballota; assembly: GCA_032727855.1. Classification (NCBI taxonomy): domain Eukaryota; kingdom Viridiplantae; phylum Streptophyta; class Magnoliopsida; order Fagales; family Fagaceae; genus Quercus; species Quercus ilex. Next base: position 65,802,629 of record CM064910.1, read on the forward strand.
TACAACTAAATTTATCCCATCAAATCAAATCAATTTTTAGAAAAAATTGAATAATATATCTAAGTGTTTAACAAGACAATCATTAAAAAAAAAAAAAAATTATAGTGTAACACATAACAAAATAAAGGCAGAGAGCCAGATTGGATAGAATAAAATAAAATAATATTGATATGTTTGTTTAAATAATAAGGTTTTAGGGTATAAAAAATTTACAATTATAACCCTTAACAACGCGGGATGGGGCAGGGTGGGTCTAAAAAGTTTAAACTCATCCCCACCCCGCCCCGTGGTGTGGGGCTAAAATCTTGCTCCATCCCTACCCCACCACCTTTGCGAGGCGGGGAAAACCCACATGAGGTGAAGTGGGTTAAACGGGGCGGGTTAAACGGGGTGGGGAAAAATTGCCATTCCTATTTTCTACCTAACCTAACTTAACCCTGCCAAACCAAGTAATTTACCCCTTAATTATCATAGACACAAAAATGGCACACTAAAAAAATGAAAAAGATAATAGATGCCTTAAAGACATTGATATAGGAAATATTTTTTTAAAATTTTATGGGAAAGAATAAAATAATTGATTTTTTGTTAGCTTTTTATATTTCCCATAAAAATGATAATTTACCACTTAATTACTACATGCACAAAAATGGCATGAAAAAAAAGGAAAAAAAAAAAAATGCCCTAAGGGCATTGGTTTATGAAATATGTTTAAACAATTTTTATGGAAAAAAAATTAATTAATTTTTTGATATCATTTTATATTTTTCATATAAATGATATCAAAACTTTCTTAAAAAGTCGTTTAACAAGTAAACTAAGGGCATAAAAATAAAAATAAAAAGACATGCAACTAACATTTCCACTAAGTGTGAGAAATTGACTTGCAAGATATTGACAACCGGCCCAACTAACCCACTTTGACTAATCTATAAAAGGAGTAAATCCCCACTTTAAACCATAGAAGCTGATTGAGTAAAAGAGCAAAAAATATAATGAGCCATAAATACAAAAGAAACCCAATTAAATTCGTGTCATTGCTCATTGCTACAAGGAAATAAACAAACGAAATCAATACCCCCAAATGTTAACTTTCATTGCAGGAGCATTCACGTTGCCTTTTGCAAAAACTCATATTTATTTTAGTATAAAAGTCAACTTTTTTTTTAATATTACTTACTCACTTTTTTAAACACTATACATCAAATTATTTATTTTATACTACATTTTATTAAATATATTAATTTATGTTAGTTTTTTAAATTGTATCTCCTTTTTTACACACAACAATTATCATTCAATCTCTTTCTTTATCCTTGAGATACGTAAGGAAAGAAAAAAGAATAAAATACAAAATAAATAGTGTTAGTGTAAATTTACATGGTTACTGTAGCAAATTTGTAAATTTAGAGCATTCACATCAGTCTGTATATAATATAAAAAGGTGTAAAATTTACACTGTTTTGCTTTAAAATAACTTATATCAGTCATTGTATAATTGTGTAAATTTATTGTATAATTGTGTAAATTTACAAGTTTGCTACAATAACTGTGTAAATTTACATTGATATTATTTATTTTGTATTTAATTGTTTATTTTTTCCTATATATCTCAAGGATGAAGAAAGATAATAGATGGTGACTGTTGTGTGTAAAGAAAGAGAAACAATTTTAAAAATCAAGAAAAATTGATATTTTAATGGAATGTACTATAAAATAGATAATATGATGTGGGGTGTTTTGAAAAATGAGTATGTAAAATAGAAAAAGTAAATTCTTATAATAAATTAGATATGAATTTTTGTACGTTCTTATACTAAAATAGACAGAAATTTTTGCACGAGTTAATGCTAATGCTCTTACACAATTATACACAAACTAATTTAGGCCATTTTTAGGCAAAACTGTGTAAATTTTACATATTTTTCTATTAGACAAATATTGATGTGAATGCTCTAAGGACTACATTTAGCTACAAAATTAGTTGCAGCCTTAGAATATAACCTTACTCAATATATTTTTATTAGAGGTGAATTTTGACAAATCTACTATTGGATTACATCTTCTTCTTATATCCTCCATACTTGCAAAATTTTAAGAAAATTAAAAATCAATAGCAATGTCATCAATAAATTTTTTTAAATTGCAAGTTTTTGTAATTTAAAATTATATATAAAATATAAACTTATAGATCATATAGTAATAATATCCGATTGATATAAAATTTGACATGTGTATTAAGAACGTGAAAAATATGCAATTCAATGGTTAGATTTTCAAAATATGTATTAATATTTATTTTATTGAGTAAGTTTCTAACTTTAAGTTACGACTAATTTTGTTGCTAAATTTTGTCCATGCTCTAAACCTATATTTTGGATAGTAGAAAAGAGATTAAATTCCATGACAGGCATCATAATCGCTCACTTTATTATATTCTCTTATAGTCCAAATAAAAACAAAACAAAATAAAATAATGTGAACTACGTCAAGGTTCTATATATATATATATATATATATAACCTCATTTCAACTTCTTTATATTACACAAGAACACCAGTGTATTGCTATTATTCCTATCTATTTTGACTCTCTCTAAAAAAAAAAAAAAGAAAAGAAAAAGAAAAAGTCTCAGCCTCATAAAATAAGCTTTTAACTACTAAAATCCCCGGCGGCCCTGAAAAATAAAAGTGTAAAAGTAAAATCTAAAACCCATTAAACGCGTCAGATACATAAAAAACACACTCTCTCGGCACCACATCAGATCTCATAGTTTGTAAAACCCTAATTACGAAAAATCCTTTATATTTTGGATCCAATTCACTATTTAAAATAGTTTCTCATTTAAATAAATTGAATTGGAATAGTTATGAACTGCAGTTAAGTGTGGATATTCTTATATTTTATTTTTTTTTTTTTTTTAAGTCACTCCAATTGATTCTAGATCTTCAATTGTAGCAAATCAAAACAAGCATGATTTGATAGGTTGTATAAAATTCTAATTTCAATTCATGTAGGCTATTTAGGATTACAAACAGGTAAATTTACATTTCATTTTGATTCCAAGAACATGAATGGCCTAAATAAGTTGCAGTTCAGTTCGTTTTGGTCAGTTCATAATACTCCAAACAATAAACCTAATTTTTTCTAACAAAAAAATATTACTGGCAGTAGAGAGCTAAAGGCACCTTACCTTGCCAAACCATGTACTTTACCACTTAATTACCACAGCAAAAAAATGGCACACAAAAAAAGAAAAAGAAAAAGAAAGTAAACTACAATCTACACCCCTGCCAAACCTCATTTTATTGAATAAAATAAATATTCGTGGTAAGTTTATGTGACACTTAATGGAAAATATGAACAAAGAGGCTACAGATACAAACTGAGTAAAATTTCAAAATGTAAAATTTAAACATCTCCAAATTTCAGGGAATAAAATTTAAATTCTGAAATTTCAAGATATAAAATCTAAACACTCAAACTTTAAGAGTGTAAGTTACAATTTAGCCTAAATATAACAAAAAGAAAAAAAAAAAAAAAAAAGAGACATGAAACTAACATTTCCGGGAAGTAAAATGAGACACTAAAAAAAGAAAGTTAATAGATGCCCTAAAGGCATTGGTTTATGAAATACTTTCAAAAACTTTTTATGAAAAAAGAAAAAAGAAATTGATTTTTGAGAAATGTCAATGATTTCCATAACGGCATTAGTTTAAGAACTATTCTTATAAACATTTTATGAAAAAAATAAGAAAGCAATTAATTTTATTAATTGCTTTTTATATTTTGCATGAAAATTGTGACAAAATTTTCCTAATATGATTTATTAACAATTGACTAAAGGCACTTGTTAACATAACCTATTAACTCTTAATTTTGTTAGTAATTTTTTTTTGTAATTGTATCAAAACTTTGCTAAAATGATATCCTAACCAATGAAGCAAGAGTATGCTTTAATTGACCCAAATAAACAAAGACAAGCAACGAACATTTCCACAAAGTATATGAGCAACTGACTTGCAAAGATATTGACTGCCGGCCCTAACAATCCCCACTTTAACAAATCTAAAAAAAGAGTTAAATCCCCACTTTAACCCAAAAAAGCTAATAAAGCAAAAGAACAAAAAAGAAAAAGAAAAAGAAATAATGAACCATTAAATACAAAGAACCGCAATTAAATTCGTGTCATCGATCATTGCCACAGAGGAAGAGATAGAGTAAATAATAGACAAAATGAGAAACCAATATTCAATACCCCCCCAATCCCAAATGTTAACTTTCATTGTAAGCCAATTAAAAACGTAGGCTAGTTAGTAGTAGTATTAAAACAAAGTCATGACAAGCGTCATAATCACAGCCCACTTTATTATATTCCCTTACAGTCCAAAATAAAAGTAAAAACAAAAACAAAATTAATGAGAGCAAGAACAACGTGAAAGTTATATACACCACCGCCTCATTCCAGCTTCTTTATCAGCTGTATTGCTTCTATTCGTTCCGACTTATTAGACTCTTTCTCTCAAACTTCATAAATAAGCTCTTAAAACTAATAAAATCCCTGGCGGCCCTTAAAAAAAGTGAAAAATCCAGAAACCCATTAAACGCGTGCTTTCTGCGACACATTTATCAAACACACACGGTGTCGGCACCACATCATCAGATCTCATCTCTTTTGCTTTCAATGGATTCTTCTTCTTCTTCTTCGGAGCAAAGAAGAAAAAGAAAGAGAGTGGGAAGGCCGTACTACTACTATTATTCACAAGCGCACTACTTCTCGCTTAGATCTTTCGTTCTTTGCTTGTCCTTCTTGGTCTTCTTGCTCTTCTTGTCCTCCGATCGTTTCCCGCTCGGTCCGGCGTCGTTTCATCCCGTTCTCAAAGCTTCAACTCTGCTCTCCACAGCTACTTCTTCTTCTTCTTCAATTCTTGATTCTTTCAACAGCAACAACAACCGGTTCTTGCCTATCCTAGTAAACGACCGCGTTTTGTTCCCCGACCATGTGCTGCTAATAGTTTCCAATCAAGTCCTCCGAGCTCAAGACTTGGACTGCGTTTACTACAGGAAATTCAACGGCTCTGATGAAGTGGTTAAAGCTCGGCCGGCTCTGTCTGCCGAGCAATACGGCGCGTTTCGCTCGATCGTGAGGTGTCCGGTTCCCGAGGCGAATTATTCGGGCGTTGTGGATTTGAGGAGGCGAGTTGGTGACGTGGCGGAGTCTGATTGGTCCTTGAGGGTTAAAAGCAATCAGAGCAGTCAGACGGTGTATTCGTGGGAGAAGGTGGTTTACGAGGCGGTTTTGGATGGGGACACGGCGGTTTTGTTCGTTAAGGGGCTGAATCTCAGGCCTCATAGAAGATCCGACCCGACCCGTTTTAGCTGTCATTTCGGGTTTGGTAATTGGGGCGGTGAAAATGAAGGGTTTGTGCTGACGACCGAGGCGGTCACGGCGGCTCAAGAGGTGGTTAGGTGTTTGCTGCCGCGTAGTATAAAGAACATGCCTGAGAGAGCTCAGGGAATTAGGGTTACCGTTAGCCATTATAGTAGTAGAGCTCGAGTTCATGAGCCGCCCATTGGTTCTGTGGCTAAGATTTATGGTCCAAAGGCTGAGGAGGTGAGGAGAGATAAGAGGAAGTATGAGCTTTGTGTGTGCACAATGGTGTGGAACCAAGCTCAGGCGCTAAGGGAGTGGATTAAGTACCATGCTTGGCTCGGAGTTGAGAGGTGGTTTATCTATGATAACAATAGTGATGATGGGATTGAGGATGTGATTAAGGAGCTCGAGTTTTACAATGTTAGTAGGCAGAGTTGGCCGTGGATTAAGGCACAAGAGGCGGGTTTTTCGCATTGTGCTTTGAAAGCGAGGGATGAATGCAATTGGGTTGGATTCTTTGATGTTGATGAATTCTTTTACTTCCCGTATGGGTTTCGGCATTTGAAAGGAAAGGGTCTTCCAGGTCATAATTATCTCAAGTCTATGGTCGCGAATTTTTCATCTTCGAAGACGATTGCAGAGATCAGAACGGAGTGTCATAGTTTTGGGCCATCCGGGTTGAGTTCACCTCCGGAGCAGGGGGTAACTGTTGGGTACACATGCCGGCTGCAAAGTCCTGAGCGGCACAAATCTATTGTGCGTCCGGATTTGCTCGACAGTTCTCTTCTTAATGTGGTGCATCACTTTCTGCTTAGGGAAGGGTTTAGGCACCTGAATGTGATTGAAAGTAGGGCTGTTATAAACCACTACAAATACCAGGTGTGGGATACCTTTAAAGCCAAGTTTTACAGAAGGGTTGCCACCTATGTTGTTGACTGGCAGAAGGACCAGAATAAAGGGTCAAAAGATAGAGCACCTGGGTTAGGGACTGAGGCCATTGAACCTCCAAATTGGCGGCTACGCTTCTGCGAGGTTTGGGATACTGGCCTGAGGGACTTTGTTCTGGCCTATTTGGCTGACCCTGTAACCGGGTCACTGCCTTGGCAGATGTCTCTTCTGTGACAAATATACAAGCCAGGTACTTGCAGCTTAGGGCATATACAACAGATATGAGCAGCTACTGATTCTTTTCATTGTTTTTACTTTTTGGCCTTTTCATAGCTTAATTTTTTCTATTGTTTTTGTTTTTTTTATACATGTCATGAATCATTACAGGAATGACATACAGTTGTAAATTTGTGACGACATAAAATGAAAGTTTATTGATTTTTGCTTCTATACTTGTGGAATGATTTATCAATTTATTTCTCCTCTTCTTCGTTCCATGTTAAGGCTAGAGTTATAGATTTAAAAAAAAGTAGGACAACTGGTCATTCCACTGATAAAGAAGTTAAGAAATAAATGCAGTGTGTTTAATCTACCACATGTTCTGTACATTAGATAATACATGCGAATATGCAATAGGTTTCTAAAGCAGGTAACTAGGAAATGGAAAAATGAATGGACTAGTTTTGCAGCTCAAGACATTGAAGAGCACGATCATAACCTTTACAAAAATACAAGCTATGGTGAGCAGGTGAGGTACGAACTGTGAACACACTCTTGAATGAATCTGATGTGCCTCTTATCACTCTAGTTTGCAAGTTGTTGCCATAAGGTTCGCTGGAAGTGGAAGATAGGCATAAATTCAAGTCAGTTTAACCATTTACATCCATAACATGGCAAAACAAAACATGCATGCAGCCAGTTTAACCATATTCATATGTATATTTTTGCTGATGTGTCACGTGGGTGTCTTGGACTCTTAAAGCACTAGACTAATTTCCTGGATGTGAGTAGTTCCCCGGTCCCACACACACTAGGTACTTATTCACAGGGAAGAATCCTTTGGGGGTAGCCCAAAGGTATTGGCTAGGAAACTTGAACCCAAGTATTTATGGATGTCATGAGAGTTGGAAATCACTAGGCCAACCACTTGGGGTTAACCATATTCATATATAACATTGGCAAACAAAACATGCATGCATACAAGGGAAACATAAGAAAGTTCAGTGCACCAAGGGGAGGGGGAAAAAGGAGTGCGGGGGTTAGGTATTCAATAATTCAACACCTAACAATATGTTTGAGTTCCTTTTTTAAATTGTCTAAGTACATTTGTTAGAAAGGAAATGCAAAAGTTTAGAAAGAATAGATTAACTACGCAAGTTATTCCCCTCTTTAAAGAATAAAGTACAGCACCTCACCTCAAAAAAATTTCAAAGCAAGTTATTCCTGCTTTAAAGTAAGACTGATGCTTGCAAAATCTAAAAAAGAAAAATAAAGCATAACACACCTCAAAATTTTGTGTGTGAGAGAGAGAGAGAGGACGTGATCCAGCATACATTGAAGTGATTTCAAAGGGAAGTATAAGGTAATAATCTGAACAAGAATTTTTATGCTTTTAACTACTGGATAGGTGGAGTACAAGTACAGCCTGTGATGGCAAACAATTGAAATGAGGCCACAATTATAACTTAATTTGGAAGACACTAAAGAGTCTTTTTTTCCCTACTTACTTTGGTAAGAATCTATTTATATCTGCTACACTAGCAGTGAAGATAACCCATTCAATAAGCCAAGAATAGAAAGCATTCTTAAAAATTTCAAAAACTATGGGTTTTTTTGTGTGTGGAGAATTTCACATATTCAGAAGAGTTCTAATGATTTGACCAACAGCTTGGGTATTTGACATTAGATTAAGTCTTTGTTTTGCCACTGATGTTCCATGCTAGCTAGGTTGCTATAGGTACATCTCGACATAGAGGCGGGAGCAAGGGAAAAGGAGGGAGTCAAATATATATAAGTGGCTAACTTTTGATTCTCTTAAAAAAAAAAAAAGTGGCTAACTTTCAGATTATAATGGAATTTTCAAATGTTAGACGTCAAGTTTTCAAATGTATTGCATAGACTAATTTATAGTGGAATTTAAAATTTTGATATCAAAGAGGTCTTTTCATAGAAGAAAAAGTACTGGGTTAATCTTCTTCATTTTGGTTTTTATCTTCTAAGTTTTTGTGTTTGCCCAAGTAGAAATTCATAATCACAGGAAAAACTATCTCATGAAAGTACAGGACAAGATGCACTGTATCAAACTTTGCACCCCCTTTCTTAAAGTAATCAATTAAAACATCAACAACAAAATTTGCTTAAATGCAGCAAAACAAGAACGAAAAATTACCTTGCTTAAAAGGCCACACAAATGTTCTACGCACATGATATTGATAAGCTTTAACTCGGTAGTTCTTTCAAAGTCAATCTTGGACGGCCAATGGGAGGCTATTCAAGTTCTTTGCAAGCGTAGCATCCAGCTTCTCTCCAATTAACGTAATCCATGCCTATCATCATATAAATATTTACTCTAATCACTACCAAAGACAAAATAATAATAATAATAAATAAAATCCTGTTCACAAAATTGATTCCAGTGTGTTAACAAGTTTGATCAACTGGCGTAATGAAGTTATCTGATTCCAAAGTTCTTTTTCAGAAAAGATTAGCGACATGCATAATCGCATTTATGAAAGACAAAAAGCAGGTTCCATTAGCTTGTTGATTCAAGTCTCCTCTATCAAAAGGACTGAAAATGATTTAAGATTAAAAAAATTACGAGTATGAATGGACTTGCCACCCTTGAAAAAGGGATAGAGCCTATATAGATCACGATGATGTGTCACTGTGCAGACAAGCATGCAAAAGTGACCAAAATATACAAGTTCTAGAAAAAAAGTTCAATAAAGACCCCAAGATCACTTGATTTCAGCCAAGTGATAGCTCATAATACGAATATGAACATCAAGGCTTTATGGTAAGAGGGATGTCAGGGCCACCTCAATTTTTTATTGAGAATATATTTAGTCAAAAGTCTTAAGGAATGGAATGATAAAAACACTTGCGATTTGTCATGCCAGGTATCTTATGACAAACAGATACACGGAGATTAAAATTTGCAAGCTAGCAGAGAAACACCTGGTCAGAACTCGTGAAACCCCTGATTGTGTCACCACCAATTATTGCCATTCCTTTCTCTCCAAGTGGTTGCAGAATTACTGCCTAGCAAAGTGAGACTTGTAATAGTGAAACTTTGAAATGAACCTTTCTAAACCTTGTGGTTGCACAGCACAATCAACCTGAGTACATGCGGGATACCTGTGTATTTGAAGGCAGAAATGGCAGCTCAGACTTCCCAGGATAAAGAGATAGGTTGGCCAAGTAGCTCTCTGCAAAATTACATACAAATGGATGGTTTTAAGATCATATGTTTTGGTGGACATCTTGCAATAATTATATCACGTTCTAAATACTTGAAACCTCCAATGAATAATATGAAGTTAATAACTTACGAGCTCCAGATTTTATAACACCCTGACAGAGTGATCCTTGCATTAGTTTATTGGCATCCACAGCCACAGCTTCACCATCACCAAATGAAGATTTGGCTGCACAACCAATTTGAAGGATACAATGGCTGTCATAAACAACAATTAGAGACCTGCAGCACGTCACATTTGACAAAGACTCCCATACCCTGTGGAATAAGCAATGAAAAGCACATATTAAACAGGCTGAATAGTTTCTCTACCTGCAAATCACAAGAACTTTTCTTTGATATCAGCAAGACATTATTATCCTGTAGATTGGTTCACTATTTAATCTCTCTTTATTCATTAGGAAACCATGGCATTATTTGAAAGAAACAGGGAATTGGGGCTAGTGGCTTTTAATTAAAACATCACAAGTGAGACATCCAATTCGCATTTTAAGTCCCTATCTTTTGAAAAATAGCACTGTAGAGAATAAAATTGGCTGTATGATATCTGTTGTCTTCTCTCAGTTGATAAGATGATATAAAAGAGAAGTAGCTGTTATTCTGTAACAAAAAATGGTTATGAATTTTACAAGTGAGTACAAACCAATAGAGTAAAAAAAATGATAAAGCAGATTATTAGAGAATAAATATCGTCGTTGAACATTGTAGAAAACGTGAAATAATGTGTACCACAGTAACTCAGAAACCACAGAATCAGGGAGATTAGAACATATTCTCTGACATTCAACCCCTTGAGGACTTACCTGAAATCAGAACAAAACTATTAAAAGCAAACTCTGATATAATCGATTGAAAATTAGATCTAGTGAGCCAATCAGCTAAATGAGAGAGAAATTAGGGTTGAAAAGCAGGTGTGAAGCCCTCACCACAGATATAGATTTTGGTCGGATTGACAGCCATACCAGACCAGTTAGGATGTTAGTGACTGCCAAACCAAGCGTCAAAAGATCAGATCTTGACTGTGAACTGCATAACAGATCTCACGTGAATATGAGGACATCATAATAAAGAAAATGATTAGATTTTAGTCTAAACATGCTTGAGAAAAATGTAAGCCAGCAAATCAGAGCAAGACAACTTTGAGGAAGTTCTATCTTCTATAAAAGTAAAAAAAGCATAATTTATTTGACGTATAGTCTTCTTCAACAAATAAGAAGCAATATGTCCCAGCTTGATTACAATTCTGAACGTGTCAGGGCTTTGAATCTTTGTTAGCCACAAGCGTGCTATGTAACCCAACTTTATGCCCACTACACAGAGTCACATGCACGTGCACACACAGACTTAGCTAGAAGGCATTACCCGCAAACTGAACAGAGAAATCCCTAGTGTTCCCGCAGCTATAAGGCGTTTTTATGAAAAACAAAACCACCAAAGATTGTATTGACTTTGAGGATAATCATGCTTGCTTGTAACTATTAACATGGGTCACTCTTTTTGATCAGTGAACACAAACACATCTCTTCATGAAGCAAATGAAGCGGCAAGCATTGACTTAAATTTTTGCACACAGTTGATCCCAAGCCTAGAAGGAGCATTGGGGTAGGTTGAGAGAGCTAGTGTAAAATTATTCACTTTTTTACGAGTTCTCTATCTTGAATTGGAACATACTAGAATCCTAGTTAATGCAAAGCAAGTTTCTGAAAGGTACACGCTAAACATGCTATGAAACTGAACACTATGACTGCGACATAGAGTCATTTGCACACGCACAAACTCATCAAGAAGGCATTACCTGCAAACGGAACAAAGATATTCAACAGCTCTAGGATGTTTTTATGGAAAGTACAACCACCAAACATTGTATTGAACCTTAGAATCATAAAAGCTAGTTTGTAAATATTAACATAAGCCATTCATTATTCAAAGAAATCACACAAATTCATCTCTTCATGAAGCAAAAGAAGCAGCAAGCACAAGCTGCATGCTACGATAAGCACACATTCTGGTTTGTTTGACGCCCCAACGAAGATCCAAAAATAAACTATCCACCACTTGCGATCTCCATCTAGAAAATATAAAAAGCACGCCAGCACAACACACACGAGCAAATAAATTGCAAAGGGCACTAACCAATTTCTCAATAAAAGAAATTCATAATGCCAAATTGTCACAACCCGAGAAAAGCATTAGTCATATTTGCGCTTATCCCAAAAAGGACTAATCAAGTTACATTTCGACTATTCGTACACGTCTGCTATGTTACTCAACACATGTTCGCACAATACAAACTCATATGAGCTAATCCAATCCAAACAATCCAGGCTATTATCACACAAATAAACCTATATTAAATTAAATCGACATTCCATAGCACATGCACAACCACATTAACACAGCAATTCCATCAAGTGATTCAATTAAAAGAAAATTCAGCTAGAGAATCAAGCAAATAACTACTAGACCTAAACGATGCCTATAAGAAAATGTTCAAAACAACAAGCCAAGCACAAATTCAATGAATGCTGAAATTTTTTTCAAAAATTTGATATCTGAGACTGAGAGCAATTACCTGCTAGCATCAGCAACAGGAGCAATGCCCGAAACGGTGCGGTTTAACAGAACTGCCAAGAGCGAGACTCCTCCGACGTAAATCGGCAAGCTCCGAACGACGTCGTCGTTGTTGGAGACCCAATCGGCGACCCAATCCCTCTTTGGCTTTGGTCCTCTGTAACCTCGCTCTGAATTTGAAGAAGAAGAAGAAGAAGAAGAGGAAGCCCTAGAAATGAAGAAGAAGCGCGGGAAAGAGGAGCCAATACGGCGACGTATTGGGCGTTTGGGTGGGTTCCATGGAATGTGACTACGGAGGAGACTTCCCGCTTCCATCGAAACGAAATATTAATATGCGTGCGCGTTTGCCGTTTTGTTAGTTTCTTTTTCATTTTTGCAGAGAGAAAAAATAGGCTAAATGACAAATTATAGTTTCTAATTTTACTTAAAATTTAATTTAATCCTACAAATTTTAATTTATTTATTTTAAAGAATTTCTCTTTAAACTAAGGTGGGGAGAAACTTTATCCTAAATTGTTTTGCACCCAAGACAAGATAAGTATGGATTTAGGCTGCCTCCCCTGCCTAGCCTTGCATTTATTTACAAAAATGTCATTTATTCTATTTATATTTCCAAATACCCGATTCTCATTTCTCACTAACTTATATTATTATTAAGTATTAAAATATTTGGATATTAAGACTCTTTTTATTATTATTGTCTTTTTAAAATACTTTGGTTTATATTATTGAGTTTTTTAGTAAAAATTAGTTTTATTTGATGAGAATAATTTAATTGTAGTTTTTTAAAGTATAATTTTAGATTATTGTAGCAAACTAGTTATAGGCCCGTGCGTTGCACGGTTTTATGAAAAAAACTTATAAAATAAATGTATAAATAATTATATATTTTAATAATTATTATAAAAAAAATAAATACTAATTTGTTAGTGACTTGAAGTATTGTTAAAAATAATATCAATGATTAAAAAAATGTTAGAAGTATTTTTTTTTCTTTGGAAAATCTTTGAATACTCATTTGTACACTATGTTTTTAGAGTATCCTTGTTCTTCTTCGTCATTGCTATTTATTAAAATCTTTAGACATAGTATTATAAAAATTGGCCACTTTTAAGAGATAGAACTATTCAAAGAATAATAACCTTTAATATGTTCTAATTATAGAACCTATCATAATTTTGACTTCCTGTACATTACAAGATTTTATACATAAATTCATATAATATATAATACAAAATTTATTTGAGAAACAAAAAGGAAATGAATAGTTTGAATTGTAAGAGAGACACTACGTGTAAATGAAAAAAAAATAAAAATTGCAGAGCTCTACATATAGATTACACACCTTTCTTAGGATGCTTGGAATCTTTTATGACAAACCTGGAAAACAAAATCAAGAAAAAAATTAAACCAAGCTAAAAAAAAATTGAACCATATAGATTGTAAAATTGTATATGAGTCTTTGACCATTTAATACCATGCTTTAAAATAAATTTTTTTCTATAAAGAGCTATCATTTCCACTATGATTTTACTACTTTAGTCAAATAAGTTCCATAATCGCAAGGAAAAACAAAACCTATTTTATAATGATGGTCCAAAATTTTGCAATTTAATACCAAAAATATAAAAAGATTAATGAAGAATTTGTTTGGAATAGAAAATTATACTAATAATCAGCAAAAAAAATATATTAATTAATGTTGCAAACGGATACATAATTCTATGCACACTTTACATAAATAAATGCTAATATTCAAAATAAAAATAAAAAGTAAAAAGGGAACAACATGAATAAATCATACTTGACAAAATTTATTTCATTTTGTTTGATAAATTATATAAAATAAATCCTATTAACTTAGTTTTAGTGTATTTAAATGATCTAGAAAAATAATGAAGCATATACTTTTGAGCCTAATCACATCTAGCAAAATAATAAAGCATTCAAAATAAAGGCAATTTAAGTTCATATATGCTTGCACGAGATACGTACCTGTCCATAGTAGCAATGGAAGCCTCATCTTTGAGATGAAGAATCAATATAATGCTAATAAAAAAAAATAAAAAAATAAAAAAGAGAGAAAGAGAACGTGGTTGATATTTTATATAAATATAAATGATGCAAAAATTCATATCTAGTTAAACATCTAGATGATGCAAGACAACCTACAAAAATGACAAATTTAACAAAAAGAAAAACTCGGCTAGGTTCTTAGTTGTGCTGACTTAAAAAAAAAAAAAATGTATAACAGATAATCAACAAATATTAAGCATTGAATCCAACACTATTTTCACTCATCATCCTCATCATCATCGGCTATGAAGTTAAAAGCATTCAATCTCTCAATCAATTTGGCCTCCCTTTCCTTGTATGAAAGCTTCTTGAAGTCGAACTTCTTGTGTTCCTTTGGAGGCTGTTTCTCAAACTTCTTATTCTAATAGTTTTTTTTTTTGTTTAAAATGTCATCAACATAGAATTATCAAATTAATGGAGATATATACTGTTTTTTGGCATAAATAAATATTATCAAATTAATGGAGATATATACTATTTCTTGGGATAGATTTGTATTAATCACCTCTTGAAGAATTTGGATTTTGCTTATCTCTTAATAATAAAAAACGTGAACAATGAACAGTGGGATGAGATTTAAATTTAGAAAATTTTTAATTGTTTGTCAGTGACAATCTCCTTTGTCTCAAACTTTCTTTCTTTCTTTATTATAGAAAATTTGAAGTATTGCAATTTTGACCTCGTGACTCATTTTTTATACAACTCAGAGAAAAACAAAGACTATATAGACTTTCAGTGGCATTAGTCTTCCACCATTGTAGACCCCTCTCACGTGCTATTTTAGTATTTGAGGATGCAAAGTGCAGCATCAGCTAAAATTTAAGTTGCAACTTGAGGAAAATA
Organism: Quercus ilex subsp. ballota; assembly: GCA_032727855.1. Classification (NCBI taxonomy): domain Eukaryota; kingdom Viridiplantae; phylum Streptophyta; class Magnoliopsida; order Fagales; family Fagaceae; genus Quercus; species Quercus ilex. Next base: position 65,817,859 of record CM064910.1, read on the forward strand.
GAAAGAACAAAAACGCGGGATGAGATTCAAATTTAGAAAAATTTTAAAATAGACTTTTAATTAGAGTAGAATTAAAATTTTGAAAATTTAGATGATAAATATTATCTAAATTAATTTTTTTATGTTAAATATTATCCCTTAATTTAAGAAATATATCCTAATAAATAAAAAAATAATGTTAATTAGATGATATATATTATCCAAATTAAATTTTTGTATGTTAAATATTATACCTTAATTTAAGAAATATATCCTAACAAATAAAAAAAAAATGTTAATCTAATTTTATTTAATGATAAGAATGAATTAGAATCCTAGTAATATACAATTTCTTTTTAGTTCTTTAAAAATTTAAAATTTTAATAAAATTTCTACAATTTGGTGAAGACACATGACGTAACCACAACGTCTAAGCCTAACTTTTATTATATAATATAATATAATATAATATATAATAATATGATATGATGTGGAAGGAGATGGGCCCGTGGAGTAGAGATGGGATAGCTTGAATTGATATGCAAGTAAAACTGGGCAACAATCCTGCGAGATTGAAAACCCATAATCCGACTTCATTTTATTCCATTGCCGTCCCTAATTTGGTAATGATCCAACTTCAATATGCCAAAACATCCTTTACTACTTTTCCCATGTCAAAACATCTTACAATGTCAAAGGTCGAATAGACTTACAAGTCTCCTAGTTCAAGGCTTCAAGCAATATTCTCAACTTTCCCACTAAGAAAGAGTTTAGGTTCGATCCCAAGAAGTTGTGCCTCAACGCTTGGCATAACAGACAGGGAGAATGACAAAAAGGAAAAAATAAAAGACGGAATAAAATTAGTGATTTTTTAAAAACTTTTTATAATACTTTACTTACCCTATTATAAATTTTAAATGAATCTATTTTGTAATGAGCCAATTTTACTATACCAAAACACCATTTCCTATTTTCCCCGTGTGATGGAATAAAATGGGTCTCTCTCTCTCCCTCTCACAACAATGCTATTACCATTGAACTATCAGTTACAACCTCAATGATGAAATGAAAACTTTTACGCGGAAGAAATTATTAGTAATTTATTTATTTATATGAAAGTAACAAATTTTGCTCCAAATTTAATATTTATCTTGGTACATATGTTGTTGACTCGTTAAACAAGTGAGTTTCCCCATTATTAAAAAAAAAAAAAAAAAAAAAGGGATCATATCTTCTGGGATTGTTCTCATGCAAAAGATACATGGGCTCTAACAGATGTTTTCCAAGCACAGGGTGGGGCTCCATTTGTAGATTTTCTGGATGTGGTATGGAATTTGGTTGAGGACAGGCACTGTTGTAAAGAAACTTCGGAAAAAGGATCACAGTAGCTTGGGTTAACTTAAAGAATCAGTGGCAAAGGTGGTGCAGTGTGGGCATCCCAAATCCCCAATATATCGCAGAATTCAAAGCAGTTAACATCGCGACTCGAACACTGATTCAGAAGGCTGTGGTAAAGTGGTATCCTCCATGGGGCCAGTTCTAATTTACAAAGCTAACATAGATGAAGCAGTGTTCTCTCAAGTCTCAACAAAAAGAAGCAGATATTGGCGTTATTATTCGAGATATTCAAGGGCACGTGGTTGCTACTTTGAGTAAGAAGGTCTCAGTGCCTTTGGGTGCAATGGAATTTGAAGCCAATGCCTTTGAATAAGGTATTTTGTTTGCAGTGGATGCAGGCATCAAGAATCTTATTCTTAAGGGGGACTCTTACCCAGTAGAGGTTAATTCTCTATCTGGGAAACTCCCTCCTCCTACCTCTATTAAGACAATCATCCAAGGAGCACTCGATTTTGGTATCGAGCTTCAAAATTTTGAAATTTCAGGCATCAAGGAAACAATCCAGCACATTCGTTAATAAAATATGCTTTTAGCATTGATAATGATGATGCCGAGAAATTCACCAGTGAGCTACACGATACCTACGCGCTCGAATGTGAACCTGCACAATACGAAGAAGAAAAACCTAACAGAGAGCACCGGTGTGGTGCCGGCCAAATACCCTCCGAAAGTTAAGTCAGAAATATTCTCGCAACTCTAGAGTGTTAGAGAGGGTAAATGATGCATACTTTGATGTATGAGGGTATTGGGGTTTTTATAGTAGTAGGGGGTTGATGTCTTACCCTTGGTGCAGAAGTCTTTTCCTTATAGGAAACATCATGTAGAATCCTTTTTGTATTAGGATTTCATTTGTCTTCGGACTCTATGAAGTGTGTCGCAAGTATCCCATACCAAGGGCCTTTCTGCCTTCCTCATGGGCATTGGACCTGCCGATATTTCATACTGGATCCATTTTCACAGATTTGGCAGATAATGGGCCCGTCCTCTATCGGCCCACAGTTGATGATCATCAAGCCCATCTCTAGCCCAAATTTTACCTCTTAGATAATTACTTTACTTGTATGGTGAAGAATCCATGTTTTATATATAGAACAATCTATCTACTTGTGTACTTTCTTTTTCTCCTTGAATAAAGTTTACAACTCTCTGATAAAAAGGAAAAAAAAAGGTATAATAGAATATTTGATATTTTCATTCCTTTTGAAAATGTGCATAGAAAGATCAACTTTCTTTATTTAAAAAAAAAAAAAAAAACTCAAGTAAAGGAGAAAATATCTCATTAGATAATTATATACATCTCCTTAGAATATGAGACAATGAGAAACAGGATAATGCATATTAGTGATAACCCGTAGAAGATATTTATCCAAGCAAATTAAGGAATTGCCGACGATGCACATAATATTTTTTATGATAATCACTGCAATTAATCTATCATATCTTTAATGATCTTATTCGCCAATCCTAAGTAGACGTCCCATCAAAAATCTTAACTTTCACAAGATTGCTGCATAGACCAAATATTGATTGAAGGGCCAACGATTCTTAATTGGATAATATCATCAACTTATTCTAACTCCGTAGCGGATCTTGCATCGTTTCTCTGCTTGACAATGACACTTACTTCATTCATACTAGCACCACATATTTTGTGTGACTGTCCATATCACATTCACCTGGGGATTGAGTTAGAACTTTGAGTTATGGACGGTGTTATTGTTAGATGTGTATGGTGATTTTAACTTCTGATACTACAACTTAGCTATTTTATTTAGAATTTTTTAAAGAGCAGGGTTATTTATTATGGATATGTTTTTAGTTTTACCAGTAATTTTTGTTGCTAAGCTCTTCTTTTTTTCCTTTTTCTTTTTGTTTGTATATTTTGTTTTAGATTTTAGATCTATAAATTTTTTTATGGTCACTAAAATGAGAAAAATGTTAGAGCTATAAGTTTTTTTTTATTTTTTTTATTTTTTATTTTATAAATTATTAATGTGATAAGTGATTATAGTAAGTAAAAAAATGATGTGAGTGGTATGCCCATATGCGAACTAATAAACTTTTGCTACCAAAACTGTTTGTAAAAATATTATAAAAAAGTTTGCGAGTATAGCATTACTCTTAAAAGAATCAATGATATTGTTAAAGGAAAAGAAAATGTAATTTTATACAACAAAATTGCTAAAATTAGTACACACATATATAATAATATTTTAAAAAAAAAAGATTAGGGCGGCATTGCCCACTAGTCCAATGGTGGTTCCCTCCCTAATCTAGTGAGATGGTCATTTCTACATTTACCATCATTTAGATCAACATTGAATTAAGGAAAAAATAAGATTATAGTTTTATCTGTCAAATAGTTCGTGAGCCAAATCTGAAGATGCAGGTGGTGTTTGATTCAAAGAAATATAATATGTCTTATGCTGTACATATTTCTTTGGATAGCTGGAATGTCACTATACTCAAACTGCAAGTCAATTTCTTGTTAATTTGTTATATCTAGCTGAAGAAAAAAAATCTAACTTTCAACCCTTTATACTAGTATACCAGATTCACTATAATCCTTCTCAAAAAAGAAAAAAAAAAAAAAAAAAGAAAAAGAAAAAGAAAAAGAAAAAAGATTCAATATAATTTTGTGCATGCCTGCTAAATATAGTTGGCGAAAGTATGCCCCTTGTGATGAAGATTACACAAATCACTTAAAATATATAATTATTTATATTTTTATTATAATTTTTGGTTACTATTGAGCATTCACATCAGTTAATACAAAAATTATTGTCTATTTTAGAATAAGAATTCACTTTTTTTGAAAAAAATCTTAGCTAATCATTTTCAAAACACATACATTTAATTATCTATTCTATACACTAGTTTATTAAATATTAAAATTTCTTGATTTTTTAAATTATTTATCTTTTTTAACACAAAATAACCACCATCTACTCTTTTTTTAACCTTCGGGGAATGCAAAGAAACAATAAAAAATCATTTTCCATAAGTTGCAAGTGACTTGTATGTTAATTTGCACAAACACCATAGCAAAATCTTATTTTGTGTAATAAAGTTATAATTTATTGTCAATGATTTTTGGATTTTACGTATTTTACATGAGTTGGTGTAAATACTCTTAAAGTGAGAAATACCCTAATAAAAAAATATTAAAAAAAAAATGATAGAATCAAATTAGGAAAACGATAGAGTTTATGGAGAATTATAAAAACCTTCCCATAATTTTTTGAAATATACTTTGCTCATTCTATTTTTTTTTATAGATAGTTTTAACCTTGTCAAAATTATCACGTAGAGGAAATTACAATTAATTGTAGCTTCAAAATAAAAAGACTTAAATACCCACATAGGGATTCATTAGAAAAAGAAAAGTTCAAGTCTTATCTCAGGTTCACTTTCCTCTCATTATTCAGCTCTTCCTCTCTTTATTTTCTTCAATCTCACAAATAACCAATGATTATTTGTTAAACAATTTTTTTTAAAAATTGCCAGTGGGTTATTTGAATCAGTTATTATTTCCTTTCCAATTGATTATGTCCATATCTTGTTTCTAACACATGAATTTATTATTATTATTATTTGTTGTGTTTTCTTTATATTAAGTATAAATTTTTTTTTGAGAATAAAGGCACCTAATTTTATATGTCAATTATGAAGATGATGATCCAAAGGCACTTAAATTATCATCATCGTCATAATCACTCATATTTAAAAAAAATATCTTCTATACTATTATTTAAGGGGCTTCTCCTGTTTGGATTCCTCATTTTTTATGCCTAAAATACCCTCATCATATCCACTTACAAGTTTTTAACTAACAAGGATAAATATGTAAATTAAAACACCTACACTTTAAAACTCAAAAACTCACGTGCGCTTTATAGTTTCTATCTCATTTTCTATCTCTCATTCTTCTTTAGATTGAAGACATTCTCTACATCCCCATTTCTTTTTCTTCAAATTAAAGACATTTACTGTCAGAAGCTCTAACAAATTTTCAGGTTCTATCTTTTGTAAATTCCTCTTTGTTTTCTTTTCTTTTGTTTATGATTGACTTTCTTTGAGTTCTTCTTCTTCTTCTTCTTCTTTTTTATTTTATTTTATTATTATTATTATTTTTATGTATCACTTTAACTCTTTTTTTTTTTTTTAATGTAATTTTGAAATGAATAGTTCCTTCATATACTCTACCACTATACTTCTTATTGAATTGTCATTTCATGTTGTAGGTATTGTGACCCAAAGATAGGGTTGCCTTATGCTACAAAAGAAGTATTCAAAATAATTCGTGAACAGCTAAACAGTATGACTTCCCTTACCTCCTTTAGTAACCTTTGTTTACATTTTATTTAAAAAATTTGAATTGAAATAAAAATAGTTACCACAATACTCCCTGATTAATGATCAAAATATAAATGATCAATTACTATTTTCTTCTCCTTCCTCACTTTTTTTTTTTCGTTCGTATTTTTTTTCTTTTCAAGAAAGTTTTTTTTTTTTTTTACCATCATTGTAAATGTTTTTGGCGTTAAATTTTTTTAGTTTTTTTTTTACCATCATTATATATGTTTTTGGCTTTAAATTTATTTTTTATTTTTTTATTTAGATATGTAGCAACCTTGATTTCTACTTTTTTTTTTTTTTTTTTTTATATGTATCACGTTAACTCTCTTTATTTATTTATTTAAATAGTTGATGATGTGGTGATAAGATTTTAAAGAGTCCATGATAGAGTTAAATTCTAAAAAATATTTATCTTTATTCTGAACAATTTTAATAGGATTTTCAAGAAAAATGATCTCATCAAAATTTAAATCAAACACAAACTCTAACAAACTTATGCTATTATCTTTAATAACACGCATGCTAACTTTGGTTTGTTGATTAAAGTTTTTTTTTTTTTTTTTAATACTTGGTTTAACCCTAATTCTTTTATTTCTCTTAGGTTCACGTACGCACAAATTTTTTGGATTGCATTGAGGAGTCATTAGAATGGAATATTAGATAAGTTCGGGTGAGAGACTTTACAAGAATTATTATATGTATTAAACCTCACATAAAGTGGTTGTTATCTAAGAAATTGTTGTAAAAAAATTTCTTTTGTAATAGAAAATATATTTATCATTTGTATAATTTTATGTCAAATTCAATTTAAATTTTTTTCCATAAGTATTAATTTACTACTTCATAAAAAATGTTACGTACCTTTTCCAATTTTAAAGGTTGTTGATGTTGTTGATATATTTGAAATTTAAACTATTTTTAACTTTTGTTATGGATGTGTAGTAAGTGGCTAACTTTTAGGAATAAAAAACTAAATTTTTGGATTAAACAAAAATGGATAAATGTTATTAAATTTTTTTAAAAAGAACAAAAACACCAAAAGAAACGTGTATCTCCTACCATAAAATTTGAAATTTAAGCTTTTATTTACTTATGTTATGGATGTGTAGTAAATGGCTAAATTTTAGGATTAAAAAACTACATTTTAGGATTAGACAAAAAATGATAACTGCCATACGTAAAAGTTGAAAAAAAGAACAACATCAACAACACCAACAACACCAACAACAACCCAAAAAAAAAAAAAAAAAAAACCCACGTGGATTAGATTCTCAAAATAAAAATTATATATATAACTTCCACTAAAACAATGCCTAAAAATTAGGGTCACTCTCTTATTAATTTTCAAATTGATTTATCCACTTATAAATTAGATTCTCAAAATAAAAATTATTATATAAAATAAAAAAACATAATTTTTTTTTTTTTGCTACTACCACTAAAAAAGAAGAAAGCCTCATTACACGCGCAAAGCGCGTGTGATGAGGCTAATATTAAATAAAGGAATTCAAGCGCTCAACCACCCATGGTCCGGTTTATTGGATTCCTTTGCCATTCTACCCAAAATATTCCTCGCCATGGTGGCTTATACTATCGTATGTGTGTGTTTTGAAATAGATAGATATTGTGGGAGAAGATGTGGAGTTCGAATAACTGATATAAAGAATCACAAAAAATGTCATTATCATTAGATTATTACCATAGTATCTATGCTATGCATCCATGTATTTAGTTTTAATTTTTTTAGATAAGTAGATAGTGGAAAAGAGAGAAGATGAGGTTCAAATCATTTACAGAGAAAAAAAAAAAAAAAAACACAAGCATTATAGTTCAACGCTATTACACATGAAAGTTAAGTACTATTAACTTTGTTACATATCCAATAAAAAATGATTTTCCCCTAAATATATAGTTCAACAATTATGATAGTTAGTAATAGGTATTTATAATGATTGTGTTTGTATATAAAACCACAATAACACTCCCTTTTTTTTAACTATTGGTGGGAAAAATTTAAATAGATGAAGAATGTGTAAATTTAGTCATTTTAGTACAACACTGAAGTTTTTGGAGAAGAAAAAGTTAAGGGATATTACTGCAACTGCAACAACATAAAAAGTTCAAGGGTCTTAATACATTTTATTTTTAAAATAAATTTTAGATTGATTTTCTACTTATTAATATTCATATTATAAATTAAAAACTTTCCTTCATACAATAATTTGAAATAATAAGAAACATTAATAATGCTTTAGTTATGAAATAATAAGAAAATGGTTTTTATATATTCAATTTTTTTCTTCTTTAAAATACCCTTGAAAATGCTCAACTTGCCAATTTGATAATAATGTCGTATAGAGTAATAGAGTAAAAGAGACCTGGTCGTTGGAATTTCAATTTCAATTGCAACAGCAGGTGCACCTGAAAGTTGTGCTCACACTCACAGGCTCATAGCAAAAGCAGTGTGTACTGTACGCCTTTATCAACAAAAACCCCAATTTCAAAAAGTACTTTCTCATTTCCGCGCCCACCCAAAAAAAAAAAAAAAAAAACACACAAAGTCACATAGTAAAAACCCTTCTCACACTCCTCACTCGCTCACAAGATTTGAAAAAAAAAAAAAAACGAAAAATTTCACCATTTCCTTGAAAACCCATCTACAGCAATGGAAGAGAGTGACCCTAATTTTTAGGCATTGTTTTAGTGGAAGTTATATATATAATTTTTATTTTGAGAATCTAATTTATAAGTAAATAAATTAATTTGAAAATCAACAGGAGAGTGACTCTAATTTTTAGGCATTGTTTTAGTGGAAGTTAGGGTTGTATTTTTACTTGATTGTCCTTTAGTTTTGTCTCTACTTAAACATAGGGATGTAGGGATATTTTAGAACAAAAAAAAATCCGGTCCAAACAGGTGTAGCCCACTAAATTTTAGGATCTTTCTAGGAGCATTTCCTTTAACAAAAAACTTATTAATTTACTTATGTACCTTATAAAAATGCAATATAAGTATTGATAATCATAGTTTGTCAATTTTAAACTCATTGGATACTCAGCTATTGTAAAAATTAGTAGAAGCATCCAAATCCCAATCCAAAAATGCAAGCCATGTATCAGGTGGTTAGGTAGTTTTTAAATGTAGGATAGAAAGCGGGATTTTTTTTTTAAATAGTACATGGATAGAACATGGGATTTTTTTTAAACATGTAGTTTTTCTTTTTTTGATAAACTTTAAATAAGGATAGGGTCACACCAATTCCCCACCTTAATCTTTCAAATTTCCCTAAAATTTAGTCTTTTATTTTCTTTCAAAATCAGATATGTTAGTGCCTAAATATAAGGATATAGATGGAGAAGTTATAGTAGTGGTTTTATAGTAGGAGTCTTTTTTTTTATCCCAAATATGGAAGAGATTTGAAAGAAAAAAAGAGAGGAAAATGTGAGATTTTTTTTTTCTTTTTTTACAAAAGAAAACGTGAGTAAGGAAAGTGAAGTTAAAAAAACAAAAAAAAAAGAAGAAGATAAATCTTGATAGACAAACGTATAGTATATAATGGGTTTTTTCTAGATAATGATGGTTAATTTGTTTGTTATACAACTTATCTTCATATGAATAAATAAGCCAATCAACCATTGCCAAAATATATATATATATATATATATATTAGATATTATCTACATTCCTCACGGCCAAAAGAGTTAGATTACTTCAAATAATTAATAAAAAAAAAAATTGACTACAAATTTGGTTATAGATTAAGGCTACAACTTCACTAAATATCTTTTTATTATATGTGAATTTTTACAAATTTATTATTAGATTACATTATTAGAAAACGTGAGTAAGGAAAGTGAAGTTAAAAAAAAAAAAAAAATTAACCATCATTATCTAGAAAAACTCATTATATATACTAGCCTCTGAGCAGAGGCTCTTCTATTTTTTGGGTAAGAGTTAATTTAGAACATTTATTATAATTTGGGATTATTACATTTTCCAATCACAAAAAAAACCTAGGGGTGTGATTAGTATCATGTGTGGAGAATGTAGCATCATGTGTGGAGAATTTATTATAATTTTCATCACACCCCTAGATTTTTTTGTGGTTGAAAAATATAGTAATCCCAAATTATAATAAATGTTCTAAATTAACTCTTACCCAAAAAATAGAAGAGCCTCACCCGCGTGCTCAAAAGCTAGTATTACTTAACTAATTAGCAAGTGAGTAAAAATAGCACCACAATCAACTTAATTGAGAGGTAGTTTCTTTGTAATAATTATTTTATTTTATTTTAAACTGCTTAAGGGTAATTTGGGATTTTAATAACTCAGTGGTTAGGTAATGGTAGCTACCATTACCTAACCGCTGAAGAGACTAACAATTTGTTATTATATAGTTAACAAAATAATATAAGTGCAAGGAATCATGTATATTTTTTGATATTTGATATTTGAAAAAAAGAGAGGAGGAAACTAGTTAATTATAAACCTAGGAAAATGAAAGTATATTTTCCAAACCTCAAAACCATTTTTTTTTTTGGTTGTAATTATCCCTAGAATGAAAGTATTTGGGTCAATTTTAAGGTTTAAATTAAATATTACAAACCTAAAATGTATCAAGATCTTTTGAGATTTATATAGAGATTTTTAATTTTGGGAAAAGCTAGAACATAACTACAGTTATGATTTTTCAGAAACTATGAAGAAAATACTCAGTTACAAATTGATTCTTAAGGGAGTATTCTTTTACCTATGAATAGCTTGATAAATCCCTTTGATGGAAATTATATGTTTGCTCAAAATATTGTTTGGGGTCCCTTTGTGTTTTATGTTTTAATTTTTTTTTGGGCTCGTTCCATCAAGAAGTTAGAGAGCGATCACATAACTGTTCCAATTTAAAATTTTAATCAGTTGTGTATTTATTTATTATTTATAATATTAAATAAATGTCGAGATTTAATAAGTAGTACTATTTATTATTTATAATATTAAATAACTAAAATAAATATCAAGATTTAATAATTAGTATTAAAAATGAACCATGTATATGAATCATGTTACATCTTCTAACAGAAATATATTTTACTTGAAGGTCCGTGTATAGTATGATTTTGGTTTTGAATTTACATCTATACTATTTATAAGAGGATTATTCTCTTTGAATTGGACTTTTTTATGGTTCAGAAATACTATTTATAAGAGGATTTCTCTCTTTGGAATAGACTTTTGGTTTAGAAATACCTCTAAACCTTACTCTTAATAAGGAAAAAACTTGAGAATAATCCGGTAAAAATATATCTCAAACTCCACTTAAAATGACACTTTTCAACTAATCCATATCTTCAAAATAAACTTATCCAAAAAAAAAAGTATCCAATTTTTTTTTTAAAAAAGAAAAATAATGACAATAAACCCAAAAAAAAAAAAAAAAAACTTCATTAAAGCAAGTGTGATGGGACTAGTAATATATAATTTTATTGAGAAACAAACTAAATTTTAACATAGATTGAATGAAAGTCGTGTATTAAAAGATTGTTAATAAAATTATTAAAAGCGGTATATATACATGTGACATTTAATTAGGAATAATTTCAACCTAACACAACTGTGACATTTAGAACTCAATTTTATTATATAGCATAGAATTATATAGAATATAGATACGTAGATATTGTATGCGATCTTCCATTATATGCAAGATTAATAGAAAATGAAGGCAAACTAATTAAAAAAAGAAAGCAATGATCGAAAAAAGGAATCTTGTAAAATAACCCATTGTAAACACAAAATTTTTCAATGGTAGAAAATCAAACAACTAAAAAAAATGTTTTACAAATATAACTTTGTATTAATCAAGTAGTAGGTACAATTTTTGTTTTGATTCGTTTACAAAAGAATACTCCTTTGATTCTATCTTCTATCTTGACTCGAACGCGAAATCTCACTTACCTGACTGGCACATCCAACGCAAAAAAGAAGCAAACTGCCAACAATACGTATCCAAACCTTTGAGCAAAGCCTTTGATTAGTCAACCAAGTATTCTGTGAAGTCGGTGGCTTGACTTATCCTAATCCATGAATGCTTTGGAGTGGCATGCAAGCCTTGATTTCCTATTTCAAAGTACAACATTACTTCCTAATTGTTTTAGGAGTAGTTTTCATAGCATGTTGAATTCCCAACCGGCTTAGATATCCAATTCAATTTGGAATTGATGTGTTGGACCTCACGTGCTCAAAGTATTCTACTTCAAGTTGCTTGGATTAGTATTTGCACGTGTATGTAAGGAAGTTGCATGGAATACAATTCTATTGCTACAAGGACTCATCTTTGCCGACTTGAGATACGTTTGGTACACTGAATGAGGATTACGACAGGAATTGTAAACTTTATTACTAGTAATAAAGTGTGTTGTAATGTAATAACTAAACATATTCATTAGTTTGGTTGTGAGTTATAACATTAGAATGAAACTTAACATTTATTTTAGGAAATATCTTACTCACACAATTATATCTCCTTAAAAATTGTTATTTTTAAATTTAAAAGAGATATGTGTTATTTTTTATGATTTTTTATTTTTATAATTGTTAGATGTATATGGAAATTTTGTTTATTTGGAAATATATTAAGTTTTGAAATTATTGCACTTACTAAGGAATAACTAATACCACCTTTTAAAGAGGAATATTTATTCCTCATTTTGAAGAATAGCTAAACCATATGAATAACTATTATATTACAACGCTTATTACAGTCTACCAAATATGCCCTTGATATTCTATATAAAGAGAGGTGTTGCGATAATTGTAGAGATGGGAAAAAGAGCGTAAAATAGAGAGTGCAATAGAGAGTTAGTGTGAGAATATTGACACACCAACTTGTATATCTCCATATTTGATTAGTGGAATTTCTTCGTTATTGCCCGTGGATGTAGGCTAAAAGCTGAACCGCGTAAAACCTTGGTGTTTCTTTTGTTTGTGTGTGTTTATTTATTTTTTGAGTTTGGATTTGCTTCGTTCCTATTGTTTATTTCTTGGAGATCTTTCTAGAGTCATAATATTTTTACAATCAATATTGAGGTGGGAGTGCTATCTGGAGGTGCTTTCCTACAACATATTTCACCCTAAAGCATCATCGGACGCTGCTTCTATATCTATATAGAAAGAACATTAATGATTAAAAAAAATAAAAAAGGGTTGCAATAAGTTTGCATAGATAATTGAAATTTGAAGATCATAGCCAAAAATTGAGCCACTCTTAACTGCAAGTATGTTATTAAGAGTAAGACTTTGGCAATAAGTTTGCATGGATAATTGAAAATAACTTCATTAGCATTCAAATGTTATGGGAATATGTTAATGTAGGGACACAGTTTGTAGAGCCCCAAACAATATATTTCTAGAGAGTGGGTCTGAAAAAATTGGCCATTGCAGGCAAACGGAGCCCAACTATGAACCCATCATCTTTGAAGGGCAATGCCCCTAAGTTTTTCTCCAAATTGCTCCTCGGACGGAGGCCGAGGAGCCCCCCCTCTCTTGTGCTTTCTTGGTCCTTCTTATATAGTTCTATCTTTCCATCTCTCCCCTCCATCTGTTGATCATCCAAGCGTTTCCCATCTGAACGTCCGTCCCATCAGCAACATTATCAGTACTCAAGTGATTCACAATAATCAAGGTCGCCCTGTCTAAGGGTCACGTCTTCATTAGTGCGACCAGAGGGTTAGGTGAACGCATTTAATGCGGAGGTGACAACCTGTCCTGGGCTCGCCTCCCCATCTGAAGTTAATCTTGGTCCGCCGAGAACAGGGTTATCCTTGACGGGGTTTTTAAAGTGTACGTTCCCACGCACCCTCATCGGACGAACCTTCGTCCTCGGAATGGGCTATGGGCCAAACGTAAAGTGGGCCGAGGTTACCAGGCCCATGGGCCCCACAGTTAAATTACTAATTGTCCCAAAAGTTTAAAATGTTAAAAAATAGTATATTTAATTATTTAACCACATACTTCTAACAGAGAATTAAGAAGCAATACCTTTTTGCAAGGTCCTGCATATTGAAAATAAATCACCCAAAAAAATATTTATATATACACACACATTACATAATAAAATGTAGCAGATACACCTATATCACCTATATTAGCAAAATATTGCATGAAAGCAAGAAGAAAGTTGCATAAAAATACATCTCATTATAAAATGAAAACCATAAAAAATAGGCTAACCACAAAATAAAAAATAATATAATATTATATATAATAAAAGTTGGGCTTAGATGCCGTGGTTGCGCCACGTGATTTCACCAAATTGTAAAAATTTTATTAAATTTTTAGATTTTTAAAGAACTAAAAAGGAATAGTATACTACCAGGACTCTAATTCATTCTTATCATTAAATAAATTAGATTAACATTATTTTTTTATTTGTTAGGATATATTTCTTAAATTAAGGGATAATATTTAACATGCAAAAATTTAATTTAGATAATATTTATCATCTAATTAACATTATTTTTTTATTTGTTAGGATATATTTCTTAAATTAGGAGATAATATTTAAAATGCAAAAATTTAATTTAGATAATATTTATCATCTAAATCTTCAAAATTTTAATATTATTAAATTAACATTATTCTATCAGAATATTAAGCTACAAAACTTGATTATTAACGGATAAGCACAATTCAAATTTTTCAAGAGGTGATTAATATAAATCTATCTCAAGAAACAGTTGTGGCTTTAAGCCAAAAATGATTACAAAGTGCAATACTTGGTCTTGAGGCAAAAAATGTCCCCACAACAGTATATATCTCCAATAATTTGATAATCTCTATCTATTCCAAAAAACAGTATATACCTTTATTAATTTGATAATTTCTACATTGATGACATTTAATATATATATATATATATATATATAAATTCCTTATAGCTATCAACCACGTTCTCTTTCTCTCTCTTTTTTTTTTTTTTAATTTTTTTAATTTTTAATTTTTTATATGTTACGTTATGTTGAATCAACTTTTTTTTTTTTCATTCTATTCATATGACCTTTTTCTAATTCCAGTTTTTATGGGATAAAAACAAACACATTGATTAGATATCTTTAATTTCAAAAAGATTTAAATGAATTATATTTCAAATGGAACTCTACCAATATATATAACCCTATATATCCTTTTTGGAGTGAAACTTATTTCAATATGTGAATGCCTAAATCCCATGACAATGCAGGTATGCATTCTTTCTTCTTTTATTATTATTATTATTATTATTATTATTTTCATTTTGTTTATTTTCTTTAGTGTTATTATTGGTTTTTCGTCTCATGTGATTTTAATTAATGAATTCAAAACATTCGAAAACATTGTCAAGTTTCTAAAGACTCCTTTGAATTTGTATTTTGTTTTTATTAAATTGATTAGGTTTTGTGTATTGGTTGCCTTTCGTTTAAACTAATTTTCTTAGCTTTGATCTAATTTATATGCTTAGGGTTAGGGTCTTAGAATTAATGATTAAATATGGTTAGAATTAATTAGATTAATTTTAACAATTTTCTTATTTGATTTTTATGTTACATCAAATTATCAAGATGTTCTACACGTGTATTCTTAAATTATCAACTTTAATTTTAATTTATAATATTATCAAGATTATATTAATTTTAGATTTATCAATTGTTTAGTACGTTTTCTTTTATAAATAATTATCAATTTAAAATTCAATTTGGAATTATCAATTTAATTTAGTTTTAGGAAGAAATCTTACCCCTTATTTTAGTGAGATAATTATTTACACTTGATAATTTTTTCTTTTATCTTTATTGAATCTATTAAAATATATAATTATTTATACATTTATTTTATAAGCTTTTTCATAAAACCATGCAACGCACGGGCCTATAACTAGTAAAATAAAAAATCATTTCAAGCCTTTAATTACTTAACCACCCAATAAGCAGGATTGAATTGCGACAAATTAGAATAGGTTTGCCATAAGATGAATGGATTATCCACCACATAAATAATATGATAGTTGTGAAAGCTAAGGTCATCACATCAATGCATTAGTTATTGGGGTATAGTAAACAACTTAGGGTGAGGTTTAGGTCAAATGCATCCAGTGCAACTGGGCACTAGAACCAAACCTCACCCAGGAAACCATACCAAGTAAAAAGATATAGATGACAAAACTTTTTGAAATTATCGTTAAAAAATATATTTGGTAGTCAAACTTTTGGAAGACTTGCATTAGATATAGAATTTCAAATTATAAAAAAAGTTAGATTTTTAATCAATAGTTAAGTTTTTGTATCTACTCTAAGAAATGATAAGATAGCAGAAAAAAATTTGATAAGGACAATAAAGTTGTTGTTTTTATCTTAAAAATTGCTGCAATTTGATGCAACTACCGATCTATTAAACATAGTTTACACTTGGCATAATCACAACTTTTGAATCTAACTTTTATTATATGGTAAGTATATCATGACGAGAATGTATTGTATATAAAAAAATAAAAATAAAAATAAGCATGCTATATCAAATATTTTCACTACCTTTTGGTATGCTTTTGTCAAAATCCAAATGGCAGCTTAAAAAATGATGTTTAAAAAAAAAATGCAAAGTACTTCTTAAGATAAAAAATAACATAGTTTAGATGAATCTTGATTCTCTTATCTATTTCTCATTTCATATTTAAAACGTGGATATCAATAAAAAATGTATATCTTATATGTGAAATTATGAATATTATATATTTAAAGTGTACAACAACGAGTATTAAACAATATTTTTCGATTTAAAAAACACTAATATAAAATTTATCGAAGCACCCAATATATTTTTTTTTAATTTATAAAATACTGCCTAAAAATCTACGAAATACATACTCATTAGAGATTCCAATTTCCAAACAACACTTTAAGCTAACTATCATGTCCAGCCAAAAGAAAGAAAAAGCTGTATTATCAAACATCAACATCATCCTATGTGCAAGTTGAAAGTAGTCGTTATTATTGGCCGTCGAAGATGCGAGGTGTAGAAGATTCTGACGATAGTGCAAGCTAGTAAGAAAAAAACTTGGAACAGTAAAAGAAAGCAGAAGAAAATTGTTGTGAGCAGAGACAAAATTGAAACAGAAGCAGAAGAATAATAATTGGACGAGAGAAGAGAGAACCCACAAGCATTGGTGATGAAACATTAGCCGCCAAAAAAGTTTCGTGAGCATCAAAGTGCCTAACGAGTAAACGCGTAGAAAGTGTCTGGCAAGCTCCGCTTTTTGTTTTTAGCTTTTAATTTTTATATTTTATAGATAGTTTAAAAAAAATTCTATTTTTTTGTTTTTAAAAATTTTTTAAGATATAAATATATTTTAATAAAAAAAATTTAACAAAAAATTAAATAAGCTGTTTTTATAAAATCACGCTATCTTTTCGGATCTTTTGATTTTTCAGAACATGTGATGGGACGGAATGACAACAAAACAAGGTGCGGAAGCTTAAAATAAAACGGAACGCCGTAGAAAAAAGAAAAGAAATGAAAACAACTGGACAATGAATTCAATGAAAATGGGCAAGAAAACAAAGCTCTGCCAGTAACACGGCAAGTGAGGAACACGTGCTCCATAAAGAGCAACTCTAATCTTACATCCTCGTCAATTACTTCATATAACAGCCAGAGAAAAGGTTTTTTTTTTTTTTTTTTTTTCATATTTATGATTTATGAATGCCGACTTTTCTATTTCCCACGTGGTTTAACAATGCTGTGCTCCGGAGTAAAAGCTAAAGTATTTTACTATCGGTTATCAGTCTAGCATCACCTTTTACTTTTACTTTTAATTTTTATATACAATTTTTTAAAATATTATTTTTTTTTAGAATGCAAATATAAAACACTTTTTGTAAAAAAACTTTTAACAAAAAACTAAATAAGATATTTCAAAATAGACAATACAATAAAACTAAAAAATGCTTTGTCAAATTTTTTTTTTTTTTTGGGTATTAGACTTTTTCATGCTCTAAAAATGAAGAAAGATTTGTCAAAAATAGTCATAGTTAGGGTTTTGTAGTTCAGTAGCCGTGTCAACGCTCTAAAAAGGAAGAAAGATTTGTCAAAAATCGTCATATTTATTAGGGTTTTGTAGTTTAATAGTAATGTTGATCTGAATCCATGTCCCTCACTTGTATAACAAATTAAATTATATAAAAAAAATATTATAATCATTAATGATATTATGTAAAATTAATATTGTTATGATTACAACTTGTTACAACAATATTTTTTTTTTGAGAAATAAATACACACACAAGGAAGAGAGAAAGATGTTCTAACACAAAAACATACCACAACTCCACTTCAAAGCCGTGGTAACTTTTAATGGAAAGTGAGACAAGTTATATTACACTTTGTTACAGCAATAATTGTAAAAAATTGTGAAAATACTTATATATGTCCATGACATCCCCCTCAAAAAAAAAAAAAAAAAAGTCCATGACATTACTTAATTTAATATAAGATCATAAAAAAAATGAAAAGCGATAAAACATGGTATATCTTTCTATTTTATTTGGGAGTTTATAAAGAAGTAATGGAAAGTGAGGGAAACAACTGTTAGCATGACTCTGCCCTTTCATTTGTTTTTTCCCTCAAGTTAAAGGGAAAATGAATATTTTACTTTCATTTTATAAAGGAATTAGTGCTTAGAAGATAATAGAATGGGAAGTATTCGGTCATAACAAGTTCAGTCATTTGTACTAAACTTTCAACCAAGTGATAGATGGAATATCCATTCAAACATCTTTTGTTATTCCAAATGGAAATTTTTTTTATGTGGAGAAGAATTAATATTTAATGGGGGGTTTCATTTCATTGAAAGGTGAATGAAAAAAAGAAAGAAAAAAGAATGGATGTAAAGGAGAACCTCAAACTCTCCTTTAGCTTTTTTAAGCTTTTAAACTCCAAAATACAAAAGCAAAAGGCATCCCATCCACTAACAAGAGCACCACCACGGTCCACATACAAAGGTTGAGGTACTAAAGAAGAGTGTAGGTGATGAGTGGGCTCCACGTTTTACTTATCCTCTACAACCCACGCCCACAGCTTGGGACAACAATTAAAATAAGGTTTGTGAGGACATCAACTATGAGACAACGAAATCTTTCTCAAAGCTTCAAAGGAGCAGCGAATATGCCCATTTAACGGTGGAGAAGACACTTTCCTCCTCCACCATCCACTTTTAATTTTATTTATTTATTTATGTATTTCTTTAGAGAAATAGTTTTTAATTTTCAACCTATAAGATCTGTTCCTGATGATTATTCTTTAAACTGATATGCCGATTGATTTTTTGATATAGACGGGACGTAAACACCAATTGGTTTTTTGATATAGACGGTGATTGAAACTCCAGATTTCTAATTCGACCACAAAAAACTTTACCAATTAAATTAGCTAGAATAGAACCCACTTGTGTATTTTCATTTAATTTAAAATTTTCTACATATTTTTTTGGTTTCCATTTAAACGTAGACAGCCTCCTCACCAATAATACTTAACTTTCAAGGTCAAGATAACTTAAAATGACCTTATCTCAAATCAATTATCAAGTCATAAAAATCTGTTGTTCAATAGGCATTGGAGGATCATGCACAGTTGCACATGTTTCAAACCTCGACCATCCAAATACAAAGAAACATTTATGATGAAATCCTAGAACATAGGCGTGCATTTTGGATTAAGATAATATGATATATGTTGCTTCATGATAATTGCTATTTATTATCATTATATATCCAAAGTCAAAACACACCAATTAATTTTTTGATATGATTCCTTATCCTCATGAATCATGAATTGGCTATTCATTAATTTGTTTCTTTGTTGAAACTTGACTCTATGTAAAATCATTACTAGATATATTTCTAAAGAAAAAACAAAATTTTGACAAAATGATTATATTAAATTAAAAAAAAATTACCTGTAGACAAATTGTATTTTTGTTTATTTGTTTATTATCATGCTTGGCAAACAGATGAGTTTCACCCAAATAAAAACAATGATGGGATATTATTACTAGTACATGTGGCCTTGTTTACACCGATCGAGGAGGCGTGACAAAATTGGACGGTGCCAATTTATGATTTGAAAAAAAAAAAAATGCACTAGATACGGTACATTATTGGTACAACTATATAATATAATATACAAAGCACCTGCAAGTCATTTTAACATTTCCCAAGTAACCCAAAGAAACAAAAAAGTCCATGCCAAATTGCGCACAAACCCTAAATATTACCGTGTCTATATCAACCAAAGCAACCCTCATTACTCTTTTCCATTAGACTCCACAAATTCACATCCTCTCTCTCTCTCTCTCTACCTCCTTTTTTTTCTTCTCTCTTCTTTGCATGGACTGAGAGAGAGAAAGACTATATTCCAATATTAATATAATCATTTCAGCCTTTGCGTTCTCATATTATTTTGTGTTTTGTGCTTTTCCACCTACAAAGATGTCTCGCACATGCTCACAGTGCGGGAACAACGGCCACAACTCGCGCACGTGCACGGAGGCTAGCGGTGGAGGCTGTGGTAGTGGTGCTGGTGGTGGCGGCGGCGGCAGCGGCAGCGATGTGTCAGGAGAGAACGGAATCATGCTGTTTGGTGTGCGAGTCACTGAGGGAAACTCGTTTAGGAAGAGTGCTAGCATGACTAATCTCTCACAGTTCGACCAGCAGCCTCAAGACCCCAACGTCGAATCTGGCTATGCCTCCGACGACGTCGTTCACCCCTCCGGCCGTAGCCGCGAGCGCAAGAGAGGTGCTTTTCTTATATTTAATTTTACTATTTCCTATCAGTTTAAGCTTTTAAAACTCGTGATTATTTATCTCATCATTTTCTATTAACTTAAACTTTTAAAACGAGAACTTTGAGTTAGAATTAATTGTGTTTTTTTATTTTTTTGTCCTTTGTGTGCTAGGGGTGCCATGGACGGAGGAGGAGCACAGGCTATTCTTGCTGGGGTTGCAGAAGGTAGGGAAAGGAGATTGGAGAGGGATTTCTAGAAACTTTGTGAAAACGCGTACACCTACACAAGTTGCAAGCCACGCTCAGAAGTACTTTCTACGGAGGGCCAACCTGAATAGGCGACGCAGGAGATCTAGTCTCTTTGACATCACTACTACTGATACGGTAATAAAAGTAAAAGTGAGACAGAAAGATTTATATTTCGTACATAATAAATCTCAACAAACAGTCAAGTTATTTTCCAACTTTTGTGTGTGGCAATTAATAGGTTTTTTGGTCATTTTTTTGGATGTTGAATGACAGCTTATGGGTTCTTTAATGGAAGAAGAGCAAGTCCACCAAGAAACTGCCCCACTACCAAAGCCACAGCCACATTTAAGCCATAATCTCGGTGGGTTCCCAGTGTCAACTTTTCCTGTGTCGCTCTCTGCAGTATCGCACGTTGGTAAAAGCCAAGTTGAAAATCTCCCTTTTATGAGGACGACAAGTAAGCCCATTAGGCCAATACCAATTCTTCCGGTCCCTCCATCTTCAAAAATGGCTGAACTTAATCTGAATCAGAAGGAGACCTTGCCTTTGTCACTGAAGCTCTCTCCAGCATCTTCGGACGAGCAGTCACCGCCGCCGCCGCCGCCACCGGGGAAGCACTCTTCGGCTTTTCAGGCCATGCCAGGCAACTTTAGCAGCAATGGGGATAGCATTATTAGTGTTGCTTGAAGAATAATAATTATATGCTATAAAAAAAAGTCTCTGTAAAGGTTGAAGAAGATGAAAGTTTGGATTAGATATAGATATGACTAAAATTTAATTTGATTAGGCCAAGAAAAATTAGGTTATTAGTAGGTACTACTAGTACTAGGTGATTAATTCCTTGTCTGTATAGGTTTAGAAAAATACAGAGAAGAGGGCATGTCGTTTTCAATGTTGTGATGGATTCTTGTTTCATTTGTATGGTTGCTTTTGGGGTGAAATGATAAGAGCACCGGGTACCCTCTTGTTTCTATGGTCTGCTGGCATGTTGGAGCTTCAACTAGGCAAAAATATCTGAAAAGTTTGAATCTTGCTCTATTATCTAATAATCCAAGCTATTAAATTCTGTTGCTGTTTCTGTTTCTTAGTTTGCTATAATTGAGTTATGAGTAATTCAAGAAAAAGGTCGATTAGCTTCATTACTGAAAATATTTATTATTAGACAAATAATTAATGTGATTTTTATACATATATATCACAATATTACTAGGGAAGTTTTAAGGAAGTACAGTAGTTGATATTTTGACTTAATTAATATTTAAGAATAGGAAAAAAAAACTATTTTTACATTTTACTATTCATGTAAAGTGTACAATATTATAGTTATAAGAATTGTACACTTTCTCCCAATGTGGTAAATATTAGCTACATTTTTTCTTACAATGTATACTTTACGTGGTACTATTTATGTAAAGCTAAATATATATATATAGGAAAGCTAATGTTATTGTCAAAATTATAGGGCTGCTTTTGATTAAGTTGTTCCTTAAACAATGACTTGCATGGTATACCAAAAAGGACCACAAAAATGGCAAAAACTTTCTTCAATCAACTGTGTGTCAAAAGGAGAAATACTAAAATGTGCTTTATGCCTTTTCCTTTTGTAAGGTCGGTGCGTTTCCTTCACCACACTAGCTAGGTTAATTAAACATGCACGCTCGTTTTATCTTAGGTTCATGGGGATTGCCTTTACGAAAAAAAAAATGCATCATGAAATATGACAAAGATTATGTGCTATAGTAGCTCTAGCTCTATTTTAAAAAAGCATATATGCTGCAGTGCACTGTGCCAATGCAAATTTCCAAATGGTTTTTCATACAAGCTTCACAGTTCTGAAAGTTTTTGAAATAACGTTATTGTGTTTTATCTTCGTAAGCTATAGGGAAAAAAAATTATATACTACCATATTCTTCTCTGCAATGTAATGTCAAGAATTTGCCAAGTTTTTTAATATGCTAGGAAACTAGTAATGTGTTGCAGTAAAAATTGGCTATTTTGTCAAGATTATTGTATTTCAACCAACATCTCTTAGTTATCAAGTGAGATATTTAGAGTTTAAATTCTTCTTCCTCCATTGTAACTATTAAATTTATCAAAAAAAAAAAAAAAAGAAGATAAAAGAGAAACAAATAGGCAATTTTCCTGATTTTTTTGGTATAAGTATTAATTCACACGGAGTAAATCAATTAAATCATAAAGATTCTCTCTATTTTAAATAAATCAATTTCATAAGTTTGATTAAATATTATAAATTCAAAAATATGTTAATATCCCATTATTTAAAACTTTAAATAATATAACATCATTTACACAAGTAAATGTAAAAAATATAATTTCTTTAATGAAATAGACCCCTCTATTTAAAATAAGATGTTCTTTAATCCCTAACCACCAAATTGTACTACTACTACCAAAAAAAAAAGAGTAAAATAAGATGATCTTTAATTCCTAACCACCAATATGATCTTTAATTCATAAGTTTGATTAAATATTATAAATTCAAAAATATGTTAATGTTCTATTATTTAAATTTTAAATAATTTAACATCATTGATCATTTACACAAGTAAATGTAAAAAATATAATTTCAATTCTGAAATGGTCTTCCTCTATTTAAAATAAGATGTTCTTTAATCCCTAACCACCAAATTGTACTACTACTACTACCAAAAACAAATGTAAAATAAGATGATCTTTAATTCCTAACACCAAACTACACTAGTATTCTAGTGTTCTACTTTTTTTTATAATTAGCTCCTTTCCACAATTATTACTATAGGGCATAGGCAGCGGAAAACTTAAGCTAGTTAGCAAGTCGTACCTCTCACTACTTACATTACTCGTGCTAAAAAATTAAGGCAAGTTGTCACGACTCACGACAACCAGCAAGTGGATCTATGAGATGGTCCTACTGACAAAATTGGTGGCCAAATTTAAATTTATATGTAATCCAATGGATGCTAACAAAAAGACAAATGAAAATATATAGAGTGATAGTAAATTTATAAAATATCATAAATAAGACAAATGAAAATAGAGTGATAGTAAATTTATAACATATCATAAATTTTATAAATTGATGTGTAAATTTTTTTTTAAAAATTAGAAATTTTACATATTTATTATATAGTTGATGTGTCACAAATTTTTATTTATTGTTTGTCTATTTAGTTTGTAAGATTTTTATAATAAAAGTGATAGTAATTTTAATAATTTCATTAAAAAAATCATATTAGAGATGTCATAATAACACAAATTAAATAGTGATGTGTGTCATCTTGGCTAAACATGCCAAGTTGATAATTTTGTAAGTTGTAGAGAGGAAAATCCTAATATAATTGAGTTAATGGTGGTTCAAGATGTGTTGAATTTATCTTCTTTTTAATAAATGTTTCAATCTTCCCATAAAAAAATAGTGATGCGTGTCATCTAAAAATTCTCAAAATTAATATCATTTTAGCAAATTAAAAACTATTGTATGTCAATTGGATTTGAACTCAAGTAATTTTTTACTCAAATTTAAATAATATTTTATTAATATTTATCTCTAATAAAATGATTAAAATTATAGATAATTATCAACAAATAAAAATCCTAGTAGAATTCTTTGACTATTTAGATTTGGTAAATTCAAAAGGATAAACCATAGTAAAAGTGTAAAACCACTCAGAAGATCACTATAAAATAGAGACATTGTTCTCTCAAGTATTGAAAGCCGGTCAAGTTCTAATGTTTTGAAGAACTTTAAAATCTCTCAATATTGAAGTTCTATCATATTCAAGCTGATCCAAATATTTATCCTTTTTTAAAATCTTCAAGTTTAATCACTTTTGAAGACAATAAATAATTTACTGTATTTTTAAAAGAATAATAATCCAAATTTATTATATAATATTTATCCGATCTACAACTACAGTTACTAATTATAAGCCATCTGTTAACATCCGGGGTTTCAAGAAAATCTAGCATTTAACTATTGTTTTAATCATACACATGCATGAAAGAATAAAAGGTTAATTGCACACTCTCTTGGGGGGAAAAAAAAAATATAAATATGGGTTCAAGTTACACCTGGTGTAACTTGACAAGAGTTACACCTTTTTCTGACCATAGATTACCATTAGATCTAACGGTTAAAAAATTATACATGCCTTATCATTAATATTCTAAATATTGCATTAATGAGTTACCAAAAATCTTCCTTTTATCTCTCAAAAAACAAAAACCTTCCTTCTATTTATTCCTTATTCTTTAAAATTAAATGCCTTCTCTCTCTAATCACCAAGTACACATCTTCTCTCTCTAAACTCATCTCCTTCTCCCATGACTTCACGCCTTAATCCTTTCCACAATAGATACATGATATCTCATATCTTCATCAACGAATAGTTGTTATAGGCTTTCTTAAAAATGAAGCAGTTTATTCAATTATAAGAAATCAAATGTTGAGGCAGTATTTGAAGTTTGCAAAATATGTTTCGGTGTTTTTCACTTCAGTCATTGGGATGACAAAGAAATTCCAATAAAAAGAAAAAAAAAAGTGCTAATGATATGGCTATTGCAATTTCTGAGTTTGTAAGCCATCAAATTAACAACTTTTATCTTAAATGTTCTTACCTCCAAATCCTTTAAAATAAACACTTAATTTGATCAGAATTGTTGATATCCAATGTTGTGGTGGAACTATGGAAGCTTTCATTAAAATCTCATAATGTTAGTGGTAGTACCAAACTATCAGTCATGTTCCAATTCAAAAATTGGGGTTTTAATGTCATAAGTGGTGGTAGGTTAAGATTTCATATTCACATTCCCGATTGAAATTTGCTAGATCCACATTCATAGGGGCCCAAGCAAAATATATAATAATTAAAAAAAAAAAAAAGGGGGGCAAAGAGAGGGAGAAAAACTGGGTTGTCCTTTAAACATAATACAAAGGAGATGATGAGGGAGAAAAACTGGGTTGTCCTTTAAACACAATCCATTGGGTTGTCCTTTAAACTGGGTTGTCCATTGATGCTCGTTTTCCTATTATGCTAGAGTGAATACCAAGGAGATGATGAAGAGAGAGTGCAAAAAGCCTTAGAATTTATAGACAAAATAGTTGGATCATGTACCCTTTTGTGCATTCTAGAATAGCATATATAAGAAATTAAGCCATTTTGTAGTTGCCAAAAGACACTAGTGTAGTGTTTGTGTTAGGGGTTTTAGTACAAAGAGTACGTAATGCTATATTTTGGAGGGTTTAATGCTGTATCAAAATTTTGCAAGGTCAGCAAATAGTTGAGATACAGTCTGTGTGGAAGCTTGGCGGTGACTAGGCAATAATATGCAAGTCCAAAGAAGTTAAGTTAATTTTATAAGCCCGTAGATTGTTGAAAAAAGGAGAAAAAAATAAGTATCCTTAGCCTGGACAAAGTATATTGAATAATTATTTACAATGATTATGGGATTATTTTTCAATTTTTTTTGTTAGATTGTGTTGAAGAAAATATTATATAGTGGAAAGAAATAAATAAGGAGAGAGAGAGAGAGAAAGAGAGAGGGAATGCTAGTATTAATTAGGTGGTAAGGTGAAAAATAATAGCATTTAATGATATTTTTTTAACCGTTAGATCTTTTAGAAATCTACGGTGTAAAAAATGTGTAAATTTATAAGAATTATACAAGGTATAACTTGAACCTATCTATATATATATATATATATATATATATGTTGAGTCCGTCTTTTTTTTTTTTTTTGAGTGAATTATTGTATCCATCTTAATTTTCCTGAATTGATTTGCAATGTTCGTGAGGGATCCGCTTATTTTGCAAAAATTGAAAACTTTTTCCTAAAAGTACGGTAGATAAAAGTAAAAGTTAGCTGAAATAGTACAGTAAGATTCATGAATAATACCAAAACTGAATTAAATAGTAAAATAAGTTGGCAAAAATAATTTTTGTCAAACATACATGCAACATGCAAATACTCACATATCCTTAGCAACTTCTCTTGAATTCATTTAGCAACAAAAAAAAAAACTTCAGTTGAATTCAAAATTTTTAACGTTGAATTCCTTTTCCTCAATTTTCGCACCAAAGAACTTTATACCACCAGCGTTTAGGTGAGATGCCATCCTCTCGTATTGTGGTCTAGTTGGGTCAATGATAAAATGCCAAGTCATTAAAAAAAAATCTCAACTCTAAGTCAGCAAGCTGATGTGACAAACAAATCCCACATCTTCTAAAACTCAAAACACTCCTATTTTTTTTTTTTCTTTGTCAACAAACACCCTAAACGTCTATGGCGGAAACCTCTATAAACTAGAACCTCACCGTATGATTGACAATAAGTTTATGCCTAAAATAACTACTAAGCCTGGTTTGGATAGCACGTTTGCGCGTCTACGTTTGCAACTTTCAACGTTTTTTTTTTATTTTTTTTTAGCCGCATATGTTGACCTGTAACAGCACTGTTTAGGGGACAATTATCACTGTTTATGCACTGTAGCAACATTGTTCATGTACTTTATTAAAAAAAAAAATTAAAAATGGGTCCTACGACACTATTCACACATTTAAAAATTATTTTGCTACAATGTTTTCAATTTTCAATTTTAGCAAAAATAAGTTGTATTCAAATAGACCTCTAGAGAGAGGTTTTTGAAGGGGGAAAAAAAAGATAGTGGACTGTGTGAAGAATATTAAAAGAAGAACAAGAGTTTTGGGGATAATAGTAGCTAAAGGCCTAAAACTCTCTCTACAAGTGATTTGATATGGAGGCATAAGGTGGATATTTATAGGTTCAAACTAGAAGGGGTTTTGGGAGAGGTTCTAAAGCTCCCTAGATGATTCTACTACCCACCTTCAAGATTGAATTATTTTGGGACGCATTTATGAAAAATCAGGGTTTCTAGAGTAAGCAGTTTGCACGGGCTTTGGAACCTTGCTTGGGTGCTTACATACCCACATGCATATACATGCTACGTTGAAAGTGTTGTTTCCCTAACTTCAAACAAGCATTTACATCTTGTATTAAATCCAAATTGGGTTAAACTTGTGTCCATTTTGAAACCCCAGATGTCTATTTTCCAATGAAACAAGTCTCACTCAAAAATTTGTTTTGATTCAAGAGATATTGGCAAAAGATTTAGAAAATGTCATTTTTTTCAATATCAATTTTGAAGCAATTTTGAGCACTTCTGAGTTGTAATTACTTTCAAACTATTGTGGTGGGCCTTTTTTGTGTTTTGGGCTGGATTGCTCCAGCTATACCACAACCCGTGATTCTAGGGTAGGAGAGTCAGGGCTGGCCTAACTGAAACACATCTTAGGCCAGCTTGTGCACAAGTTGAGCCATCCCCGTACAGACGTGTCCTAGCAGGAACCTTGAACGTACCACGGGCTCACGGCAGGAAAAACTGTTGCAGATATTATAGTAGGAAACACGGTGCAGTAGGATAACTAAAACATTTTTCTACTATTAACAATGATACATGAATAACACCACAAAGGAAGACATATCAATATGGTTACAAATGACAAGGTCGCAGCAAAAAGAAATTAACAGTAAGATAACAAGTTAGTCATTCATCAGTAAAATAGGATTCATCTGCCAAAGGAATTGGCTTAGTTGTTCAGTGGACGCAAGCCTAAAAAGGAGTTGATCTCTAATGTGGGTAACCTTAGAGGGAATTCCTGTTGTAGAGGTTACTCACTTTGAAAAGGACCTAGATGACTGAAATTTGAGTTCCTAACTTATTAGAGAGTGGGTTTATTGAGAGGGAGAGAAATGGGTAACCTATTGATGCATGTTTCTATTCCTAGCACTCACGTTTCTTCTCTCTCTTTTTGGATTTTTGTAATTTTCCCTTTCTTCTTTGTTTACTCTATTTTCTTTTCTTTCTTTCTATCTCTCTGTTTTTTGTTTGCCTTTGTTCCTTCTCATTTTACTGTTTCACGACTATAGCCTTTTATATTGCTTACCATGACAGGATTTACTATTTTTACCCCTCAACCACTTTTGGCTCATTGTGAGTGTCCTTCTAAGACTGACCACTGCCTGTTTGGTGCCTAGCCACCACCACTACACTGTGTTGGTTGCACCATGATGTCGCAGAAGCCTAAAGAAAGCACACACGATGCTCTCTTGATGGAACAGAAATTAAACCGTTAGTTTCTGGTAGTAAACCTCGAATCCACGAGGGGTTTCCCTGAATCCACAAGGAGATAAAACTGGAATCCACCAAAAGAAAATTTGACAAAAGTCTGTTTTTATTGATAATAGTCTGTTTTGCCTCTGACGGCTACAAAACATATAAATACTGAGAAAAAATGTTTAAAACCCTAATTCGCACTAATTAAGCGATTAGGTGACAAAATTACCGAATTTTACCAAAAAGGGCAAAATTGAGTTAAATGCAGAATCATAAACTACTGACCTTAAGGGTCGTCCCAAAACAGACGGGACCTTATTCTGACTTTTAAACTAAAAGTTATTAAGGAAAAACAAATTTTACTATAAATAGCAAAAACACTGTTATCGGGGCCTTAATGAAGGAATTCGCCTAAATTTTGGCGATGTTCATGAATCTGGATCAGAACGTCGTTTCCCTTCAACCTGCCAAATTTCATGCAATTCCGACACTGTTACCCCGATGGCCCCTACTGGTACCCCCCTGTGATCTTGCGTTGTGACTTCCTGCGCCCCTGCTGCTCAAGGAAGGCATGTGCTGTCTGTTCTACATCACACCACACCTCATTCCTAGAAAAAAGTGGTTTTGTTTTGTCTTCTACCTCCTTTAACACTCTCATCCAGATAAGGGTTAAACCTTTCCTTTACCACCCTCTATGGCATGCATCTAGTGACTCCAGCTCATGTTTACTTCTTTTGAGTGAGATGTCATTCCAGCAAGACATTTCTTCCAAAAGAGTTTGAGTGGGAACCCTAAAATAGGCTCCCATTTCTCCTTACCACCAGACCACACCCTTTCATACCTCTGACCCATGGCCCACCTCTCCTGTATTGGCTGGGTACAGATAGGTGATGCCTGAGCCTTATGTGCATGCTCCACTTCCATCTGAATCCATCACTTTTCTAGCCTTCACGCATTTACCATTGCCCTCGCGTTTGTCTGATTCTGCTGCATGTTCTAGTATTCATTTAACTCTCGCAGCGTGAATGATACATGGGCCTTTGGGCTTTCGTTCTCTGCATTCCATCTCCTCTTTGGGCTGAGCATTGTTTAGGTGTGAGCTCTCTCCCTCTTACCTGGCTCGTGTCCCCTTTTATCCTGCCATGCCACTGCGTTGTTCCTGTTGTGATATCACTTATCATTTTACCTTGTTGTTATCTCTGGGCTTACGGGCTGAAGCTCCTGTCAGTCCATTTCTTACATTCCTTTCTTCTTTTAGGCCTTACTGGCTAGCATTCCTGCTGGGCCAGCCTATTCCATGCCTTGGGCTTCCTTAGCCCATTTCATTCCTTGGGCATTCTCGGCCCATTTCATTTTTCCTTACCTCTTTCACTCTAATGGGTTTTTGCTAAATCTTTTGGGCTTCCCTATCCCAATTACTACATCCTTACCTTTTGGGCTTATTGGCCTTTGTGCCAATCCTATGAATTTCCTAATTTCCTTCTTGGACTTTCTTGGCCCATTTTACTTTCTCTCCATCTCTTACAATTCCCATGAGTTTACTACTTCATTCCTTGGGCTTCCTCGGCCCATTTGCTTTCTTCCTGACCACTTATTATTTCTATGGGCTTGTTGACCATTATTCCTACCATTCTAGCCTAATGGTCTTTATTTTACTATTTTTTTCTCCATCTCTTTCATATTGTTAGGCTTCTTCTGCCATTGGGCCCTTTTGTCAAAAGTGGGCATCAACAACTATTAAGAATACCTTAATTGCCATTGGTTGACATTTTTAAAACTTCTCACTAGGGATGGAGATTTA
Organism: Quercus ilex subsp. ballota; assembly: GCA_032727855.1. Lineage (NCBI taxonomy): Eukaryota > Viridiplantae > Streptophyta > Magnoliopsida > Fagales > Fagaceae > Quercus > Quercus ilex. Next base: position 65,848,582 of record CM064910.1, read on the forward strand.
AGATTATCAACAATAGTTCATGATAATAACGATTGGAAGATGCTAAATGAGCAATTTGTCAAGGAATGAGAAGATATTGCGTATTGTAGTTTCACCAAACCTTGGATTGATGAACTAGATGTCCACAATTCTCTCTCTCTCTCTCTCTCTCTCTCTCTCTCTCAAGGAAAACTTTTTGCACTGTTAGAAATACTGAATGTAATAGTATTGTATATCTTGATAAAAGAATATACATAGGTGCCTTTATATAGGAGGCATATGTGTGCTATACAAGTAAATATGTGTGCTATATAAGTAACCTAACTGGGCCTAAAGCCCACAATATATTATACACGTTAACAGCCCCCCCTCAAACTCAAGGTGGATGTGAGACCAGCTTGAGGTTGTCAACCAAAGTACGAAGGCATCCCTTAGGATGTGACTTGGTGAAGATATCTGCAAGTTGATCTTTAGAGGAGATTAAGATCAGCTTGAGAGCACCATGGATAAGATGAAAATGGATAAAATGACAATCGATCTCAATGTGTTTAGTCCGTTCATGGAAGACATCATTGTGAGCAATATGAATAGCACTCTGGTTATCACAATAAAGAGGAGTAGCAGAGTATGTAGACACACCTAAGTCTTTGAGAAGCCATCGTAGCCAAAGGAGCTCAGATGTGGTATCAGTAAGAGCGCGATATTCTGTTTCAGTACTGGAGCGGGCCACATGAGTTTGTTTCTTATTTCGCCAAGAAATCAACGAAGAACCAAGAAGAAAGCAATAACCAGTGGTGGACCTGCGATCAGTGGGATTTCCTGCCCAATCAGCATCAGAAAATGCACGGAGAATAAGAGGAGACTAAGCAGAATAGAAAATACCATGAAAGAGAGTGCCCTTTAGGTATCGAAGAATGCGCAGAACAACAGCATAATGACTCGATCGTGGTGCAGACAGATACTGGCTCACCTGGTGAACAGCATAGGAAATGTCTGGATGAGTGACAGTGAGATAAACTAAGCTGCTAACCAAGCGTCTGTAAAGAGAAGGATTAGACAATGGTTTCCCCCCTGAGGGAGTCAGATGCGCATTAAGCTCAACTGGAGTGTCAACAGTCTTGCTATCAGTGAGTCCAGCTCGAGACAAGAGTTCTGAGGCATACTTGGCTTGAGTAATATAAAGTCCATCTGTAGAATGAGTGATTTCAAGACCCAAGAAGTAGCTGAGATGTCAAAGATATTTCATCTCAAACTGCTGACTAAGAAAAGTCTTGAGTTCTTGAATGCCACTGAGGTCATCACCAGTTATGATCATATCATCCACATATAGGAGAAGTAAAATAGTGCCTTTGTCAGTGCGACGAAGAAATAAGGCAGAATCATAATGACTGGCCATGTAACCCAAGTGAGAGATGGTAGAGTTGAATTTGGCAAATCAAACTCGTGGAGCTTGTTTAAGGCCATAAAGTGCACGTCGAAGGTGACAAACCTTGTTTGAGTCAATAGAGAGACTAGGAGGAGGTTGCATATACACTTTTTCACTTAAATCCCCATTAAGGAATGCATTTTTGACATCCATCTGAAAAAGGTCCCATTTACTGGAAGCAGCAACAGCTAAGAGGGCATGAACAGATGAGATACGAGCAACCGGAGCAAAGGTCTCTTCATAATCAATCCCATACTCTTGTGTAAAACCTTTTGCAACAAGACGAGCTTTGTAGCGCTCAATGGACCCATCAGAGCGAGTCTTAATCTTGTAGATCCACTTACAACCAACCACATATTTCCCAGGAAGAAGTGTCACCAAATCCCAAGTATGGTTTTTAGATAATGCATCAAGTTCCTCTTTCATTGCAATCTGCCATAAAGGGTCAGTGGAAGCCTCACGATAGGTGTGAGGCTCGTGTAGTGTAGCAAGGGCAGTGTAACAATGATAATCAAGTAAATGTGTAGAAATAGATCTTACCCGAGTTGAGTGACGAGGTGGAATGTCTTGTGCAAGAACTTCAGGTAGAGTAGGAGCAGGAGACCCAAGCTCAGGATTGGGGTTGGGTAGCTCGTCTTCAACCTGTTCATCTTCCACCTGTTCATTAAAGGGTGAACTAGGAAAGGGATCAGTGATATCTGGTGGTTGGACAGAGAAGTCTACAGCGACAGAATCAGGAGCAACTATAGGAGGATCAGGAGTAACTACAGAAGGAATATGTGCCTCATCTGGAAAAAGATCTAATACAGAGGAGGAAGACAGGGAAGCACTGAAATGAGAGAGCTCGACAAAAATGCGATGTTCCCAAAAGACAACATTGCGGGAGATACGAAGACGATGAGAGACAGGATCATAACACCTATACCCCTTTTGAGTTTTGCCATAGCCAAGAAAACAACAAAGCCTTGACCGAGGCTCAAGTTTGTTATGTTCATGTGGCTGAAGAAGAACGAAACAAGCAGAACCGAAGGAGCGAAGGTGGTGATAGTCTGGAGGTGACCCAAAAAGGCGCTCATATGGAGTTTGATTTTGGATAACAGGACTCAGAATGCGATTAATAGTATGGATAGCATGAAGAGCAGCTTCACCCTAAAAAGGAGCAGGAATTTTGGTAGAGAGAAGGAGAGCACGAACAGTGTCAAGAATATGACGAAGTTTTCGTTTGGCTCTACCATTTTGCTGAAAGGTACCTGGACAAGTTAGTTGATGAACAGTGCCATAGGAATGCAAAATAGCTTGGAAAGCATATTGAGTATATTCAAGAGCATTATTAGATCGAAAAATTTTGATGCGTCTGGAAAACTGAGTTTCAACCATTTTTGCAAAATTAGAATATACTTCCAATAATTCAGAACGATGTTTCATATTAAAAATCCAGCTATAGCGAGAGTAATCATCAACAAAGACAACAAAATATCTAGACCCACCAATACTAGAGACAGAGGACGGCCCCCAAACATCAGAATGAATAAGGTCAAAGATATCAGTGGATATTGATTCACTAGTATTGAAAGACAAAGCTGGTTGTTTTCCTAACTGACATGAAATACAATCAAAATTTTATGTAGACACTGAACCTAACAAACCTCTAGAAGCCAATTGTTGTACCCGAGAGGAAGATGCGTGACCAAGTCGAGCATGCCAAAGTGCAAGGTAAGGAGTAGAAGAAATTGCAGTAGCTGTAGCAACAGAAATAGGAGCAACAAGTGGAAGACGAAGGTTGTCCACGGGAAACATACGCCCAACTCTGGGATTGGTCCCAAGCTTCTGTCCCGTCCTACGATCCTGCACAATGCACCTAGAGTAATCAAAGGTAATGCGATAACCCAACTCAGCTAATTGTCCCACAGAAAATAAATTATAAGAAAGGTCAGGAACATTAAAAACTCCAGGAACCAAGAGGTTGGAAGTTGAAACTGAACCTATATTATGATCAGACATTGTGGAACCATTTGCTGTGCGAATATTAAGAGGGTGCGGTGCAGGTTTAAGGTCAGAAAATAAGGACGAGTGAGGTGTCATGTGATTGCAACAAGCAGAATCCATAAGCCAAGAGGTAGGAGACATACCAGATAAAGTTGAGAGAGAAGAGGAATAAGATGCATTACCAACCATACGAATGACATTGGCGATGATATTTATAAGGTCATATCTGGAAATGGAGAAAGTGGATCCCAAAGACTTAGACTGTGTAGAGACAGGAGCCATTGGTTGGACACTCTCAGTGTTAGCAACAGTAGCAGCAGAAATTGAAACAACTGATTTGTTGCGATGATAGTAAGTCTCAATATTGTGGCCAAAACGTTTGCAAAAATTGCAAAAACGTTTGATGGATTGGCAGTGATGATTGTTGCAGTAAGAAGAAGTCCTGCCCTTATTCTTCATTTAGAAGCAAAATATGCAAAAATGGACTGCAAAAATAAAATCTACGCGAAAAACTGGGTAAGGAGGACCTGGACTGCAAAAGTCAACGATCAAAGTCAACTCTGAGCAAGTCAACGGTCAAAGTCAACTCCTGTGATGACGTCAGCAAGATGACGTACACTGATGACGTCATCTAGGGCTTACGTGGATGCTGACGTGGCAATGATGACGTCAGCAGGTGACCCAGCGGCGCGTGGGGCACGTGAGGCGCGTGGTCAGTCTTCGCTAAAGCTTTTGGTGGCGCGTGAGAGCGCGTTCAAAGTCCGATAAGGTCGGTTCTTTTTCGATGATGTAGATCGGAGAAAGACGATACCGATGACGGCGGCAATGAGTTATTCGGAGCAATACGGAGGCGCGTGAGGCGCATGGAAGAAACTTCCGATTTTGTGACCGTCGCGTGGCGGCGCGTGGATGATCAGATGATGATTTTTCCTGCTGATTTGTGTAGAACGGTTGAAAATCTACAGGGTGATATGTCTTATGTCTTAATCAGAGGTCCGATGTGGAAGATCCGACGGAGGCAGTGATCTTGGTGGCGGTGATCGAGCTTCTGACGGTGAAGATTCAACCTTGGGCACCTCTGACGGCGGTGGAGCAGTCAGAAGAGGGCATGGAAAAGGTTTACTGACCGAAGAAGTCGAGGCAGCGGAAAATACCAACAAAAACAAGACTGCAAGACATAAGAAAATTAGAGCAGTGACTCTGATACCATGTTAGAAATACTGAATGTAATAGTATTGTATATCTTGATAAAAGAATATACATGGGTGCCTTTATATAGGAGGCATATGTGTGCTATACAAGTAACCTAACTGGACCTAAAGCCCACAATATATTATACACGTTAACATGCAAAAGCTATGTTTGCTTTGGTATTGTGGAAATCATTGTTTGAACTTTGAAGGTTTTTCTTCCCCCCCCCCCCCCCCCCCCCCCCCCCCCCAAAAAAAATTTTGAACTTTTTTTTTTAGAGGGAAAAAAAATATTAGCTACATTTTTGCTTACAAGGTATACTTTACGTGTTACTATTTATGTAAACCTAAATATATAGGAAAGCTAATGTTATTGTCAAAATTAATATGGCTGCTTTTGATTAAGTTGTTCCTTAAAGGCTTAAACAGTGACTTGCATGATATACCAAAAAGGACCACAAAAATGGCAAAAACTTTCTTCAATCAGCTGTGTCAAAAGGAGAAATACTAAATGTGCTTTATGCCTTTTTCTTTTGTAAGGTCGGTGCGTTTCCTTCACCACACTAGCTAGGTTAATTAAACATGCACGCTCGTTTTATCTTAGGTTCATGGGGATTGCCTTTACGAAAAAAAAATGCATCATGAAATATGACAAAGATTATGTGCTATAGTAGCTCTATTTTAAAAAAGCATATATGCTGCAGGTGCACTGTGCCAATGCAAATTTCCAAATGGTTTTTCATACAAGCTTCACGGTTCTGAAAGTTTTTGAAATAACGTTATTGTGTTTTATATTTGTAAGATATAGGGAAAAAAAATTATATACTACCATATTCTTCTCTGCAATGTAATGTCAAGAATTTGCCAAGTTTTGTAATCTGCTAGGAAACTAGTATTTGTTGCAGTAAAAAGAGGCTATTTTATCAAGATTTTTGTATCTCAACTAATAGTTCTTAATTTTCAAGTGAGATCGATATTTAGAGTTTAAATTATTCTTCTTCCATTGTAACTATTAAATTTATCAAAAAAAGAGAAAAGAAAAAGAAAGCAATTTTCATGGTTTTGTTGGTATAGGTAATGTAGGGACCGGGTTTGAGGGAGTGGACCCAAGCCTAGTTTTCCCCGCAATGAATTTATAGAGAATGGATTCAAAAACTAGGCGTTAGTGAGAAGTGCAACGACCATGCATGGTTGTATGTGGGTTAGATAACCTGAACGTGAATTGGGATGCGTAATAATGCTTTTCGGACGTGTTCTCAAGGGCTTGGAGCTCTTATAATTTCTTTAAAGATTGATTACAAGGTTTTCTCAGAGAATACAGGTTGCTCCCATATTTCTTTCCCCCCCCCCTCCCATTTCAGGAGGGGTTCCTTACATTATATACCCCTCCCCCAATCGATCCTAGTCCTACATTTGTTGAGTAATTAGGCTATTACTTGAGTGTCTGTCCCATCATCCGCCTTCCCACTCCCTTTGTGGGTTGCGGCAACCAAGGTGGCACTGTCGTGGAGTCCTCTTCTCATTAATGCGGCCAGGATGGTAGTTGAGGGCATTTAATGTGGAGGTGACAGTTCGTCCTGAACTTGCTCCTCCACCATGCTTTCATTGCTGGCGCGTGGTACTTGCTCTCTGCTCTTCGAATAGTCAGGAAGACTCCCTTGATGGCGTGTTGCCTGTTTACTTTATGGTGTCGGATGTCCGAGGATAGAGTCGTCCTCGGCGTGGCTTATTGGGCTCCTGAGCTTCTTACTTTCATTCTCGGACCTTAAACGCCTCCTCGGCTCGGGCCTTTCGTCCTGGAACGAAGTGGGCCGGGCTGTCTGACTTGCTGGCCGCTGGCCCCACAAGTAACTAAAAATTTTAATTTATAGGGAGTAAATCAATTAAATCATAAGGATTCTCTCTATTTTAAATAAATCAATTTCATAAGTTTGATTAAATATAATAAATTCAAAAATATGTTAAATAATATAACATCATTTACACAAGTAAATGTATATATATTTTTTTTATGAAATAGACTCCCTCTATTTAAAGTAAGATGTTCTTTAATCCCTAACCACCAAATTGTACTACTACTACTACAAAAAATGCAAAATAAGATGATCTTTAATTCCTAACTACCAATATGATCTTTAAATAATGTTCCATTATTTAAAATTTTAAATAATTTAACATCATTGATCATTTACACAAGTAAGTGTAAAAAAATATAATTTTAATTATGAAATAGACACCCTCTATTTAAAATAAGATGTTCTTTAATCCCAAACCACCAAATTGTACTGCTACTACTAGCAAAAAAAATGTAAAATAAGATGATCTTTAATTCCTAACCACCAAACTGCACTTATATTCGAGTACTACTTTTTTTATAATTAGCTCCTTACTACTATAGGGCATAGGCAGCGGAAAACTTAAGATAGTTAGCAAGTCGTACCTCTCACTCCTTACTTTACTTGTGCCAAAAAATTAAGGCAAGTTGTCACGTCAACAAGCAAGTGGATCTATGAGATGGTCCTACTGACAAAATTGGTGGCCAATTTTAAATTTAGATGTAATCCAATGGATGCTAACAAAAAGACAAATGAAAATAGAGTGACAGTAAATTTATAAAATACCATAAATTTTATAAATTGATGTGTAAATTTAAAAATAAAAAATTTAGAAATTTATTTATTATGTAGTTGATGTGTCACAAATTTTTATTTATTGTTTGTCCACTTAGTTTGTAAGACTTTGTAATAAAAATGACAGTAATTGTAAGGACTAGATTTGGGTCCCTAATCCAAATAATAGATGAACCTAGGTCCAAAAAGCTCAATACAATAAATTTGTAGAGAGTGAGTTGAAAAACTAAGCTCTAATAAGTTAGGCAACAAATATAGAGGATTCAAATGACAAGAAAAGGAAGATAGACTGATTTAATCTAAAGAAAATCGTCATCGGCACTGTCCGAGGAGATCAGTTCTTATATATTTCTCTCAAGTTTGATTACAAATTCAGTTCTTGATTGCTACAGTATTTTTCTCTCAATTTCTCTATCCCTTTCTCTCGGGGTATCTCTTCTATTTTATACTAACTCCCTATTTGATCTCCACATTCCACGTGTAGGTTAGATTGTTGGTGTTGATCATTGTCCCATCAATACCCTCCTGAAATCTTTGGGTAGTAGCTGTAAGGCTGAAAGTTACTGTTCAAGTAGCACTTCTCCATTAATGGCGGTCAGAGAGTTAGCTATAAAGCATTTAATGCGGTGGTAGCAGTTTTTCTTTTAGATATTTCATTGCCTCCCTTTGTCTTGTTCCTTCTTGATACTTATCCTCATCAGTGGAATTGTCCTGAACGTTATTTTTGATGTCATACTGCATCTTCTGACCTTGGCTTTGCCTAGCCAAGGAAGCATTCATCCTCGAATCACTTCCCTAGAATCATAACGCCTAAATCCCTTCCTTTATTTATCAATGCTGACCCTTATCATATGTTTATCCATCCTTGGATTTATGAGGTGTCCTCGGACTGGACCCCTGGCCCAATACATTCTACTGGACCTAATATTCCTACAGTAATTTTAATAATTTCATGAAAAAAATTATATTAGAGATGTCATAATAACACAAATTAAATAGTGATGTGTGTCATCTTGGCTAAGCATGCCAAGTTGATTGTTTTGTAAATTGGATAGAGGAAAAATCCATATATAATTGAGTTAGTGGTGGTTCAAGATGTGTTGAATTTATCTTCTTTTTAATAAATGTTACAATTTTCTCGTAAAAAAAAAATAGTGATGTGTGTCATCTAAAAATTCTCAAAATTAATATCATTTTAGCAAATTAAAAATTATTATATGTCAATTGGATTTGAATACAAGTAATTTTTTTACTCAAATTTAATAATGTTTTTTTAATATTTATCTCTAATAAAATGATTAAAATTAGAAATAATTATCAACAAATTAAAATCCTAGTAGAATTCTTTGACTATTTAGATTTGGTAGATTTAAAAGGATAAACCATAGTAAAAGTGTAAAACCACCCAAGATCACTATAAGATAGAGACATTGTTCTCTCAAGTATTGAATGCCGGTCAAGTTCTAATGTTTTGAAGAACTTTAAAATCTCTCAATATTGAAGTTCTATCATATTCAAGTTGATCCAAATATTTATCCTTTTTAAAATCTTCAAGTTGAATCACTTTTGAAGACAAGAAATAATTTACTGTATTTTTAAAAGAATAATAATCCAAATTTGTTATATATTTATCCGATCTACAACTACAGTTACTAATTATAAGCCATCTGTTAACATCTGGGCTTTCAAGAAAATCTAGCATTTTACTATTGTTTTAATCATACAATGCATGAAAGTAGAGGTGTTCACCAAACCGCAAAAACCACACAAAAATCGCCCGCAAAATGGTATAACCGCACTGCATCGTAAGTAACTAGTACATCGCATCACATCGCATGGTGCAGTGCGGTTTGCGGTTTTATAATATGAAAACCACATAAACCGCACCTCTCTCTCTCTCTCTCTCTCTATATATATATATATATATATATATATCATGAGAATGACACCTTGCTCTATAGGGTTTTCCAACCTAAGTATTTCCCCAATGGAAGTATATTTGATGCTGAGATCTCTCCTCACTGCTCCTTTGCCTGGAAAAGCATTTTGCAGGCTAGAGCAGTGATTTGCAAAGGGGCTAGGTGGCGGATAGGTAATGGCACTACAATTGACATTTGGGGTCACAGGTGGATTGATGATATGGGTGGTGGACTTATAGTTTCGCTACAGAGAGATCTCTCCTTGAAGTTTGACCATGATCTGTTTATCCTTGGTACACGACATTGGAATGAAGAACTAATAGATAGAAACTTTATTCCCTTGGAGGCAAATTGCATCAAGAGCATCTCGGTGAGCTTTCGTGCTTCAGAAGATCTGCTGATATGGCCTTTAACTCCAAATGGCTCCTATATGGTAAGGAGTGCTTATAGGATGCTAGCCATGGCCTCTCACGATGCATTGCCTGGTACTTCCAATTTGGACGTTTCAAAGCAGTTATGGAGTGGTATTTGGAAGTTGCAGGTGCCAAATAAGGTTAGGCACTTCATGTGGCGGGCTTCAGGTGAGTCTCTACCGACCCGGTCTAACCTTAAGTATAGGCATATGCTTGTAGATGGTACTTGTAATCTGTATGAGGACCACCTTGAGGATGCCATGCATTGTTTATGGATGTGTGACCACATCAAATGCATATGGCTCTCTGACCCCACCTTTAATTTCCCCAGAGATAGACGCTTCAATAGATTCTGTGATCTGGTCTCTTTTGTGTTGTTAGAGGCGACATCGAGTACGACTGCCTTATTTTCCATGGTTGCGTGGTGCATATGGGTCAAACATAACAAGCTTAGAGAGGGTCAGCAGGTTTGGGATGTTGATGACACTATTCAGAGGGCTCGGGGCCTGCTGCAGGAATTCTGAGACGTCAACTTTCAACAGCACCGGTCTGTTACCACACGGGCAACAACGAAGTGGCAGCCACCTCCTCCGACCCTGTACAAAATCAACTTCGACGGTGCGATGTTCGCCAGCTTGGGTTGGGTAGGCCTAGGTGTTGCTATCAGGGACTCCGACGGAAAAATACTTGCTGCCCTCAGTTAGAAAATCCACCTTCCAAGGTCAGTGGACATGGTAGAAGCCTTGGCTGCAAGACGTGCTCTCACTTTTTCTCAAGAGATCAGTATTTTTCGAGCTAAAGTGGAAGGGGACTCCTTAAAAGTTGTCTCGACAATTAATAATTCTAAGCTGAATAGGTCCTAGTTAGGTCATATTATCCTAGATATACAAAGTGCTAGTCAATGTATGCATTTTTGTCATTTTATTCATGTTCGTAGGGGGGGGCAACAGATTAGCCCATGCCCTAGCTAAGAGAGCAGTTTTAGCTGCGGATACCGATGTGTGGTTAGAAGAGCTACCACCTAATTTGGATGATGTATTCTAGACAAATTTTCCTTAATAATATTGACTTACTTGTTTCTCAAAAATATATATATAAAGTATCAAATACATTATACATTAATAATTTAATACCCTAATAGTAGCTCCCTAGCTATATCTCATTGTATTAGTTTCTCAAAAAATAAAATAAAAAATAAAAATCTTATTACTCTCTTAACCCTAAAACCCTAGTTGCCACACTTCCACTCAAGTTGTCACTAGACTACTCACTGTCATTGCACCAATTCAATCTACTATTGTGGTATTTATCTCTCTTATGTGTTCAATTCAAGTTTCTCTTTGTTAGAGTTAATCTATTGGCCTATTGCACTATTTACTAAGGACAAAGCAGCTTGTACATGACAAAATTGTTAATTATATTATTATTTTATGGATTGTTGCCGTTGGTATATTGGCACTTGGAAGTGATGGGTCAGTAGATATGTTAGATATTTAAGTTTAATTTTTGTGGGTGATATATATTGAATTTTTATATAGCAAGTGTATTATGGGCTTCAAACTGTATTTTATACACCGCACCGCATATGTGACCACAAAAATGAGGTGTAGTGCGATTATGGTTTTGGCTAAATTATACACTGCACATGTGACTGCAAAAATGAGGTACAATGCAGTTATAATTTTGGCTAAACTGCACCACAAAGTGTGGTGCTAAAAATGGCCCAAAATCGTACTGCATCGCAAACACCCCTACATGAAAGAATATAAGGTTAATTGCACACTTTCTTGGGGAAAAAAAAACTATTGAGTCCATCTTTTTTTTTTTTTTTTTTGGGAGAGAGTTTCAACTTATGGCATCCGCTTCTGATGATAGCTCTTTATTACCAAACCAAGACACCAATTATTTTTTAGTGTAGGTGGGAATTGAACCCAAATCTTTTATTCAACTAGTAGAGACTTTATCAGTTGAGCTAACTGAAAGCTACTTGAGGTTGAGGGATTATTAAATCCATCTTAATTCCCTAATGTCCCCTCCCCTGAATTTTGATTTGCAATATGCAAATACTCACATATTGTTAGCAACTTCTCTCGAATTCAAAATTTTTAACGTTAAATTCATTTTCCTCAATTTTCGGACCAAAGAACATTAGCATACCACCAACATTTAGGTGAGATGCAATCCTTGTAATGTGGTCCAATTGGGCCAATGATAAAATGCAAGTCATTAAAAAGAACATCTCAACTCTAAGTCAGCAAGCTGATGTGACAGACAAATCCCATGTCTTCTAAAACTCAAACACTCCTAAATTTTTTTTATTTTTTCTTTTGTCAACAAACGCCCCAAACATCCATGGCCGAAACCACTATAAACCAGAACCTCACCGTATCATTGAAAATAAATAAGTTTATGCCTAAAGTGACTACTAGAGAGAGGATTTTGAAGAAGGAAAAAAAAAAGAGTTAGTGGGCTGTGTGAACAATATTAAAGGAAGAACAAAAGTTTTGGGGATAATGGTAGCTGAAGGCCTAAAACTCTCTCTATGATTGATTTGATATGGAGGCATAAGGTGAATATTTATAGGCTCAAACTAGAAGGGGTTTTGGGAGGGGTTCTAAAGCTCCCTAGATGATTCTGCTACCCATCTTCAAGATTGAATTATTTTGGGACGCATTTATGGAAAATTGGGGTTTCTAGATTAAGCATCTTGAGCGGGCTTTGAAACCTTGCTTGGGTGCTTGCACACCCACATGCATATACATGCTACGTTGAAAGCATTGTTTCCCTAACTTCAAACAAGCATTTACATCTTGTTTTAAATCCAAATTGGGTTAAATTTGTGTCCATTTTGAAACCCTAGATGTCAATTTTTCAATGAAACAAGTCTCACTCAAAAATTTGTTTTGATTCAAGAGACAATGACAAAAGATTTAGAAAATGTCATTTTTTGAATATCAATTTTGAAGCATTTTTGAGCACTTCTAAGTTGTAATTACTTCCAAACTATAGAAAATACCTTAATTACCATTGGTTGACATTTTTAAATCTTCTCACTAGAGATGGAGATTTAAGATTATCAACAAATACAAAGTGGGGTGTCTACATAATTCATGATAATAAGGATTGGAAGACACTAAACGAGCAATTTGTCGAGGAATGAGAAGATATTGTGTATTTTAGTTTCACCAAACCTTGGATTGATGAACTTGACATCTACAGCTCTCTCTCTCTCTCTCTCTCTGCGCAAGCTATATTTGCTTTGGTATTGTGGAAATCATTGTTTGAACTTTGAAGCTTTTTCTTCACACCCCCCCCCCCCCCCCCCCAAAAATTGAACTTAAAATTACTAATTGGTTGTTTTAGTTAAAAAAAATATTGGACATTTGGGAACATAATGCTAAGTTCGAGTATTTTAGAACTTTCATATATATATATATATATATATATGACTATTTTTTTTTTTAACTTAGCAACAATTTATGGTTTTTAGTTAAAACTTAAAAGAATGACTTTTATTGATTTGTAGATGATGGGAAAATCAACTTCAACATTTGACTTTTTCATAAGAGAATTTTAAATAATTCAAAGACAAGGCTGGTGATGTAGCATACCTCCGTTACTAATATCTTAGTTTTTGAAAATCTGTATGCAAAATCACGTAAAATTAATATTAGTTCTTTCAAGCTTGATCTTAAATTTCATTCACAAATTATATAGGAGTATTATGTTGATCAGTGTGATGAAACCTATTAATCAATAAGTATTTTATGACTTTTATTTTGTTTATATTTTGTTAATATTGAATAGATTCAAGTTTTATTTTCATATATTAATTAATTTAAATATTAGTATATTCATCATTTTGATTAAAACAAATTGGGTTTATCCTTTGACCCCAAAGATAAAATACTGGTTTGTTCATGTCTTTGAACCAAGAAAGGCAGTTGAAAACTTGAAATAGCCCATGATGATTTCTCAAAGATAACAATGCTAACATTGCACACATGAAAAAGGGCAAAACTTCTATCCAATGCTCCAATATATTAAACGGGACACAATGATGAAACATAGTCAATTTTAAACACGTATTGTGGCCAATACATTGGAACATTGATTCAAGCCAAACCCATGGAAAATGGTTTGATTTAGGGGATCCATATTCCATTAATAAGAAGTTCATAAGGACATGTCCCTCGGAAATAGGAAGATCTAAACTTAATGGAGCAGCCACCAAGATAATTCTTTCTGCCTTGCTCTAATGATTCTAGCAATTGGAAAGAAACTTGCCAGCCTTCTCCTGGGGCTAGGACTAATAATGTCAGCATATAGATAAAAGATTATACTATCTTGTTTCGAGTAATATTTGTCATGTTAATAATATGACATAAATTTTAACAAAAACAACTTTATATTACAATCATTAGAAGTTGTAACTTGTAAGTACAAAAGACTATGTAATAGTAAGGACAAAAGAAGCATTTAACAAGAGAATGAACTATGCATAGGGGATATGCTTTTCTAATCTTTAAGGGGTGAGAAAATATACTAGCACCCATGGTAAATACAGAGTTCCATCGCTGAATATGTTTACATATTGGCAACAAAAGTGGATGCAGGCCGAACCTCTATGAATTATCTTTCACTACTTAGGTTGCTTTGAAGCGTTTTGGCTAATTAGAAAGAAATGAGAAAGTGATATATGTGTGTGTTACTATTTATGTACGTATGGAAAACATATTAAGATAACACTACTAGGAAGCATACTTGACTATAGGAGGAGCGATATTGATGAGAAAGCTGCAGTGTTCGAATCATTTCGATTCCTTTCATGTATCCTCTTAATATATTCTGCAGCTTTCTCATCAATATCTCTCTCACAAATCACAAACGAGATATTATCCTTTTCTAGTTCAATTAAGTAGGAATATTGCTTTGGATCGCTCTCTGGCTCCTGGGACCTCTGGCTTCTGGGAAATTCAGGCACCATTGAAGCATTCACAGAAGGAACTTTAGCTGTTGCAGGCACACAATCAATGGGTGGCTGTTTGAAAGTTGTTCCAACACTCATACTTGCAAGAGAAAGAGTCGACAATTTCATGATGTCTGCCACCAACATCATGGATTTCTTACAAAGAGATTTTTTCTTATGACTAGTCTCGTTAGTCATGGCGCGCAGATAATGATGAACTTTTAAACTATTTTCAAGAACACAGATGAACTTATAGCAGAAAATAACAACGAAGTGGGATTTTAAATTAGTAATGGTCATTGTGCCTTCCAATTTCAAAAAGAAAGTTTTTAACCAATTAAAGTCATATTGTTCTGTGGGGTTCCATGAAATTGGTGGAAAGGCATGATTGAGCCAAAGAATGTACAGGCTGATAGGCATAGCTAATGGGCGCGCGGGTCCCTAACCATTCCATAAATTGAAGCCTGTTGTCATGGAAAAGGACGAGCATTTCTCGTTCCCAAATTAACCAAGTAAATATCTATGGCTTATTTGCATCAAAAAGTATCTATGACTTCTACTCCACACAATTAGATTCTTTTTCCGTCTTCTATTATTGACTATGCAAGAAGAATTTGATGCATAAACGGATAAGCCTGTCCCCCCCTTGACAATGCTTCCATATCTTGTAGTAATGACTTTGTGACATTGTGGAATTAGCTAGATCTTTGCATACGTTAAGAATTAGGATATGAAAATTACCGATTATTGCAAAAGCTTAAGCTGTTAGGAAATTTTAAATCTAATCAGCTAAAAATTATTCTGAAAGTAATTCATAACCCAAACAGCAGACTTGGCAGTACCTACGTTGCACTCACTGTTAACCATGTCTCTTAAAAGCTTGCTATTTCAATAGGGGCCTTTTCAAATTCAATACATTCTATTTTATATGATGCCAGTTGTAAATTTCTTTTGCTAAACTTGAATGGTCCTCGTGAGGATTTCTAGAAGTTTGATGTATACTGTTGAGCAAGATGGTCAAATTCTAGGAGAACACACACTTATAGAAGAATGATAAGTAGATGTGGCATTCAGTTTCAACTGTCATCTTTGAATATCCTGCAATAATTAAAGGAACAGTACTGATTCTTACTATGCAATGAGCTTCCTATTCTGTCTCTGTTGCCTAATCTACATGCAATGTTCAAACTCCAATTTGCTTTTCACAGATATGCCAAATTAGAAAAGTAGAAAAACTTTGGACAAGATTCTTCACTGAAGTGATTCTCTTGGTTTTGCTTTCTCTCATCACATCATCTAGTCCATTGTAAAAGGTGGCCTTTCTGAGCTTGATCTAATTAGAATCTGCGAGTGCATGCGTACATGACTGCAGGTAGCATTGCTTCTTTCCATTTGATGGTCATGGTCCCAAATACTCCATCTTCATCATCTTTGTTCATCCAAGCAGTACTGTCCAAACTCTAGATACCAGCTTTTCAATGCAGATACTAATTCTTTGATCTTCTGCTCTTTTTTCTTTGGGAAGATTCTGATACAATACATTTGAATAAGAAAACATATTTGTTAAGCAACTCAGCCAAGCCTAAGGGCCTGTGTATTGTTTGTAGCTTAAATTGGTTAATTAATTGCAAATTAGAGTATAAGAGCGTGGATAACTCACAGGTATGCCTGCATGAGCTAAAGTAGCTCACCACCACAGATAGCATACAGCATGACGATTTTATTATGAAGTATAACCCCCAAGCTGAGCCTTATAAGCCCTTGAAGGTATGAAGCCCACTTCTAACGAAAGGAAAATCTATTCAATTAAAAAAATATTATGGAAGTAATACCATATAAACAACAATTTCACAACATTTTTCACAATAACTGAACTGGCAAACTTTTATTAGTTCTTATATAAATTTATTATTGATGAATGCAAATCCACCATCCCACTTTTTGTATTCCATTTTATATGGTGTAGTGGGCCTTTTTGTTATATTGGGCTGGGCTGCTTCCTGCGGTACTAGGCCCAAATATTCTGAGTAAGGGAGTTGAGACTGGTCAAACTGCAACTCAATTTGGTTTGGCTTGTGTGCAAACGTTGAGTCAAAGTCCAAGGGAAGACACTGTAAAGTGGGCTTATCCTCTGTTTCTGCCGCTGCCAGTTTCTGTCGCAGGATTGACGTTTCTGCCGCAGAAGGAACTTTTTTCCGGTTTCTGCCACAGGTCTGACTTTTCTGCTGTGCAGCAAAACTTTCTGCCGTGTAGTAAAATCGTCTGCCGTGCAGTAAAACTTTCTGCTATGCAGTGAAGCTGTCTGCCGTGCAATAAAGCTTTCTGCTGTACAGTAAAGTTTCCTGTCGTAAAGCCTTCTGCTATGCAATAGAGTTGTCTGTTGTGCATTAAAGCTTTCTGCTGTGCTTTAAAGCTGTCTACTGTGCTTTAAAACCTTCTGCCGTGTGAATGACTACTCTTCATTTTTACTGTAGAAATACTTTTCTACTTTCTGCACATAAACAAATCTAAAACCCAAAGAAAATGCCCATCAAACAAATGTTAGTTTAAATGGGTTAGTATATTCTCAAATATGTACACATATTCATAAATAAAGATATATGTATATATATATACTTATGGCAGGATAACGATTAGTTTGTGTCAAAAGTAAAACACGTAATAACAAATAAAGAAGAAAACTTCAACATGAAATGTTTAGCTTGTATAATAGCTAATACGGTAAATATAATAAAAAAGGTGCTTCAGCAAAATAACTAGTACAGCAAGTAAAGACACCACAACAGGACAACTGATGTGGCAGACCTGATAAAAATGTGTTACAGCAGGATGACTAAATACAACAGATATAAGTTATAATGAGAGAAATCAAATATATTTGCAATTGAAATCAAGTATTGAATCCTCCTATAGGATAAGTAAACCAAGAAAGAACCCAAACTCCAACTTGAACAATCTTGTCATAGGCTCTTGCCATAAAAGTTGTGCATTTTGGAGAATAGGCCTAAATGGCTACTAGTTATTACTTTTGGGGATTTCAAAGAGTGGGTTTGCTAAGAGGGAGGGAAAAGATGGTCTATTGATGCATGCCTCTATTCCTGCCGTGTTTTCTCTCTTCTTTTTACCCCTTTCTTTCTTTCTTTCTCTCCGTTCTTTTTACTCTTAGTTTCTTACTACTCTCCTGCCGTGAGTTGTTCTTCTCACTTGGGTCTTTTCCCTTTTCTTGGGTTCTTCCCTCTGGGTATTTACTACTCTCTTACCATGGGTTTCCTTCCTTAGGTGCTTTTCCCATCCTGTCTCCCCTTTCATCTATGGCTAGCTCCTCCTTTTATAGTGAATTGATTCAATGAGATTTCTCCCTTTTACCCCTAGGGCTTTACCAACTGTTTTTGGTTTATTGTGGGCATCCTTCCAAGATTACCCACCAACCCATTGGTTGCCTCGACCACTGCCATTGCTCCAATACGTGTTTGCTGCAGGACAAAATTCCTTTTTGTTTGTTCTTACTGTATACCTCCTAGGCTACCTCACTACCTAGCTCTATGGCATGCATCAGATGGTCCCAACCATCTATTACTTCTTTTGGGTAAGATACCATCACAGCAGGATATATTCCCAAAAGAAGTTATGGCAAGAAACTAAATATAGACCCCATTTTTCCCCCCACCACCAAACCACGTCCTCTGAATCCCTTTGACCGTGGGCCCACCTCCCTTGTATTGGCTGGGTACAGGTTTGTGGTGCTCTGGCCCTTCTGTTTTTTGTCTTCTTTCATTCCCACACCGTGTTTGCCGTAGCAGATTAGTTCTGTTTTGTTCTGCTACGTGTCTTTGTCTTATTTCTTCACGTGTTTCCTACTGTGTTTGTCATTTTCTTTAATTTTGCTTTTCTTTCCTTCACGCGTTTCCTACTGCTGACACTTCCTGCCGTTCCTTGTTTCTTTTTATCGTGCTTCTTCATATTAGTTTTCATGCCTATCTTTTTTATACAAAAGGATTTGGACCTTTGTGGGCCAAATAATGTTGACTGAATCAAAAGGGTCTTAAACCCAATTTATCTTCATCTGCCGAAACCATTCTACCAGAGAACTGTATTCTGCGGTAAAACTGTATTCTGCGGTAGATTTGTATTCTGCAGCAAATTTATGGGCCAAATAATGTTGACTGGATTAAAAGGGTCTTGGGCCCAATTTATCTTCATCTGCCGAAGCCATTCTGCCAGAGAACTGCATTCTACGGTAAAGCTGTATTCTGCGGTATATTTGTATTTTGCTGCAGATTTACGTTTTGCTGTAGATGGCTTGCACTTGCACTTCTTTCTTTGGGCCTTTCTTACTCTTCGGTTTTTTTGGTGGGTCTTTGGGCCTTGATTTTCATTGGGTTTTCTTCCTCATGGGTCTTTGGGTACAGATTTGCAAAAATGAGCATCAATATTCAGCCCCCTGAGCATATGGATTGCTCCTGCAATTCTTATGCAAAAACTCATGCAGTTTTCTTTTGCAGGTTGTTTCACAACTCACGTGCGAATGCCTCTCTTCTTTTCTTTGCGGGCTTGTTGTTTCAATCTTTACTCTCCTTGGGCAAATTGTTCTCTTTCTTTCTACAAATTCATGACCCTCCAAGGGTAGCTAAAAAGTTGCTCTTCATGAGGGTGGTGCTGGGTCTGCTAGGCCTCTTTGGGCCTGCTGTATGCTTTCCTTTTGCTAAATTCCATTAGCCCAGTACTATCATTGGGCTTGTACTATGTTGTTTCGGGCTTCCTTGGCTCATTTCATTGCTTTCGGACTCCTTTGTCCCATTTTATTCTTTTGGGCATCCTCGGCCCGTTTCATCACTTTCGAGCTCCTTTGTCCCATTTTATTCTTTTGGGCATTCTCGGCCAGTTTCATTGCTTTCGGGCTCCTTTGTCCCATTCGGGCTCTTTTGTCCCATTTAATTCTTTTGGGCATCCTCGGTCCATTTCAATTCTTTACTCCCATGGACTTTTACTAACTTCATAGGGCTTCCCCGGCCCAATTACTTTATTCTCATCCTTAAGGCTCATGGGCTTGCCATCAACCCCTTACTTTCTTTGCTTGCATTACTTCGGGTCTGTTGTGGCCCATTCTCACTTTTCTACATCATATACTGCCCATAGGATTGCTACTTCTCTCTTTCTGGGCTCCTTTAAGCCCGTTTGCTTCCTCAAGGCCCATTTGTTTATTTCATGGACCTGTGATCCATTATTCCTGCCACTTGGGCTTAATGGTTTTTTTCTCACTTTACTAACTCTTTTCTTCTCATATTGTTGGGATTCTTCCTGCTGTTGGGCCTCCTTATCAAAGTGGGCATCAACACTACCCTCATTCAAAGGGATTGTCGATGATGATGATGTGTGCATCCTTCTCTTCTTCATCATTCCTTTGCTTGTTTCTTGGTTTGCTTCTTGGAAATTTCTTATGATCTTGGACTTCTACAATGGTACTCAGTTCTTTATGTCTGCGGCAATTTGTATACTCATTTCTTTACGTTTCTACAGTAGCACATACTCATTTCTTTGCTTTTGTAGGGATAAATACTCATTTTTTTGCTTCCGCAGAATATGTAGACACTTTCTGCTGCGATACATGCACTTATTTCTCTGCGTCAGTACATCTTTTACTCTACTTCTACTAGAGCAGCATCTATACTGTAGGAAGTGAAGGTTGTAGCAGATTCTGCGGCAGAAGAATTAGGCTTGACTGCTTCAGCTAACTTACTTTCCCCACGTATTCCTTAGTATCGTCTCTTCATTCTTCCATAAGTGTAGTTGTTCTCTAAGAATGGTCGGAAGACACAGATGTCGTGGAATCCTTTCTTGTTGGGTTCTTCTTCATTATGATGTTTTACATTTTCTCATCTCTGCAGATTGCTTAAATGGGCTCTTTGGATTCTTTAACTTTTCTTTCTGCCAACTTCGCGAACAACACTTTTGTGGAGCAAGGATCCTTCTTACAATCTTCATTTTTCTTTTCTTTTAGCCACTTGAGATTGCTTCACTTCGGATTTCATTCATTCTCTAAAAATAGAAAAAGTGTTGTCTTCTACTACCTTCGCATCTAAGCCGACGACTAAAAAGAGTTTCATCAAAATAGCTCTACCACTTCACTTTCTTCAAGTAGAGTTCTTTCACAAGAGGAAAGCTTCCTCTAAGTGTGTAGATCAAAGGGTGGCTTCACTCCCTTTTCTTGTGCCTTCTTCTTCTTTGCATCTTCATTTCTTTTGCTCAAAACAAAGCGTAGAGCTAACATTGCAAGCCCTCATCATAGTAGAGTACTCTTTCATTTGCTGATAATACTTTCTGTTGTGTTGAAAAACACATGTATTTTTTGTCAGGATGAAGTTTCTGCGGAGAAGGATGTTGGGCCTTGTAGAAAGGCAAGTTTCTTTTAGTGATGATGTATTTATGGAAGGCCTCTTTATTCGGAGCTGCTACTCACATGGACAAATGTATTGTTGCAATAGTAGAAGACCTTTTAGCCCCCAAGATCATCAATACTCTTGTACCTTTGCTGTTTGCATTGCGGACTGTTTCTGATTTTGCCATAAATTCTGGTTTTGCTGCAAAATTGATCTTTCTGCAGAAGTGACGGAGTCTGCCACTCATTTTAAGGCGCCTACAAGTGGTGCCATTATAGATGTTCTTCATTTAAGGGGTAATGAGGATGCTTCACAAGAAATCTTCACTTTCTTTTCATTCTAAACATTTCCTTTGTCATTCTGCCACAGCAACAATTGATTTGTTTGTGTTTGCTTTTTTTTTTTTTCCTTCTTTAACATATTCTTCTTGTCATTCTGCTATAGGCTTTAGTCATCTTTTTTCTATATCTGCGGTTACGCTCTTAGGCCTCTTCCCTCCTTTCATCAAGCCCCTCTAGGTCTTTGCATCTTTTTGCCGCAAAGACTTCCTTTTCTTTTTCTTTCTACTGCATCTGCATAACTCTCAGGGATGGAGTCATTACTTCTGTCGGGCTCATTACCTCTGTCCCGCAGACCAAGGAAAAAGGTGAAAACCCTGTGGCTGACTTTGGTGAATTTCTATTAGCCCAAAAAGCATCTGGCAGATGCATTGCCCATCCTCTTGTATACTCTTGGCTCATTTTGCTGATGATCTTTATGAGGGTCTTGTTTGTCGCCTCTACTTGCCCATTTGGTGAAGTATTCCGTAGCCACCAAGATCCATATGTATCCACGTGATGGTGGGTTAACTAGTCCCACCAAATTAAGCCCCCAAGTGTGGAAAGGCCATGGGGTGACCATGCTGTGTAAATTCTGTGGATGAGTGTGAATCAAGTTGGCCTATAGTTGGCAGCTGTGGCATTTTTTTACAAGTTCTGCTATGTCTTTTTTCATGGTAGGCCAGTAATAACCCATTTGCAGCAGGCATCTGTACATCTTTTTCTTTCCCTGGTGTTCCCCACACTCTCCTGAGTGCACTTCTTTCATTATCTCTTTTGCTTCCTCAGGGCCCAAACATCTTAAGGGGTCCCCAGGATTTCGGCAACACAACTTCCTATACCCACTTATCTCTCAGGAATATAGTTATGCACTTGCTCATGGTCATGGTTTAAATAGATACACGGTGTTGGAAAATATAGGTTATGATAATAAATCTAGTTTACTGACTGTAAAACGCTTAATTACTACAATGTATCAACAAAATTATTTGATAATTTCTGCTAATGATTCTAAACAAAACCCATTTTTTGGGTACAACAAGAATTTGCATTCTAAAATTCTATCAGAAGGATTTGCAATCATTGTGGAAATTCCATTTTATCTACGATTAATATCTTCTTTAGAAGGGGCAGAAATCATAAGATTTTACAATTTACGATCCATTCATTCAATATCTCCCTTATTAGAGGGAAAGTTCTCACATTTAAATTATTCAGCGGATATACTAATACCCTACCCTGCCCATTTGGAAATATTGGTTCAAACCCTTCGTTACCAGGTGAAAGATGCTTCTTATTTGCATTTATTGCGGTTCTTTCTTCATGAGTATTCTAATTGTAACAGTATTATTATCACAAATAAATCTATTTCCATTTTTTCATAAAGTAATCCGAGATTCTTTTTATTCCTATATAATTCTTATATATGTGAATACGAATCCATCTTCCTTTTTCTCCGTAACCAATCTTCTCATTTACGATTAACATCTTTTGGAGTCCTTTTTGAACGATTCTGTTTCTATAGAAAAATAGAATATTTTGCCGAAATCTTTGCTAATGATTTTCCGGTCATCCCATGCTTTCTCAAGGATCCTTTCATGCATTATGTTAGATATCAAGGAAAATCAATTCTGGCTTCCAAAGGCACACCTCTTCTAATGAATAAATGGAAATCTTACCTTGTCAATTTATGGCAATGTCATTTTGATGTATGGTCTCACGCGGCAAGTATCCGTATAAACCAATTATCCAAGCATTCCTTCGATTTTTTGAGTTACTTTTCAAGTGTTCGACGAAATCCTGCAGTCGTGCGGAATCAAATGCTAGAAAATTCATTTCTACTAAATAATGCTCCCAATAAACTCGATACAATAGTTCCAATTATTCCTCTGATTGGATCATTGGCTAAAGCGAAATTTTGTAACGCAGTAGGGAATCCAATTAGTAAGCTGACTCGGGCCGATTTATCGAATTTTGAGATTATCAATCGATTTTTGCATATATGCAGAAATCTTTCTCATTATTACAGCGGATCCTAAAAAAAAAAAAAGAATATGTATCGAATAAAATATATACTTTGGCTTTCTTGTGTTAAAACTTTGGCCTGTAAACACAAAAGTACTGCACGCGCTTTTTTAAAAAGAGTGGATTCGGAATTCTTCCAAGATTTCTTTACCGAGGAAGGGGGGTTTATTTCTTTGATCTTCCCAAGAGCTTCCTTTGCTTTGCGGAGGTTATATAGCGGGTGAGTTTGGTATTTGGATATTATTTTCATCAATGGTCTGTCCAATCACGAATGATTGGTTATGAGACCTTGGAAATGGTACTTATTCTTAAATGAATGAAGAGATAACAAAAAAATTCATTCATTTCTATTATGAAATGTTTATGCAGTAAGAGTAGAGGTTGATCGACTAAGTATTCAACTTTCTTATTAGAGTCCCCTCTAGGAAATGCACTGAGTGTTCAATGTATACATAGGGAAAGCCATGTGCGATGAAAGATGCAAGCATGGCTTGGGGAGGAAAAAATCGTCGCATCTTCCTCCAATTCTTTATGAAAGACGTCCAGTCCATCAGAATAGAAGTGAAAGAGGGTATTTATGCTCATACTGATGAGAATTTGACTCCATGAGAACTTGAGCAAAAAGCTGCTAAATTGGCTTCTTTCTTGCGTGTACCAATTGAAGTATTTTAAAAAATGAATTGAAACTGAAATGAAAAGAATGAATGCTTTTTTTTTTCAATAGAGAGATTATATCTTGTAGATTCTCCTTTTTTTTTTTTTTTTTTCAATCAATTTTTCTTTTTATCCCTTTTTGTACTTCTTAATTACCAAACGATTGGGATGCTTATAACGATAGCTTTTTTGTCTTGTTTTGGTAGTCATTTTTTTTATCAGAATCACAATATTCTTCAGAAAATTCTCTCAATTATTCCCGGACTATGCGTCGTTTTTTTTTTTTTTTCAAAAAATTGGATATTTTGATAGAAAGAGAGTTCTTTCATTTCAAAATTTGAATAATATTTGTTACTTGAAGGGGCGCTCTCATGCATTTCTTTATTGAAAGGGGTCACTCTCTTCGAATTTTAGCAAGTGATAGATTTGGAAACAATCTCTTTATTCGAAGTGGATTCTTCTTTATTCCATTTTTGTATTATTTATAAATTCAAGTACTAACCACTAAATCATACACAAAAAAAGCGAGGAATAGATTCGTGGACTCGATAACTTGTAATAGAACTGATCCCTGATAGGAATATTAGTTAGTATCGTATAGCGTCAACGAATGGGGTGAGTTCATTAAAAATTCAAATATGAAAAAATGGCAAAAAAGAAAGCATTCATTCCCCTTCTATATCTTGAATCTATAGTATTTTTGCCCTGGTGAGAAACATCTTAAGGCGTGAGAAACATCTTTTGCTTTCTCAGGATGACTAAATACAGCATATATAAGTTATAATGAGAGAAATCAAATATATTTTTTGCAATTGAAATCAAGTATTGAATCCTCCCTTAGGATACGTAAACCAAGAAAGAACCCAAACTCCAACTTGAACAACCTTGTCATAGGCTCCTGCCATAAAAGTTGTGCATTTTGGAGAATAGGCCTAAATGGCTACTAGCTATTACTTTTGGAGATTTCAAAGAGTGGGTTTACTAAGAGGGAGGGAAAAGATGGTCTATTGATACATGCCCCTATTCCTGCCTTGTTTTCTTTCTTCTTTTTACCCCTTTCTTTCTTTCTTTCTCTTCGTTCTTTTTACTCTTAGTTTCTTACTACTCTCCTGCGTGGGTTGTTCTTCTCACTTAGGTCTTTTCCCTTTTCCTAGGTTCCTCCTTGTTGGTATTTACCACTCTCTTACCATGAGTTTCCTTCCTTAGGTGCTTTTCTCATCATGTCTCCCCTTTCATCCATGGCTAGCTCCTCCTTTTATAGTGAATTGATTCAATGGGATTTCTCCATTTTACCCCTAGGGCTTCACCAACTGTTTTTGGTTTGTTGTGGGCATCCTTTCAAGATTACCCACCAATCCATTGGTTGCCTCGACCACTGCCATTGCTCCAGTACATGTTTGCTGCAGTACAAAATTCCTTTTTGTTTGTTCTTGCTGTATACCTCTACCTCTGGGCTACCTCACTACCTAGTTTGATGGTATGCATTAGACGGTCCCAACCATCTATTACTTCTTTTGGGTAAGATACTATCCCAGCAGGATATATTCCCAAAAGAAGTTATGGCAGGAAACCAAATATAGACCCCTTTTTCCCTCTACCACCAAACCACGCCCTCTGAATCCCTTTGATCGTGGGCCCACCTCCCTTGTATTGGCTAGGTATAGGTTAGTGGTGCTCCGGGCCTTCTGTTCTTTGTCTTGTTTCATTCCCACGCCGTGTCTACCGTAGCGAATTAGTTCTGTTTTGTTCTACTGTGTGTTTTTGTCTTATTTCTTCACGCGTTTCCTGTTGTGTTTGTCATTTCCTTTAATTTTGCTTTTCTTTTCTTCACGCGTTTCCTGCTGCTGCCACTTCCTATCGTTCCTTGTTTCTTTTTATCGTGCTTCTTCATATCAGTTTTCATGCTTATCTTTTTTATACAAAATGATTTGGGCCTTTGTGGGCCAAATAATGTTAACTGGATCAAAAGGGTCTTGGGCCCAATTTATCTTCATCTGCCGAAGCCATTCTGCCAGAGAACTGCATTCTACGGTAAAGCTGTATTCTGCGGCAGATTTGTATTCTGCTGCAGATTTGCGTTTTGCTGTAGATGGCTTGCACTTGCACTTCTTTCTTTGGACCTTTCTTACTCTTCGGTCTTCTTGGTGGGTCTTTGGGCATTGCTTCTCATTGGGCTTTCTTCCTCATGGGCCTTTAGGTACAGATTTGCAAAAATGGGCATCAAAATATGGTACACACACAATTTATAAAAGATAAATCATTTGGTCATGAAATAGTATAACAAATTATCAATTTATATTGATTTGTATATATGTGACTTCCTCTGTATGACTATTTACAATGAAAGGATATAATGAACTTCTCTAATTCGATCTCCAAGAAGCTTTACGTAGTGGTGGAGCCACATTGAGACTAAAGAGGGCCTTGGCCCCCCAAAATCTTTGGAAAAAAAAAGGAAATATATACATTTTTGGAATTATCCTAATTAATTTGAAATTTTTTTAAAGAACCCTTATCATTTTTATTTTTGAAATTATCCTAATTAATTTGAAATTTTTTAAAGAACCCTTATCATTTTGGCCCCCCATACCTGATAATATTCATATATAAATTTAAGAAAGTCTAAAAATAAATATAACTTTCATTTAAATAGAATACAATCCAATTAGTGATAAATATATATGTCAAAAAAATTACAATAATTAGACATTTAGCATCTTTAAAATGAACACATAAGTATTTTAACAATTACCTCAACAAATAAAAGGGGAAATTTTTTAGTTTTCACCCCATTGCCTCAACACATTGCTTAACTTGCACCAGTAGTAGAAAATTGGAAGGTCAGAAGCTTTGTTGATTCGCTGCACCACCAAGTCCCCCACACGATCGCAGAACATTTTGATCAGTACTCATACAGGTGACTCTCTTTGTCTCCGTTTGCCTTTCTTCTTCTTCTTTCTTTCTAGTTCTTCTCTCTTTTAGGCTACACTACTGCACTTCCGTGATTTACAATGTAAAAACTAACAAAGCTTCCATGTGAATGTGTGAATAATAATGGCAGACTAGACTAGACAAGACAAACAAAGTTCCTCAAGCTTCCATGTAGGCCCCTGTGTGGCTGTGCCTTGACCCACTCTGTTACCCACTTTCCCAATTACCAGGTAATGCACTTTTCTTTTCATTTGTTTTCTTTTAATTTTCCTAATAATATATTTTTTGTTATTAAAATAATCAATATATATATATTATGGCATTATAAATGTACTTGATTAAAATATACTACTATAGTACTATATAACATTTAATTTATTGATAAAATAATATAACATATTAACATGTATTTAGTTGTTTTTTATTAGATTTTTTTTTTATGGGTTGAAATTTGAATGATTGTTTGTCTTTTATTTAGCAATCTTTAAATTATTAGTATTTTTTTAGTATATTTTTTTTTAATCTCAGCCATTTTATTTAATGGGTGATAATTTATTTTGATAAACTTAGGTTCATAGATAAGTTTAGGACTATTGACACATTCTTGAAATGTATATTGATTATTAAATTGTAGTATACATTACTATTCTAGATTTCATACACCCAAAAAAAAAATATATATATATATATATATATATAGAGTTGTCTAATTTTATGTATGCCCCCCTCAAGATAAATTTTTGGTTCTGCCACTGGTTTTACGATCCAAAGGGGATATGAAGCTTGATCTTGAATCGTGCCTTGATGTCTCCAGGTTGGATGTGTGATTGGATGTATTTGATTTAAAATCAAGGGTTGTTGGCTTGATCTCGAACTAAATTGAAAAAAAAATCCCTACTTTGATTTGAAGAAGTAGAAATGAGCCTTAATTTTGAGGGAGCAAATGTGTTCTTTTGGACTTAGAGATGACTCTCTATTTTGGCAAAGTGTCAGTAGGTTTTTCTTTTTGAGTTTCTGTCTTCTTTTTCTCATATGAGAAGCTTTTATTTATTTATAAGTAACTTAATAGCATTTGATTTGGAATTTTCTCTTAGCATATAGCAAGAGTTAATTATGAAATATGAATTTTAAATTCAAATTTGATTTTGAATTTAATTTGGTCTTCTATTTAATAAGAACTTTTGACGTTGTCACATGACTTTCTTAATTTAATGTTGCCAAGTGGCTTATACACGTGTCATTTCTATGTGAGTGGTGGTAATTTAAAGACTTGACATGGACCACCGCGCACCTTTGGTGCGGTGGTCACTCCACAAGTATAAATACTTGTGGGGAGTAGGGAGTAAGGGTCGGGGTTCAAGTCTCCAGCAGAGAGCTTCACTCACATATACACTTAGATTAGGATAGAGTAGAAATTCTATCTTGTATAAAAAAAAAGAAAAGAAAAAAAAAGACTTGACATGTGACTTACAAATTACAACTTTATACTCTAAAAATTACAACTTATATATATATATATATATATATATATATATAGACACACACTCACGTGCCCCTGTCCACACAAATCCTTACTTAGGGCACGTTGAAAGTACCTCTAAATTAAGACAATTAACTAATACAAATAAAACTATTTCATTACATATTTAAATAATAAGATTTTTTTTGCTAACTAGTAAAATGCACGAGGAGAAGAGGTTTGACAAAATTCACTTACGCTTTTCTATAAAAATATTGACAAAACATATTTATATATACTACATTTTTAATTAATATATGAAATTCAAATTAGAGAATTTGTACAAAAGAATTCACTCAATTTAGTTAGAATTTGTTTAGTACTATTTGTAACTCTTAAACACTAATTAAAAAATAGGAGTATGGTTGCCTTTGGCATTGGCTGAAAAATATAGATTTTTTTACTATTTAACTTTTTTTTGCTACTATTCAGCTTATTTTTGCTACTATTTATGAGTCTCATTGCATTTTTTGTACTATTCATGAGTCCCACTATACTATTTCAGTTAGCTTTTAATTTTATCTACCGTACTTTCAGCAAAAAAAATTTAGTTTTAACTAAATAAATTGTATTCTAACGGACACATATATTGATATGAAATGATGTTAACTTTTAAAAGTTAATATGATAATATTAGAACAAGTCATCTGCTAGGAACCTATATTTCCATTGTGGTGTAATTGTACATGTGGACCTTAATGATTGTAACAGGTAGGCAGTTATTAGTTAGTTACTTTGGGGTTAAGGGTTACCACACTAGTGAATAAGGTGAAGAGTGGTTAAGAGGGTGAGTTAGTTGTACTGGAGTGAGTTAGGATTACACCACGGGTATAAGGGAAGCACTGTGTAACAGAACAGATTCATTGTCTTGTGAATAATACATTGCTTATTCTCTCTCTCTCTCTCTGTCTCTCTCTCTCTCTCTCTCTCTCATCTTCCATGGAGGTCAGGCCCCTTGAAAGGACCAATCCATTTCCCTTTCTATGCACTAACAGAGCCCTAACATTAATGTTACAAACCCATGGATAGAATTCACCCTTGAAAACCGGCTTACAGGGGGAGGGTGCCCAAGAGTTTATAAACACATGGTTAAACTTATACTTAATCCATGTGGGACACTAGGATCATAACATACCACCACGTTCCACAGCCGAAGTCTACAACGGCTCACTCTAGCGACACTGACCTGTTGGTAACCCTTTCTCTTTTTGGTGGCTCCACTCAACTATTAGTAATTTTAATCTAGCCTCTAGGTTGCCCCTTCCGAGATCCGACCATAAAGCCGCAACTCCTTTGATCCCATACTCAATGAGCTACGCCTGATTAATCGGGGTGGTGATTGGCTCTAATACCAAATGTTACAAACCCATGGGTAGAACTCACCCTTGAAAACCGGCTTACAAGGGGAGGGTGCCCAAGAGCTTATAAACACATGGTTAATCTTATACTTAATCTATATGGGACACTAGGATCATAATATAGAGATATATAGTGGTTGAAGTAGGCCAGCATGGGAAGATGTATCAGACTTGATCCTTTGGTAGTGTCACACTCCCTAATGAACTTCTTGAGGTCAAACTTCATGCCATGCCAATAAAAGTCACTCTTAGCCCTCTAGTAAGACTTCAGGAACCCAGAATGGCTAGCCAAGGGGCTACTATGAACATGATGCAAAAATTGAAGCTTAAGGGAACAAGATGGACCAACAAAGAACTTGCCCTTGTAAAACAATAACTCATTCTAAAAAGTGAAGCCTTTAGAAAGGGAACCAGCTTGGACAGCAGCAATAAGTTGTTGGACAGAAGCATTTAATGAATAGCTAGCTTTCAATTCATCCAACCAAGTAGGGTTAGGGACAGTCAAGAGCATCAAGCAACTTGTCTTGGAATCAGAACTAGAAACAGGCAAGTCAGAATCAGCCCTAAACTGTCTGGACAATGCATCAGCTACCTTATTATCACAACCCCTTCACAACAAAAGCATATCCCAAGAGTTTAGCAAGCCACTTCTACTGAGATGGGGTAGCAATTCTCTGTTCAAGTAGAAACTTAATGCTCTGGTGGTCAGTTTTAACCACAAAAGGCCTTCCCAACAGATAAGATCTCCATTTTTTTTATTGCAGAAGTTAAAGCCATCAATTCAGTCTCATAAGTGGATAAATGAAGGTATTTGGCTTTCAATGCTTGACTATGGAAAGCAATAGGTCTCTGATCCTGCATAAGTACAGCCTTTGAACCCCTCCCTGAAGCATCACACTCAATAATGAATGGCTTTGAAAAATCAGGAAGAGCCAACACAGGAGGATGAGTCATAGCCTCCTTCAACCTTTTAAAAGTTAATATGATAATATTAGAACAAGTCATCTGCTAGGAACCTATATTTCCATTGTAGTGTAATTGTACATGTGGACCTTATTGATTGTAACAGGTAGGCAGTTATTAGTTAGTTACTTTGGGGTTAAGGGTTACCATACTAGTGAATAAGGTGAAGAATGGTTAAGAGGGTAAGTTAGTTGTATTGGAGTGAGTTAGGATTACACCACGGGTATAAGGGAAGCACTGTGTAACAAAACAGATTCATTGTCTTGTGAATAATACATTGCTCATTCTTTCTCTCTCTCTCTCTCTCTCTCTCTCTCTAATCTTCCATGGAGGTTAGGTCCCCTTGAAGTGACCAATCCATTTCCCTTTTTATGCACCAAAAGAGCCCTAACATTATCAAAAAAGACCAAGACTTGCATTTTATATTATTATCATTACTAGACGGTAAATATTTTTTTAAAAAAATTTTAAGAAGCATACTAGATGCTAGCTTGTGCAATACATAGAAAAGTTTGGGAATATATATACATATATAACAAACAATATTTTGTCTCAAATTTTTTGGGAATTTTTATGGATTCTTAACCAATCAGTAATTGATCCATTGAAATTTTTGGATTTACGACACGTCCTTCGTCAAGTTCTTTGAGTCAACCATTCAAGTGCCCCGAAAAATCGTATCTATTTAACTTATTGAGAATGTTAAACTAATTTAATATTTGGGAATACATAGAAAAGTTTGGGAATATATATACATATATAACAAACAATATTTTGTCTCAAATTTTTTGGGAATTGTTATGGATTCTTAACCAATCAGTAATTGATCCATTGAAATTTTTGGATTTACGACACGTCCTTCGTCAAGTTCTTTGAGTCAACCATTCAAGTGCCCCGAAAAATCGTATCTATTTAACTTATTGAGAATGTTAAACTAATTTAATATTTACTCTTTCTTTTTATTATTATTGAGAACTACTACTCTCTTTCTTAATTAATACTAGAATTTTCTTAAATATTGGACAAAGATTCCGAATGCTAAGATAAGTGGAACTTGACCTAATTAACTATTTCATCTAGAACTTCCACATCCATCCTTGATAGTGATAGAGTAGAGACACCAATATAATTAGAGGACTCACCTACTTTCAAACTTTTTTTTAGCTAATAATAATGCGAGTTGAAAAAAAAAAGAAACTACGTGTCTGTCACAAACACACACCTCCCAACTAGCTAAAGCTTGCCAAGTCAGTTAAGTTTCTCTCCTAAACAGTAAACGTCATCGCTTCTCACGTTTCTTAAAACACAAACAAACAAAAACTAGGAAAAAAAATATTATCTTTATTGCATTTTCACAACACTCCGTAATAATATATATTTTACACTAAAAATGTTATTAATTTTAAATTTAAATTTACCACTAAAAATACTGTTTTAATTACTTTTTCATCCTCGGATAACATTCAATAACAAATTGTCTATTATAAAAAGGAAGATGTTAATCAATGCATTTAGGAGCTATTTTTAAAAATATTTTATTGAAAGAATGATAAAATAATAAATATTATTGACAGTTTTTTATATTTCTCATTAAAATAGTATCAAAACTTTTCTATTATAGTTTATTAACCATTGTTTTAAGGGCATCTGTTGACGTAACCCTTATAAAAATAGAGAAATGCTAACGAATGCACTTAAGGTATCGATTAATAATTTATTTAAAGAAATTTTTTATAGGAAAAGAAAAAAAATAATTAATGTTTTGACATTTTTTTAATTTCTCATAAAAGTGGTGTTAAAATTTTCCTAAAATAGATTACTACATCCGTCTCAGTTTGTTTATCCTCTATTCCATTTTGAGATATCTCAAAATATTGTTCTGTTTCTAAAAATAAAAACTATTAGTTTACTAATGTGTCTATTATACCCTTACTTTATTTTCAAAACTATTTGAAAAGAAAACTAACTAATATTTAAAAAAAAAATCAATTTAATTGGGCACTTTTATTTAAGGATAGTTTTGTTAAAATAAAGTAGTGATATAATAAAAACATTAGTAAAATTTTATTTATTTGTCATGTTTTATGTTTTTTTTAAAAATTTAACTTTTCAAACAAAACACCCAAATTAGGATGAAATGAATATTAATTAATGTATTAAGGACATTCGTTAGCATGACTCATAAAAATATTGTGAAAATAACAATTCTCAAGACTAAAACCCACTAATCACCGCTCATTTTTTACGTGAGGGTTACTTTACTAATACAAAGTTGTCGTGGGCAGTGAGCAAAGAGCATGATTCAAGTACGTGGCACCCAATAAAATAAATGGGTAGATAAAT
Source organism: Quercus ilex subsp. ballota (assembly GCA_032727855.1). NCBI lineage: Eukaryota > Viridiplantae > Streptophyta > Magnoliopsida > Fagales > Fagaceae > Quercus > Quercus ilex. The sequence goes on from CM064910.1 coordinate 65,881,581, forward strand.
GAAAAATCAACTGGCAGTCAAAAGCAGCATTCTCTGTGAGTGTTTTCTTAGTTTAACACAGTCAAATGGCCGCCCACTCTCATTTCTTCATCACCAATCTTTGTAACTCACTCACTCTCAAAAACCCAAACTAAAAAACAACAAAACGAAACATAAAAAATCAAAATCAAAACGCTGACTCTAAAAACACTATGAAGATTTTTCTGATTCTCTCATTCGCTTCAATCTTCTGCTTTTCTCTAAGCAATTCCATTGAAGACGATGTGATGTGCTTGCAAGGCGTGAAGAACTCGCTCTCCGACCCGGCCAACAAGCTGAGTTCATGGACTTTCACGAACTCGTCCGTCGCTTCAATCTGCAAGCTCCAAGGAGTTGATTGCTGGAACGAGAAGGAGAACCGGCTCATCAGCCTTAAGCTTCCGACGATGCAGCTTTCCGGCGAGGTTCCGGAGAGTCTGAAGTATTGCCGGAGCCTCCAAACCCTAGATCTCTCCAACAACACCATCTCCGGTCCAATCCCTTCTCAAATCTGTAACTGGTTGCCTTATCTCGTTTCGCTAGATCTCTCCAGGAACGCTCTCGCCGGACCGATCCCGCCGGAGATCGCAGACTGTAAGTTCTTGAACAGCTTGATTTTGAGCAACAACCGCCTCTCCGGTCCGATCCCGTACGGGCTCGGCCGGTTGAACCGGTTGAAGACATTCTCGGTCGCGAACAACGATTTCTCCGGTTCGGTACCGGCCGATTTGGCGAGCTTCGACGGTTCGGACTTCGACGGCAACGGTAAACTCTGCGGGAAGCCTTTGGGCTCGAAGTGCGGTGGTCTGAGTAGCAAAAGCCTCGCCATCATCGTCGCCGCCGGTGCATTCGGCGCCGCTGCGTCTTTGTTCATAGGGTTTGTGATTTGGTGGTGGTTCCTCGTTAGGTCTAGTAGTGGAAAAGGGAAAAGCTATGGTTTTGGCAATGGTGGTGGTTTTAAAGGTGATAGTAGTTGGGTTGAGCTGCTTAAGTCTCATAAGCTAATTCAAGTCTCTTTGTTTCAAAAACCAATTGTCAAAGTTAGGCTATCGGATTTGTTAGTTGCAACAAACAATTTTGATTCCGAAAATGTTGTGATCTCGTCGAGAACTGGGGTTTCTTACAAGGCTGTATTGTCAGACGGGTCCGCTTTGGCGATTAAGCGGCTTAATGGGTGTAAGCTAAGCGAGAAGCAATTCCGGTTGGAGATGAATAGATTGGGGCAGTTAAGGCATCCGAATTTGGTGCCTTTGTTGGGTTTTTGTGTTGTTGAGGAAGAGAAGCTTTTGGTGTACAAGCATATGTTTAATGGGACATTGTATTCTCAATTGCACGGAAGTGGCAATGCTAATAGTCAGTATGGTTTTTTGGATTGGCCGACGAGGTTAAGGATTGGTGTGGGTGCGGCTAGAGGACTTGCTTGGTTACACCATGCTTGTCAGCCACCTTATATGCATCAAAACATTAGCTCCAATGTGGTTCTTCTTGACTATGATTTCGAGGCTCGGATCACGGATTTTGGGTTGGCTAGGCTGGTGGGTTGTTCGTCTCGTGACTCAAATGATAGTTCGTATGTGAATGGGGATTTGGGAGAGTGTGGTTATGTGGCTCCGGAGTACTCCAGCACAATGGTCGCGTCATGGAAAGGAGATGTTTATGGTTTTGGGGTTGTGCTTTTGGAGCTGGTGACAGGGCAGAAGCCTCTTGAGGTGACTACTGGAGGGGAAGTGTTTAAGGGGAGTTTGGTGGATTGGGTGAGTCAGAAGTTGATCCATGGTGGGAGCAAGGATGCCATAGATAAGGCTCTAAGTGGGAAAGGTCATGACGATGAAATCGTGCAGTTTTTGAGGGTTGCTTGTTCTTGTGTTGCTTCTAGGCCCAAGGATAGGCCTTCTATGTACCAAGTTTATGAGTCATTGAAGAGCATGGGTGAGAAACATGGTTTTTCTGAACAGTATGATGAATTTCCAATGATATTTGGCAAACACGATCCTGACTATAAGGAGTAGCCTAGGTTGGGAAAAGATAAGAACCACCCAAAAAAAAAGGAAGAGCCTTGAGTGCTTTGAGAATTGCAGCATTAGGACATATCTGCATTTTGTGTTATGATCTTAAAGGCGTTTTTAGCCATTGGTATGATTTCCCTGTTCTAATGCTCATTTGTTGTTGGGCATGGCTGTATGATACAAGAATTTGTTATGCACTGTAGCTTTATTTAAGAAAATTTCTGTTTTCATTTTGGATTCAATTGCTTCTAAATTATTGTTGTTTGTAACATGCTGTTCTAAAGACTGACCAATATTGGTTGAACATTATGGTACTAACTTGCGAAAGGAAATGGTATTGCCATATTATTTATGATCAAATTGCTGTTACTTGATGCCTCAAGATTCTGATGTAACATAGCTATTCTTATTCAAACTAATGCACTGGGATCCCATTAGAACATAGTTATTCTTGTTCATTACCAAATCCACTATTCCAAAATGTTTCTAAGATTATACTAAATATTAAATATATTTCTTCAATACTATCAACACACATTATGAATTGACATCATAGTGGGTTCAGTAAACATTTTATATGTAAACTAAAACTGAAAAGATTGGAATGTGCTGGCTGGTTTAAAGTTGCATTGTTTAATTCTGTAGATAATTCCAAAACTTGTTACACCACTTAAAAGGTTTTTGGAACTGGTAGTAAAACATTTTCCTTATATTAAGGCAATAATTGGAGGTGCTGTTTATTTAATAATTATATTTGTCACATTTCATCTTGTCTGTGTAGGATCAGAATAATGTGGATATTGAGAAATTTTAGTTTGATTTGAGCTTGAATCATGGAGAAGCTTCAATGATTTGGCGGAAGTTTTGGTTAACAACATGCTGGGAAAGAGAATAGTCAAATCAGTTCCAATTTCTTTTTCGGTCAAAGTTCAGTTCTGAAGCAAACTCAGAGGTATATAAAAATTTAGAAATATATAAGTATTAAGTACACATCATTTTATTTTTTTGTGTGCATAATTTATTAAAGTTGTATCCCTCCTCCCCCAATTGCGATGTACCAAATATATATATATATATATATATTATATTATAGTGGTATCAAATTATCAATTGTGAAAAATATTGTGGGCCTAACTTTACTCAGGCCATGGGCAGTTATAGTAAAAAGCAATATAGGGGCTCAATGAAGCAATATCGCTGACCAAATCCCAAAAGTTAATGTCTCCTTGGAAAGATATACTATTAAAGGTTCCAATCAAATTCCATAAATAAAAATAAAATGTTCCAATAAAAAATGCAAAGGGCCTCGGCGTTGAATACACAAAGTGTTTGAGGGTCTTGAATTTGACATATTTTCATACACAAAGTGTTTGAGGAACTTAAGGAAAAAAGGTTCGAGAGGAAAAAAAGAAAAGAAAAGAAAAGATTAATTATAAGCTGAATGATTGTACCATCAGTTTTAAAGTCTTTTAAAGTCCTCATTAAACAATACTAATGCAGGCAATACTGCTTTTACACTTTTCAGAATGCATTATTCTCTAGTTAGGCACATGGACTGTCCAAATAGACACATGATTACCAACTCCAATTGTGGAGGATTCTTGATGCTTTTCTTCTTACGTGGTTAATGTGAAACATGATATGATAACAAAAAAGTAGATGTGTTATCTTCTCTAGCATTGATGTAATTGCCCTTTTACCTAACGTAGTTCTAGACATAGACATGGTGACAAAAACAAACTAGTCATGAACTCTCTCATTAGTCATTATTGATGATTTGCATTAAGATAATGTCTTCAAACAAGCCACAAGTTTTTGGTGCTCTCTGACCCACCCCACGCATAATTGCATAGGTGGCCTAGACATTGAAAGATATCTTCAATACCTGCTCCCGCTGGTCACAATTTGTCAAAGTGAACAGATTTGCATTATCAAAAAAAAAAAGGCAATTCTTACAGTCCTGGAGCACTGCTCTGGAATCTTGGGACCTACTCTTATGTGAGAATTTTGTAAGACTATTTATGTTTTTTTATGCTGCAAATAAAACTTTGTTTGACATAATTGACCTTCTCATGCGCTTAGCACATGTGAATTTTATTGAAGTGCATGTATCCCTTTTTTTTCTCTTTAAAAATTGAATCCTTCCATGTTGGTCCAGCCCAATTTACCAGCTCATACATTCTGAAAATGAATGAAACAACCATATGAACGCTCAGCAACAAAGTATTCTCGTGATAACATTAAACATTTTTGCAGGAGAGTTAAATAGCGGTCTACATTATCTGGAAACTATTAATTTTTGCCTTGTCTTTTTTCTGTGGGCCCATAATGGGCCTAATTTGACCCAACTTTGCAATATCGGGAGGTGCACAAATTGTACGCGGTAGTATACGCATCTGTGCTAGTACTAGTGGCCAGTTATGGCATTTCCTTGGCCTCTCTGCTCAGAATGCTTGAGCACATGTTCATGGCTCCACACTCGAGCAAGAAGTGCATCATATATGTATTATCTCTTTTTTTGATAAACAAAAATGGGAAGAAGGATTATTTGAATTTACTGCTTCTACTTAGATGTGATTATAGTAATACTCTACTCATTAGACCCAGGCATAGAGGAGCAAGAGATTCGAACGAGCTATTATCTTTTGTCTTTTACGAGCAAGACTTAGATACAGTATTTAAATGTTGTTCCTTAGGTTCCTTTTTTAAGATTCTGTTATGTGAATTTTTTTTATAAGATGGAAGTGTATTTTTTAGTTAAGTAATCACATAACTGAATCTTAAGAAAAAAATCTAAGAAACAGCACTTAAGGTACTGTACCTAAATTTTGTCATTTACAATATAAAGATCTCATATTGTATGGAACGGGAACCATATGTTGAGAAATAATTATTGCTTGATTAGTCCTTTGAACTAGATCTCATAGTTTATAATTTAAGAGCATTCTCATCAAGAATGCTAAATATTTTAGCATTTACCACTTCAAAATCCTACTTTATCAATTTAAATATACCATTTTACAATTCACCAAACATCAAACATTCTACTTTTTTTACAACTTCATTTAACTAATATTATTTTTATTTTACCACTTTCTCTCTCTTTCCACCACTTTCTTTTCAACGGCTAGCCACTGTTTGCCACCACCACCATAAACCATCAACATTCAAGAGCAAACCTAGACCCATGGCCAACCCACTGCCACCACAATCAGCATCCATCCAAAAATCAACCCCAGAGCCCAAAAAAAAAAAAAAAAAAAAACAACAACATCAACAACAAAAACTAAACTAACTTGAGAGAGAGAAGCCTCACCATGAGAGGAAGAGAGGGAGGCGGAGGATAGAGCTGCGAACAAAACCCACAAACCCAAGACCCATAGCGGCCATGGCAAGCAAAATCCATCAAACCCAAGACCCACACCTCAGCCACAACAACCCACCTCAGTCACCACCCACCCACCTCATTCTCAACGTCAACCAAAACCCACCACCCCAATCTCAACCCCAGCCAAAACCCACCACTTCGATCTTAACCCCAGTCATGTCGATGATCTACGAACGCAGACCCACAACCTAGACCCACAAACCCAGACCCATGAACTTAGACCCACAAAATTGCCGGAGCACATCAGACCACTACCCACGACCATCGGCGGAGCACAATCATCGGCAGAGCACACTCATCAGTGAACCACATCGGCGAAGCACAGAGAGAGAAGAGAGAAGAAAGAAGTGGAGAGAGGAAAGAGAAAGATAGAAGAGAGAGAACCTGAGGTGAATAAAAAATAATTTTCGTTTTACAATTGTAGCTACAATGCGGTCTCAAATATGAGATTGCACTGTAGCTTGAATTTTAAAACTTTAAAATTTTGCCGTTTTGATGGAGTGGTGTTTTTATCTCAAAAATGCTAAAAAATTGGATTTATAGCATTTAGGAGGCTTGATAAGAATGCTCTAATATGTGGTAAGCTAAGGTCCTTGCCAATGAAGTTTTTTTTTTCTTTTTTGGGATAATCCCTTGCCAATGAAGTTAGTAATTGATAAATGCAGCATTAAATTAATAGCTTGCTCAGGCCTTAGTCCTACACATACCGTGGCCAGGAAGCACCGGGAATTTTTTTAGTAATCACTTTTAATGTCAGGTGAATTTCTGGAGGAGTGGCTAGAATGCCTTTAATTCATTTTGTTTGTAAGGGAGATGGTGACTTTTATTAACTTTTCCTTCTGGTCTTGTGTTGGTTGTTGAGAGCAGAGACCATGAAAATAATTTGGATGTGATGGAAGCTTTTGAAGAATGAAGAGTATGATTGTGGTGCATAGAGCTTCCAAATCTTTGTCAGCTTTTGCATGAACAGAGTCCAAGCGATGGAAAAAATATAGTACCACACTTTTTTTTTTTTTGGTAGAAAAAGTACCACACTTTTTTATCATAATTTTAAATGCCGCAGACCGTGAGTGATACTTGTTTGTTATAATTTTTGATACACATACTAACTAAGAAAAAATAGTGAGTCGATGTTAAAGTGGTTGATAATCTAATAAGATATTTGTGAAAAAGAGTGTGGTCAAGAAATTTGCAAAGCTAAATGGCATGGACTAATACACCCTCCTAAATAACAAAAACTTTTCAGTAAAAGTTAGTCAGAAGGCAGAACTACAAGTGCTAAGTTGATTGCCGACAACCATTATTTATTGGGTTTTATTAAAATGTACCTTTAGGGTACATAATAGTAACCATCTTAGGTAATTTTATAGAAAAGTAGAAAAATAATTAATTATTTTGATAATTTTTTCAATTCTTTATAAAAAAAATTTCAAAAATAAATTGCTAAGCACACCGTACCCTTAAATATTATATAAGAATGTAGCTAAGCACACCTTTCAATCTGCCCAGCATTTCCTTCTTTTCTTGTTATAATTACTTCAACATGATTGGATACCATTATGAAAAATTGGCAAAGAATGCAATGAAATCAAATATAAGTACATCAAATTGACACATTTTTTAGGATAAATGGCAGAAAATTGACACATTAGGCTATTAGAAAAATTGTCATGCTTCTATAATTTTATTTTCCACTCCAATTATGCATACATATAGTTATATGAAGTAGGCCTGTCCACGGGTTGGGTTTGTGCCCAACCTAGAACCGACCCGACCAGATTGGATGGTCAGAATTTCAACCCGCCGCCGACTAGAGTGGTTGATCAGATCGGGCGGATCTGGCCTTTAACGGATGGCGATTGGTTCGGTCAAAGCTGGAGATCTGAAAATCAGCCAAAATTCGATGAGTTAACGGTGAAATCGGTGAAATTTCGGTGATAATTTCGCTGGATTTGTCGAAATCTCACCAGATTTGGAGAGATCTTGCTAGATCTTGCCAAATTCAATGAAGATTCCATGGATCTAGCTGAGATCTCGCTGGAAATGGTTGAGACCTTGTTGGATCTAAAAAACTTCGTCGGGAAATGCTTCATATCTCGATTCGGTCAGGTTTCTTTTGGTTTTGGAGAGAAAACCCGCCAACCGACCTGCCATTTTTAGGTTCTGGAGGCTAAGATCCACCGTTGACCGTCATCGGCATCGAGTCGGCCGGTTGTAGGGCCGAATCGGATGGGGTGGGCGGGTGGGTCGGGTCACAGTTTTTGTTGGACACCCCTATTATGAAGTCCCATGATCAAGGGCCATTGAGAAGAACTATGAAACTTTTCAAATTACCATCTTGATCATTTCTTTGTGGAGAGATAGAGAGAGAGAGAGACCTACTTCTGGGCCTCATTACACTGGGCTTTAAGACCCAGTCCACAAAATGACAAGACATTGTAAATCAAGCCACAAAATGTCAAAATGTACAAACGAGACAGGCCCATTTCTTATATATAAAAGCAGCTATGCCGCTACAGTGCTTCGGCACTGTGCACTCAGTGTGTTTGCACTGTGCAAGCACTGTAGCAGCAACAATGCTTTGGTTTCATGAGTCTTTTTTCTTTTTTTTTTAAATATTTATGTAAGCTGGTATATATATTGTTATATTTACGCAATAAAGTGCATGCACTATAGCATTGTAGCTACAACGGTGCTTTTGATTTAGTTATCGGCGCTGTAGTTACAGTGCCTAAAGTTTTTTTTTTTAGTTCAGTAATCGGTTTGTGTTTTTTTTTTTTTTTTTTTAAATATTTATGTAAGCTAGTATATATATTGTTATATTGACGCAACAAATTTTACAATATTTTCACAATTATTGACCAACACTATAGCTACTAGTATATATATTGTTATATTGACACAACAAATTTCACAATATTTTCACAATTATTGACGTGTCAATTTTTTACAAGTCGAAATAAAATAATAAAATATGAGACTGTGACCAACCACAATTAAAAATAAATGTTTTGAGAAAATGTTACAACATTTATTGTATAGTGCTTTTGCTTTATCGCGAATGCGCGTATGCACAGTAGCTATAGTGCTTTTGGTTTAGTTAACTAGCACTGCAGCTATTATATATAAAAGCGCAAATGTGCTAAATTATTTTAGCTACAGTGATTTGGTTTCGTGAGCCACTTCCTTTTTTTTTTTTTTTTTTTTTTCAAGTTTTGAACAATAACTACAATGCCACTTCTACAATAGCTACGGTTTTTTTTTTTTTTTTAGTGCGGTTTGTGTTTTTTTTTTTTCCCTTTTAAATATTTATGTAAGCTAGTATATATATTGTTATACTGACAAAACAAATTTTACAATATTTTCACAATTATTGACGTGCGCGAATGCACTAAAGCACTATAGCTACAGGGCTTTAGTTTCGTGAGCCAATTTTTTTTTTCCAAGTTTTGAACAGTAACTACAGTGCCAAGTGGCACTATAGCTATAGTAGTTACAGTTTTTTTTTTCCTTTTAAATATTTATGTAAGTTGGTATATATATATTGTTATACTAACACAACAAATTTCATAATATATTCACAATTATTGACGTGTCAATTTCTTACAAGTCGAAATAAAATAATAAAATATGAGACTGTGACCAATCACAACTAAAAATAAATGTTTTCAGTTATTGTGCAGTGCTTTTAGTTTATTCAACTGCCGTACTTAAAGTTTTTTTTTTTTTTTTTTTTCCAGTAATCGGTTTGTGTTTTTTTTTTTAAATATTTATGTAAGCTGGTATATATATTATTATACTGACACAACAAATTTCACAATATTTTCACAATTATTGACGTGTCAATTTCTTACAAGCTGAAATAAAATAATAAAATATGAGATTGTGACCAACCACAACTAAAAATAAATGTTTTGAGAAAATGTTACAACACTTATTGTGTAATTTTTTTGGTTTATTTAACTGGCACGATAGCTACAGTGCCTAAATTTTATTTATTTATTTTTTTTAGTAATTGGTTTGTGTTTTTTTTTTTTTTTTTTTTTTAAAATATATATGTAAGCTAGTATATATATTGTTATACTGACACAACAAATTTCACAATATTTTCACAATTATTGACGTGTCAATTTCTTAAAAGTCGAAATAAAATAATAAAATATAAAACTGTGACTAACCACAACTAAAAATAAATGTTTTGAGAAAATGTTACAACACTTATTGTTATCACAATATTTTCACAATTGTTGAGATCTCAGTTTCTTATAAATCAAATAAAAAAATGCTAAGTCCACAACATTTTAACATTAATTTCTACAGTGGCTAAAGTTTTTTTTTTTCCCCAATTATCGGTTTGTGTTTTTTTTTTTCCTTTTTAATATTTATGTAAGTTAGCATATCTATTAACTATATAAAAAGAGCCAAAGGCTCATGAATAGTATTTTTTTTGTTTATTCAATTAGTGAGGTGCACTTTTTCTTTTCTTTTTTTTCTTTTTTTCCCCCCTACAAGTATGCCAGTTGGTTTGAGCTTTTTTTTCCTTAAGATCTTTATATGTTTCTTTGTACTTGCAATGCAAGTTTACATTGTAAATACACAAAAGTGGTTAATATTATACACATTTGCACAAAAAATGGTCAATATTGTACAAATTTTGTAAATGTGTACAAAATTTGCCAATTTTTTTTGTGTCCACAATATAAATTTACATTGTAATTAAGTACAATGTATACATAGAGATATTATGAAAATATTGTGACGCATGTGTCAATTCCTTATGGGTCAAAATAAAATAATAAAATATTATTCCGAGATCTAGCACAACTAAAAATGTCGTGACATTTTGTTGTTATTACAATATATTCACAACTATTGAGGTGGAAGTTATAGGTCAAAATAAAATAATAAAATATTGGACTGTGATCTATCACAGTCTTATACGAATGAGATTAACTTTTTATGACCTAATTATCAAAATTATTAAAATTAATGTCTCTTTTAATTAATTTAAATTTCTATGTATTTAAAAAAAAAATTATTTATATCTTTATTTTGTGATACAAATAAAATCTAAAATTGATTCTAATCACTACTTTTTTTCCTATGGCCAGCACGTGGCTTGCACATGCTGCCCTGACTAGTAAGCTAAAAAATGGACGAATGGGCAGAGGGCCCATTGGCCTAATACACCCATCAGCTGGGGCAACCGCATTTGCCAAACAAAAACCCATGAAGCTAATGCATTTTGGTGAAGCTTGGAGGAACGGTTTGGACGGAGGGGGAGCTTTCACAATAGTCATAAGTACCAATTAGAGCATTAAATTGAGGTATGACGGTTCATTAGTTCAATTTTTTTTTTTTTTTGAAGCCCATTAGTTCAATTGTTAGATCATTGGCTCACCTTTAAATTAATAATTGGTTTATATATATATATATATATATATAAATTTAAACATAAACTATAAAAAAATACTATATTTAATTTAAACATAAATATAAAACCATACCAAATATTGAAATTAATAAATTTTGATGAATCCTGTGATATCAGTGGACTGAAAGTCTCGAACGTTGATGATTTTGCGACTGAGTCCTGAGAAAACAAACACGAAGTCAGAGGAGACCGGTGGAAGTCGGCCAAAAAAACCTCTAATGGCAAAGTCAGTATTTTATATAATTCCAAATATGTTGGAGAAAAAAAACTGAATCCCTTTACCTTCTCATAGAATGCTTATATAGTGTGTATAAGCGGTTATTTCTTTTATGTAAATTCCCCCGTTGTTACGGAGTCCAGAAAGCTTGGAGATAACTTCCACAACTGCCATGGAAGTTATATTTTTTGGCTCTGCTTTCTTTAACCGTTGCTGGCAACGGTTCGTAGTGAAGAGTCATGATCTTACCCAGGACGAGCTTGTCCAAAACGTGCTCTCCAGGACGAGATTGACCAAGACTCTACCAGGACGATTTCTTCCTGGACGAGCATCTTAACGGGCATGTTCTGTTATGTGGACGAGCTTTATGGACGAACCTGGAGAGTTGTTGTCCCATCAAATTTATTCAAATATATGTTTAATGTTCTACTTGTTATTTTAAATATTAAATAAAAGACAAAATTTAGCTACAAAATTAGTTGTAACTTTGGAGATGACTTTTGAAAAAAAAAAAAATTTGACAAATCTACCATTAGATTACATCTTCTTTTTATATCCTTCATGCCTGCAAAATTTCTAAAAAATTAAAAATCAATAGCTATGATATCAATAAATTGTTTAAATTGTAAAATTTTGTAATTTAAAATTATGCATAAAATATAAGTTTATAGATAATATAGCAAATAATATATAATTTATACAAAATTTTATGTGTATATTTAGAACGTAAAGAGTATGCAATTTAATAGTTTAGCTTTTCAAAATATTTAGTAATATTTATTTTATTGAGTAAGGTTGTAACCTTAATGTTACAACAAATTTTGTAACTAAACTTTACCCTTAAAAAAAAAAAATACTAAAAATAGGACACTTGAATTGAACTTTTGACTAGTTTTCAAAAAAAAAAAAAAGAATTGAACTTTTGACTACTTAGTTCAAATTTAGAAGCAAAATTTTAAAAGCTTATAAATAAAGGTGCAAAATTGAAGGAAAGTATGATTATCTTATCAAATAAATGAACATTAAAAAATTGAACGGTTTGGATAAAATCATGCGATTTCGTATTTTTCAAAGAAATTGTTGACTTTTCCTAGTTTAAATTTTCTTTTTTTGGAGATTCAATAGTTCTTTTATACCGAGCTAGAATTTTGTATGATTCATCGAACTAGTTCAGTAGAATTCTAACAATTATTATAGGAGTACGAGAAGAATTTTGATAGTTACAGTGAGAGTACGAGTAGCTTTTTATTGACGTTGTAGCCCCATTCTTAGCCATGTCTTGGCTTGGGTGCAAAGAAGCCAATATCAGTGGGTTGTGTCAGGTTGTTAATCGATGCACAGAAAAGTGAGATTTAAATCACACATATTAGATATCACAAATGGTGTCACTATCACTAAATTATCACTTAAATCATATTAATTAAAATTAAATTAACACAAGTAATCACTACAAAAAATGCGGGTTTTAGATGCATTTTTTTAAGCTGCGTTTGCAAAAACGCATCTATAGAGTGCCTTTGAGCCGCGTTTGGTGAAAATGCAACTACACCTAGCCGCGTTTACAAAACGCGACTATAGATCAGCTCTGTAGCTGTTTTCTTTTTAATGTTTCAGCTATGTTTATGTGGATATGGCTTAGGCTGCGTTTTAAAAATGCGGCTATAGACCCATCTGATTTTTTTTTTTTTTTTTTAAATATGTCCTAAAGCCACGTTTAATAAACACGGCCATAGACATTGAGAGAAACGCAGCTATAGTTTTGTTTGTAGCCGTGTGTTTCAATCGCGGCTTTAGGAAGAACAAATTTTTTTTTTTTTGAAATATTCCCTATAGCCACGTTTTATAATCACGGCTATAGTCTATCTAATGTTGCGTTTGTTTAAACGTGGCTTAAACATTTCTATAGCTGCGTTTTATCAAATGCAGCTATAGGTTTAGTATAAATTTTTTTTAAAAAAATCCCTCAATTCCACACAATTGAAAAAACCCCTAAGTTACAAAAAACTCTCAGATCACTCTCAAGCTACCTCTCAATCCATGATGCCGCCGTGCTCTAAGCCACGCCGATCGACGTCGCCGTGCTCTGAGCCATTTCCCTTTCCATTCCCTCTCCATCCAACAAACTCCCCTCCTTTCCTCACCTCCACCTTCTCCGAATCCCTTTCCTCCCAAATCTCCAAATCCCCTTCCTCCCTCTGCTCTTCCCTCCTCTCCATTCCCTTCTCATCGATCGATTCCATCGTCTCTTCCAATTTCCGCAGTGAAAAAGAACATGGAATCTTCATCTACTCCTACTCCGATCTTAACACTAGCTCAATGGCAAATCGAGAACTTCGGGTCTTGTTCTTACAAAAAGTCTGACCCTTTCAAGGTCGGAATCTGGAACTGGTAACACACAGACACTCTCTCTCTCTCTCTCAAACACACACTTTGCACTGTTTTTGTATGCAATAATAGACAATGGGTTGGTGTTTGATTCACTAATTTTGATAAGGGTTTGCAGGCATTTGTCGATAGAGAAGAATCGGTACCTCTACATTCGTTTATTTCCAAAGCCTTTGCGATTCTCCAAGGAACAGCCTCCACTTGCTCGCTTGCTGTGAAAAACAATGGGTGCTTCACTGCCTCCGAAAGAGGCAAACCTCTTCAAGCTCATTGTCGTAAGCTTCTAATTCCCCTTACTCTATTTCTTCGTTTCAATCTCTCTTTCCTTTAATCTCTCGTTCTGTCTTATTCATCACAACACGATCGATCTTCATTCACTTTCTCCTTCCTTGTTTCCCCCTAAAACCCTAGATTCTCTTTTTTTTTTTTCTTTTTTTTTCATATTTTAATTCTATTTAGCTTTATCTATTTGTGCTCTGAATCTAAAAAGGAACACTGGGTTTGGGTTTTGTGTGTGTGTGTGTGTGTGTGTGTGTGTGTGTGCGCTTTGTTTTATTTATTTTAGGAGAAAATGGATGATTTTGTTTACTGGGTTGGATTAGGAAGTTCAGTTTAGTAGCGGAAATACAAAGATGGAAATTTGGGGTTTTTGTTGTTCCACTGATTTTTCTCTTTGCTGGGAAATATGACAAATTTGGTCAAATAGGTTTTCAGTGATTGTGAAAGAAATGATCTAATTCTGGTGGGATTGGATAGTTTTGAAATGAATACAAAGTCTACATGTTTGAATTTCGTTTTCTTTTCTTATACCATTGGATGTATGGATAATGGCAATCAGTTTTTGAAGCTGTACAACTATGGCACTGCATACTTTGTAGACATGTATCTATGTAGGGCCATATGTATGTATTACTTAGGCAATTTTTTTTTTTGTCGTACACATTTTAGAATGTTGATGTTTTGTGATTGTTAATTGAATCTTTATTTTGCTATGGATGTGATTTATCTTGGATAAAAACATGGTTAACTGTGGATGTGATTTAACTTGGATAAAAACTTGTATGAGATGGGATTTAGGATTTGATTGCAAATAAGTTTTTATCATTTTGATTAGTGCATGATTGTTTTTAAGAAAAACTTACTAAGAGGAGGATATAAGAGGCGGTTTAACCACATCGGGTGGATTCTTTGATGCAACTTGGTTTACATGATTCATAAAGAAAACACCTAAATCTCTTCAAGTGGTCTCCCACCACATTTATAACCTTGGTCCAAGTACATTAATTAATTTGTACTGTTTTACATAAGCATCTATATGTTTATTAATTTGCTGTCTTAATGACCCTTTTTTTTAAAGTGAAAGTGAGATAAAAAGTGGTTTATTTAAAATGAATGAATTAATTTAATTAGTATTTGTTGAAGTCACTTTTTATCTCACATTTAAATATAATAATCATCTTTTAGAGAAGCATTATTATTTATATGTTGTATTGATATTGTTTTATCAAATAATAAATATAAGAGTTGATGATCCCCTTATTGAGAAAATCCTAGATCCCTCTAGTCTGGACAGCACATCGCAGACCTTTAGTAGCCTTCAAAGCATTCTGAAGAATAGCGGGACACAAGCCGTTGCATGGGTTGGTGAAGCAGGTTGGGCTTGTAATAGTGGCCATAATCTTGTCACTAATGCTTTTGTTTTTTAGTTTCTGGTAATATCCTTTTCTTCACTTTCTCTCCTATTATTTATTTTCCTACCTCTTGCTTATTATTTTAGTTAGTCTGACCATCTTGACAGGAAGTTTGGCAGTCAAAATACTTTTTGTAGGATATTAAGAGGAGGTTAGGAACCAACTAAGAAGGCAAGTTGGTATTTACTAGGTAGAGCACCTGAAATTGGCACTGAGTAATTGCCCTTTATTAGATATAGTTGTGTGCATGATTGTTTCATATTTTAACATATTATTTGTATGGAAGAAAGCTATTATATTCTGAATTTTGAATATCTAAGACATGATAATATAGTTACGTACAAGTTTTCAATCCTGTAGTGTATATGAATGGTGTTACCTATTAAGCTAATAATATTATCATCATCATTATCATCATTTGTTATCACTGTTAGTGGGGCCAAAATCCCAATAATGATCAATGCAACTTAATGTTAGTTCAGTGTTGAGTATGCACAAATTTCTAAATACAACTTTCTAGGTACAACTCTACTGTAATCAACTTTCACAAAATAAAAGCTTTCAGCAAAAAGTTGCACTCAAATGGACACTAACTAAAGAACTATTAAACACAATAAAGAGGATGAGATTGTGGATTTGGAAACAATTGTTGTTTGTTTCCCACAGCTGAGTCACCTTTCATTGAGTTATGACTTAAGAGATGGAGTGCTTCACTATGGTTTGCAAGGGTCTTCTCACTTGGTGAATGTGACTGTGTTGGAGATTGGTTGGATTGTAATCAATGATCTATTCTCACATTGGGTTGAGGGGTTGCTAGAACAATGCCCAAATCTTAAGAAGTTGGTCATTCATGGGATTATTTTGGAGCCAAAATCACATGATGAATGCCAAAATTTGGCCAGATTTACATCTTCCATTGTTCAGCTCATGAGAAAGTATTTGCACGTGGAGGTGCAGTTTGAGTATCAGTAGAAATCTACAAAATGCAATAATGGAAACATTTTTGGTTCTGATTTTATGTGTATATGCACATACGCAGGTATATTTTATAGCATAGAGCCTGAACATCTTTTCATGCCTTACAAATGATAGCTCAAATTTCTTCAATTTTCTTCAACAAAGTTACTTATTTTCCAATCACTTTGTTTTGATTTTGCTTAATTGCAAAGGACAACTCCCCTATCCTCAACCTCCTACATGGGTTTCTTTGATGATTTGTGTCCTGTTTGATCCTTTGTCATTTGTGAAGTTGCTCCTTGTGTGTGTCCAAATGACGCTGATTAAGTTTCACAGGCATCTCTAAAGTTTGATCTTGAGGTTTTGTAATTTTTTTATAATTGAGAATGTGGATTTAATTATAATGTTTTCATTAAGTTATTCACGTAGCTACAATAGAAAGCCAGGTTATTTTTGTGTATTTAAGTTGCTAACACAATAACTACTTATTACTAGGGGGAAAAATGCATATGAGGTATAACTTTAAGTTTTATGATGATTAGTTTTAAGAAAAATAACATAAAAAGTATCAAATTGTTGAGTAGAATGGATGAAAGATGTGTGGGAATGTGTTTGTTTATTAGTAGAAAAATAAGTCATTGGCTTATAGTGGTTAGTAAATGAGATGGAATGGCTCATATCTGAATACGACATCAGAGCAAGCTTATGGCACTAATGAATTTGCTGGGATCCTTAGGATCTGTCTAATAATGACATTTGCAACTTATCTAAGAAATTAAAAAAAAAAACAAAAACAAAAACAAAAAATAGTTTGGGTAAAAATTTATGTTCAGTATGGATTTCTCCTCGAGGGATTTGGAGGTAATAGCCTATTCAAAGTAGAGTATTAGGCTAGGAGATAGGAGTCCCTATAATTGAGAGGCTTTGAATTTTCTTGTCATTGGTTGAATGGTAATTGAGGGCATTATTATGCCCAGGGAATTCTATTACTGTTTGCTCTACTTTGTATTGATATTTCATTGTACTCTATGCTGCGAATGACTATTTATTTAATTGATTCAATTGCTTCATTTGCTTGATTTTCTAGAGTTTCTAAATTCTTCTGACATTCATAATTGTCTTAGGTTGGTTTATCCGAAAGTTTCATTGTTGTACCTTCAATATTAAAATTCACAATTCCTAATGTTTCTCTTTTTTGAGTTTGTAACTGCACTAGGGATGGAGGGGGAAAAGGGGGGGGGGGGGGGGGGTAGGGGGCCCTTTTTTCTTTCCTTTTTTTGTCTTTAGTTAGTATTTTCTTCTAGTTACTTCTGCCATGGGGCCTTATTCTCTATGCATAGATTTGTTACAGCATTGTGTGCGGTCATTTGTGGGTTTCACATCTCATATTTAATCCTCTAAATCAACGAATAAGCCTTAGCTCAATGATACTTCCTCCCCCCTTACAAATGGGGTGGAGAGTACATTCCTAGGTTCAAGACCCATTAGATGCATGTGTAAGCGACCGATAAAATAAAAATTTATTTCATCCTCTAAATCCAATGGTCAAGATGACCAATTATGTCCTCATAGACACTAACTGAAATGAGACAATTATGGATGGGTTTTTATAGGGTTGATTGTTAGCCAAGGTGAAGGGATAAGTGGTGACATTAGATGAGGAAGGAAAGGTCCTGTTGCATGAATTCACTTAGAAAAGATTGAATCTTTATGTCCCTTTAATTGTTGGAAACCAAAAGTAAAGTTGCAGGGAACCAGATTGATGTCTTATGATTCAATGGAGGCTAATTTTGGATTAAACATGATTTATTTATATATTAACATGATATATAAGAACTTATTGTGAAGCTTTCCGTTTAATTATATTTGGGATAAGTGATTGTGAAGCTTGCATATGCATGCAAGTGGTTTATTGGTTTATCAAGATAATAGGGCACTTGCTAATTTACGTTGATGGTTCATCTGCTTGCGAGGAGTTATTAGATCTTGTTACTTAGATGGATTATTATATTCTCAAATTATTTTATATAATTTTTCCTCTTGATTTCTGAATTCAAACTCGTGTTCATGATTACAGTTGAGAAGTGCCTTGATTTAAAGAGGCAATACAAGAATGGTGATTCAAAATAGAAAACATTGCCAAAGTATTTCCAGGCAAGTTCTTCTGTAATTTCTAGAGTAATAGTATAGTATGTGATATGTTGGAGCTCAAAGTGGGAATGTGTATTCTCCTCTAGGCACCATACATTTTGTTGTTTAGGCTTGGCTAATTCATATTCCATTTGTCTTTTGACAATTAGATCGGGACTGTGGTAGAGTCAGCCTTACAGATCTTCACTGGTAGACTACAAAATAAGGGGAGGAAGGGAACAATTGCAACTGAGTTGTTATCTGACCGTACCCTTGTTGATTACAGGTGACATATGCAACTCTATCTTGTGTTTAGGTTGAAAAACCATATAACAACATGTTTGTATTTCATTTACATCTTCTTTTTTGGAATAGCCAGAATCTCTTTATGAATTGAAGGCTTAATTTCGGTTTGTAATGTATCTTGCCTTGTAATGTATTCAAGTTTACATCATTTCTAAAGTGAATCATATATAAATATATAAATATATAAAAATATATATATATATATATATATATATTAAAGTATGTGAATGTTCCATTTGGTGTGGATTTTGGATTTGCTCTTTTCTCCTCAAGTTTCCTGTACAGAACAATGTTAAAATATTATTGTTTATTGTAAGAAATACTACCTTAGTTAGTGCTTTAAAATGGAACTGTTGGATATCAAGTTATATTTCTACTAGACCTTAAATAATGAATTCTACTGATACACTTGAAAACAGTTGTAAGTTAGAAAGTACATATGAAGGAAAGGGTTAAAAAGAAGAGGGAGGGAAATTGAAAGAGAGGCTTTTTTGGTTTTTTTAAATTTATATGGACATGTAGGTGTTTTCCCTTTGGAATCACAGTTTCTGTTTATTGCTCATCTCACAACTTTGACTAGGATTGAATCATGGTTTCGAGACTAAAAGATTAAAGCATAAGTTCAACTCCTTGTGAAGGCTTTTCGTAATTTTCCCTTTTATAATTAATCACCGCTGGCTTTGATTTTCATCCCTTACCTTGTGAGGATGCCATCTGTTGGATCCCCTAATGCTTAGTTGTTGTATACTTGTATGTTACCTTTTGTTTTTTTTTTTTTTTTTATAATAAACCCTTCATCCCCCTGCCAAAAGTAAATAAATAATAATAATACTCCTTTCTTGGGTGGCTGTTGCTTTTACAGATTCACCTCGTAGATGTAGATGTTAATTTATGGCTGCTCACTGCAGTTTTTTTGTACTGTTTTTTCTGTTGATTCTCTCTCATTACTAAAAGTGTGATTTACAGAGTAGTAAAATGTGGGACTATTTGTTCCAACTTTTAGAAATCAATTCCCTTTTGATATCTTCTTTCTATATGTGTCTTTGCAATACCATGGGCTGCTTTCACTTGTTAGGTATCATGCCATTCATGGTCAATGCACTCACGTCCTAGTAATTAGTTCCCCTCGACCATCAAATACAGTATAAGACACTTAATAGATGTTGTTAATTGTAAAGCTAAGCAATGTAGTGAAAAATAAAGAGACAAATATGAGAAAGTCAACAATTTTTAGGTGGTTTAGCAATGTGCCTACATCCATAAGAGCAGCAGGTAATTTTCACTATATTAAAATGAATATTTTAAAAAAGAAAGAGAGAACAAAAAAAATTACAACACATATTACTTTTCCAGTTAACACCATAATCTAGTAGATTGAAATTCTCAATATATCCTTATCTTTAATGTTTGTTACACACAATTAGTTGCACATATTCGTACAAAGCAGGGGCGTAGCCAGGAATTTTTACGTGGGGGGGCCGATTTGAACCATGAAGGTTGAAATTGACGACGATGAGTATCATCGTTGTATGGATAGTCTATATTTTTAGGTTGATATGGACCTTTTTTGAGATAAGCTCGTTGGATTTCATTTTGTTTGTTGATAGGAATTCGCATATTTATTTACGTGATCCTGGGTGGCAACTCCAGGAATTTTTCTCAGGGTGTTCCTAGGTGGACTTGCTCTATTACAATTTTTTTTTTTTCAGATTCTCTATTACAATTTTTTACTTTTTTAGATTTTAGTTCAAATTTTTTTTTTTAGCTTTTTCTTTATGCTTGAAAGCAATATTATGAATACTGTTTTGGACCCTGTTTCAGTTTGTTTAGTGAAACGGAATATTTCAGTACCGATCTATTTCGACGTACCGTTTCAGAGTGTTTCGGAGTTTCTAAAAAAAAATTAAAATTATTATTAATCATAAACTATAATTTGTTATATTGTTATTTCATTAATTATAAAATTATTAATTATTATTTAGCCTAACATAATTTAATTTATTTATCTTTTATAATGTAGTGGTTAATTATACAACTTTAATTATTGTTGTTTAGCGTAACAATAAACTATATTGCTTTAATTTGTTTGTCATTAATTATACCGTTTTAATTTGTTATATTGTTTAGCCCCTTGTGCACATTACACTAAAAAAGCTTGACATTACACATCTTATGTGCAGCACAATAATTAAAGCAGTGTAATGTGAAACACATTACACTGCTTTAATTATTGTGCTCCCGGCCTCATGTACCCATCAGCCCATTTACCCCCACCCACTCAATGGACAAGCACAAGCATCATGCCTGATGCCCCAATCACAATAGCCTGCCAATCAGAAAATTTCACAATCACAAATCACAATACACACTACAAGACAATTAATATCTCACCAACACAGTGAACACACACTGACCAACGGATAAGATAAACACTAAAGCCAAATTCAAAAAGACAAAAAACAGAAAAAAGCAAAATATATATAAAGCCCATTCATTTGGCCAGCCAATCAGAGAGAGAGTTACTGAGTTAATTTAGTCTTAAAGAATAAAGACTAAAGAGAGAGAGACATTAGTTTTCATTTCAGACTTCAGTGAGATAAAGAGAGAGTCAGAGAGAGACTGAGGGACTGAGAGGGAGTCAGAGAGAAAAAGAGAGAAATTAGAAATACCTTGAGGGAGCTCAGGGAGGGATCTGCGATCTGCAAGCACCGATCACCGAGCACCGGAGCTGAGCAGACAGAGCGATCTGCGATCTACCGTCTACGATCTGCGATCTGCGATGAGGGGCGAGCGACGACGACGAGGGGCAAGAGAGCGACGACGATGAGGAGGAGCGTGCTACGGCGACGACGACAAGGAGTGTGCTACGGCGACGAGGAGCGAGTATTGGGGTTTTTTTGGTTTGGTTTTGGTACAGAGGCTCTGTATTGGTTTTTTTTTTTTTTTTTTTTAATTTTTATAAACACAGTATTGGAGTTTGTTTTGCTCTGTATAGACTGTATCAGTGTATTGGGGTTTGTTGGGGTTTGGTTTTCTCTGTTTTCTCTGCTAGAGACGTGACCGTGGGTACGGTGGGATTGATTTTTGATTCTCTGTGTTAGTTTTTTTTTTTTTTTTTTGAGAATCCGTGGGTGGGTTTGCTCTGTTGGGCTCGCCGTGGGCTTGGCCTGTCGTGGGTTTGCTCTGTTGGGCTTGGCTTGCCGTGGGCTTGGCTCTGTTACAATTTTTTTTTTTGGTTGAAAGTTGAACAGATTGTGGGTTTTTGTGTGTCTGAAAATGTGCATTTTTGGGAGAATAGATGAGAATTGAGAGGGGGGGGGGGGGCCGGCTGCCCTATATTGAGGGGGCCCAAATTTTTTTTCTACCTACTCTAAGGGATTTTTTTTTTTTTTTTTGCAGGGGCCGGGGCCCCCTCAAGCCACTACGACTACGTGGCTCCGCCCCTGGTACAAAGCCTTGTAAATCATGCATTCATGCTTCATAATTTTAGTTAAAATTTTGAAATTATGAAAACACGATTTCACAATTTAATTGAAATTGTGTTTTGCAAACACGATTTCAGAGGTCTGAAATCGTGACAGTGGTTACTAGTTTAACTAAAACTCACTTATTAAAGAAAATAAATATCCTAATAGATTATCAAAATTTTAAGGCTGTACCATTGCATGACCACTTGAGGAATACATGTATTTCTTAAAGAACTAGCTACGATTTATTTCTTATCAAATAGACAAACACCTTAGGCTAGTGAGGCCTTTGACTCTCCAAAAAGGATGAGCCCGGGTTTGATTCATCAACTCTCCCTTTGGAGGTGGGGAGTGAGCTTAACTTCCACTATGGGAGGAAGCTAAGATTTATTTCTTTATTCTACATTTTTTATTAGCACTAAATTTCATTTTGTTTTAGGTGGCATAATTATTTGGAAACTACCCTAGTTTTGATTTGAAAAGGGGGACAACCTGTTAACCTTCATCTAATGGATAAAAGAAAAAAGAGTAATGAAAAAGAAAAAACATGAGGATTCATGAATTGTTTTGGGCCTAAAATGTGTCCACATTATAAAACATATGCTGAGCAAATCAAAAGTTCAAAGGTAAAGAAATTTAAGCCCACCAAAAAGTAAAAGCAAGAATCATAATGTCAAAGTAATCAGACCAACCCAACCCAAACCAAAGATGAAGAAATTAGGAAACATGCCTTTAGAATACTTGAGAGGCAACAACTCCTTGATTGCAATAGCATCCAAGAGGGGTCCATAAGTGGGGTCCTCCTGAACCCCAGGGTTGTGAAATGTGACCTTAACAACCTTAGTGGTAGCCATGAAAGCCCAAGCATAAGTGTCACTCCCATTGCTACTATAAAGGGTCAGAATATAAAGGTTTGCTGAGTAACCAGGGGCCAAGATCCTTAGAACCTCGTCTTGAGAACGAGTCCTTGTAGCCCCAAATGTGAGGGAGTAGATTGAGTCTGGATTGACTGTCACATTCTATGAGATGGAGGCCTTATTGATTATCAGATTATCAGTTTACCTCAATAATGCATCACAATTAGTATGTTGAAAATCATTGCTTCGATTTGGAATCCTATTTTGGAGAAAATGGAGAAGAAACTATCTGGGTGGAAACGTCTCTATTTATCTAAGGGTGGTAGGCTCATGCTAATAAAGAGTACCCTCTCTAGCCTCCCAATGTACTTTTTATCTCTTTTTACTATTCCTAAAGCTGTGGCTGCTAGATTGGAAAGTATTTAAAGGAATTTTATGTGGGGGTCTTTTGAGGGGAGTTTCAAGTATCCTTTGGTGGCTTGGGAAAAGGTGTGTTTACCCGTTGAAATGGGTGGTTTGGGGATTAAAAGTGTGGTGTCATTTAATCAAGCTCTATTAGGAAAATGGTTGTGGAGATATGGTCATGAAGTTACTCATCTCTGGCGGAGAGTTATCTCCACAAAATATGGTGAGGGTCAAAGGGGGTGGAGTACTAAAGTTTGCAGGAGGACTCATGGGTGTGGCCTATGGAGAAGCATTTATGAAGGGTGGGAGAGCTTTTCCAAGCATCTGTCTTTTGTAGTGGGTGATGGCACTCGTATCCATTTTTGGCATGATAGGTGGATTGGTGATAATACGCTAAAAGATCTCTATGGGTGTTCAGCGGTCAAGGACGCTTGCATCTCTGAGGTTTTGTGGATTCCAGAAGGGGGTACTGTTAGTGTGTGGGATCTAAGGTTTTATAGAGCGTTTGAAAATTAGGAGTTGCCTGCATCTTATTCTCTATTTCAGCTTATCCAAACTCGTATTCCTTGGGGTGAGAGGAGAGATACTCTTTGCTGGCAGCTAAAAGGTGTTGGTAAGTTTGATACCCGGTCTTACTATCATGAGATTCGAGGCGCTTCGAGTTCTTTGTTTCCTTGGAAGGGGATTTGGAAACCAAAGATTCCTAAGCGCGTGGCTATCTTTTTGTGGACAACTACTCATGGTCGAATCCTCACTTTGGATAATCTAATGCTTAAGGGTCGCCCTTTGGCTAATTGGTGTTGTATGTGTTGCCGTGATGGAGAGTCGGTAGACCACCTTATTCTTCATTGTCCTTGTACTCATTCCCTATGGTCTTGTATGCTTCAAGCTTTTGGTATTCATTGGGTTATGCCAGGTTCGGTGGCTAGTTTGTTATCTTGTTGGCATCAGTGGCTTGGGAAGCATAAGTCGGACATTTGGAATTTGGTTCCATGGTGCTTAATGTGGATTGTGTGGTTGGAACGTAATTGTCGATCCTTCGAGGACAAGGAGAAGACGTTGGATGAGTTAAAGGTTTTAAGCCAACGCAGTCTTTTGGAGTGGTCTCGCTGTTGGGGTTTTACTGATTGTTCTTCTCTCTCTAAGTTTATGTCTTCCCTCAGGTTAGTTTCCTAATTACCCTCGTTTTGTTGTGCTGTGTGATCTTTTTTTTCTTGTTGTTCATCATCATGAACATCTTGACTATTCTTTTTTTTTTTTTTTTTTTATTATCATTAATATTAATTTACTGATTACCTATCAAAAAAAAAAAAACTATTAGTATGTTGAAAATCAAGGAGTTCTTCTATTTAGTTATGAAATGCTCCGAATGCTTCTGACAATCCCTACTCTTATTAGACCATTTGTTTCTACTAGCATTGCACGGGTTTTTCTTTATTATTCATCTTTAAATACTTTGTTGACAACCCTAATCATAGGATAGTGCATTGGATTATACTTTTGAAATGTAGGACTAAATTTAAATATAAACTAAAGTACAAACATTTCATTTGTTGATAAACTTCTTATGACTCAAATTTTTTTGTTTTTATTTATTGTTTCGTTGGCAATTACACGAACATAACCAAAAATACTAGTTTCCACTAAATCAAAGTTGCACCATAATTTCTAATAAAATTATGTAGATTGATTTGGTCAGTTGTGCTTGTGGGTTTGGCATATATATGTAGCACCCCCAACAATGTTGATGCTAGGGACTGATCAACCATGGTCACCTTACATGTTTGTCTGTTTAGACTTAGAGTTTTGACTATGATTTGTGCTTTACTGCTCTAGATAGCTTTTAGATTCTTCATGGGCATTAAATTTGTACCTAATAATTGAATTGTGCCTCTAAGGTATGCATTCCCTAGTTTCATTTAAAAGATTCAAATAATTCTTGGTTTCTCAAATGTGCTAGTCTATCACATTATTGTTAGATCTATCGCTTGAGGTTGCTGTAGAAATGTCAATCATTGATAACAAAGCCTCCACATTATTCTGGAAATTTTTTTTTGAAGTATTTTATAAGAAAAGCATAACTTCTTTTTAAATATAAGAGATTATTTTTTTATGTGAACAGTTAGTGAAAGTATTGGATTAATACATAGTAACCAGGCAGGAGAAATGCAATTAAGTGGTATCTATTAATACACACTCTCTTTATCTAGTGAGGCAACTATTGGAATTGGGGGTTACGTGGTGTTTTGTTGAGTTGTATTTGTGTTATGTGGTTCATCTACCCACCACTCCTCTACTTTTAGGAATTACAACACAAAGAATAGGCAATGGAGGAATTCTAGATGGCTTATAATTTGTTTCTACCAGTCCCATATTTATTTGAATGTTGTGCATTCTTTTCCTCTCTTTTTGGCAGTAATTATTATCCTGTGTAAATTCCAAATTGTATAACATTAAAACAAAAGGTGATACAATAGGCTAAATGGGTGATTGAAAAATTTATGGCATCTTTTGCTTTCAATAATTTAAAATTGTGGGGGCTTATGCTTAGTAAGACTAACATTGAGTAACACATGACTGCTGCTAATTGTAAATTTTCTTTCCTTCTTTAAATTTTGTTAAGTTTTATTTTACTTTATTTTTGATTAATAAAAAAGGGGTGATCCTAAAGTTTGGCATGCTTGTACAGGATGGTGGTGTAGAAGTTGACCCTCTTGGCATGTTTGTATAGGATGGTGGTCCAGAACTTGTTCTAGAGAAGTAATTTAATCTTACTTTTGGCAATTGGAAACTGGCTGATGGGATGTACCATGTTCTATATTTTTTGTGATGTAAAAATCTTTTGGCAATTTTTTGTTGGGAACTGGTTTAGTTTTGGTAATGAAATTATATGTTTGTTGGCAATTGGTTGGGAACTGTTTATGTATATTTTTTGTTGAATGCTTGCAGATAATTATTGGTTGGGAACATAGTGTAAATTATTTGGGCAGGAATTACAGATTTAGCAAGAAAAAAAAAAAGAAAAAAAAACACCTATAGTCGCGTTTTTAAAAACGCGGCTATAGACAAAACCAATGTAGGAGGCTTTAGCCGCATTTCCCAAACGCAGCCCAAAGATGTTCTATAGCTGCATTTCAAAAAGCGCAACTACAGGTCTGAGCTTATAGTTGCGTTGTAAAAAACGCAGCTATAGGTCCAGGCTATAATCATGTTTTAAACGAAATCCAAAACGGGTCTATAGCATCGTTTTGTAAAAATGAAGCTATAGGTCTCAGCCTATAGCCGCGGGTGGAAAAACGCAACTATAGGCTCAGACCTATAGCTGTGGTTAAAAAAATGTAGCGATAGACCCGCAGGGGCTATTATCGCGCAGTATAAGCCGCGTTTGTAAACGCGGCTATAGAAAATGAGGCTATAGCCTATAGCTGCGTTTTTAAATGCAGCTATAGGCTATAGCCCTCGTTTCTTGTAGTGAATAGTGAAGTTCATCCTTTTCCCCAAAAAAAAAAAAATTGAACTTTATTTATGGTTAGAAATTCAAATTAGTAGATAGCCAAAAAAAAAAAAAATTATTAGTAGTTTAACAATTTCTAAAGAATACAAATATATATATACACACACACTAGCATTATACCCGTGCGATGCATGGCTTAATCAAAATTCATATGTAAATAGTTTTTTTTTATTAATTTACTTAAAATTAGATAATAAAATAGATAATTAAATATTTTACTTTTAAGTTATATAATAAATTCATATTGTGTGAAACTAAGGTATTATGAAATGCATAAATATATATATATATATATATATATATATATATATATAAGTAATAACTTATTAAAAGAATGCAATAAATATGTTTGTTTTTGAAATGCGTAAGATAATTTATTCTTTTTTTTTGTATATTATATTTTTTCAATATCATGAAACAAAATTTGTATGCTTTTCTTCAAACTTTCGTGGATTTGAATTTGTCATTTATTGTTTTGCAAAATTTTTCGTTATTTAAAATATATATATTAGTTTTTTTTGGTTTACTTTATTTTTTTTTTTTACCTAAATTAGATTTTTTTTAATTAAGTTTACGTTAATGTTAATACATATTAGCTATCATTTGATACTTTATCCACACATCAAAAAACAAGAATTAACATTTAAATTAGGCTAAAAGTAAAATTGTTACTTTATAAAAAAATTGATACAATACTTATTGTTACTTTATCCAAATAAGTCGATAAGAACAAATAGAATAAGAGTCTTACTTAAACTTAAACTTGTTTGTTAAATGGATTAGATGAAGAATTTGAATTGTAATCAAATTAAAGTTTTTATCAACTTAGAAATTATAGGAGAAGAAAATTTATATATATATATATATATATATTTTTTTTTTTAATCTAACAGTCTAAAAAAATTTCTGCAATTAAAGATGCATTAGAGCGTGTAGTGTAGTAATTAAAAAAATAAGAAAATTGTTGCTTTTTTATAATACACTACACGTAAAAAATAAGAATTAGATGAAGAATTTGGATTGTTATCAAATTAAGATTAAATAAGGATTAGATGGATTATATGAAGAATTTGGATTGTAATCAAATTAAGATTTTTATCAACTTAGAGATTATAGAAGAAGAAAAATTATATATTTTTTAAATCTAAAAATCTAAAAAAAAAAAAAATTCTGCAATTTGGTAAAGCCACTTGGTGCAATCATGACGTCTAAACACAACTTTTATTATATAGTATATGATATATATATATATATATATATATTGGGGTATAATTGTATAAGATATTACATAAAATTTGAGATGTCAATCAAAGAAAAAAAAAATGTAAAATACTATTTTGGTTTCTAAATTTTACCAAAATTTTGCTTTGTCTCTAAACTTTTTTTTTTTAATCCTTAAACTTTGTAAAGAGGCTTTTCTTTTTTTAATAAATTTTTTAGAGACAAAAATTGGGATAAAAAAAGAATTTTTTAAAATAGTTTTAAGACAAAAAACAAATATTTGGTAAAATTTAGGCAGCACTTTTAGTCCCTACATTTTTTTTTTCCATTTTGGTCCTTACATTTTAATTTTACCACTTTTAGTCCTTAAAACAATTAACACGTGTTATTTTTGTCCTTTCCGTCAGTCAACCGACGAAAATATCTGAAGTGGTTGACGGAGGAATTAAAATATTATAAAAAATGCCACATCAGCATCTAAATTTAAAAAAAAAATTATCAATTTTAACTAAATAAAAAAAGAAAAAACAGAATTAAAAACAATAAAATGCATAAATTTAGATCTAATTCATTTTGAATAAGAACACACAAGAACATGATCACAGATTTAACACATCAACACAAGAATATAAGAGCACAAACCCAGAACCAAACACAAACTCAAATTTAAAAACACAAAGAACACAATAACAAACATAAACTATTTACTTTCAAAATAAATGCCAAGTCAAATCCAGAAAATCATACAAACCCATCAAGAACACACAAGAGCACAAACCCAAAAAAAATCATACAAACCCAGAAATCAAACACAGAAAAATCATAAAAGAATATTGTACCCAAAAAAAAAAAAATCAATCCATATATATACACAAACCAAATTATCCAAAAGAAAAAATAGATTTTGTTAGGACATATGTGTTTTCACTTGTTAAGAACATATGTCACTTATTTATGTAAATTGGCTAATCATTTGACTAAAACGCTCTGTACTTGTAATTGGGTAGTTCTAGGTGTTTTTAATACTTCAAGAAACAAGGTTTCAAGATCAAGTGTTGAAGTCATCAAGTCTGTCCAAGAAAAACAAGCTGAAGTACAAAATCATTAAAGCTCGACACCTTCTCGATAGCTCCTCGACACCTGCTATTTGTCGAGATTTATAAAATCAGATTTTCTGATCTGATTTTTTGGGATCCGTGAATGTGTCTTTGGGCCTTCTTTTCTCCTAACCCTAGACATATAAAAGGATTGTTTTAAGAGCCGTCAAAGTAGACACAAGTTGCACAAGCATTGAGCAAACTCTGTTCAAGCAATTTGTGATCAAAGACGAAGTTCTTGACCTAGTTCATCTTCTCTGAAGAAGTTGCTGTGTATTTGCACCAAAAGGTTTTGTAACCAAGCATCTTCCTGATCTTCATCGTGTAGGATGAACTGAAGAACTTTGTAGCCAAACTCTCCTTCTAAGTTGGTGTTTGAAGTCGCGTACTGGGATCCACGCATTGGTTAGTCACGTACTTGGGAGCTGTGAATCAAAAGGGGGAACTGTCACTACAGATCAAGTCCAATTGGGTATTGGGGTAAGGGTTCAATTGTAGGTTGGTAAGATACTTGGGATTCCTTTACTTGTAACTGCTTGATTTGATAATAGTGGAATTTCGGGAGTGGTGACCTGAAAATCACCCGGTGGGGTTTTTGCCGTAAGGGTTTTCCTCATTCGTAAACAAATCACCGTGTCATTTAATTTCCGCTGTATATTTAGTTATTTGGTGATTTGTTTGTGCTTCCATGTATTTGCATGTTAAATTGATTAATTAATAACTTGGCTAATTAATTAATTGGTTTAATCACAAGGAGTCATTCAATTTGTGGCCTATCAGATTTAAATCTTAAAATTAAATCAATACAATCATTAACAAAATACCCACAAAATTGAACAAACCCAACTCAACCCCTCAACCATACCAACACAAACCCAGCTCAACCATACCAACACAAAGCAAAACATCTCAGCCTCTCTTTAAACCCACAATGGACCTAGCCGATCCAGACCCAGAAAACCAAATCTACCCACCACCTGCGACCCAAAAAAATGAACCAACACCACTGATCTGACCCAGCCACCACCATCTCCACCTCCACCAATCTGGCGCAACCATCAAACCTAACCAACTCGATCTGGGTGTGCGTGTTATTACACATGTTACATGCTCACAAAGCCTCACAACACTGAGCACACAAACACATATACCCAGCGCTTACCCTTTGTTTTTCCCTTTAACCTCCACATCTCATTTTTGTGGATCAAGCGCCGTTCAAGATGCTCTTAGCTTGTAGATCGGAGAGTAGCTTTTGGGTTTGGGAGTAAAGAGATTCGGGTTTAGAGAGAGTGTTTGTTGATTTTGGGCTTAGGTCGAGAGTCTTGTGAGTGCTGGGTTCCGTGGTGGTGTTGGTTGAGTTTTGTGGTGGAACAGGGAGGCTGTGCCTCGTTTTGGATCAAAGAGAGAGAAGTCGAGGTCTAGAGAGAGATGGACTTAGATCAGGTTTTGGGTCTCAAGTGTTCGAAGTGTGTGAGATTTAGTTTGAGTGGTAAAGAGATTGGAGGTGGAGGAAGCTCCAACCATGGTGGCCATGAAGCTTCGACTCAGAGGAGAGGAAAGATTTAGGTTGTTATTGTGTTCTTTGTGTTTTTAAATTTGAGTTTGTGTTTGGTTTTGGGTTTGTGCTCTTATGTTGATGTTTAAATCTATGATCATGTTATTATGTGTTCTTGTTCAAAATGAATTAGATCTAAATTTATGTATTTTATTGTTTTTAATTCTGTTTTTTCTTTTTTTATTTAGTTAAAATTAATAAATTATTTATAAAAAAAAATTAGATGCTGATATGAAATTTTTTATAATATTTTAATTCATCCGTCAGCTATCTCAGATATTTCTGTCAGTTGACTAACGGAAATGACGAAAATAACACGCATTAATTGGTTTAGGACTAAAAATGGTAAAATTAAAATGTAAGGGCCAAAATGAAAAAAAATCAAAATATAAATTAAAAATACATTTACGCCTAAAATTCAAAGATAAAAACTAAAAGTGAAATATTTTTATTAATTTAGGGAAAAAAATGAAATTTTCAATAATTTACTAATGATAAAGAAAAACAAACGATGACTCGTAAAATTTAAAGACCAAAAATACTGAAATAGTATTTTACCTGATGAAAAATAAAAAAGAAGAGTGTCTACATAGCATTCAGAAAAAGTCAGGTGGAATGGAAAGTATAATATAAAAAGAATGGCTCGAATAATACAATTCCAAGCATAGTCTTCGAATTGAAAATCCAGAAAATAAGTAAAAGCCCAGAACCAGAAGATGCAGAAGCAGAACCCATAACAAATAATGACTCCAAGTTCACCACTTTCTCTCCTCTTCTTCTTCTTCTTCCTTTCAATCACTGTGCAAACCCTATTGTTCCAAACGTAAACTTAATCACCAAAACCATTTCTCTGTGGATATATATATATATATATATATATATATATATTGTTGGTGTTGATCTTTATAGTTTATTTGATCTATTGCAATTGAAGTTCCAAACTTTATATTTTGAATTTGCTTTTTTTTTTTTTTTTTTTGTGTGCAGAGTTTGTGGAAGTGAAGAAATAGAGAAAGGAATTGGGCGCAGAGGTCTGCTGAGTTTCATAGAAACCCCTAAAGGAAGCAACGTTTCCTATGAGTGCTCTCCTTCTGGTCCTTGTATTTCCTGCCTTTTTTCCGAAAAGGTTTGATTTTTTGGCTTCTTCAACAAATTTGAAATATTGGGTTTTCATTAATTATCGTAATTATTGACATATGTGGTGCATATTTGTTGGTTTTAATCAAATTTATGCTTATTTAAGGAACACCCAGTTTAGAATTGTGTTAGATTTGATGAAATTTTGTTATATTTCTGGGATTAATTGGGGTTTTGCTTATTGGATCTTTTGGCAAACTAAGAACAATTGGGAATTTTTTGAAGTGGTATTGTAGTGAAATGCCTAAGAATAATGGCACAGTTGGATTGGATACCCCTATGAAAATTGAACCACTTTCTGCTACTTCATTTTAAATGAAACGAAACATTTTTGCTATATACTTGCTTGGAAAATTCTATTCTAGACCCACACTAGCGATGCAAGACAAAACTAGGATCGAAACATGGCTCTAAATACCAAAATTGATGTAGGACAAAACCAAAACAATGCAAAAACAACACTGAAGAACAAAACACTAAAGGATATATAACCTAGAAGTTAGTACCTAGGCTTGCTTGGAGTTAGCACCGAGCAAGAGAGAACCTCCAAACTAGTGATGCAGGGAAAAACAAGGATCGAAACACGGCTCTAATAACAAATTTTTTTTTTTTGTAGGACAAAACCAAAATAATGCAACAACAACACAGAAGAACAAAACACTAAAGGATATAAAACCTAGAAGTTGGTACCTAGGCTTGCTTGAAGTCGGCACCAAGCAAGAGAGAACCTCTAGGAAAATAAAAATACTAGTAAACCTATTTAACTACTAATACCTAAAATAAAATTCAATTTACTCCAATATTAAATAAGACAATTAAAATTAATATTTTCATGTGCTTCCTGCATCACACACTCCCAACTCTAGTAGGATTCGGGTTATATAGCAATTCGCATGATGCAAATATTTGTTTTCATCCTCACCCAAAAGTAGGCCCTATGACCTTACTACCACTGCTACCAGGATGTGGAGGAGAGATGTACGATATGTTTGTTACTGTGCTTTGGGTTCCCTCTATGGAGAATGATCTGTTTCTCAATGGCTTTATCTTGTTTCCAACTTTCTATTACTACTTCAGAACTGATGTTACCTGGTAAGATGAAACTAAAGGATGCATTAAATAAGAAACCGGTAGATCATGCTCACAACAGTCAATATTACCCCAACTGCTTCCACATCAACCAACATTACTAATGGCAGCAACCACGTATTGGTTCTTAATTTGTATAATATTAACTATGCACAACCTAGTGTTTCCAATGGAGACATCTAGGGTTGAAATCCCCTCTACCCATTGTAACTATCGAATTATTAAAAAAGAAAAAGAAAAAAGAGAGGCTCGATTCCTGTTATTTCCCATGTACAATTTTAAAGAGCCTTGTGGCTTATCTGACACTTCCTTTATTTCCAATGGAGACATCAAAGGTTCAAATCCCCCCTCCCCCACCCATTGAACTATCACAAAAAATTGTATAATGCGTTGTATATTCGCCGCTCAGCACTCCACTTTCCTTGTATTTTGTATGGTGTCCACATGTTGCTCCTTTGATCTCTGTGAAATGCCTTGGCATTTATCTTCTATATTTATTTTTATGCAGACTGATGAGAAATATCGATGCAGTGAGACTGGCTATCGTATCCCTTTGAAATGTGTAGAAATCAAAGATAATTCAAAGAATGGAAATGGGAATGGGAAAGGGAAAAGTTCTCGGAACAGTCGATCCACTCTGGAAATCTCTCACAGCAATGAAATATTACTTGCAGAATCTCTTGATGCTGGAGAACTCACTACTTCAATGAAACATAGAAGTTTACTGGAGGACCCATCAACACCAGAGAGTGGACCGCAAGCTTATATTACTTATAGAAGCTGTTTACCACCAGTTAATGAAGAGAAGATGTCGGTGCTTGAGTTTGAGGTACGTGTCATTATCTTTTGTCATCCCTCTTTTCTTGTAGTATTTTATTAGTTGATTAGTTCATATGCTTGATTACTTTTAACAAGAATAAAACCATATAATATAGGAAGTAGGGGATTTTTCTTTTACTTTGAACTAAATGTAGACAGCTTAAAGGGTAGTGTCCTATTGGAATGTGACCAATTTGACGATGCTATGGGTCTATTTGGTTGTGGCCTACTAGTATCAATCTTTTGATTTCAAACAGAATGTGCACTTTATAATCCCATGCTCTTTTGTTTTAGCCTTTTAGGCATTGATTAATATTATGTTTCTTCACTTTGAACTTGTATGCATCACGAGCATCTGAATTGTGATTCATGTTTTTTATTATAGCTGTGATTGTTTTGATCAAATAAGTTTCTTAAAGCAAAGAGTGTTGACAATCAAAAGGCAAACATAGAAAGACATGAAAGTTCTTGACTTCTTGTGAGAAGTCATGTAAGGTCAGCATAATCTCTTGGATGAGATATCTAGGGCCTCTTGAATACCATAAGTTAACATTTTAAACAGTGCATTTCATGCGTTGGAGATCGATTACAAGCTCAGTTAACCTTATATGTGTTTTTACTTGCATTGTAAAAAAGGGAAGAACATGATTATTTGTGTGTTGACTTGTATTTTGTGTGCCACTTTGGACAGGGGATTGTGTTGTGTTTGTTGCTCATTAGCAGTTCAATTATATACTTCAGAAGAAAGCGGACCATTTCCATGACTACTTTTGGAGCAGGGAGAATCCAGAGGTTTTGATTCAGAAACCTGTGGGTATGAAGAGTTGCTCCGTTTGAAGCCAATTTGTAACGCTAACTGAGTGACGTTAGGCTATTGATTTTAGAAAGAATCAAACCAAGCGTTCACTATATGCTGCCCACAGTTTGTTCCTCTTTATTTTTTTTCCCAATTTCCTATACCTAAATGATAATTTTTCCTTTGATTTTTTCTTCTGTAATATGTAAAGCCATATTTACACGAGGTTCACATGCATCTTTAATTTTGCAGTTCAAGGCAAAATTTTCAAAATTTTCAATCCTGATCTGCTGGGCAGCGATGGATATGTTGATTGGCATCTCTTCTCATGTGTTTATGGCTTCCAAGTGTGTAGATGCTATCCAAATACGTATTATAATGTGCAATGTTTGGGGTATCTGGAAAAAATCCATTTGGGAACAAATTTGATGGATGCGAATTTTGCAAAAACAAGGGTAAGTGGGACAGTGGGATGAATTTTGCAAAAACAAGAATAAGTGCAGGAGTAGGTCATTGTGGTAGACTCAGGCCTTCGTAAAACAATGTGTAAAATGACCCCAAGTTGGCCATCCATAGGTCATATGATTTAGGATATGAAGGAAGAGGCCAGAGTTTAGGAGAGTGGAGTTCAATAATAAAACCCAAAATCTCTGATCTCATCCCAACTCTAACACTAGAATCCCCAATTCCTTAAACAAGAGCTTCAAGTTCAAGACCCACAAAACCCATCCGACCAAACCCCAATCCAAGATGACTCAGAAACAATCTCGGTTGTCTCTCCCCAAACTACTTACTCTTCACGTGTCCTCTTGCCCAGCTCCAAAGCGCAGCAAGAACAACTAACATAAGAGAAGCTTTTGAGGCAGGACTATTTGTGCAAATCAGATGATTTTAAGGAGAGTTGGAGATTGGAATGAAGGGGGTGGAGGTGGAGGGTTTGACCGACAGAGAGGGAAAGTGAGTGGAGGGTTGGAGCGGCGGTGACGGTTGTTTGAGAATTTAGTTGGAGAGTGAGATTGCAAATGGGTGTGTTCAAAATTAAAGCTTTGGTTGATTTCAAAGGAACCACCAAAGGAACTCGATTGATGGTGAGAGTTAGAGATTTGTGGTGGTGTTTAAAATGCAATCACAGATTGTAAATGGGTGTTGTGCAAAATTGAAAATTTTGGTGATTTTGTAAGGGGAGGTCAGATAGTGAGGGACTGAATCTACTGGGTTTTGTAAGATAAAAAGTTGTTTGCAATAGATTTTGTTTTATTTATTTATTTATTCAATAAGTCAATCACAACTCGAAATCTACAAAATATGATTCAATAAGTAATCATACATGGGGAGAGTGAAAATGAGACCGCAGCAACAATTGAGGTGGGACCAATGGAGACGAAAAAGGGTAGGGGGATCACCGAAGTGAAAGAATGGGATTTTGCTGTCGGGGGTAGTTGAGAGAGAGAAAAGGCCGAAATGGTTAACTTGCTAAAATTGGTCATATGTACTAGGACACATGTCAACTTTATATTGGGCCACCTAATCCAGTTTGGAAGAATTACTAGCTTGCAACTTTGGAATTAGCATATAAAATGTCCAACCAATAATGAGTACAGCCATGAAGAATCCTCCAATACCAGATGTTTGATGATTGTTGTGCACGTTTACGTCGTACCACATATTATTATTATTTTTATTTTTAACAAAAAGGAAATACTTATTTAAATCTTGTCCAGCCAATTCCTCTTACAAGTCCAGCTCAAACATCATGTTGCGTCTATAAAACCATAAAATAACAATGACCTATAATTCACCTATAAGCTATAACCTCTCGCATTGCGCCCCAAAAGAGCACTGGCCTACCGTCAAATGACTCAAATCCAAGCATCCAATGACACTCGCACTCTTCCGTGATAAAAATTGGATAAAATCCAGAGAATTGACTAGACAACGTTTGGGTCAAAAAACTTTTTAAGGCAAATACCTAAGAACCTTTCGACCTATAAAACATACTTCTACTTCTTTGCAAAATTGTAAACATTTTATGCAGTTTAATTGTCACCTCAGGAACTCTGAAATAAAATACAACCGTGTTGAGAAATCTGCTCTCTACCTTAAAATTGCAAAATTACAGAACAAGATATACCATGTTATTGCCGCTTCCTCCTCCCGAAAATATACAAGAAAAACAGGCCTTTTGGTGGCTTTTTGTAAGTTCTCCTATGAGTTTCTCGAGGAAATCAACAAAGCAGCAGCAGGACAAACTCCAAACAAAAGAATCATGTTGATGATAACCCTCAACTTAAAAAACAACAAAACTCCTCTTTTTAAAGACACATCTACAATAACACAGCAGAAAAATAGGGAATTACAAGCAGCAGACAGAAATATGAAAATTACAAAAAATAATCGGGAGTCTTGCGTGTGGTGTCAGGCTCAATTTGCCGAGGGGCTGGATCAAACTGCAGAAAATTCTGGTCCATATTCTCCCCAATCTCCAGTATAGCAGCCATATTCCCACAACGGTAACAATAGTTTGGAGCACTAAATACAGTCACCACATTCTTATCCTAAAAAACAAGTAGATATGAAAGTTAACAAATATGCAGTAGAAAAAAGTTCGAGTACAAACACCCCCTTCTTTTTTGCCCCAATTTTCAAAGAAAATTTATAATTCATGGGTTCACACACACCTGACACCAATTGTACCCTTCCATGACAAGCTGGTGGGCTCTTGAAATCAGTGAGAGCCCATTGGTATGGTTAAACTGAGCAGCTATATCCTGTCCAAATGTATAACCAGCACCACGAGGTGATATCCCCCACCCACATCGGTCATCAGGATCAGACCATAAGAGGTCACACATTGGTCCTTCATGTGGAACCTGATCATGCACATACAGAGGCGTCATGAAGTACAGAGTAACCAAAAACCTTGTACATTAACATTTAGAAAACAATGGATATATATTCCAATTCTAAATGACTGTCATGCATGTAAATGATTATCATAAGGAAATAAGAAGATGGAAATTGGATGCCAATTTGACAGACTGACAGACATTGCTTTTAACAAAAGGAGGAGGAAAACTGGACAGTATCGACAAAAATATTTCTGTAGTGTAAGCACTCGTAGAAAATAAAACAGGAACGCATGCCATCAATATAACATTCCATACATATAAAGTATAGATTTAAAAGTTAAATAAATATCAGTATTCAGAGAGTATCAATACTGCATTCTAAAATATTCGCTAAATTTTTTTACTCCAATGCGT
Organism: Quercus ilex subsp. ballota; assembly: GCA_032727855.1. NCBI lineage: Eukaryota > Viridiplantae > Streptophyta > Magnoliopsida > Fagales > Fagaceae > Quercus > Quercus ilex. Next base: position 65,919,333 of record CM064910.1, read on the forward strand.
ATAATGAAAACTTGAAAATGTCAGCCAAGCATAAGAGAAAATGTTAACATGCAATGATACACATACCTCCTGTATACGGTCCAAGGCTCGAACATTATCCAATGTATCCAAAGATGGTGAAAGACCTCCATGCAAACAGAAGATCTACAATGATAATGGACGTCAGAAGATGTCATGAATATAATCAAATAAACTATCAGCAACATATCTAACTCAAACCTGACTCTCAATAAGGGCTGTAAGGGGTAGATAATCAAATAAATCAGTGAAGAACTTCCACACATTGGCATTTCCATATTTTCTCAAGCATTCGTCATAAAAACCATACCTGAGAAGGTGAAAACAAAAGCAATGAATAAAGAAATAAGGGGAAAATTCTACAAAATTGATTAGTGTGTGTGTATGTGAGAGAGATGGAGCCTAACTATATCTCTTACCTAAATCAAGTTTTTATTGGACAGGGCCAACAATATCCAACAACTCTCTCTTGTACTCAATTAGCAAGATTTATCAACACAGTGACTTGTGCTTTGACCAGTATACAACTTCATTTGATCTAAATGTCATTAAAAAAAAGAAAACCAAGAAGAACATGTCTTACACTTGAGTTATTTGCCGGCTCTCATGATTCCCTCTAAGAATTGTGATCCTATCTCTATAACGAACTTTCAGAGCCACCAAAAGTGTGACAGTCTCAACTGAGTAGTATCCACGATCTGCATACATGTAACCAAGAGAATAAGAAATACTAGTACATTCATAAATATAACACTTCAAACGGGTATAGCAAATTTGCAACTCATATCACATGGACTTCGCTAACAAAGACAAGAATAGCCTTTTTGGAGCTTGTTAAGTAATGAAAAAGAATAAAATAGAGAATTAAGATGGCAACATTACAAGAGAGGGGAAAGGTAGGGGGCAATATATTTCCACAGAAAAACTCATGACATGGTAACACAATCCAGCATATTATCTCAATAATGATATTGTCCTCTTCACCTTCAACTGAAAACAAATCATTTATTCTTTGAAATTTAGTCATTAGTTGGACATCAATAAAAACCAAGATTGAATACCTCCAAAACAGAAACCCCTCATCCTACTTCTGGAATACATTACTTGTTATAAAAACAAAGACTGGCTTTGCAACAGTACAGAAAATTATGCTGCTATTAACACATGAATCTTCACTTGATCCTCTACAAGTGCTATTCCAATTCATCTATCAGTATCACCCAATGGTTTTATAAACGACATTTTACCCTTTCTTTTTTGGGGGGAAGGGAGGTTTTGGATAAGTAAAAGGAAATGATTCATCCTTCATGAATTATTGAACCACCAACAACAACAATTAAGCCTTAGTCGCAAATTTGCTGGGGTCGCCTATGAATCCTCAACAAATTAATCAAAGTTATCCACATATATTCTTTTCCACCATTCTATTTTATCCGGAGCCATATTCTCTATTACTTCTATGGTTCTACCAATATCATTTTTGGTCTTCCTCTACATTTTTTTTTGTTTTCTCATCTTGAATTGACTCATTTTTCTGACCAGTGCATTAATTGCTCTCCACTGAATATAATCAAACCATCTCAAGTGACTCCACCTCATCTTCTCAACAATATGAGTCACCCTTATCTTTAAGGGAATTTCCTCATTTTGAATCCAATCTTTCCATGTATTTTCACTTACCCATCTTAACATTCTCATTTCAACTACACTTATTTTATATTTTATGAATATTTTGTTTCTTAATTAAAAACCCAACATTTAGCACCAACCAAATAAAGAAGCAAAAACATGGGATGTACAAACCAAAATAAATTAAAGTAACTCCCTCATTCTCTAGATAAAACAAAATGGATGTCTTAGAATTCTTGGACCTAACCCATATTACTCATTTGTTGCACATGCAAATCATCCCCAATACGAGCTAAGCAGAGCATAGCTTAGCCTCTTGCACATATATTAACCCACAAAATGCTCTTTCAGTATAAAGCCTTTACAGTATCATCATTGAAATTTTCACAGATCTCGAAGATAAAACACGAACCGAGCTATAAAATTTCCATAAACCAATCATTAGAAGAAAAAAAATGGTGCCCAATTACAGCCTTGAATACTTAAAAAACTACACTAGCATGTTGCATGAAAAAATCTTCAAATAATCACGATTAAACAAACTGTAACAATTGAGATCCATTACTCACCCATTCAACAAATTGAGATTGATCATCAAATGCTCTTATATACAAAATTTAACATATAAATTTAAATCTAATTACTTAAATATATATATATATATATATACAAAACAAATAACTATACACAAATATATGTTTATATTCAACCATAAACAGGTCTCAGGTATTTCTTCCTCAAAATTTCAATAGCTAAAAAGCACAAATTTTCAAAAAAAAAAAAATTGAAAAAACCAAATAAATTAAACGCATCTAAAGCAAAATTCAAAGAAGAATTGAAAAAAAAAGAAGCTAAAATCTGTGTCATACTAACCTACATAGTCGCCCATAAAGAGATAATTGGTATCGGGAGCATTTCCTCCTATCCGAAAGAGCTCGATGAGATCGTAGAACTGGCCGTGGATATCACCGCAAACTGTCACCGGACACTTCACCGGTTGTACGTTCCACTCCTCGACGAGAATCGCCCTCGCCTGATCGCAAAGCGTTTTCACCTCCGCCTCCTGCAACGGCTTGCACTCCATCAGATGCTCGATCTGACGGTCCAGATCCGCGTGCGACGGCATCGTTTCGTGTCTTTTTCAGTCACTCACTCACTCTCTCCCTCTCTGGGGTCAGATCTGCACCGCCGAGATCGCCGACTTCACCGATCGAAATCAAAATCAATACCGAGAAGGTTACACCGATCTCCGAGATTCAAAGATTTTCTTCAATCGAAACGAAGATTCGTCATCGAAACCATCGATCTGTGAAGTGATAGGGCTAGGGTTAGGGTTTCGGACGAAACGAATCGTTTTGGAGATCGGTTGAGTCTCGACCTTTCGAGCATTCCTCGCTCTACTCTCTCTCTCTCTCTCTCTCTCTCACAGAGTTTCTCTCTCTATCTTTTGGTGGAAGAGGAAAAAAAAAATGAGAAAAAAAAAATTAGAGAAATTAAATCAAAATCGTATTTATGTGAAGGAGAAAAAGAAGAGGGAAATGGAGGCAGCCACAAAAGAAAGAAATGAAATGAGATGAAATGAAAATGAAACTTTTTTGAAATGCGAAATGAAATGTGGGATTGCGATGTTTCTTTGAAATGAAATACACAGAGTGTGTGTTTTATTAGAAGAATTATTTAATTAATTAATAATTAAATGATTTTTTTTAAATTTCGTCAAAATAATTGTAAGGAACGAAAGATTTTCTCTCTCCGGTGGCTCCGCCGAGTCAAAATCATAACAAAGGAAGCGACGCGTGTCACTCCAGCTCCAGCTCTTTTTTTTGGACGTTTCAAACCTACTCACCTCGCGCAAGTTAGCAGTCCTTAGGCGTGCTGGCTTTTTTCCTTTTCTTTTTTTTAAGGAAAAAGTTTCTTAAATTTGGATTTTATTTATGTTATTAACACATATGTTAAAATTTATTATTCAATTATTAAATTTTTTTTATGCATAATTTTATATTATCAAAATTTAAAATTTAAACATTTGATTGATAATATAATTATTAATTTTTTATCTTCTTGAAATTTTTATAATAGATATAATAAGAATATAAAATTCAATTGTTAGATTTTCAAAATTTATAACTAATAAAAAGATATAGATAAGTTTGAAGGTTTTTTTTTTTTATTTATTATTTAAGTTGGGGAATTATTTAGCTTAAATGTTGGTATTAAAGGGTTTAATCAAATGTTGGTGTGGGAGGACTTTCGTCTTGGCCCCCAATCAGGTATTGTTTGCTTTGGGATGGGCAATGATCGACTTACATTCCACTCGCATGAATTTGCTCAATCCCATATCGGGAAGAGATGTTTCCCACCCTTACCTTATAAGCCTTTGGCCTAAGGAAGGGTGTATCGTAGTGTGTGTGATCACACACACTACGATACACCCTTTTTGTGGGAGAACTTTCGTTTCGACCCCCAATCAGGTATTGTTCGCTTTGGAAAATTTGTTCAATCCTACATCAGAGAGAAACGCCTTCCACCCTTGCCTTATAAGCTTTTGGCCTAAGAAAGGGTATACCGTCGTGCGGGTGGGACATAGGTTGATCATTGCCCCCGTCCCAAAGCGAACAATACCTGATTGGGGGCCGAGACGAAAGTCCTCCCACAGTTGGTATTAGGGGGTTCGATTAGTCAAGAGGTGGAAAGTGTTGAATTTATTCGTTCAAAGAAAGGTACATAAATAAAAACCAAAGTGATGGACTCGAAAACTTCAATCAAAACTTTTATATTTATTTAAATATAATAAAGTTATATAAAAGGCTAAGCTAATGGCATGTTTTTGGGCTTGATATATATTAAATTAGTATATTCAATTTGATATCCTTGAAATTTTGGTAAGTATGGAAGATATAATAAGAACATAAAATTTAATAGTTATATTTTCAAAATTTATATCCAATAAAAAAATATAGAGGAGTTTGAATGGATTTTTTTTTAATATTTAAGTTAGGGATTTATTTAGCTTAAAATGTTGGTATTAGGGGGTTCAATTAGATGTTGGTATTAGGGGGTTCGATTAGTCAAGAGGTGGAAAGTGTTGAATTTATTTGTTCAAAGAGAGGTACAAAAATAAAAACCAAAGAGATAGACTTGAGAACTTTAGACAAAACTTTTATATTTATTTAAATGTAATAAGGTTATATAAAATGCTAAGTTAATGGCATGTTTTTGGGCTTGGTATATGTAAGTTCACAAATTTTAGTCCAAGCCCAAAAGAAATGGGATATGAGCCCAATGAGCCTAATACAATGAATTTGTAGAGAGTGGGTGAAAGAGCTGGACCTTTTACAAATTGGACAATAGCTAGTAAGGAGTTAAAAGATGAGCAAGCACTAAAACACACTTAAGATTTGATGAAATAATTGTCCGATGAGATAAATTATGAATTAAACCAATAGTTCTGAAAGTTAACATAATTCTTAATGCTATAGTAATCCTATTTATTCTCTTTCTCCCCAGTCTTTCTGCCCCCCTCTTATGGGAGGTCTTTTACATTATATAGTTCCTCTCAGGTTATTCTGATCGTACACTTGTTAATCATCTAAACTTTCACTTGAGTGCATGTCCCATCAATCACCTTCTTTGGCTTTCTGTGAGTGGTGGTGGTTGAGACTGCACTGTTCAAGGGTCTTCTCCACATAAATGCGGCCAGAAAAGTTGTTGCAGTATACTTAATGCGGTGGTGGCAGCTTTTCTTTAAGATATTTCCGTATTCTTATCTTCTTTGTATGTGCCTGAAGTTCATCCTTATCGTTGGAATTTCATGAAGGGTTACCTACACTGCCTAAATACAGGTTTGATCGATGTTTGCCATATCCGACGAGGGGATACTCCTCGGACAACACTTCCCCATTCATCTCCCACGTGATTCTTAACTTTGAAGTCTCTAAAAACCATTTACTCCTCCTCGGACGTATTTTAGTTCTCGGACAAGGCCCAAGGCCCACTATCTAAATTTGGGTTTTTACCCCCACAATAGCCCTTCAAAATTCCAGTTCTTCCCTCATATTCGAGGAGAAGAAGTGGGATTTTGGTTTGCCTTGAAATGAAGGGCTAGAAATGTCAAAATACCTGAGTTTATACGTGTGGGAGTATAGTTTTGTGTGCTTCATTATTACTACTGACGTTTCGGATTTCGCGAAGCGGCATTAATTGCTCTGGGTTGTGCTATGTCCCTTGCATCCAACGATGGAGTTTTAATCTAACGGCTGATATTTCCCCTTTGGGTTTGAGCGGGATAACTTCCACGCCATTTCTCACCCTATATATAAAGTCTAAAAGGGGATTCATTTTTTTTACTTTTGAAATTCGCAAGCACTCTAAATAATTTATGCGTTCGAACTTACGAAACAAATTGAACGCTTAAGCTCTTTCACTTTTTCCTTAAAATCAAATATACAAAAGCTTTTCAAAAGGTGTGGGATTTGTCGTACTTGATTATTTCCGTAAGTATATATTCCTTCAATTTTTCTTTTTCTCCTTGGCTGATTCCATTGTTTTTTATTTTTCAATAAAACTCTCCTCTAGTCTCCTTCATTTGCCTAAGTGGGTAGATTCAAATGTCTAGTGGATTCTCAAATTGGGATAAAAGGTTTTAGGGCCAAATACCAAATCCCACAGGGAGTGGGTTTGGAGTATTGTCCTCCAGAGTAGGTATTGACCGATAGAGAGATGGGGCAAGTCATCATCCCTATGATCGCTTTTATAGAAGGAGGGATGACAATCCTCATTGGTAGGATAACCCAAGATTATCTACACAATCACAGATTATGCCCCCACCAATGCGCTCCCAACATGTTTAGAATCTTGGGGAATGTGGATGCCTTAAATGATCAAATGGACCTCCGGCTAACATGGCATGATGTCGTTCACATGTACGAGTGCCATTCACTCGCCGAAGGATATTACCTAAAATCCCAATCCAAGGAGGTGAGGTTGATTTCTTGCCTTCCCAAATCCAATAAAGGCTTAAAGGACGATTATCTGGTCGTCTCCGGGGAGTGGCATGACGGTCTTCACTGCCTAGTTAGGGAAGGAAAACCAGGTGGGGTGCCCTAGGGATAGGTCCTTCGGCAAGGACCTTAGTTTTCTTAGTTTCTCCTTTATTTATTTTAAACTGTTCACCTTCTCGGATGAAAATTATAATTTTTGCTGACCGTGATTTCTTCTTCGAATCTTTTGTAGATAAGGATCATGTCTCTCCAAGACTTAGTCTCGTCAACGTCCCTGCACTTAACTACTTGCTAAGGTCGGAGATGTTTCCTAGCGAGGACGGATAATTGAGAGTCGTTCATATGATCTTGGATTACGTGCCTTTGTTACACAAGTTTCAAGACGCAGGCTAGGCGATCAGACTAGGTAGTCCTAGGCTTGCTCGAATAGACGTTTCTAAACCCGGCTTTTTGGCTCAAAAAGACCTTCCTCCGGTTGTGTGGCCACCTCAACAAGCTCCTCAGCCGATAATCGCTTTGAGGGAAGAATCGGCATCATCACGCCACTCATTAGACGAAGAGATCGACCAATTTCGGTTCGAGGGAGGAGAAAGGGCGCTGGAGAGACCCGTTGAGTTGTCGGACACAGCGATTGAGTCTGAAGGGTTTTCCTCTATCCATCAACCCAAACTCTTAGTTGTTCGGCTTGATTCCAATGACAAGGAGGAAGAAGGCATGGATCTAAGGCACAGGCCTGGTTTAAAGGGTCTTATGGCCAACAGAAACAGAGGGGGGTCTACCTCAAAGGAGGTTCCAAAGACCCAGGCCACACCCAATCTCCCTCCTCCTCCTCCTCAGCTCCCAACTGACCTCGGGCTGAAGGCCAATCAAGACTTGAAGAAGAAGAGGCCAGCCGAGGTCCCTGAGGAGGGGGAGATAATGCCTCAAAAGGGGGCTAAGCAACAAAAGAAAGCAAAGGACCCCCGAGACAAGAGGGCCCCTTCTGTGGACAGCCGAAGCGATGCTGAAGTGCGTCGAACACAGCGCACCTGGGAGCCCCGTTTGGAAGTGGAGGGCACTCCTGTCCCTTGGGACGCCACTATCTGGGAGTCCTAGAGAGGGTATGCTAGCGTCCTAGCCGAGGCCCTAGAGCAGCCCTTCCTACTCCCAAAGGATATGGATGGCCTTAGGCGCATCAGACAGCTTGACCTTTTCATGTCGCTGAAGAGGGATCTTGCAATGGTAAGCAAGCCATTTTTACTTTCCTTTAAGTACTCATCCGCGAATTAGTTCACATATATATATATATAACATAACATTTACAATTCTTTTGTAATTCTTGCGCAGCTTACCAGCAGGTTTTTGTTGCCGAGGAATGGGTAAAAAACGCCCAAAGTGAGGTTAAGGCTGAGGCCCATTCCCGGCTGGAGGCAAAAAAGCAGCTGGGAGTTTTGAAAGAAGAGTACGCTCAAATGGCGGAGCAGTTAAAAGAGGCCATCAAAGCTCACAACAGCTTCTCAGCGGGTCTAAAAACTGCGAAAAAGCAAGTTAAGGACCAGCGCAAACAACTTCCCATGACTGAAATAAACCTGGCTACAAAAAAGCAGGCTGTTCTGGACCTAAGGACTGAGTTGCAAAAAACCAAAGATGTCGTTCGGGTAGTTAGGGAATCCGCTGAGGCTGCTGTGGCAGCTTCTTACAAGCGAGTGGTACAAGATATGGAGAATCGGTTAACCGAGGAGGTGACCATAGTCTGCAGGGGCTACTACGATGAGTCTTGGGGTGTGGCGATGGACCGCGTGGGTGTCCCTGCAGATTCTGAGCTAAGGAGGGCCAAGAACATCCATTATCAGCTTGACATCAGAGAGATTCCAGATGCGGACCCTCCTTCTGAGCAACCCCTTGCTCCTGAGGCTTCTATCATTGAAGGAACTGAAGAGGGTAAGGAGGCTCAACCTCCAGTGACGGATAAGCCATTTGAAGATTCCCTCACAGTGAAAGATATGGTCTCTCAAGCCAAAGACGCAGCAGTTAAATCTCAAACAGAGGGCGTCCTTTCCCAGGCTGAATCTTAGTTATAGGCAGGAGCTTAGTGAACCTTTGTTGTTGTTGTTGTTTTTTTTTTTTAGGCTGTTTGCTGTTAAACAATGTAAATGTTTTTTGTTGATTAATGAAGACACTTTCCTTTCTTTTACTTCCAATGTTCTTATTTAATAAGCCTTTTAGTTTATAACTATTGCCATGAATCAATGACCTTTGAATAATTTAGTTGATCACCAATAGAAATAAAAGAATGCTACGAGACGTGTGTTACAAATTGATCTACACAATTAACAACTTCAATGCTCAATTGTAAGGGAGTGTTAACTAATTCATATCATCTGGTCCTAAGATTTCAGACATGACTGGATTTAAGTTTAAACACTTATAAAAAACTATAAGGGAGTGTTAACTAATCCATATCATCTAGTCCGAGGACTTCAGGCATGACAGGATTTAAGTTTAAACACTTATAAAAAACTGTAAGGGAGTGTTAACTAATCCATATCATTTGGTCCGAGGACTTCAGGCATGACTGGATTTAAGTTTAAACACTTATAAAAAACTGTAAGGGAATGTTAACTAATCCATATCATTTGGTTCGAGGACTTCAGGCATGACTGTATTTAAGTTTAAACACTTATAAAAAACTGTAAGGGAGTGTTAAATAATCCATATCATATGGTCCGAGAACTTCAGGCATGACTGGATTTAAGTTTAAACACTTATAAAAAATGTAAGGGAGTGTTAACTAATCCATATCATCTGGTCTAAGGACTTCAGGCATGATGGGATTTAAGTTTACACACTTATAAAAAACTGTAAGGGAGTGTTAACTAATCCATATCATCTGGTCCAAGAACTTCAGGCATGACCGGATTTAAGTTTAAACACTTATAAAAAACTGTAATGACAAGAGGAGATATAAAAACCTTCATGTAACAGGTAAACATATTGATGAAGAAAAACTCATTTAATAATAATACATTTTAAGGTTGTTCACATTCCATGGTCGAGGTATTATATGACCATCTAAGTCTTCTAAGAAATATGCCCCGATGCCAGCCCTTAAAGTAATACGGTATGACCCTTCCCAATTGGGTCCTAATTTTTCCCAAGCTGGATTCTTTGCAGTGCCCACAACTTTTCTTAACGCTAGATCACCAGGTGATAAAGGCCTTAGCTTTACATTGACATCATAACATTGTTTAAGCTTTTACTGGTAATATGCCAATTGGACCATTGCATTCTCCCTTCTTTCTTCAATCAAGTCCAAATTCTTTTCTAACTGCTCATTATTGCCACTCAGACTGAATGAACTTATTCTTAACGTTGGGAAACCAGTCTTCAGTGGGATAACAACCTCAGCCCCATAAGTCATTGAAAAGGGAGTCTCCCCAGTAGACCTACAAGGCGTTGTTCCGTACGTCCAGAGGACATGTGGCAGTTCTTCCACCCATCTGCCCTTCGCATTATCTAGCCTCTTCTTTAATCCATTGATTATGACCTTGTTAACAGCTTTTGCTTGCCCATTTCCCTAGGGATAAGCAGGAGTAGAGTATCTATTCGTGATCCCTAGTTCACCACAATAACTCCCGAACGCTTTGCTGTCAAATTGAAGGCCATTGTCTAAGATCAGAGTATGAGGAATCCCGAACCGAGTGACAATATTTTTTCAGACAAATCTCTTCGCGTCCACATCTCTAATATTAGCTAGAGGTTCAGCTTCAACCCATTTGGTAAAGTAATCTGTGCCGACTAACAGATACCTCTTGTTTCCTACTGCCTTAAGGAATGGACCCACAATATCCAAACCCCACTAAGTGAATGGCCATGGGCTAGATAATGGATTAAGGATTCTCCCAGGTTGATTTATGTTTGGTGTGAACCATTGGCACTGATCGCATCTTTTTACGTATTCCTGGGCCTCCCTTTACATGTTTGGCCACCAATAGCCTTGGGTAATGGCTTTATGTACCAATGATCTACCCCTAGTATGACTTCCACAAATTTCTTCGTGTAATTCTTCGAGAATTGATTCAGTCGTCTCAGGATGTATACACAACAAGTATGGTCATGAAAAGGAACGTTTGTATAACTTCTGGTTCTCAGATAGCCAGAACCTAGTGGCCTTCCTCCGTACTTTATCAGCTTTTGACTTCTCTTCAGGCAAAATATCCTCCTTCAAGAATTGAATTATAGGGTCCATCCAACTGGGCCCTGCTCTGATCTGATGAACTAAGACTATCTCAACTTTTATATCCGTGGGTTTGTACAAGTCCTCCAAAAGGATAACCCGTGGCAAATTTTGAGCCGAGGACGTTGCAAGCATGGCTAGGGAATCAGCATGCATATTTTCGCTTCTTGGGACATGTTGCAAGTTGGAAGAGTCAAACTTTGATTGCAGGTGTCGGACTTAACTCAAGTACTCTTGCATTCTTTCATCCTTCGCTTCAAATGCCCCGGTCACCTGGCCGACAACTAACTTTGAGTCCGCGAATACATCTATTGACTTTCCACCCATTTTTTGAACCATAGCCATTCCCTTCAGCAAGGCTTCATATTCGGCCTTATTATTTGTAGCCGAGAAGCCTAGTCTCAACGATTTTTCAATGGTGATTTTCTCAGGGGAGATCAGCACTAGCCCCACTCCGGAACCTTTTTGATTCGCTGCGCCATCCACGTATACCTCCCAAGATAAGGGACCTTGTTGAGAAATCATTCCAATCGATTTTTCATCCATGTTCTGTATTGGTTTCAATTCTTCTAATAGGGGTTCAGTGAACTCGGCTACCAGATCTGCGAGCACTTGTCCCTTCATGGAGGTACGGGGCATGTACTTGATGTCAAAAGCCCTAGGATTGTACCCCATTTAGCTATCCTCCATGTGTAGTCCACATTTCAAAGTATTGCTTTAAGTGGAAGTTGGGTGAGGACAACGACAGTATGTGCTTGGAAATAATGAGGCAGCTTCCGCGTACCAAGGACTACTACCAAGATGGCTTTCTCCTCTAGCAAGTAATGGACTTCGGATTCGTGCAGCGACTTGCTCACGTAATAAACTGGCTTTTGTACACCGTTATCAACTCTTATCAACACCAAACTTACTGCAAAAGGAGCCACAACAATGTAGGCAAATAGGACCTCATCTGGCTCAGGACTGAACATGATTGGTGGCCAAGCGAGATAATCTTTAAGTTGTTGAAAGGTTAAGGCACACTCTTCATTCCACTCAAATTCTTTCCACTTATTAATTAACAAGAAAAAAGGCCTACATCTATCCGCTGACCGAGAGATAAATCGGTTCAGAGTAGCGGCCATTCCAGTCAGCTTTTGGACCTCCTTAGGATTCCGAGGCAATTGCAAATTTTTTATAGCCTTTATCTGGTCGGGGTTGACCTCAATGCCCCGGTGAGTCCCCATGTAACCTAAGAATTTACCAGACCCCACGCCAAATGAACATTTGGAGGCGTTTAAGCGTAGCTTGTACTTTCTAAGAACTTCAAAAATGTTCAAAAGGTCGCCTACATATTTCGAGACTACCTTGCTTTTTCCCACCATATCATCTATGTAGACCTCAATGTTTTTGCCCAGTTGAGGCTCGAACATCCTTGTCATCATTCTATGGTATGTAGATCCTACATTTTTCAAATCAAATGGCATCACCTTATAGTGGTAATTCCCAATAGAGGTAACAAAAGCAGTCTTTTCTTGATCATCCAGGGCAAGGGGTATTTGGTGATAGCCTTGAAAGGTATCTAGAAAGCTCATCCGAGGATGACCTACCGTTGCATCCACTAGTTGATCTATTTTAGGCATAGGAAATGGATCTTTCGGACACGCCTTATTTAGGTCTGTGAAATCTACGCACACTCGCCACTTCTCATTCTTCTTCTTTACCACCACAGTATTTGCTAACCATTCAGGATAAAACACCTCCTTAATAACTTTAGCTTGCTTGAGCTTTGTTACTTCCTCTCGTACTGCATCAGTGTGCTCCTTGGATGGGCACCGATGAGGCTGTTTCTTTGGGATGACCAGTGGGTTGACATTCAGGTGATGACAGATGAATTCTGGATCCACTCCTAGGGCTTCATAGGCGTTCCAAGCAAATACATCTATGTTCCTTCTGAGAAATTCTACTAGTTCTTCCTTCTCTTGAGATGGCAACTGAGAGCCAACCTGAAAAAACTTCTCTGGATCATCTCCAATAGCAACCTTCACCAAATCTTCACATTTTGTCTCCTCGGTCGATTTATCGATGGGCGTCACTGGGTATTTTAATTGCTATAAATCTTCTCCTGGATGGGTCGAGGACTCAACTTCGAGCTTATGCTGTATGGCGGCCACCAAGCACTTTATGGCCACAAATTGATCTCCCGCAATTTCCTGAACCTGGCCTTTAAATGGATACTTAATCTTTTGGTGTAGAGTAGAAGAAACAGCCCCTAGTGCATGAAGCCAGGGTCTGGCCACGATCGCTGTATAGGGTGAATATGCACTTACAACAATGAAATCCACTTCCACTATCTCCGGACCAGTTTGCAAAGGTAATCGTATTTGACCCCTCGGGACAATGATCTTCCCGTCAAAACTCAACAGAGGGGAACTGTAGGGTGTTAAGTTCTCGGGCTTTAAGTTCAGCCCTTTGTAAAGGTCGGGGTACATTATCTCAGCTCCACTGCCTTGGTCTACCATTACCCTCTTCACATCATGCCCTCCAATCCTAAGAGTAATTATCAAAGCGTCGTTATGGGGTTGGATGATTCCAATCTTATCCTCATCCGAGAAGCCCAGGACTGGTGGAATTTCCTTCTTACCCATCTTCGGATCCTGAATAACGTCTCCTGTTGATAGAGGGGCCACAGACATTATCCTAGATGGTCAGGATCTTATTCTCCCATGTGCAGCGAAGATGACATTGATAGTTCCCAAAGGGGCTCTTGAGCAATCGTCTCTTCGAGGTTCCGAGCTTGCCTGGCTCCCTTGGCCACTAGAATGATGCAGGAGTTGTTTCAATTTGCCTTTGCGGACAAGTTGGTCCAAATGATTCCACAGACTTCTACAATCCTCTGTGGTATGCCCATGATCCTGGTGGTATTGGCAATAGAGGTTATGATTACGTCTTTCAGGGTTTCCCACCATCTTATTCGGTTATTTGAAGAATGGTTCGTTCTTAATCTTTTCCAACACTTGATGCACTGGCTCTTTGAAAACAGCGTTGACAGCTTGAGTATTTGCTGATCCTGACTGCCTAGCAAAATCCTTACGCGGTTTGTTATTACTATAATGATCCGACCTGAAATCCCTCATCTCCTAAGGGATAACCTTGTCCTTTCCCTTCCCTTGCTGCTGGTCCTCTTCAACTCTTTTATACTTCTTAATTCGGTCCATAAGCTAACGCACGTTGGTGACGGGCTTACCAGTCAAGGATTTTCTTAAACCGTGCTCGGATGGAAGACCGAGCTTAAATGTACTGATGGCCACGTCATCGAAGTCACCTTCAATCTCATTAAACAACTCCCAATATCTGTCGGAGTACGTTTTAAGATTCTCATCCTCTTGCATGCTCAAGGATAGAAAGGAAGCTAACGACCTAGGGACTCTCCTGCAGGTCACAAACTGGGAACCAAATGCTTGAGTGAGTTCGTGGAAGGAATTTATGGATTTTGCCTTTAGGCCATCAAACCACCTCATCGCAATGGGTCCGAGACTGGATGGAAAGACTTTACACATCAAGGTTTCGTCCTTGGAATAGACAGCCATTCTTTGATTGAAATGGCTCACATGCTTAACAGGATCAGTTCACCCGTTGTAAATGGTGAATGTTGGCTGATGGAAATGCCGGGAAAGTCTCACCCCCTCAATCCTATGCGTGAAGGGCGACTTAGAGATTTGGTCTAGAGCTCTACTCATAGCATCGTTTCCTACACCTCTATGTGGCGAGCTTTTAGACCGCCGCTCGTTATGGAGCTCCTCTTCGTAAGAAAAAGACTCACTGGGCGGAGTTCGACACCTCCGCTTGTAACTAATGTCTCTTTCATCATCAGAGGAAACATCACTATTAGGGGAAGCTCACTTCCTTTTTGCATTGCGCAGCTCCCTCTTCAGCCGGTTAATCTCCAGTTGCATGCCCCTATTGCTCTTTGCATAGGAGACATGACTACCACCACGTGATTGGCTCCTCTCAACATGGATTGTGTTTACACTTCCTTCACGGTCGCCTCCCTGCTTGAGGTTGAGGAAAGGATCGCCATGTTGGGATGCCCTCGACTCTGCTTGTTGTGGACCTGGTTCTGCCATAGTTGGCCATTGCGTTCACTATCGCTCAAGCTTTCCCCACAGACGGCGCCAATTGCAAGTTCACAAATTTTAGCCCAAGCCCAAAAGAAATGGGATATGAGCCCAATGAGCCTAGTACAATGAATTTGTAGAGAGTGGGTGAAAGAGCTGAGCCTTTTACGAATTGGACAACAGTTAGTAAGGAGTTAAAAGATGAGCAAGCACTAAAACACAATAAAGATTTGATGAAATAATTGTCCGAGGAGATAAATTATGAATTAAACCAATAGTTCTAAAAGTTAACATAATTCTTAATGCTATAGTAATCCTATTTCTCCTTTTTCTCCCTAGTCGTTCTGCCCCCCTCTTATGAGAGGTCTTTTACATTATATAGTTCCTTTCAGGTTATTCTGATCGTACACTTGTTAATCATCTAAACTTTCACTTGAGTGAATGTCCCATCAGTCACCTTCTTTGGCTTTTTGTCAGTGGCGGTGGTTGAGACTGCACTGTTTAGGGGTCTTCTCCACATAAATGCGACAAAAAAAGTTGCTGCAGTACACTTAATGCGATGGTGGCAGCTTTTCTTTAAGATATTTCCTTATTCTTATCTTCTTTGTACGTGCCTGAAGTTCATCCTTATCGTTGGAATTTCATGAAGGGTTACCTACACCACCTAAATACAGGTTTGATCGATGTTTGCCGTATCCGACGAGGGGATACTCCTCGGACAACACTTCCCCATTCATCTCCCACGTGGTTCTTAACTTTGAAGTCTCTAAAAACCATTTACTTCTCCTCGGACGTACTCTAATCCTCGGACAAGGCCCAAGGCCCACTATCTAAATTTGGGTTTTTACCCCCACAGTATATATTAAATTAGTATATTCAATTACTCGTGTTTAATTAGAATAGGAATTATTCTATTGGAATGAAGTCAATTCTCCCAAAATGCACACACACACTCTCTCTCTCTCTCACACAAAAACTCTAGTCATTATCGTATTATCTTATTAGTTATTAAACTCTTGTTTTTGAAGAGTTAAACTCTTTATAAAGTATCAAATTATCAATTTACAATTCTAATATTTTTTTTTTCAAGCTCAACTTTCTTTATTTGAGAAAAAAAGGTAAGTTATGCATTTCTTTATTCCAATCCTTTAAATTCTTGGACCATTCGGGGCGTAGGCCTCCCAAAAGGTAACAGAGGCATGCAAAGGTTTCCTCGGGCCAAACAAAGATTTGCAAAGGTTTCCTCGGGCCAAACAAAGATTTGCAAAGGTTTCCTCGGGCCAAACAAAGATTGGTCCTCGAGTGCAAAGGCAGAAGGGAGCTTAAGCAGATCCATTTACAACTCCTTTAGAAATATTGCCTGAATGGTATTTCTTTCCTGTATTTCAAATACTTCGTACATATTTCAATGGGAACTTGATGAGTTGATCTGCTTACACATCTTGCTTTTACTGCTATGTCGGGAGTTACTCCTCTCCAAAGAGCAACTCTTCTCAAAATCTTAAAAAAGGATGCTGAGTTTGATCTTATAGAGTTCAATTCCCATTCTCAACCCATGACCAATATGAGCTCGAAGGATGAGAACCAACTATGTAGCATCTACATTGAGAATTCAAATATTGTATACGTCATTGGTCCGATCCTTTGTAGGAACTACCCGTAATAATGAATTTGCAAAATGATTCAAGCCCAACTTAAGTTTGTAGAAAAGAGGAAGTTGCCAAATAAGGTTTGCCTTCATTACAAAGGTAGGTAGCAAGTTTTTTTTTTTTTTTTTTTAAATGAATAATGATAATTTATAAAGGAGAAATGAGGGAGAAGCATCCTCTCCATCTCTGATTTCTTTTCCTGTACAAAAGGCAACTCTACGAGCCAAATTGTGAGTAAAAAAAAAAAAATCTAAGTTCGTGAAACAAAACAAGACCTAAAAGTATTGTCCCTTTTTTTTAGGTAAGAAAAATAATTTCTAATACAACCTTTAGCAAAAACTAGAAAAATAATTGAACTTAATTACCATTTGATATCTATTAAGGTGATCAAAGACAATTTTCCATGGTGTGTCCTACCAACAAAGAATTATATTCTTAAGTAAAATAAATAAATAAAAAACGAGCTTGTTATGGCATATAGGCATAGCATCTTAGCAGAGTGGGGGGCATTCAGTAGGGATGGCAATGGGGTAGGGTGGGTTTGAAGGATGGGGTCTTCACCCCCACCCTACATGGTTTTGTCTTACCCATCTCCGTTCTGCCCCGCATGATGAGGAAATTTTTTTTGCCCTATCCCTACCCCTTGGGGTCTGGCGAAACCTCAAGGGGCAAGACGAGAATGAGGTAGAGCGGGGCAGGTTAGGTCTAAAAAGTCTAAACCCATCCCCGCCCCGCCTCGTGATGCGGGACTAAAAGCTTGCCCCATCCCTGCCCCACTACTTTTGCGGGTCGGGGAAAACCTGCGTGGGGTGAAGTAAGGAGGGGCGGGTCAAGCGGGGTGGGGGAAAATTGTCATTCCTAGCATTTAGCCATACCTCACTCCTTTTTAATAAAATTAATTAATTTTTTAAAAAAAAAATCATTTTAAAACTAGGGGCATTCGACTATGCCTCATTCCTTTTGTAAATAATAAAAATAACTTTTTTTTTTTTAAATATAGTAAAAGAAAAACAGAGGCATTTGACTGTGCTTCATTTTCATACCAAGGGCATTTGGCTATGCCGCATCCATGTTTGAGAAAATACATTATTTTTTTTAAATGATAAAACTTAGGTGCAGTACTTAAATGTTATTTCTTAGGTTTTCCTTTTAAGATTTAGCCATATGATTTTTTTCTCATGAGATGAAAGTGCATTTTTAGTTAAATACAACCACATAGTTGAATCTTAAAAGAGAGAATCTAAAAAACATCACCTAAGTATTAAATATACGTTTTGCCATTTTTTAAAATGTCACCAAACCAGGGGCATTCGGCTAATAACTCATTTTTTTCAAATCAATCAATCAATATAATAATAATAATAATAATAATAATAATAATAACCTAGTTTCCAACTAGGGGCATTGAAAATCTTGAAATGAGAAATTTTTTTTCCCAGCTATCAGGTAAGTTTCTACATGCCAAGATCTACTAGGTAAGTTATAATGGAAATTAATTTTGATTGATCACTAATTAAAATTAATTAAATACATTTTTGTGATTGGTTGAGTCTTTGTCTTAAAAAAATAATAATTTGCTGGATGGGATTAAAATAAGTAAATTGATAAGATTTAAAGATTGTGAGGTTAAGGTTTTGATATGGACCACAAAACCAAATCACTATATAAAGGAAACAACAATAGAAATAAGTAGATTGGACTTGCTTTAGGTGGCAGAATTAGGCCCTCAAACCAAGTCCAACATGTTACAGAATTGGCTGGGACAGGCCTTATTAAATGGCGGAAACAACAGCTTAAGGTTGCCTATTTGTGGAGCTGGTCTCCTATCTATTGGACCCCTTTCAACACTACTAAATTCTTTGAGGGCCCCCAACTCCAATTGCAGTTGATGACCCATATGGTTCCAGATTCGTTGTCTTACTATCAGAAAATTATTAGGTATTTTCAAATTTTAGGGAATTGATACTCCACGTTCCACAACAATAAAAATAAAAGTTATTTATTTAATATAAACATATGACATAACTCAAAAATTAATACATAAAAATTAATTCTTAAATTATTATATATTTATTGATGTGGACCGTAGATAGTCATGTATTTCTAGACATGACCTTGAGAATGAAAAGATTTTTCCCTAAACTAGTTAGGAAATAAATCATTCAGACTCTTCCTATATCTTTTAGGGTCATGTTAACGGATGCCCTTAGGGTAATTGTTGATAAACCAGTATAGGAAAGTTTTGACACAGCTTTTATGAGAAATATAAAAAGCTATTAAAAATATTTATTATTTTATCATTCTTCTAATAAAATATTTTTAAAAATAGCTCCTAAACCTTGTTAACATTTCCCATCTTTTTATTGGATGTAAATTTTGAAAATCTAACTGTTAGATTGCATGTTCTTATTTTATTCTTCATGCTTACAAAATTTCAAGAAGATCAAAGATCACTAGTTTTGTTATTAATGACATGTTTAAATTTCAAATTTCAAATTTCTGTGGTAAAAAATTATGCACAAAATATAAGTTCATTGATCGAATAGTAAATAATATTTGATTTGAGTGAAATTTAATATGTATGTTAAGTACATAAAGAACATGTAATCTAACGGTTGGATTTTTAAAATTCACATTCAATAAAAAATATAAAACAAGTTTAGAGGGTTTCTCTCTAGACTAATTTGGAGAGAAACATTGGCCCTCTGAAAAAACCTAATAATTAAGGGTCTGTTTGGTTTGCTGATGACTCAAAACTCAGTTCTTAAAACTCAAATCTCATAACTCAAACTTGTAACTCATATCTCATATCTTGTTTTCTAATTTTTTTCTTAACTCACTCAATAATATGTTTGGCTCAAATATTTGGTTTGGTTTTCACTGCTTTAACTCAAAAGTTGTGGAGCCCAGAAGTCAGAATGGTAACAGTACCACAAAAGTCCACACCCGTGAAATTTTCTCTCTCTCAATTCCTCATTCATTTTTCTCTCTGCAATTATCACCTTCTTCTTTAATTTCTCTACCTAGCAACCACCATATTTGAAAATCAAATCTGAAACAAATTAAAACTGTCTTAAACATACAAACATAAACCCAAACCCATAGAGGAAGAGATAGAAACAGCCACCACATCTTAGATCCAAACCCACCACAGCCACACCACAAATCTAAACCCCACACCGACACCCATAACCACATCTCAGATTCAAACCACCACAGCCACACCATAAAATTGGAACCCTATAGCCACACCCACAACCACATCTCAAAAATCCAAACCCCACAACCACATCTCAAGTCCGAACTTCACACCCACAAATCATATCAGAAGCTTGAAATCACCATTAAAATACCATAGAAAGTACCAAACAAACCCACAAAGAAAACAAAGAAGAAATAAACAAATAAACAAAGAAATAAACAAAGAGAGTACTAGACAAACCCACAAAAAAACCCCACAGATCTTGAAAGAAGAAATAAAGAAAGAAACAAGACGAAGTTGAGAAAAGAAATAGGTGGAGAAAAAAGGAAAGAAAAAAGAACCCACCCGTGACTATTGAGTTGCAATAAGTCTTTGTTATGGGTCCCACTAATTATATTTTATTACCAAGCTATCATTAAACTCATAACTTAAATATCTGAAAACACCAAAATTGTGTTTTCAGTTTCCATCATCCAAACTCAAAATTTTGAGTTTTTGAGAGATGGAAACAATCATTCAAAACCAAGCCAAACACTTTGTCATTTGTGGGACCCACTTGTTTTGGATGATGGATCATGAAAACTGAGTGATATCACTAAGTTTTCATGCTATCCAAACAAGCTCTAATTCTCTCACATGGATCAAAATGCACTGGTTTGAATCCCTTTTACTTTTTCCCCCTTTTTTCATAAGCATCCCAATTTGCATCTCATTTTACTTTGGTCCTAGTCTCTCTGCTACTCAATCTAATAAAAACAAAACAAGAAAGGTGAAAGCAAATAAAAAGCTTGAGTATGCCTCCTTTAAGTTTCACTTTGAAGGGAATGACCGTATGTGTTTGTGCCTCCTTTACCTTTTGTTCATTTATTTATATATTTATTTTTCCTTCCTTTCGTTATTTGATTGACACGAGACTAGAGAAGAATCTCATGAAGTTTATCAAGTTTGAATGGACCAAAGACCAAAACAGTCCAGCACCCCCACAAAGGAATCCAGATAAAAAGACCAACACACAACTCAGATTCGAGAGCAACTTTAATTTTTACAGGTACAAGCACCTTTAATTGGTGGGATTCACTTTAGTTTGGGAACTCATGCCACATCTTTAAAGTAATTAATGGAATAAAATATATGTTTAAAACTCTGAACAAATCCAAAGCCAAAGATGACTTTGATAGATAGTGGCCGGTACATGTACCCTTCCCATGCATGCATATCACTGCTAAGTATGCCAGGACATCTTTTGGGTTCTTCAAATCTCGCTCGTAGATATGCATGCTATGCTTACTATTAACTTAATTATATTTTTGGTCTTTTACATGCAAAGATTGATACTCATATGCTAAAATTGCTCACTCTCTATTTCTCACTCTAAAAAAAATAATCAAAGAGAATGCAAAAAAACTAAAGTGGAATTTCTACAAAGGCTGATTAATCTTCGTCTGGGATTCTTTTGAGTGTATTTTGTGTGAGACAAGCTTCCTTTTCTTTACTCCCCCATAACAAATAGGTGTAATTGCAAAATAAGATTTGCATGCATGATTGGATTCTTGAGTATTTTTCAGGATTATCTATAGGCCCATATCTAAGAAATACAAACATGCTTGTATCATCTCCTGCAAATTAATTGAGTTTCATGAAGCTTGTTGAACTTGATGATGTCTAGGATTTTTGACCAGGAGGTCTTCCAGAGTTCCCAGCTCTCCTGAAGAAAATAAAAACGGAAAATAAGAACATGCCATAATTCTTAAAGTTGAATAATTTCTTTTCCCTATGGTAATTGAGGGAATGGGGATTTGATCCCAAGTTTTTCTTTACTAGAAAAATCGTGAAATGCCATTGAGCTACTAGACTCTTGATAGCTTAATCAAACCCATTAGTTGGTATCTTATGGAGAAAAGTTTAGTGAATTAAAAACTCAAGTGGAGGCTTATGGACAAAGGTTAACAATATGGAAGATATGTTCCTTGCTTAAGAAACAATCCTTCAAGCATCAACTTATTTTAATTCAAATACTGCAGAAGTGTTTAAAATAAGCTATATAAGCAACAATGCCTTCAGATACGTTTGATGAGTAATAAGAAATCCTGTTGAGAAAGCAAAAGTTCTAGCTTACTGATATTTGTAACAGGTACCATTGCTAATCATGACAAACTCTGAGTTGAACTTGCGAATTATGATAAAGGAAACAAGAAAGTGATAAGAAAGGCACCCTAAAAAGCTTGAAGGCTTCTTACGTCGAGAATAAAATGAAATGTTAATTAGCTTTAATTTGAATAATCATGATTAGGGGATGGAATAAAGTGAGTAGACAAACTTTATTTCCTTTTTTCCTTTTTTGGACTGGGGGTTACTAAACTGTAATATATAATAAAGTATCTGGAGACCTTCAATCAGCACCTCAATGTAACAGTTAAAGCATGAAAATCCTAATTGTTTATACTTAACCAACAAATCTTCTCATAGTTGGAAGCCAGATAAAATAAAAAAAAGAAAGAAAGAAAGGAAAGGCCATTAATTGAGGGAATTTTTGCAGGCAGTTCAATAATTAAAGATGGAACAAAAACATTACTATGGTTCTATTAGTTGAAAGGGATCACTCAATAAAGCTATGTATTCTTGTAATATTTGGAAATCCATAGCATATTGACTGATTGTGATAAAAAAAATTATATAAAAAAGGTTTTCAATTACATATGTTTAGCAAATAAAATTTTTTTTTGTGCTCCACCTTAATTAAAATTCTTCAACCAATAGTGTAGCATAGCGACATTACTTAGCCTTTTTTAATTTATTATAAAAAGAATTAAGATTCAAATTCCCGTTCTTAGCTAGTACTTAGTGTAATAACCAAATTATAAAAAATTTTAATTGCTTTAGCTAGAGATAAGGAAACTCTGGTAAAAATTTTCACACATGCATACACTATAGATACATGCAAATTAAACAAATTAAAAACTAAAACTAAAACTTTCTAACCTCAGAAAAGATAGCACATAATGAAAAATAGAAATTAGATGTAAACCACGTATATGTACAGAAATATATAATATATGTATGTGTTGGTACTAGTAATATACCTGTTATGTATAGGATCTGGTCCATTGGGAACTCTTCTTTTGCTCATGTAGTTGAGATCCAACTCCGGATGGTCGACAAGCTTCTCCTTACCTTTGAAATTTGCACCAGACTGAGTCGATAATGTTGTCTCCATTTTTGCTCTTCCACTTTCCTGGTTACCAACCAACAAAAGAAAAATAAACCCCACTAATGCTAGTGCTCCAAGCATGATCTTGAAAAGCAAAGAAGTACGACTACTAGTACTACTGCCACCCATATTTTTCATTCTATATTTTATTTTTTTAGGAGAAGATGCCCTCTGTATATCAAAGACACAGATCAAGTAAAAAAGTACAGAACAAGACTATCATTGCATGATGAATGTGGTTATAATAATCGGGTCTATAAAAGAACTGGAGGAAGGAAGGGAATAGGAGAGAAAGGGAAGGTTATCAGATTAGCTAAGGCAAGAATTTTTTGTGAGGGTTTGGGGTTTGTCAGTTTTTTTTACTTCATGGAGTTAAGGGTGATTGTATTCTTTATAGGTTGGATTGGATTCTGTTGCATACACTTTCTCGAACCTAGAGAGAGAGAGAGAGAGAGAGAGAGAGAGAGGGCTTAGCTGGTTTCGAACGTGACAAGGAGGGAAACCCCTTTGCTTTATGCTGAGAAGGTCTCAATACGACTCTTCTTTTGCTTTGATTTGTGTATTTTCATGCACCTACGATACCAAAAGACCCTATCGGCTCTCGTTCTATCATCCTTTACGTACAATAGGGAGAAAAGGAGAAAATATCGGCTGCCCACAGTGTCATGAAATCTCCATGCCACTGGGGATTAAAAAGGAATCGAACATGTGCAGCAAGCTGAGTAAAATACTGGTATTGGAACATAAGGAATGAAGTGTCTTAATATACCTAGTTGATAATTATGGAACAACTTATTAACAATAAGCTGTGCATTGCGTTTATATACCATTTTGTTAGGTATATATAGACTCAAATTCGATAATCTATTAGAGTTTTTAAAGGGTGAAAGGAAAGAATCTTTCTTGTTAAAAAATTAATTTAGTAGTATTATTCTCTAAAGCATAGATAATAAAAATTTTATATATTACCACCATTGTAAAAGTTTTGGCGACTTTATCCCAAGTGGAGGCTTTTTCCTAAGTGGGATTTTGGTCTAAGATGTTCCTACCGTATATGGAAATTATTTGGTAGTTCCTTGAAACTGAAATAGACCTGCATGAACAATATATAAATGTAATATGATTTTATTCGGAGGTTTTAAATTAAATTCATAATGCGATTATGTTTGGAGGCTGAAAAATCTTAGTAACATTTGGGATTGAAAGATACTCATATATGTGAGTTAGAGTTTTGAGTTAGTCTGTCTTTATATATTTCTTGAGTATTATTTGTAATTAGGGATGATAATGAGACGGGAATTTTGCGAGGCACTCTTTGCCCCACTTTGTACTCCATCCTTCTCTTAGTGTTTTTTACCCTCTTGTCGGCAGTCCTTGGATTATATATACAGATTTATGAGACATGACTATAAAAGTGATTGAGCCAAAGTTGAGTGGATTCATGTTGACCTAAAGTGTCTGGACATGAATGTGAGTAAATAATTTTGCTATTGTGGTTAAGCATGGTTTTGAGTTGGTTAAAGCACATGATGACATGAGGGATCAAAAGAACCCAAATCTGACATGATTAGATAGATTGCATAGCAAGCCATTTTTTTGTTGTTGTTTCATTTAGGGGTTATACTATATGTTGATTTTGATTAAACGTAATTATATGTCTTGGCCATGCAGTTTTGGCTTGTTAGTTTTGTATGGACAATTTCCCATTGTACGCGCAGAATAAACTAATGGAGCAGATGCGAAGAATACATTCTAGATAGGTGCTCAACTGCTCATCATGGTTGAGTGGGTGGATGTTGGCATCAAACCATGCTTTAAGGTCAAATGAGTGCCCATGGAGGCAACCTACCATTGAAACCCTAGTCCTAGAGTTTACTATAGGGGGTATTTAAACATAGGGAGAAACTTGTTGCACACACAACCAATTATAATTGAAAACGTCACTTTAAATCACAATTTCAAACTTGAAAACTTGACTTAAAGTCACGTTTTCAATTATAATGGGCAGTGTATGCAACAAACACTACTCTTAATTGAAAAAAGATACTAGAGTAGAGTGGTCAGCCCCAATAACTAGCTATGTGAAAAACCTAACCCATTATAATCTAACTAGAGCAAAGTGGTAGATTATACATTACAAACTATCTATTAATTTGAACTTCAAGGATTGAACATTGGATTTCAATAATGATTTTTTCTGAAAAACTATTACTTCTAAGTTTAATTTTAATATATATATATATATATATATATAGAGAGAGAGAGAGAGAGAGAGAGAGAGAGAGAGAGAGAGAGAGAGAGAGAGAGAGAGAGAGAGAGAGAAGAGTCCACCCATCTTCCATGTGTTTGGAAGGTTGAAAATTTTTACACTCTTAAAACGTATAAACATAATGCATAACAATATTTGAAAAGAAAATATTTTTATTCATTAAAATTTTGGGCCATAATTAAAAATTTTTATTCATTAAACAACACATTCTATTTTCCAGTAGAAAAAGCTTTATTAATATTATTTGTGCTATCCTCTAAGATAAATGGATATAATATATTATATTGTATAGGGGTCTTAGACCATTACCTAAATTGCCTATAGGTTGAGCCCACCTTAGTGAGAACTTAGTGTTTTGCTAAAACATGGGATAAATTCTCAAAACCCTAATGCTTGAATTTGTGTTTCTTGATCTCAATAAAATTATAGAAGCTTGAAATTAAGATTGAGACTGCGCGACAAAGGGCCATCATCACCCATGCAACTATTAGATTACTCTACAAAACAATTAAAACCCAAGTTTCAAGGAAATGAAAAGAAAGCATGGGATTCTGTCATTACAAATTTACCAAAACATTAAAGTTGAGGGAAAAAGAACCAAGGACAGTAAAAAAGAGGATCACACTTACGGGCACACGTTTTTCAGTGAGTTTTGTGGCCATGTTTTGTAGTATTTTGTTGGGATGTGATGGCAGTCCTAATTATTAAGATGCGTCCATAGTCTTATTGGTTAAGATTCATGCCTTATATTTCCAGATTAATTACTGTTTGGGACGTGTTTTGAATTCCAAAATTTTATGGAAAAAGTTAACAGATACTTTAAGCATATTTTTTGTGGCCATGCTTTGTATACTTAAGCACATTTATTGGTTAAAAATCATGCTTTATGTTTTTAGATTAGTTATTGTTTGGGACGAGTTTTGAATTCTAAATTTTTATGGAAAAAGTTAACGTATAATCTAAATATATTTTTTAGTGAACTATTTTAGGTAAGTTTTTATGAGAAAAAGAAAAAGCAAATAATATTTTGATAGTTTATTCAATTTCTCATAAAAATGGTATCAAAATTTTTCTGAAATGGTTTATTAACAAATTTGAACGCTTCCTTCTCCCCCCCCCCCAAACCCCAAGTACTTTGTGAATGGAGATGTGTCAAATTAGCTTCAAGACCCTTGTCTTGTTCAAGTTAGTTTGTAATGTATAATCTACCATTTAATTTATGTAAAAATCAATAGATTAATAGGAAGTTATTTTCCTAAATTACAAGAATACTTAATGTGTACTTTAAAGTTTAAACTATAAAATTTTTGCAACAAACATCTTAATTTTAGATTAATCTGTTAGTTTCGGTCCTAATTTGAATGTTGTGATAGACATATATTACAAATTAATCTTGAGAATTGATTGTAAACATTCTCATAGCTTAAAGTGGATAGGTGCAATTATTCCTCTCCCCCACCTCCCTGTTTTTACAAATGCAATGTATAGTTAATAATAATATTTAAACAATTTAGAGTGCTAATTAAACTTATCTTTGCTTTGATTTATTAATTATTTATCATTACCAATGGCTACAGTAGTGACATAATAATGCAACATGCATGGCATATGTCAAAAGATCAGGCTCACTCTTGAAACTGAAACAGCCAAAAGAACAAAAAAAGGAAATTAAATGCAAAGCATAGTTTGTTATTTCCAAAATAATGGCATCCATGTGAAGTTTTTATTTTTTTTTTAATTATTATATAATTTTTTTTAAACACATCTAAAATTTACAAATTGTACTTTATAGTAACATGTAGCAAAAAAGAGTAAGTAAATGGAAATGCTCCTAGTGCTCATCTTCTTTATTGAGTGGCTAGCTGTTTGTGGCAACAATTAAGCAACCTGCCCACACCACACCGCCGCCCCCCCCACCACCCCCCCCGGGTTGCTCTCAAAAAAAAATGAAGAAGATACAATTATTATAAAAAATAAAAAAAAAATGTAAGCAAAGAAAAAGGCCTTGGTGATATCTTGCACAGTTGCAATATTGATCATGTACAATTTTTATTTTTTTATTTTTTACAAAGCTAAAATTATTGCAACCTGGGGTCAAGAACTTTCTAAGGACTAATGCATCTGACAGGCGTGGCAGCTTTCGTCGGCTATGGAACATTGAATAAATAGAAGTACACAACAAATTTCACTAATTTCTTAACATAAAATGGTCGATCGCGAGTAGTGAATCCTTTCTATTCATAACTTTTTTTTTTTTCTACCATTTAGAATCAACCATTTTGATAAGTTGTAAAATTGGATGCGTTGGTATTACTATAAAGAATTTCTGAACTTCACATTGTTCTACTTGTGCCCTTTTCCATGATCAAATGAGAAGCCACCACTTAGGAGGCACAGAAAGATTCTACTACCGTGGTTGAGATATGAAATTTTCCGAACATAAGATATATACAACTTTTTTGTTCTCAACTAAATACTAGTTGAACATACTAATTCGTGTACTTCATATATAATTGAACATACTGATTCGTACGTGTAATTTTACAATTCCGACCAGCCATGGTCCACAAAATTTATGCCTTTATCACCTGAACCACTCTCAGTTCGACTTGCTGCTTCAAATTTAATATGTCTTTGTACTATTGGAATTTGAGGATATGATGATCATTACGAAGTATATGAATATGAACTAGAATAGACTACACATAGAAGCCGGTTCCTTCCCATAAGGCTTTAATTAGGGGAATATGGAGTGCATACTCCACAAGGCCAAGCATATGGTACAATATTTTGTGTTATCCAATCTCTAAGGATCTCACAGTAGAAACAAAAAAGTTAGTTTGTGTTTTGGAGAATCTAATGCTTTTTTTTTTATTATAATAGCTTGTGGTTCAAGGCAGATAAATATTGATGCACAAAAGAACTAAATTTACTAGCTCTATGATGATCTAAAATTCCTTACTACCTAACTGCACATGTTGGGTTTGTATTATTTTATAGTAAAGATGTTGACAAGCAGAAACAAAGTACTTTGTGAATCAAAGGGTGCCCTGCCTTCCTCTAATGTTGTCATTGTACTTAACTATATATTTGGAATCCTATGTCGAAGCAGATAGCTATGTCCAACCTTTTGTTTTTGTTTTGACAATTAGTTTAATGATGTTAACTATTTCACAATTGTTAAAGTGATATGTTATAATTGATGTTAGTGGTGGGTTCATATAAAATAATTTTACTTCAATTGCAATTTGTCATATCAATACTTGTGAAAAAGATTGTAACTGTTTTTGTGTCTCTAACACTATTGTTAGATACTTTAGACCCCAATTGTGCCGATTAGCCATTTATTAAGCCAAGTTTATTAATTAGTTATGGGAAAACTATTCCAAAGGAATCAACTGCACGGACTTTGCCACTAATCCCAACCCAAACAATCACTATATAGGATTGATGTTTTTACAATATAGAATAACTTTATACTAAACTACTACCACTTGTAGAACTTATTGTAGTTATCCAATATTGCAACTCCAAAACCATGAACTCTTCTATATATGAATTTTTGCACATAAATTTCCCGTTCACAACTTCAAATACTCACTTAAAACTTTTCTTCTAACAACTTGATAATTCTATAGGCAACAACTCACCGTCACCGACTCTTTAGTTTCTTCAGCCTTGATTACTAGTTGATGCTTTGAGAGAGTTTTGAATACTTTATCTCTAGATGTACAAAGCGCAGCTCTCAAAAAGTCTTTAATCACATCCTCTAGGTTTTATTTTTATTTTTATTTTTTTAATTTTTAGCTTAGCTTTGGTGGCATGGAAACCTAGAAGGTTGGACAGTTGATGGGCTTAAAACTATAACCTGGTATAGTCATCTCGATCAATCAAAATTATTAAATTTCGATTGATTGACCAAGTGTTGAAAAGGTGTTGAAAACACATAAACAACAATCTTCCTGGGTATTAGTCTTGACTTCGAGATTTATTTAAAACACACTTACAAGACTTACATTTAGTCACGGTTTGTCAACCTATAACTATATCCAGAATCAACAATTATTTATTGTTGGTTTGACGAAGACACTATGACTGTAGTCTGTAGGGTTCTCGTTTGCACAAATATACAAGGTTGAATAGTGTTTCACTAATTAATACGAAAGGAAAAGGATCAAAGACCATAAAGCATGGAATCGCAACATATATAGTATATATATTGCAATCGTGAAAGCATGTTTATTGTTTGCGCAATAATGCATAACCTGTTTATATATCTTTCATGAAATCTTTGTTATTCTAATACTCAGTTCATTGCCATGACCAACACTTTAAATGATTTATTACAGTCAAATGCAGCAGCTGGTAGTTGCTTGTTTTAACAACATGATTACTCGTTGAAGCTTTCATAAAAAGCTTATTTGGAATGGAATCCAGATCTGAAATGGCTTCAGCTGTACATACATCCAGTTGGCAGCCATCTTAAGCTGCGCAATTAGAAAGGTCTTGTCTATGTAATTGGATTTTCCGTATCTTTCAGGATTTGCTTTGAAAAGCTTCCTCTGTAGCCGGAATTAATGCCTGTGCATAGGACAGACAGTAAATCGCCACTGCTTTAGCTTGGATATAATGTTGGAATGAAAATAATGGCCGGCCTAACCAGTTCCCCAACTTTTATGTTGGAATCTTGGAATCTCTCTTTTTTTTTTTGTAAATAGTTCCAAGTATGTAAACAAATCAAATCATGTATATGGCTTGTTTATAAGGGTGTAACAAATCAAACTATGTATATGATTTATTTCAAGAATTTCTTTTTAAAAAAAACATTTATGTTTGTTTACTTAACATACAAGTCAAGTTTAAGCTCTTCTTTGAGAACTAATTAATATGTTTGAGACTTTGACTAATAAGGAATCCAAGCTCAAGATATACTCACTCGTGCATTTGTGAACGAGTTTATGAACAAGGAATTTGACATATATATATAGACATATGTTATATTATAAAATAATTATTTAGTTATAGGGATGAGAGAAAAAAAAATCATTTATGTTTGTTCGGTTTGCCTATATACAAGCCAAGTTTAAGTCCTTCTTTGAGACTTGATTAATAAGTTTTTGAGACTTTAACTAGTAAAGAAGTCAAGCTCAAACATTCTAGTATATACTTTTGTGAAAAATCTTATGAATATGAAATTTGATATGTATACACACATGTTTGTATTATATTATAAATATCATGAAGTTCATATTGGTTTATATGAGTTTGTAAAGTATATCATTTTAATCTACTTGGTTGGTTTATTAAAGATACGAAGTTGATGGAATTTATTTTTATAAATTCATAAAAAAAAAAATCACTGTGCCTAAATGACTCAGCCAATAAGACCTTAAATATAATTTTTTTTTTTTTAAAGTTTGGATTTATGAAAGGATTAGGCTTTTAACCATCATATTCATTTTATGTGAATAGAGAAATATTAATTAAGTACTTTTGTGAACAAACTCTAGCTAGTTGGAAAAATAAATGAACTAAACTTAAACATGTAGCATGGCTTGATGATGGGTTTGAACACAACTCATATTTGAAGAAAAGATGTAAACTAATCTTCAATTTCAAAATTTTAATTTAGCTTGGTTTAATTATAGCCCTATAAAGTAATATCAAGCCGGTTTTTCCATCTTTCATGGTTGAGTTCATTGAGGGCCTTTCCATAGAAGAAATTATAGAGTCTTCTAGTGGACAAGTAATGTAGTTCATCATTCAACTAAAAAACTTTCATTTGTTTAAAATTGCTGAGTTAGTAATTAATTTTTATTTTAAAAATTTTTTTAACTAACAATTTTAAACAAGTGGAAGTTTTTTAGTAGAATAGTGGACCACATCACTTGTTCACTACGTGGATCTTATAATTTCTCATTCCATAGAGTAGGAACTAAAAACCAAGACAAACTAGTAGGCATAAAATAAATTGCCTAATTTTTCCAAATTAGTTCGATTTTAGTACCTTTCTGTCATAAACCTTATATATTAAAGAGTGGTCATATATATATATATGTGTGTGTGTGTGTGTGTGTGCACGCGCGTGAAAATCATTTCCCACCAAAAGATTAGTCCAATAATACCATTTACGCGAAAATACACTTTTGGTCCCCACATTTTGGGCTAATTCTCATTTTGGTCCCTAAATTGATTTTGCTACTAGTGTAGTCCCTAAAAAAAGAAAATCGATTTTATTTTAGTCCTTGCTGTCAACCCACTAACAGAAATCTCCTACGTGGCAGACGGAGTATCCAGCTAGCTGATATGGCGCTGATGTAACCATTAAAATATTATTAAAAAAATTTATTTTGCATTTTTTAAATGCCACGTCAAATTATTATTAATAAAACATAAAAAAAAAGGCCAGATCAGAAAATTCAAAAAAAATTTAATTCCTCAATTTTAGTTTTAATTAAAAAACAAACAAAAAAAATTACTTTTTTTAGATTAAAGATTGAAGCTCTCTGTTCACCCAAAAATATTGAAGCTCTCTCTCTCTCTCAGTGGATTTGCTGGGTATTGTATAAAAAGGTAAAATTGAGGTATGGATTTTGGAAATTGGAAAATTCTGATTAGGTTTTTGGAACAGGAAGAAGATGTAGTACCAGGACCAGGTAGGGCATTTGGAGACATGGTAATTGCCGGCGATGACGAACTCGGAGACGCTGAGAATGCCTTTCTCTTTGAAGGCAAAGACGGTGCAAGGACTTGTGATTCTCTCCACAGTTAACGCTTTATGAAGCTTCTACATCAAATCCATCTTCTCTCTCTCACTCTCTCTTTGTGGAAAACCCTGAGGTGGGTTTCTTGGTTCAACTTGCTGGATTGTTGGGTTTGACTTAGTGGCTTTTGAGGTGGGTTTCCTGGTTCGACTTGTTGGATTGCTGGGTTCGACTTGGTGGGTTTGCTCTGAGGTGGGTTTCTTGGTTCGACTTGTTGGATTGCTTGGTTCGACTTGGTGGCATTTGCTGGGTTCAAAGGTACTGGGTTCTAAGGTGGATTTCTTGGTTCGACTTTATGGGTTATGAGGTGGGATTGCTAGATTTGCTGGGTTCAACTTGCTTGCGATGGGTTTTTCTGGGTTTGAGATTTTTTTTTTTGTTTGGGTTGGTTATGTTATATTTTTGGATTAATTTGGTACTTTGGGGCTTTGGGATTTGATGGTTTTGCTGGTGTTTGAAAAAATGGTGGATTTGAGATTTATGATTTTGTTTTTGAGCTGAATTTTTTGAGTTTTTTTGTGTATTTGTTTCTTAAGAAAATTTTTGGGTTTGCTAGTTTGTTTGCCGGGAAGAACATGAAGTTCATGTTCTGGGAAAGAAGAAATGTTCTTACGGAAAAAAAAAAAAAAAGTTTAATTATATTAATGTTTATTTTTAAATTTTTTTTGAATTTTCTAATCTGGCCTTTTTTTTTAATGTTTTATTAATTATAATCTGATATGGCATTAACAAAATGCCAAATAGTTTTTTTTAATAATATTTTAATGGTTACGTCAGCGCCATGTCAGCCAGCAGGACACTCCGTCAGCCACGTAAGAGATTTCTATTAGTGGGTTGACGGCAGGGACTAAAATAAAATTTATTTTCTTTTTTTAGGGACTACACTAGTAGCAAAATCAATTTAGGGACCAAAATAGAAATTGGCCCTAAATGTAGGGACCAAAAGTGCATTTTCGCCTACCATTTATTGATAAATAGCACAATGCTATGACAAGTAAATGTAAATCCTGTCGTTTAAACTAAAAAAAAAATGTAGATGTAAATCAAATAATTACTATAACAAGTACCAACTTTTCCGAAGATATGTTTGAGTCAAAGAGGTTACATTAGTTTATTTTAAACTTAAATTTAAAAAAAAGTCCAAATGTAACTACTATAATTTTATACACACGATGAATCTTACAATCCAATAAATCACCTCAAAAACATAATTTAAACAGTTATTCATTATGTTTGTCTGTCGATCATATTCATTTTAACTTCGGTTTAAAAACTTTTTGTAGTAGCTTTTAGTATTTGCCTCTACCATGTGATTAGTTTCACCTTAACCAGCCTAACTTTGAGGTAGAAACTTTAATTGTAGTAAAAATTAACAATCCTTTATCCCATCAAGGTATCAAAACTAGTTTTTAGCTAGGCAAACCTACTTCAACTCATGCTTATTACACAGTCAAAGAGCAAAGAGCGTGGAGCTTGGGGTGGCCCCTACTTGTGGCACATCATACAGGGGCCTCATCTCTTCTTTAAGGATTCGTACACAGACAACTTTATGATATGTTCCCACAAATTGCAAGATATGATTATGTATTCAAGCTCGAATAACCCGACATAGACTAGAGACAAAAGGCCTTCCAAGTAACGATTCTATGCCACGGAAACCAATAGATTTTTTGGTGCGAATTTCATGCACTTTACTGCTTAATCAGGCACCTCGGCCTTACTCAACGAAGCATAATCAAAGTCAGTGGCTCAGTTCTAGAGACATTTTTTTTTTTAATCTTCTGGTATATCGGTATACGGTGCCGGCATATATATAAGATATCAACAGCTTCTTAAAGAACTAAGTCTTATCTCTATCTTTTCTAAATTATATACTTTCAACGTTGTGTTTGTGTTTGTAAATAATGCCGTGAGATCTAGTTGTGAGACTCAGTTTTAAAGTTAAATTTACGTTTTTTCGTACTTATGGGTCCTGTAAACAGTACACGGGATTCAGCCAAAAAACGTAAACGTGTTGCTAAACACAAACGTGTTGCTATCCAAACCCAACCTAAGTACAACTTTGAGGTGTCTATGTGCCTTCCGTCCTTCTCAAAAAAAAAAAAAAAGTTTGAGGTGTCTCACTAAAATGCATGTAGATATCGCAGTGCATGCATCGTAGTTAACCAAACCTATTGAAGCAAAAATTATATCCTACGCTCTTATTTTCTGAGAGGCTAAATATTTTTTTCTTACACTTACTTACATCCGTTATTTCATATACATAGTTACAATTGATACCAAAATGAACACAATTTAAAAAACGAGAAAAAAAATGTCCACATTTATGATAAAATTAAATAAATATTAAAAAATGAATGTTAAAAAGCGGATGTGAGAGAATAAAAATCCATTAGATTCAGCCAATAACTTCTTTTGGTGCTATTTTCTAATGTTTATGGCTGAAGAGGCGCTCACGACTAAACCCTATTGAACTTTATACAAGCTCCGAGGGTTCATCAATGGAGAAATGTAGATACATTGAGAGAGAAAGAAATTGAACAACATGAAATTTGTGTGAATGAATTCTGTATATTAAACTTACCATGCTCTGTTCTTTATATAGTGAGAACAGAGTCCAGAAATGAAAACAGAAAGAATAACCAACTGATGTACATGTGTAATAAACTTGTAACTAACTCACTAATTCTGTAGACTATAAACGACAGTCGTTGATGACTAAGTCTGACTAATTATGCTATGCTACATCTATGCTATTGTAGTTTTACTTCTATATATACAAACTACTAGTAACAGATACAAAACACTATACAATCTACAATTATTGAACTGAATATCTCAATACTCCCCCTCAAGATGAACCATAGATGTTGGTGAGGTTCATCTTGGATAAAAGGAAGTAGAATTGCTTGTATCTAAGTGCCTTTGTGAAGCAATCAGCAATCTGGTGTCTAGTGGGAACATGAAAGGTCTTGATCACTCCATCTTGAAGCTTACTTCGAATAAAGTGGCAGTCAACCTCTATGTGCTTTGTGTGTTCATGAAATACTGGATTTGCAGCAATATAAAGAGCTGCCTTGCTATCACAGTACAGAGAGGCAGGCTGATTGTGATCTAAACCAAAAGTCTTAAGCAAGGCCACCAACCAAACAACTTCACTTGTGACAGTAGCCATTGCTCGATACTCTGATTCTGCAGAGGATCTGGACACCATTTGTTGCTTCTTGCATTTTCAGGATATAAGAGAGTCACCAAGAAAGACACAGAAGCCTGAGACTGACCTTCTGGTATCTGGACAAGCTGCCCAGTCAGCATCACAGTAGGCCTTTAGTCTCAATTCAGAACTTGCTGATAGGAACAAACCCTGTCCTGGTGTCTTCTTGAGATACTTAAGTACCTTATAGGCTGCTTGTAGGTGTGGAGTTTTAGGGGAACTCATAAACTGACTCAATTTATGCACTGAGTAGCAGATATTAGGCCTGGTCAGAGTCAAATAAAGCAGCTTGCCAATAATTCTTCTTTATAAGGATGGATCAGGAACATCTTCTCCCATTGAGCTCCTAAACTTAGTTGATTGATCCATGGGCACATTAACAGGCTTACTTGCTAGCATACCTTTATCAGAAAGTAACTCTAGAATGAACTTTCTTTGACAGAGATTGATTCCTTTTTCAGTCCTTGCCACTTCAAGACCCAAGAAATACTTCAAGGTACCAAGATCTTTGAGCTTAAACTTGTCATCTAGAAAAACCTTGAAAGTGTTGACTGCCTCCACATTGTTGCTAGCTATTAGGATGTCATCCACATAAACTAGCAAGATGAGAATTGAACTCTTGCTGACCTTAGTGAAGACAGAATAGTCTGACTTAGATTGAATAAAACCATGATCAAGAAGAGTGGATGACAACTTGGCAAACCACTGTCTACTTGCCTGCTTCAAACCATAAAGTGACTTAGTGAGTTTGCACACCTCCCCCTTGCTGCCAAATCCAGGAGGGGGAACCATATACACTTCCTCATTTAACTCACCATGCAAAAAAGCATTATTGACATCTAATTGAGACAAGTGCCAACCATACACAGCAGCCACAGCCAAGAGGGTTCTAACTGTCACAAACTTTACCACAGGAGAGAAAGTCTCATAGTAGTCAATTCCCTCGGTTTGAGTAAATCCTTTAGCCACCAGTCTAGCCTTATACCTTTCTATAGATCCATCAGCTCTAAGTTTGATTTTGTAGACCCACTTGCACCCAATGGGCACTTTACCAGGAGGCAGGTTGGTCATGACCCAAGTTCTATTAGCCTGAAGAGCATCAATCTCAGCCTTCATGGCAGCTTGCCACATTGGATTAGGTAAAGCTTCAGCATAAGAAGTGGGTTCTTTGGTAATGGACAATGCAACAGAAAAGGCTCTATGTGCATTAGACAACTTAGAATAAGAAAGAGTAGAGGAAAATGGGTAGAGAATACCTGGACTGGCAGTGGAATCATGAGAAGGCATGAGTGGAGTTGAGACCAAATTGCAGTGATGATTAAGAATGTTGGTGGAAGCCAAATGACAGTGATAATCATGGAGATATGAGGGAGGTTTATGAGACCCATTAGACCTCCTAACAGCAGGTAAATCAGGTAATGGAATAGGGAAACCAGTAATGTCAAGTGTAGCGGAAGGAGCAGGTGGAGAAGGGTCTAAATCAGGATGGACAAGGTCTGGGAATTCATCAGGTGGTACAG
Source organism: Quercus ilex subsp. ballota (assembly GCA_032727855.1). Lineage (NCBI taxonomy): Eukaryota > Viridiplantae > Streptophyta > Magnoliopsida > Fagales > Fagaceae > Quercus > Quercus ilex. The sequence goes on from CM064910.1 coordinate 65,956,119, forward strand.
CAGTGTCAATAGGATTGAAAGGAAGAGAAAACTCAGCAAAAATAGAAGGAGTGTGTTCTGGAATTGAAGGTTGAGATGGAAATATATTGTGACAAGTGGAAGAAGAGAGAGGAACAGATTTAGGCAACCAATGTTTAAAAGGAAAGACAGATTCTTTGAAGATGACATCTCTGGAGACAAAAATAGTTTTAGTGGACAAATCATACAACTTATAACCTTTGGTACCAAAAGGATATCCAAGAAGTATGCATGCCTTTGCCCTAGGATCTAACTTGGATCTATTCCTAGTTAAAGTAGAGGCATAACAAAGACAACCAAAGGATCTAAGGTGCTGATAAGATGGAGAATGACCTAAAAGTTTCTGATAAGGAGTAAGATTACCTAGAAGAGGACTAGGAAGTCTGTTGATAAGATATGTGGCTGTAAGAACACAATCCCCCCAGAATTTCAAAGGTAGATTAGCATGGAATCTTAAGGCCCTAGCAACATTCAACAAATGCTGATGTTTTCTTTCTACAACAGCATTTTGTTGAGGTGTTTTAACACAAGAAAGCTGATGTATAATACCATTAGAGGCATAGAATGAAGAAAGAGCAAACTCAAGACCATTGTCACTCCTAATCACCTTAATAGACACCTTGAATTGGGTAAGAATCATTTGAAAAAAAACTTGAATTAGGGAAGGAGTTTCAGATTTAAGCTTCATTAAATAAACCCAAGTACATCTACTATGATCATCAACCAAAGTAAGAAAATATCTTGAGCCATTTAATGATGAAGTGGAATAAGGCCCCCAAATATCAACATGAATCAAATCAAAACAAGATGAAGAAAAACTTGTGGATTTAGGAAAAGGCAATTTGTGTTGTTTAGCCAATGGACAAACAAAACAGTCAAAAGAATTGTTATTATTGCAAGAAACCAAATCAGGTACAATGTGTTTCAACAAGGCTAATCTTTGTGAAGATGGGTGACCCAATCTATAATGCCACAATCTAACAACAGCATTTGAAGTATCAATAACATGAGAAGAGTCAAGATTACATACATTTACACTTTTATTGATACTTTTATTACAAAGAAAAGAGGACAATCTGGATAGAACCTCTGAAACAGAAGTTGGTAAGATGAAAGAATCAGTGCACTGCAAAATGTATAGTCCTCCATGTCTCTTACCCAGCCCAATCATCTTCCAATGCAGTAAGTCCTGAAGAAAACAATATTGAGAAAGGAAAATACAGCAGCAAGAAGGGTTTTGGGTCAGTTTACTGATAGAAATAAGATTGAAAGTGAAGCTTGGAATACAAAGGACATGTTCTAGAGTTAAAGTAGCTGAGACTTTAACAGTTCCAATGTGGGTGACTTTAACCATGTCACCATTAGGAAGTCTAACTGAAATCTGAACAGATGAGGTAATAGAAGTAAAGAAGTGGATAGAATGTACCATGTGGTCTGTTGCACCACTGTCAAGAATCCATTCATATGGACTGATGTGAGAAGTGTTGACAGTAGAAGAAAAAACTGAATGTTCAAGGGAAGGGGAGAAATAGATACCCGATATGGTTTGGGCTTGGACATGCAATGAAGGCTGAGTAATGATGGTGGCAGCAGGGACGAACGCAGGATTTTAAGTTGGGGGGGGGGGGGCGGAAATAAGCGAAAAAAAAAATTTTCAAATACGCATTCATATAATATTAATAAACTATTAACCAAGACAAATACCCAAAAATCATTGTTTCTTAATATATTAAGATACAATCATCTACTAACAAAAACAAAAAACACGAAACACTATTGTTTTTTTTTTGTCACTTACCCGTTGCCCAACCTCACTTGTCCCTATTATACCCAACTAACAGTCAACAAAGGAAAAAACTAATCTCTACAAACTCACTCTCTGTCTCTCTGTCTCTCTTATCTATATAAACAAGAGAGAGAGTCACAAACACAGACAAAGTCACAAAGCCAAAAAGCCAAAAAAAAAAAAAAAAAAAACACCACAGGCAGCAAGCCAGCAACACAGATTCAAATATTCAATTCACAATCACCAACATTTAGTTCCAATTCACAATCACAATCACCAACACCACAATTCACAAATATTCAATATTTCAATTCACAATCACAATCACCAACACCACAAGTCCACAAGGCAATCTCAAATTCTCAGATCACAGAAACATTTTGAAGTTGAAGGAAAAGATAAGAGTAAGTACCTGTGAATTGTGAAGGCTGGAGCGACGAAGCTAGGCTGAGCAGATCGAGCAACCGGCGTGGGCGGCGGCAAGTGGGTCTTGTGACTCTCGAGTCTCGCCGGTGTGGGTACTCCGTACTAGAAAATGGGTGAGTCTTTGAAAATGCCAAATGGGTGAGTCCGTGAGTGGAGTGGCCGAGTGGGTCTCTGCTCTCTCAGTCTCAGATCGAGGAATGATCGAGCATCGTTGGCGTGGGTCTCGTCGGCGCGGCCGCGTGGGTCTGTATCGCCTCTCCCTTTCCTCTCTCTCTTTTTTTTTTCTTTTTTTTTCCTTCGTGTTTTTGGTTTGCTCTCTGGGTCTCTGCTCTCTCAGTCTCAGATCGAGGATCGAGCGTCATCGGCGTGGGTCTCGTCGGCGTCGTCGGCGTGGGTCTGTATCGCGGCTATCGCCTCTCCCTTTCCTCTCTCTTTTTTTCTTTTTTTTTCTTTTTTTTCCTTCATGTTTTTGGCTTGTTCTCTGTTTGACTAGTGAGAGCTGGAGCTGGACTAGTGAGAGCTGGAGCTGAGGGTTTTTTTTTAATTTTTTTTTTTATATGGACTGGCCGGAAAATATGGGCTGGGGATTGGCAGGATTGGGCTGGGGCCTGGGGGCTTCATGATTTCTGGGAGGGGGCCCGAGCAAAAAACGTAGGGGGGCCCAAGCCCATTTTTTTGGTTTTTTGAAAATTTTACCTGCTAAAAAAAAAAAATTTTGGGCCGGGGGGGGCTCGGGCCCCCTTTGGGCTCAACGTGGGTCCGTCCCTGGGTGGCAGCTTGGTGAGCTTGGTGAACATTGTCCAAACCTGTCTCTGGTGGTGCTTGAGTGCCAAAATGACATTGGGAGTTCAACAATCCAATTAGCTACTGATATTGAATCTTGGTGAGTGTGACAGGTTCACTAGTATGATCTTTAGCAGTGATGACATTATTTGCAAAAGACTGACTAGATTGACCACCTTTGTTCTTGAATTTATACCCAGGGGGGTAACCATTCAGCTTGTAACATTTATCAACTACATGTCCCATGGCTCCACAATGAGTACATTGTGGTCTGCCATTCTTGTATTTAACAAAATTCTTGATGTTCCCAGGTTTCGACCCAAAAGCTGCTAAAGCTGAAGATGCATCAATCAAGGCTTTCTTCCCAGCACCCACCTTTCTTTGCTTCTCATCTTGAAGCAAAAGAGAAAACACTTTGCTAAGAGGAGGCAAAGGTTCCAAAAGGAGAATTTGGCCTCTGACAGATGCATATGTCTCATTCAGCCCCATCAGAAAAGACATAGTACAATCCTCAACTTGATGGCCACATGTACATGTCCTATAATTCGAAAATTCATCCCAAAGTCCCTTGAATTTAGCGTAATAAGCATTGATGGTTAAGTCTTCCTGTGTCAAGGAACTATAAGTCAAAAATCGTAGGTCCATTTCCTTGCCCAAATCTGTATTGTAAGTCAAGCCATACATCCCTGGCAGTCTTGAAATACACTATACTTGATTGCAAATCCTTGGAAACAGAATTAAACAACCAGGCTAGTACAGTGCTGTTGCATTTACACCAAGCTGTGTAATGTGGGTGATCAATGGATTGAGGCTTAGGGATAGAACCATCAATGAAGCCCAATTTAGTTTTAGCATCTAAGGAGATGAGAATGGCTCTACTCCAGGTGTTATAGTTCTCTTCAGTGAGAAACTGAACCACCAAAGAAACACCTGGATTATCTCCACTAGATAGGAAGTAGGGACTAGACATGCTTTCCCAAGGCTGTGTAGTGGGAGCACTAGATGTACTCTCAGTCATACTAAGGAAATAGATGAAGATTCAAAAAAACCTAATCAAAGAAAATCAAGAATTGATCTTCTCAAGAATCCTTTAAGAAACAAGAAATGGATTCTTTGGATGATATAAGACCTTTATATGCAATTTACAATCTTGTTGAAATTACAACAGAAAATTGCATATTGAGAATGAAATGTCCCTAAAATCGAAGAAGAAAAATTGAAACCCTAAGATTGAAGATTTCAATTTCAATTATGAACTGGAGCATAAAGATCAAGATTTCAACAGATTAGAAAAATCAAGATCAAGAAGATGATGATTTAATGCAAGAATCAACAGAAACACAATGATATAAATTTCTAGTTGATCTGAAAGAAGCATTAAAAAAAAAATCAAGGAAGAACACAATTGAACTAGGAAGAATCAGAGAATACCAGAATCAAAGGACCTCTGAACTAGTTCAAGGCTCTGATACCATATTGAACTTTATACAAGCTCCGAGGGTTCATCAATGGAGAAATGTAGATACATTGAGAGAGAAAGAAATTGAACAACACGAAATTTGTGTGAATGAATTCTGTATATTAAACTTACCATGCTCTGTTCTTTATATAGTGAGAATAGAGTCCAGAAATGAAATCAGAAAGAATAACCAACTGATGTACATGTGTAATAAACTTGTAACTAACTCACTAATTCTGTAGACTATAAACAACAGTCGTTGATGACTAAGTTTGACTAATTATGCTATGCTACAGCTATGCTATTGTAGTTTTACTTCTATATATACAAACTACTAGTAACAGATACAAAACACTATACAATCTACAATTACTGAACTGAATATCTCAATAAACCCTCCCACTGTCGGCTTCGGCAAGCCTACTGCATGAAGCTAATTGATCGGCACGTCTAGTTTGGGATGTCGAAAAACTTCTAATTTTGTGATTTATGACGCCCCTCGTGATGAGCCTTTGAATGTTTTGTATGAAATTCAGTTTGTTACAGTGAATAGTGAGGAATGCAGCTCATAGTATTCAGCTGATCAGCAATGATGCAAGTTGCAAGCATATCTCTGGTCATAGTCTTAAGGTCTCATTATAGACATATTGTAACTTACTAAGGCATGATCAATGATGAGGCTCAAGAAATTTACAAAAGCTCAGGAGAGGCGGACATGATATGGACATGATGTGACAAATAGCAGATCCAAAAAAGATCTAAATCAAATGCACAATTCACTGAAAAAAGGGTGCATAGACGTACGTGAACGATAGGCATGAATTCATTTTCCTTTTCCCTTTAGTACTAGAAGACGAATCCACACATCCACGCGTATTTGGTTGGACTCCATATTCTTTTTCATTGCTCAAAATGAAAAATCAAGACCACACTAGCATAATTTAAAAAAGTACAGAGATTTTCTGCACAGGGGCGTAGCCAGGAATAAATACTTGGGGAGGCCGGGTTGTAACAGAGATATACTAAATATAATTCTTAAGTTTATTGGATACAAAATTATCAACTTTCATATATCATCATATACTTGAACATGTTGGGAATTCAACTGAAATTCCAAACCTGTGAGAAACAAAAAAATAGAGAAAACAAAACGCCAAAAGAAAAACAATCACACGCACAAGACAGTATTTATGTGGTTCGGCAATTTGCCTACGTCCACGGAGTTGCAGGGATTTCACTATTATCAAAGAAAATTACAATGTGCGGCTAAAGTGTTTTTCTTTCTCAAAAACAACAATAAGACAAAACCCTAATCACAAAAAAAAAAAAAAAAAAAGCTTTTATATCCTACACACAAGATTCACAATGGGCTACAAAATTGACCAAAAATTGCTAACATCTTTTTTCTTAAAGAATGCATCAATTGTTTTTCGTTTACTCATAATTCTTTTAGCTTTAAGAATATGACTAAAAAATTAACTTGAAAAGAATTTTAAAAAATAAAATTTTAATTAGAAATTTTTACTTAGTTATATGAATGTTATTCATACTCAAGAAAAAAACAAAATTTTCACTATAATTTAAACAGTCAACCCATTTTTAATACAACTTTAATTAATAATAACCCCTCAAACAAAAACAAAAACAATTTAATTAATTTGTCTTTTATAATGTATTGGTTAATTTAATTATATAGCTTTAATTATCGTTGTTTAGTGTAACAATAAACTATATTGCTTTAATTTATTTGTCATTAATTATACTGCTTTAATTTGTTATATTGTTTAGCCCCTTGTACATATTACACTAAAAGAGTCGAACATTATACATTCCATGTGCAGCACAATAATTAAAGCAGTGTAATGTGCTGCACATTACATTGCTTTAATTATTGTTTACCCGGCCCCATGAGCCCATGAGCCCATCTACTCCCTCCCCACCCCACTCAACAGACAACAGACAAGCACAACATGCGCCCCAATCACAATAGCCAGCTGCAATTAGAAAATTTTGCAATGCCAATCACAAATCACAACACACATTACACTAAATGACAATCAAGATCTCACTAACACCAACACCAACGGATAAGATAAAGCCAAATTCAAAAAGACAAAAACAGGAAAAAAGCAAAATGGCCAGCCAATCAGAGACTCACAATTCAAAAGAGAGAGAGACTTACTGAGATAGGCTATTAAAGAATAAAGAGAGAGACTCGTTCATAAATTTCACTTCATTTTTTCATTTCAGTGAGATAAAGAGAAAGAGAGACTGAGAGAGAGTCAGAGAGAAAAACCTTGAGGGAGGGTCGGAGGGAGCACCGAGCACCGGAGCAGAGGCAGAGCGATCTGCGATTTGCAAAAATTTCATTTCATTTTTTCATTTCAGTGAGATAAAGAGAGAGAGAGTCAGAGAGAAAAAGAGAGAAATACCTTGAGGGAGGGCTGGAGGGAGCACCGAGCACCGAGCACCGGAGTAAAGGCAGAGTGATCTGCAATCTCCGATATATGATCTGCGATCTACGATGAGGGGTGAGCAGGTGAGCGACGACGACGACGACGAGCGAGCTGCGGCGACGTGACCGTGGGTTTGGTTTGCTGGGGTTTGGTTTTGGTTTGTCCTGTATTGGGGTTTTTTTTTTTTTGATAAACACCTCTATATTTGGTTTGCTGGAGTTTGTTTTGCTTTTACTCTGTATAGACAGTATTGGGGTTTGGATTTCTCTGCCAGCGACGTGATGGGTTTGATTTTTGATTCTCTGTATTGGTTTTTTTTTTTTTTTTGTTGAGAATCCGTGAGCTTGCCGTGAGCGAGCTACCTCTGTAATCTATTGGGCTCGCCGTGGGCTTGGCTCTATTACAATTTATTATTATTATTTAAATTTGAGGGTGTTCCTAATTTTTTATTGAGGGTGTTCCTGATTCAGCTTAAATATAAATTTTTTTAAAATTTTTTTCAGGTCAGGGTGTTCTTGGGAACATCCTGACCTGTACGTGGCGTCGCCACTAGCTGGGAATGGGCTGGGAGAATAGGTGAGAAATGGGTAGGGGGGCCGGCTGTCTAATGTTGGGGGGGCCCATTTATTTTTTCTTCATAGTCTAGTGGGGATTTTTTTTTTTTTTTGCAGGGGCCACGGCCCCCCCAAGCCACTATGTGGCTCCACCCCTGTTTCTGCACATTGCTACAAACAAGGATAGGTGTCAAAAAAAGAGAGACACATATGCAAAGGTCATGTGCAATGCTCATGACCCATTTTAAGATAAAAGTCATAAAACTGTCAACCTAAAGTTAACAGATTCTTTTTTCTCTTTCATCTAAAGCTGACGGCACCCACACATGGCCAAGCCTCTCTCCTCTCTCTCTTTCTCTCTCATCCTCCTTCTCTTCTTTTGTTTTTCTCAGGAACCCTAGATGAAAATTGTTATTGTCTATTCTTGAAGCAATTGAATAAGCAGAAGAGAGTACGTAGAACCAACATCCCAAACATCAATCCTACTGGCAATAATTTTAATCCATTGGAAAGAAATGTTCTTATTTTGGGTGCTTTGGTTTGTTATATGCTCTCACACTGTCTAGAGGTCCTGTACTTCTGAATGCCTTCACATTGGCATATGAGGGAAAAGAAAAATTCAAGTATGAAGGATACTTACTGACAATAGCATTTTTCTTTTCAAAGATAAACCAAATAGAATAAGAAAAAAAAACTTAATCAAACAAGCATGAACAAATTGCTTTTATGTTTTGACTAAACAAATTAGGTCCCAAGACTTATAATATTCCTCTTTGAATTAGGATCTTTTAGAGTTTTTAATGTAACTTTAATGTGTTCTTAAAATCTATGTAATTTTAATGTGTTTTGAAAATCTAAATCACCAATTGCAAAGTGAGGAAATTAAAATTTACCATATTATCAATAATTTAAATAAATATTGACAATCATTATTTTAGTATCAATTTGAAATTTTGATAATATAGTAAAATCCAATAAACTCATTTCACAATAAGTAATTAGGATTTAAAAAAATTCATAACGGGGTTACTTAAAAACTCTAAAAATATCTTAGTCCTTTTTCCCACCATTTTAACACAACAACGAATATTAAAAAAAAAAAAAAGTAATTTGTAAGGGTCATATTTTTATGTAATTGGCAATTCCTATGATAAAATGCACTGCACCTGTATTTGGGTAGTTTTAAATGGGTTCAAGTAGACCATAAGACTTATACATCAAGTGGTATGATTGAAAACATGAAGATTACTCAAGTTTCAAGTGCAGAAAAGATAAAACAGAAAGTCTCGATACTTAGATCGACATCTCTCGATCTATCGAGATTTAATGAATTGCAATACTTACCTCAATACCTCTTGATCTATTGAGATATGTAGATTTCGACTGTTCAGATCTATTTTTGGCCCATGATGCCCAAAGCCTTCTAGAGTTTCGTGCATAAGGTTTTCAGAGCTATAAAAGACATATTTTATGGCTATCATCATACATAGAGACATATATTGTGATACATACTCCTATGAAACTACTACGATTCTTGTGTGCCTTAGGGTTATGTACCAAGCTACTTTCAGATCTATAAGCATGGATTGAAGAACTTTACACCCAGCAACAACTCTCAAGTTGCTACTGTTAATCTTGTATTGAAATCCTTGCAAAATGAAGAAGTCTTATACAAGATCAAGTCCAATTGGGAATTGGAGTAAATGTTTAATTGTAGGTTGGTATTTTAGGATAGGTTGAGCAGTGGTAATATTTCTTATACTTGTAACTGCTTGTTCTTAATTAATAGATTCTTGGGAGTGGTGACTTGAAATTCATCTGGTAGGGTTTTTGTATTGTAAAGATTTTCTCCATTTGTTAACAAATTACCGTGTTAAATTTACTTTCTGCTGCACTCTATTATAGATTGATGATTTGTTCTTGCCTCCACGTTATTGCATGTAAATTGAATAATTAATCAACTAGGTTAACTGAGGTCGATTTATAACCCAACATATTGACTACTAGAAAAAAAATAGTGGAATTCCTTTTTTCTTTGTACTTTTGTATTAATAGAATGTTTGTTTTTGATGAATTTATAGAACAGCTAGTGAGATAGATTTCCTAAGAGTCCGTTTGATTGGGTGGATTATAGGGAGGATGGAAAAGATGGGAGATAAATCTTTTTTGGAGTTTGATAAGAGAAGAAAATAGGAGAGAAAACAAGTGAGACTCGGGTGTTCCCTCCGAACCTACCAAAATGCTATCTCCCTAAAATGGGGAGAAAATTGAAGAGAAAACGTGTGGGACAAAAAAAAATCATTTTGGACAAATTTATCCCCCTATGCAATAGGTTTTGTTCTTTTGGTTTTGTGATTCTTTCCTCCTCCTTCTTCTTCTTCTTCTTCTTCTTCTTCTTCTTCTCTTTTTTTTTTTTTTTTGTCATTTTCTTTCTACTAACTTCTCATTAGTTCTCATCTCACTCAGTTTATTATTTTTAAGTTTCATCTCTCTCTCTCTCTCCTACTTTTTTTTTTCCTTTTTTCTTTTAATATGTTTTGGGGGATTTATTTTTTCATCCGTTTTCCCCCCTCATTTGTTTTGACTTCTTGTGCCATTTTTTTAATATAATGAAGTGCCCATCCATACATAAATTTTTAACAAAAGAAATAATGTGTTACCTTTTTATTATTATTATTTTTTTATTTTTTATCTAATAGGGGTATGAGTAAATTTATATAATCTACATTTTTTATTATCTCATTTTTCTTCTCAACCAAAAAAAAAAAAAAATTTCATTCCTCTAATTTTCCACTCATAACCAAATACCATGAGAGAAAATTAAAATTTTTTATATTCTCCCACTTTTTTACCCTTTTCATATTTTTTATCCTCCTACTTTTCCATCATCCAACCAAACAGAACCTAAAAGTTGGAATTCTAATATCATTTGGTCGGCGGTAGGATTTTCCTTGGTTAAGAAGGTCATTGTCGAGTAGAGGCCATGCATGAAGGAATTGAACACGGGGTATGATATTTCCGAATGATGCTAGCACCACAAAAAAACTCACGACTTTACCACAATTTTGCTGTATGGTGAGTTGTGAGTAGTGAAGTAAAATGGTGGGTCCTTGTTGTGGGTCTACAATTCTATCACTCACAACTTGTCACGTAAGCAAGTTATGATAAAAGTTGCAGACTTTGTTGTGGTATTAGCATCATTATTTCCCTTACCACAATCTCTTGTGAATAGAGTTGAACCGTCTAGTTATTTTTTGATGTTTTAGTCGGATAATAGTGTACCAACTACAAACTATGGAGTATTTGGTTGGAAGAATTGGATACCTTTCCAAGGCTAGGCCTCTATTTATACTAGTCTTGTACTCTTGAATTGCTTTTGTTCCATGATCCTTGAAAATTGTTCTTCACTTGATTTGTCCCATGCCCAATCAAATTCCCTCAAGCCCATCAATTGGTTAGAGAAGTGGTTGGAAGTAGTATTGATGCAAGTCAAATTTTAGGCTTGTTTAGGCATAGTTCATTTTCTATGGCTGACTTGACTATCTTGTTAAATGGCTCGGATGCTCTAACCTCAAGCTTTCGAACTAATTTCCATCCCGTGTTGGTTTTTGATAGGGGTGGCAAATGGGTGGGTTTGGGTGGGCATAATTAGGTTAGGTATATAAAACCCATTTAACTAATTGCTTTTAACCCAAATCCAACCCAACCCAATTATTATGGGTAAACCCCAACCTACCCAATTACCCAATTATCAAAATTACCAAAATGCCACTAAAGTGAAAATGATCAAATTACTCTAAAATCGTCAAAAATGACCAAAATCACTCTATCACCACCCCCAAAAAAAAAAAAATCATAAATAAATAGAGAAATTGTCAAATTCATTTCATATTATTAAAAAAATCAACAGTTAATAAGAAAATTTATACTCAAAAGGATATCATTTTCGAAACAAGTAGAATTTCAATATTCATTAAAAAAAAAAAAATCAAACTCAATTACAATGATAAATACATGCTGAATGCGCATAATTAGATCTGAGCTGTGCTTTTTGTGGAAGCAATTCTTGGTAAAATTCTCGCGAGTCGCCTCGATCTCGACGAGTTGTTCCGGCGATCCGAGCTTGGGGTCGAACTCCCAAACTTGTCGTCCTACGTGATCGTTCAGTGTCCTCAGCCATGGACTCCCTCCCTCCGCGATCTTCAGCTTCCACATTTTCCACTACTATGCACAACGCAACAAACAATCAGCAGTGCAACTCAAAGAAACAAAATTTTGAGAGCGTAAAAAAGAAATTGACAATGGAGAGTTTTGCGTTTTACTTTCCAGTAATTGAAAACAGAATGTGCATGTGAATGAGAGAGAAGAAATATCGAGAGAAAGTTAAGAGTGTTTGGTTCTTGAGAAAATGAAAGAAAGAAAATGCATGAGAGAGAGAGAGAGAGAGAGAGAAAAAGAAGAAAAAAGAAAAGGCTGGGTTTTTTTTTTTTGGGTCGGAAGGGCTGCATTGAATTTAGGTGTATTTTTTTTGGGTTAAATGGGGTTAAATGGGTTTTTAGTTAAAACCCAATAATTACTTGTTCTAATTGGGTTGATGCCCATTTAACCCAACTAATAGTTTGGTGGGTTTGGATTTAATTAGAGTGGGTGGGTTTGGGTGAGCAAATAGATCCGGGCTTACTTTGCCACCCCTAGTTTTTGACCATTGATCTCGATTCTGGTCCCTCCACTTATAGAACAATCTTAATTACACAAAATTTGAGGATCATAAATATTTAAAACTTAAAATCTAGGATGATGCTATTAATATTACCCAATAAATTTGATAGTTTTTTTCTCAGATTAATGATGTTCTAACTTCTAAACCAACAATCTCACCCTTTAAGGGTGTGGCGCGTTAGTAAGAGTCTTGGACTTGGTCGCATTTGCGAGTTTAGGAGTTGCTGGGTTCAAGTCATGCGCTTCGCAAAAATGCTATGCCATGACGTGAATAGCCAGAGGTGCCCCACGCCATCAATTGCGGGTTTAAGTGGGCCAAGTCAATGATCACGCGCATGAGATCATTTTTTTTTTTTATTAAAAAAAATCTTACGTGCATGTAAAATTTGTGAGAATAAGTGTCCTATTGGCAAAGATTATTTTTGCCAACTTATTTTACTATTCAACTTAGTTTGCTACTATTCTGAGTCCCACTGCACTTTTTGATATTATTCATGGGTCTCACTGTACTATTTCAGATAACTTTACTTTTATCTACAGTACTTTTTAGCAAAAAATTTTCAATTTCAACAAAATAAGCAGATTCCAAACGGACCCTAAAAATGAAGCAAACTATAATATATATATATATATATATATATTTTTTTTTTTAATTTCTAAAACGTGCACTTTTCAAAACATTAAAAAATTCATTAATTATGTCCATATCTTATCAAAGGAAAATCCGTTAGCGCCCGGCAAAACAAATCCCAACCGAAACTCGCAAACAGCGCAAAGCAATGTTTTGTCACTATACAGCAAGGGCAGGTAGGCAAATGATAAGCAGTGCAAAGCAGGTGGGGATGCTCACCCAGGCACGCACGTTAGCGTCACCACCCACGCCTTTCTCATCGCACCAGGGGCGGAGCCACATAGTGGCTTGAAGGGGTCGAGGCCCCTACAAAAAAAAAAAAATTTCCTATTAGAGTAGGGAGAAAAAATAATTGAGCCCCCCCAACATTACACAGTCGGCCCCCCTACCCATTTCTCACCCATTTTCCCAGCCCCCAATCAAAAATTAGGAACACTTCAAATTAAAAAAAAAATATATATATCTGTTCTACTTTCAAGCAAAAAAAAAAAAAAATGTAACAGAGCCCATGGCAAACCAAGCCCATGGCAGGCCAAGCCCACGGCGAGCCCAAGCTCGCTCACGGCCAGCCCACGGATTCTCAACCAAAAAAAAAAAAAAAAAAAAACCAGTACAGAGCACGTCGCGTCGTCGCTGGCAGAGTTGAAATCCATCACATCGGTGGCAGTGGCAGAGAAATCAAACCCCAAATCCCCAATACTAAAGCTCATCAAACCCCCAATTCCCCAATACTAAGCTCATCAAACTCAGAAAACTAAAACAGAGTGTTTATCAAAAAAAAAAAAAAAAACCCCCAATACACAAACCGAAACCAAACCCCAGGCCCCCAGCAAACCAAACCCACTAACCCAGTAACCCACGGTCACGTTGACGTCGCCGTCGTCGTCGCCGCAACTCGGTCGCCACTCATCGCAGTCCGCAGATCGCAGATCGGAGATCGCAGAGTTCTCTGCCTCTGCTCCGGTGCTCGGCCTCCCTCAGACGGTGCTCCCTCCGGCCCTCCCTCAAGGTATTTCTCACTTTTTCTCTCTGACTCCCTCAGTCTCTCTCTCTTTATCTCACTGAACATTTGAAATCTTTTTTTTCGCAGATTGTAACGAACCAGCTATCGGAGATCGCAGAGATCGCCTCATCGCCATCGGAGATCGTAGTTCGCAGAGATCTCAGATGGTTTTTCTCTGCCTCATCGCCATCGGAGATCGCAGAGATCTTCATCGCCTCTGCCTCTGCTCCGGTTTTTCTCTCTAACTCTCTCTCAGTCTCTCTCTCTCTTTATCTCACTGAAGGAAAAAAATGAAAGAATATATATGAAGTCTCCTCTTTATTCTTATCTTTAAATTCTGATCTCAGATTCTCGTGTCTCTCTCTTTTGAATTGTGCCTATCTGATTGGTCGAATTTGCCTTTTTCTGTTTTAATGTTTTTGTTTGTTTTTTTTTTTTTTTTAATTTGGGTTTATGTTATCACTTTTTGTTGTTGGTCAGTCAGTGACTCATTTTTTTTTTTTAATTTCGCTTTATCTTGTCACTTTTTGTTGTTGGTCAATGACTCATTAGTGTTTGTTAAAATATTAATTGTTATTTAGTATAACGTGTGTTATAATTTGTGATTGGCATTGCGAAATTTTCTGATTGCAGCTAGCTATTATGATTGGGGCGCATTTTGTGCTTGTTTGTTGGCTGTTGAGTGGGGTAGGGAGGGGGTAGATGGGCTATGGGCACATGGGGCCGGGTGCAGCATAATAATTAAAGCAATGTAATGTGCAGCACATTACATTGCTTTAATTATAACAAATAAATTAAAACAAATTAAAACAATATAATTAAATTAACCAATATATTAAAGCAATATAATGTGCAGCACATTACATTGCTTTAATTAAAACAATATAACAAATTAAATCAGTATAATTAATAGCAAATAAATTAAAGCAATATAGTTTATTATTAAATTAAATAATAATAATTAAAGCTATATAATTAAATTAACCAATACATTATAAAAGACAAATTAATTAAATTATTTTTGTTTTTGTTTGAGGGGTTATTATTAATTAAAGTTGTATTAAAAATGGGCTGACTGTTTAAATTATAATGAAAATTTTGTTTTTTTTTTAGTATGAATAACATTCATATAACTAAATAAAAATTTCTAATTAATTTTTTTTAAAAATTCTTTTCAGGTTAATTTTTGAGTCATATTCTTAAAGCTAAAAGAATTATGAGCAAACGAAAAACAATTGATGCATTCTTTAAGAAAAAAGATGTTAGCAATTCAGAAATTAGGACACCGGTTGATGACCCGACCTGACCTGAATAATGTTGCGTGGTTTTTAATGGGAGATTTACTGAGGCTTAGTCCATGGAGCAGAGGCTTGGGTAGACAACAAATTTTTGGCCCGTTTTGGTAGCCCATTGTGAATCCTGTGCGCAGGATATAAAAGCCTTTTTGTGATTAGGGTTTTATCTTGTTGTTGTTTTTGAGAAAGAAAAACACTATAGCAGCACATTGTAATTTTCTTTGATAATAGTGAAATCCCTGCAACTCTGTGGACGTAGGCAAATTGCCGAACCACGTAAATACTGTCTTATGCGTGTGATTGTTTTTCTTTTGGCGTTTAGTATATTTATGTTACAACCCGGCCCCCCCATGTATTTATTCCTGGCTACGCCCCTGCATCGCACCCCACTAACGTACGCCTCGTACCGAACCCAACCGCTTCTTCGTAACCATGACCACTAATAATGACGATCCTCACGAGGTCGACGCAATATTTCAGCGAAAGCACTCGCTCCGATCCAAATTACGCAAGGACCTCAAGAATATGGACCCAATCCGGAGATCCGAAGAAGGTCCGAAAAACTTCTAATTTATCCAATTGACTTTAAACTGTTTGTATTTTTGCCTCAATGAATATTTTATTTTATTACTCCACGCGACGTGACAGTAAGAAAATGCCCGTGTGCTAAAGGGTGGGCATAACACATTTGAATACGTTTTTTTTATGTGTGGAATTTGTAAACTAGAACAACGTTGCATTTACGTTTGGTTTTTCATTTTCAGATAATGCAATTCAGAGTATTGTACTAGAAGCTCCATGGTTTAAGGCTAGTAAGAGTTTATGTGCTTATATTAGCTGTGCTGCTTTAAGAGAGGTTGACACATCAAGAATTGTGTCACAAAGTTTTATCCAAACCAACCCAAGGTGCGTTTTCGGTTTTGCAATGAATTTTTTTTTTTTTTTTCTGTCATTGACATTTTGGCACATGAGATTAATGCTGAGTTGATTCAAGTTGAGGAAATGAGAAAAGGTAAAGGAAAGACCAAAAATAACATTAGTCGAAGTAGTTAAAAATGACGTGTTAATTAAGGAAGTAACAAAAACTATGATTTCAGATATAATAGAATGGAGGAAAAGAATACTTGTGGTTAACATTATTGAGAATTAATGACGACTAAGGTTTTGTTGTTGTTATTGTTGTATATTGAAAGGGCTGTCTTTATATAAGCAGGAAAAAACAAGTATAGTACAAGAATAAATAAGTGAAGTACAATAGTACAATGGGCTTGAGCCTATTGGGATTGTATTCTAACAACCCTCAAACTCATATAGACAGTATTATAAAGACTTTTTTTTTTAGAGTATTCTAAAGCAAAATCTAGTGAATAATCGTTTAGAAATTCACACTAGATATCATGATTTGGCCAAAATGATTGAAACACAATTTTCTCTAGTTATTAAGATGATCTTGCATTGGATTTCATATTACAGTAGGCAAGTAGTGTTCAAGCTCTTAGTTCATATTCTATGTTACATATGGACATTGCATGTATGTGTTGTTATTTGTTACACTTTTAGAGATTTTTACAGTGGATTTTTAACTTAAAAAGGGTAATTTGCAGAACAGAAAAAGCTTTATGTTCCTCGTGTGGAGGACAGGAATAGCAACATGAGAATGCTAAAGATTTTGAGTGTTGATGATCTGATTATAAATTCGATGAACATTTTGGAACCATCTCTAGTAGATTGTGATGGGAAACAACGTGAAGATGGTACCATGTTTCTATCTTTGCTAATCTATTTTCTTGTACCCAATGTGAAAATTCACTGTACCTTTAAAAAAAGAAAATTAGCTTTACTATTTGTTCTTGTTGCTCATCATTTCCTAATCTTCATCACTCTACATGGGTCACTTGTGTGAATCTATTTGCATTACTGATGCTTAATGCTAGTATGTCCTTTGAGCTTTCTTTGTTTCCTGTTGTACACCAATATGACAGGGCAACTTGGACTCAGTAACAATTTTTCGTTTAAAACTCATCAGTTGACATGTGGTGCAAATAGATTTCTGGTATGACACCATCAGAGGGATCATGGTTCTGCTTAAATTTCCTCATGTAGAGGGATCAGTATCCTGATACGGATGCAGCACTTACAATGTAAAAATGTTGGATTTTCACATTCGAAGTCATGCAGAGTTCGCCACATATTAGATATAGTGGGCCAATTCTGTATTGGTATGAAGCTCAATAGTCAAGAAGCCTTCAGTTGCATTGAGAACTGTATTTACAGTATGTATTAGTAAGTCTTCAAGACTAAATAGGTGGGTTTTCAGCTTTCCATGTTGATCATCAATCAGACATGTAATTTTGCTTTGAGAAATTAGATTACTTAATCAATCAGCGAATGACCAAAATTTTCTTTTTAAATATCAATCCTCTGGTACTCTGCTTCCAGATTAGTTTACATTTAAGGAGGTTGATGATGCCATCTTTTACATTCTCCCTCTTTCTCTCTCTCTCTCTCTCTCTCTCTCTCTCTTGCCTATGAGTCCTAGCTAAAATGACAGGCCCTTCTTCCATAAGAATGGGTGGAGCATGAGGTTCTGGGTTCAAAATCCACAAGGTGCAGATCTAAATTACCGCATTTAACAGAAACTCTCTCTCTCTCTCTCTCTCTCTCTCTCTCTCTAAGACTTCTTTTAAAATTTTTTACAATGTGTGGCCATTCTTCTTCACCATGATATAATTAAACTGACTTCTTCCTGAAGTTGATAATTCATTTTTGGTGTGGTTGGTAAAAGCTGTTAATTATCTGAGTGAAATATTTGTTGCAGTTATGGAGGCAAGCAATCCAGTTGTTCATCTTACCTGGTCATTCTTTTTCACCCTTTCTCTTGGTTGCCTGCCAGTACTAGATGCATAGGAAGGCCTCTAATATATTTCCGTTGTCTCATTTCACTTCTTATTCTGCCAGGGCTTGCATTTGACAGATCTGGAAGACGTTTGGGCTGTAGTGGGGGGTAGGTTGATGCGTCTCTTTTTATGTTTAACTATTTTTTTATTAGTTAGCAGTCATAATATTGGGGGCCATGGCCACTAAAACCCTCTATATCAGCTTTGTTGATTTTTGTTTGTTAGTTTTATGTTTTAACATTGATTAAGAATATATTTCACTTAAATTGCCATTAATAAACTTGCAAGAACTAGGTCTACAAAAGTTACAGCCATCTCAACAACACTGCTTGCCAGTACTTACCGTCACTTTTGGTGCTTTATTCGTCCATAATCATTGAGCAATGGACTCAAATATGATTAGTTTGACCAAAAAGAGATAATTAGAATGGAAATATGGATGACATAATTGATGTGTAAGTGTTGAACCCCCAAACACATTTAGGGTCTAGAAATAGAGACATGACCATACAGGCCCTCTGTTGCATATATATAAATATCTGGTCTAGTTTTGTATCTTACATTCTTACTTCAACGCATTGTCAAATCTGAAAGCTACTATGATTTGTTCCTGAAGAAGTACCAAGAGCTTCTTATGCAAAGCAGCGGAAATGGAAGCAGCCCCTCCTCGGTAAATGCCCACTGCTGTTGATTGTTTGAATAATTCCTTAGTAACTATGGAGCTACACCGTTAAGATGTATTTGTTTGTCTTTTTATTGAGGCATGCTTGATTGTTATTTGGTTGCAGTTGCACTATCATATTCTCTGCAGATATTGGATGAAGGAGCTATAGCTGTCACTTCCAATGATGTTCCAGTGGATGCTCTTGTGTCCCCACCTTCCTATGAGCCCAGCTGCTTTGGACAGGGGTTAATGTAAAGAATCCCTCTTTTCTGCTCTACGTGATGAAAGTTTGCCTACAATTAAATTGAAGCATTTAAGTGATTTCTAAGAATCTAAATCCACTGCATCTTCAAATTAGCATGAGAGCTGCCTGGCAATTCACAGGTCTCCTTCCCTTTTTTTTAGCTGAAAACAGGTCTCCTTTCATTTGCCTTTAATTTGCATTAGCGATGGAATAAGATTAGACTGAAATGATTAATAGTCTTCAATGTTGGTGTTTGCAGGATTGAAAGTAATATGGATCAGGGCATTTCTCTTGCTTAAAGTTGTATAACCATCTTAAATTAGATTGAATCCTTTTGCAGCTTGAGAGTATATGTTTGACAGCTTTGATATAACAACAATCAAATTCTAGTCTCTAAATTTTGGAGTCGACTGTGACTTCTCAATAGACTAATCATGATTGGCCACATGTATTCTTTTTTGTTATTCTATTCTATCCAAAGTCAAAACATTAATTGCTTTTATTTTTTTTCCCATAAAAATTTTCTTTAAATAGATTATTAACCATTGTCCTAAGGGCATCCGTTAGTATTTCCCATTGTTATTAATACCGTTTCGGACCCCGTTTCAGTTTGTCCAGTGGAATGGAATATTTCGGTACCGGCCGATTTCGGCGTACCATTTCAGGGTGTTTCGGGGTTCTTAAAAAATAATTTATATATATTCTTGTTGAACATAAAATTGTCAATTCTAATAAATAAATAACTAAATATCAAATAGTACAAATCATTTAGTCTTAACTCTTAAGTCTTAAACATCAATATAACATCAATTTAACATCACAAAATAAGAAAATTTACAAGACAATAACTAAATATCAAAAAATACAAGATTTACTCATCCTTCTCATCATCATCCATGAGAGAAGGATCAAATTCATCATCAAAAGAACTCCCAAGAACTACCATCACCCATTGAACCTTTACTTTTTTTTTTTTTTTAATAATAGGCCAAATCCGGTACCGGCCGGAATTTGCATCTCGGCCGGAATTGGCCGGAATTTACCAGAATGGCCCGGAACGGCCCGGAATTTGACCCGAGGTGGAATGTGGGGTATTTCGGTACCGGTTTGCATACCGGTACGAAAAATTCCAGCCGTTCCGGCCGGAACGGAACGGAATTAATAACAATGGTATTTCCCATTAAAAAAAAGTCCAAATGCAACTACAATAATTTTATACACACAATGAATCTTACATTCTAATAAATCACCTCAAGAACATAACTTAGACAGTTATTCATTATGTTTGTCCGTCGATCATATTCATATATATATATATATATATAAGGTTGGGTTCAAGTTATATCTGGTATAATTTTAAACAATGTTACACCACCCAATATTTTTTAATTGGATGCAAATATTGACAAATCCACCGTTAGATTACATTATCTTTATATATTTTCTATGCTTGCAAAATTTCAAGGTAATAAAATATTAATAACCATGTCATCAATCAATTGTTAAAATTCAAGTTTTTGTAGTTTAAAATAATACATAAAAGATGAGTTTATGGATCAAATAGTAAATAACATCCGATTGATATGAAAATTGGCATCCATGTGAAGAACGTATAGAATATGTAATTTAACAGTTGGATTTTCAAAATATTAATTCAATAACAAGTTATTGGATGGTTTAACTTGAACCCAATCCATATATATATATAACATTTATACGTGTATTTGTTAAATAAACAATTAAGTACAACTTTGAGGTATCTAAGTGTCTTCCTTCTCAAAAAAAAAAAAAAAAAATTTGAGGTGTCCTACTAAAATGCATGAAGATATAGCAGTGCATGCGTCGTAGTTAACCAAACCTATTGAAGTGAAAATTATATCCTACAGCCGTTGCATGGAACAGTTCTCTTCTAACAAATGACGAGAGTCTTATTTTCTGAGAGGCTAAATATTTTTTTTACACTTATTTACAACCGTTATATACATAGTTACCATTGATACCAAAATGTACATATTTTAAAAAACGAGAAAAAAATGTCCACATTTAATGATAAAAATAAATATAAAAAAATGAATGTTAAATAGTGGATGTGAGAGAATAAAAATCCATTAGATTCGGCCGATAATTTCTTTGGTGCTATTTTCTAATGTCTATGGCTGAAGAGTCACTCATGACTAAACCCTCCCACTGACGGCTTCGGAAAGCCTACTGCATGAAGCTAATTGATCGGCACGTCTAGTTTGGGATGTGGAAAAACTTCTAATTTTGTGATTTATGACGCCCCTCGTGATGAGCCTTTGAATGTTTTATATGAAATTCAGTTTGTTACAGTGACTAGAGGAATGCAGCTCATAGTATTCAGCTGATCAGCAATGATGCAAGTTGCAAGCATATCTCTGGTCATAGTCTTAAGGTCTCATTATAGACATATTGTAACTTATTAAGGTATGATCAATGATGAGCCTCAAGAAATTTACAAAAGCTCAGGAGAGGCGGACATAATATGGACATGAGGTGACAAATAGCAGATCCAAAAAAGATCTAAATCAAATGCATAATTCACTGAAAAAAGGGAGCACAGACGTACGGGAACGATAGGCATGAATTCATTTTCCTTTTCCCTTTAGTACTAGAAGACGAATCCACAAATCCACGCGTATTTGGTTGGACTCCATATTCTTTTTCATTGCTCAAAATGAAAAATCAAGACCACACTAGCATAATTTAAAAAAGGATAGATTTTCTGCCCATTGCTGCAAATAAGGACAAGTGTCAAAAAAAGAGAGACATACATGCAAAGGTTATGTGCAATGCTCATGATCCATTTTAAGACAAAACTGTCAACCTAAAGTTAACAGATTCTTTTTCTCTTTCATCTAAAGCTGACGGCACCCACACACGGCCAGGTCTCTCTCCTCTCTCTCTTTCTCTCTCATCCTCTTCCTCCTCTTTTGTTTTTCTCAGGAACCCCAGGTGAAAATTGTTATTGTCTATTCTTGAAGCAATTGAATAAGTAGAAGAGAGTACGTAAAACCAACATCCCAAACATCAATCCTACTGGCAATAATTTTAATCCATTGGAAAGAAATGTTCTTATTTTGGGTGCTTTGGTTTGTTATATGTTCTCACACTGTCTAGTGGTCCTGTACTTCTAAATGCCTTCACATTGGCATATGAGGGAAAAGAAAAATTCAAGTATGAAGGATACTTACTGGCAATAGCATTTTTCTTTCAAAGATAAACCAAATAGAATAAGAAAAAAAAAAAAAAAAAAACTTAATCAAACAAGCATGAACATATTAATATCTTTTTCGCCATACAAACCAAATTGCTTTTATGTTTCGACAAAACAAATTAGGTCCCAAGACTTATAATATTCCTCTTTGAATTAGGATCTTTTAGAGTTTTTAATGTAATTTTGATGTGTTTTGAAAATCTAAATCACCAATTGCAAAGTGAGGAAATTAAATTTTACCATATTATCAATAATTTATATAAATATTGACAATCATTATTTTAGTATCAATTTAAAATTTTGATAATATAGTAAAATCCAATAAACTCATTTCACAATAATTAATTAGGATTTTAAAAAAAAAAATCATAACGGGGTTACTTAAAAACTCTAAAAATATCTTAGCCATTTTTCCCACCATTTTAACACTACAACGAATATTAAAAAAAAAAAAAAAGTAATTTGTAAGGGTCATATTTTTATGTAATTGGCATTTCCTATGATAAAATGCATTGCACCTGTATTTGGGTAGTTTTAAATGGGTTCAAGTAGACCATAAGACTTATACATCAAGTGGTATGATTGAAAACATGAAGATTACTCAAGTTTCAAGTGCAGAAAAGATAAAACAGAAAGTCTCGATACTTAATCGACATCTCTCAATCTATCGAGATTTAATGAATTGCAATACTTACCTCGATACCTCTTGATCTATTGATATATGTAGATTTCGATTGTTCAGATCTATTTTTGGCCCATGATGCCCAAAGCCTTCTAGAGTTTCATGCATAAGGTTTTCAGAGCTATAAAAGACATATTTTATGGCTATCATCATACATAGAGACATATATTGTGATACATACTCCTATGAAACTATTACGATTCTTGTGTGCCTTAGGGTTACGTACTGAGCTACTTTCAGATCTACAAGTATGGATTGAAGAACTTTACACCCAACAACAACTCTTAAGTTGCTAGTGTTAGTCTTGTACTGAAATCCTTGCAAAAGGAAGAAGTTTGATACAAGATCAAGTCCAATTGGGAATTGGAGTAAAGGTTCAACTGTAGGTTGGTATTTTGGGATAGGCCGAGTAGTGGTAATATTTCTTATACTTGTAACCACTTGTTCTTAATTAATAGATTCTTGGGAGTGGTGACTTGAAGTTCATCTGGTGGGGTTTTTGTATTGTAAAGATTTTCTCCATTTGTTAACAAATTACTATGTTAAATTTACTTTTTGCTGCACTCTATTATAGATTGGTAATTTGTTCTTGCCTCCACGTTATTGCATGTAAATTGAATAATTAATCAACTAGGTTAACTGAGGTCGATTTATAACCCAACACAATTGACTACTAGAAAAAAAATAGTGGAATTCATTTTTTCTTTGTACTTTTGGATTAATAGAACTTTTGTTTTTGATGAATTTATAGAACAGCTAGTGAGATAGATTTCCTAAGAGTTCGTTTGATTGGATGGATTATAGGGAGGATGGAAAAGAGGGGAGATAAATCTTTATTGGAGCTTGATAAGAGAAGAAAATAGGAGAGAAAACAGGTGGGGCTTGGGTGTTGCCCCACCTATTTTCTCCAAACCTACCAAAATGCTATCTCCCCAAAATGGGGAGAAAATTGAAGAGAAAACGTGTGGGACAAAAGAAAATCATTTTGGACAAATTTATCCCCCTATGCAATAGGTTTTTGTTCTTTTGGTTTTATGATTCTTTCCTTCTTCTTCATTTTTTTTTTTTTTTAGTCTTTTTCATTCTACTAACTTCTCATTACTCATCTCACTCAGTTTATTATTTTTGAGTTTCATCTCTCTCTCTCTTGCTTTTTTTTTTTTTCCTTTTTGCTTTTAATATATTTTGGGGGTTTATTTTTTCATCCGTTTTTCCCCCTCATTTGTTTTGACTTCTTGTGCCATTTTTTTTAATATAATGAAGTGCCCATCCATACATAAATTTTTAACAAAAGAAAAAATGTGTTATCTTTTTTTATTATTTATTTATTTATTTTATCTAATAGGGGTGTGAGTAAATTTATATAATCTACATTTTCTATCATCTCATTTTTCTTCTCAACCAAATAAAAAAAAAAATTTCCATTCCTAAAGTTTTCAATTCCTCTACTATTCCATTCATAACCAAATACCACGAGAGAAAATTAAAATTTTTTATATTCTCCCACTTTTTTACCCCTTTCATATTTTTTATACTCCTACTTTTCCATCATCCAACCAAATGGAACCTAAAAGTTGGAATTCTAATAACATTTGGTCAGTGGTAGGATTTTCCTTGGTTAAGGTCATTGCTGAGTAGAGGCCATGCATGAAGGAATTGAACACGGGGTATGATATTTCTGAATGATGCTAGCACCACAGCAAAACTCACAACTTTACCACAATTTTGCTGCATAGTGAGTTATGAGTAGTGAAGTAAAATAGTGGGTCTATGTTGTGGGTCTACAACTCTATCACTCACAACTTCTCACATAAGCAAGTCATGATAAAAGTTGCGGACTTTGTTGTGGTATTAGCATTATTATTTCCCTTACCACAATCTCTTGTGAATAGAGTCGAACTGTCTAGTTATTTTTTGATGTTTTGGTCAGATAATACTGTAACAACTACAAACTATGGAGTATTTTGTTGGAAGAATTGCATACCTTTCCAAGGCTAGGCCTCTATTTATACTAGTCTTGTACTTTTGAATTGCTTTTGTTCCATGATCCTTGAAAATTATTCTTCTCTTGATTTGTCCCATGCTCAATCAAATTCCCTCAAGCCCATCAATTGGTTAGAGAAGTGGTTAGAAGTAGTATTGATGCAAGTCAAATTTTAGGCTTGTTTAGGCATAGTTCATTTTCTATGGCCGACTTGACTATCTTGTTGAATGGCTCAGATGCTCTAACCTCAAGCGTTCGAACTAATTTCCATCCCATGTTGGTTTTTGACCATTGATCTCGATTTGGTCCCTCCACTTATAGAACAATCTTAATTACATAAATTTTGAGGATTCATAAATATTTAAAACTTAAAATCTAGGAAGATGCTATTGATATTACCCGATAAATTTGATAGTTTTTTCTCAAATTAATGATGTTCTAACTTGTAAACCAACAATCTCACATGCATACCCCCTTGGGGGCATGACGCGTTAGTAGGAGTCCTGGACTTAGTTACATTTGCGAGTTTAGGAGTTACCGGCTTTGAGTCATGCGCTTCGCAAAAATGCTGTGCCACGACGCGGATAGCCAGGTGTGCCCCACGCCATCAATAGCGGGTTTAAGTAGGCCGGGTCAATGATCACATGCATGAGACCATTTTTTTTTTTTATTAAAAAAAAAAAAAATCTTACATGCATGTAAAATTTGTGAGAATAAGGGTCTATTTGAGATCTGCTTATTTTGCTAAAACTGAAAACTTTTTGATGAAAGTATTGTAAATAAAGATAAAATTTAGTTGAAATAGTATAGTGGGACCTATGAATAGTAGCAAAAATAAACTGAATAGTAAAATAAACTGGCTTTTTAATCTGGAGCCAAAGTCACATTAAGGGTCTGTTTGGATACCGTTTATTGCTAAAAACTAAAAACACTATAGTAAAATAATTTTAAAATGTGTGAATAGTGCGTGGGACTCAGTTTTAAAGTTGTTTTTTGTTGAAAAAGTACTTGCAGGTCTTATGAACAGTGCACGGGACCTATACAAAAATGCCAAACGCCAGCCGTGAGTTGACGCAGACGTTATTCAAACGAAAGCTAAGGGTTTGTTTGGATACGACTTATTTTGCTGAAAATTGAAAACTTATTGCTAAAAATACCGTAGCAAAATAATTTTAAAAAGGCAAAACACTATTGCTGAAAACTTATTGCGTTTTTCACTTTATGGCTAGTCCATGAACAGTGCCTCTCCCAAACGTAAAATGTGCAAACATCCTCTCCCAAACACACGCTAAGTGTCCATTTGGTAAAGATTATTTTTGCTAACTTATATACACTGAGCATCTATCTATAAGTTTCTTTGTCGCTAAGGAAACTCTCTCTGGAACCTAGGGAAACTTTCCTTAGGTTGTAGAACTGCCGTTCCTAGTGTGAGGATTGTTTTGTACCTCAAGTAAACGTGTTTTGGCTTGGAGGATCTTGGGAGACTATCTCTTTTCTTTTTACTTGTGCTAGAGTATTGGAGAAGCGTAAGGAGTGGAGTGACCCTAAGATGGATAGTTTGGCTGAGCATTGGCAAAAACTATCACTGAATGATAGAGAGGACAAAAACCTTGAGCTACCTGATGAGATTTCAACAACTGAATGCATATTGGCTGCAAAATTCCTTACAAAGAGGGCTCTAAGTGTGGAGGTAATAATAAAAACTTTTAGCCCTTTGTGGCGATTTGTGAGGGGGTTTGAGGTAAGTAGAGTGGAAGATCATGTTTTATTGTTTGTATTTGATAGTAAGGAGGAAGCAGAGAAAATTATGAATAATGCACCATGGAGTTTTGATAAACACTTGGTGGTGATGCAGTGGTACGACAGAGGAGTTCCAATTAGGGCGTTAAGTTTTGATAAGATTCCAATCTGGGTTCAAGTCCACGATATCCCGGTGAGATTCCTAAATCGAAAGGTGGCTGAAGATCTCTATGCTGTGGTGGGTTGGGTATGCAGTGTGAATGATGCTTCTTAGATGGAGGGAGGGAGTTTTATGAGGGTTAGGGTCCTTATTGATATCAATAAACCTCTTTGTTGAGGGCAGTGTTTCTCTTCATCTCAGGGAGAACAAGGGTGGGTTTCCTTCAAATATGAAAGATTACCAAACCTATGTTATTGGTGTGGGCGCTTGAGTCATGTGGACAGGGACTGTGAACTATGACTTGACAGTGAAGGTCAGTTGAAGAAGGAAGAGCAAGCGTATGGGCCTTGGATCCGTCCTCAACCGTTTGTCAAGGGATGTAGTCCGGTGATAAAAGTTCCAGGGTTTTATGAGGCAAGGAAGAAAGAGAGGCAGCAGGCGAACAACAAAGTTCCAAGCTCGAACCTAGCGGTAGTTTTGGATTTGCATAATTCTCTAGTGGTGGTGCAGCTAGCAGCCGAGGAAAGCGAGGATTTTTCAGAAGGGAGTAATGTCAGGGGATTGGTTCCTGATTTTGAGGAGAGAATTATAGGTGAGAGTGTGGAAAAAAATCCGTGAGACTAGGGAGGAGTTTAAGGAGAGAATTACGGAAATTAATATTGAATTGAATAAATTTGGAAAGAATAATATTTTAGGATCAAGATTTGATAAGGATTCAAATTTGGAGTGCGATGTTAGCACTGATCACGTAACACAGTGGAATTCAAAATAGGGCATGCACGCTGAGGTGCGGTTTCCTTATGAGGATCACGCTGGGAGTGTGGTGAGTCCGAATCTGAGTAAGCAGCCACGTGTAAATTAAGCTAAGCTGGTAAGTGTCCCAATCACTCAAAATATTTTGGGTGATTTCCCTACTACACTAGACAGACCCAATAACACAGTCACGGTGGAGCTGAGGAAAAAAAGAAAGAAGCAAGGCCGGGTCAATGCAGATGAAAATATGATTTCTTTGGGTTCGACAAGAACAAAGAGACTTTGTGACGAGGATTGTAGTGAGTTACCAAGGAAGAAAAGAGTGGTTTCTCTCTATGATAAGATTACACTTTCATCATTGGTGGAGGCTGCAAAACAGCCCCGCCAACAACAATGAATCTCTTATGCTAGAACTGTCGAGGGCTTGGGAACCCCCAGACAGAGTAAGAGCTTGGTGACATTATTCGAGCTTAAGGTCCCTCAATCATGTTTTTAGCCGAGACATGGCTCGATAAAGCTAGGCTGATTTTCATTAGAGACAAACTCAAATTTGACAGCTTGCTAGAATTTTCAAGAAAGGGGAGAGGTGGTGGAGTGGCTATCATATGGAAAAAAGAGGTTGATTTTTCGGTTGATACGTACTCGCCGAATCATATAGATGCTATTATAAATAAGGGTAAGGATGATGAATGGAGGTTCACAGGGTTTTATGGTGAACTCAACACAAGAAACCACCACATCTCCTAGGCTACTTTAAGGAGATTAAAATCAAAACACTCTTTGCCTTGATTATATGCTGG
Organism: Quercus ilex subsp. ballota; assembly: GCA_032727855.1. Classification (NCBI taxonomy): domain Eukaryota; kingdom Viridiplantae; phylum Streptophyta; class Magnoliopsida; order Fagales; family Fagaceae; genus Quercus; species Quercus ilex. The sequence continues at coordinate 65,984,408 of CM064910.1, forward strand.
AGATTTTAATGAAATTACCAGGGCTCATGAGAAGCTAGGAAGGAGGTTGAGATTGAGCAAACAAATGGAGGAGTTTAGAGATGTACTCGATGAATGTGGATTTTAGGATCTCGGGTTTAGCGGGAATAAATTTACTTGGTGTAATGGCCATGGGGAAGGGCACACAGTGTGGGACAGGTTGGATAGAGCAGTGGGTACGATGGAATGGATGGATATGTTTCCGGCATCCAAGGTGGTCCATTTAGAGAGTGGTTCTTCTGATCATAAGCCCCTCATGATTTATTTAGCGGGTATACCAAAGAGGATTAATAAACCATGGCGGTTTGAGCAAATGTGGATGGAGGATAAGGGATGTAAGGAAGTGGTGGAAGATGCATGGGCTTATGATTTTCAGGGAAGTGCTACAAACAGATTAGAAATGAAAGTGAATCGGTGTCGTAGAAATCTGAAGTGGTGGAGTAAGGTTACCTTTGGTAATGTGACCCGAAAAATTGAAGGAAAAGAAAGAGTTGTTGGGGCTGGCCGAAGCTGAAGCAATAAGGGGGTTACTATGCTCGAGTTTTAAGGTTGAAAAAAGAAATTTCCAAACTCTTAGTGAGGGAGGAACAAACGTGGAAGCAAAGATCTAGATCCTTGTGGCTGCAAGAAGGTGACAACAGTATGAGGTACTTTCATAGTCGAGCATCACATAGATTTAGGAGAAACCGAATTGACAATTTGGAGAATTCAAATGGAGTGTTATGTAGTGATGAAGATAGTATCTCAAGCATTTTGGTTGACTACTACCAGCAGCTTTTCACCTCATCCAATCCGTCCATGATAGAAGAGGTTGTTGCTCATATTCCATGCACCATCACAAATGAGTTAAACGCCAAGCTCTTGTCTGATTTCACAAGGAAAGAAGTGGTAGTGGCCTTGAAGCAAATGGAACCTTTGAAAGCGCCAAAACCGGATGGGCTACCTCCATTATTCTTTCAACGATATTGGCATGTAGTTAGAGATGATGTGACTGAGGTGATGTTGAGTTGCCTATCCACAGGAGTTATTCCTACCTCTCTTAATAGCACATTCATCACTTTAATCCCTAAGGTAAAAAGCCATTCCAAAGTCTCTGAATTTCGACCTATTTCTCTATGTAACAATGTCTATAAGCTTGTTTCAAAGGTGGTTGCCAACAGGATGAGGGGTATACTACCTCTTATTATTTCAGAATCACAAAGCTCCTTCCAATCTGATAAGGCAATCTCGGATAACATCCTTGTAGCTTTTGAGACCCTACATCATATGAAAAATCAGAAGTAAAAAAATGGAGGTTTTACAGCTCTCAAACTTGATATGAGCAAGGTATATGATAGGGTTGAATGTCGATTTTTGGAGTTAACCATGAGGAAGATGGGATTTTCCAATCGATGGGTGTATTTGATCATGGCTTGTGTGGGGTCTGCTTCCTATCAAGTTTTGGTAAATGGTGTGCCAAGAGGGAATATTTGGCCAACAAGGGGGATTAGGCAGGGTGATCTGCTTTCCCCATATCTATTTTTGATATGTTCGGAAGCTCTGAACCAACAACTACAACATGCAGCCAGATGTGGTGTGATTAGAGGATTCTCCTTATGCCGAAATGGTCCAAGAATTAGCCATTTGTTCTTTGCTAACAATACGTTACTGTTCTGCTGTGCTTCAAGGGGTGATTTGGAAGCAATTCTTCAGTTATTACAGCTGTATGAACAAGCTTCGGGGTAAAAGTTGAATAGAGAAAAAACCAAGGTGTTTTTTAGCAAGGCTACTATGGAACAACGAAGGGCGGAGTTGGTGGAATTCTTGGGAGTAAATGAGGTTAGGGAGTATGAGAAGTACTTAAGATTATCGGCTGTGGTGGGTCGAAATAAGAAAGAGAGTCTCAATAACATTAGAGAAAGGGTGTGGAATAAGCTATAAGAGTGGAAAGAGAGACTTTTATCTCAAGCGGGTAAGAAAGTTTTGCTTAAGGCTGTAGTTCAAGCGATCCCTACTTTTGCAATGAGTTGTTTCAAGCTTCCAAAGGGACCGATTCAATATATTGAGAGTTTGATTAGAAAATTCTAGTGGGGGCAGCGGGGAGATCAACATAAAATCCATTGGAAGGATTAGGAGACATTGTGTAAACCGAAGACTTTGGGTGGGATGGGATTCAAGGATTTGGAGAAATTTAAAGAGGCGATGTTGGCGAAGCAAATATGGAGGTTGCTAACATATCACACATCTTTGTTCTATAGAGTTTTTAGCTCCAAATATTTTCCTAATAGTTCAATCTTGGATGCAAAACCTTCATCGGGTTCATATGCTTGGCAAAGCATTGTAAAAGCAATTCCATTGATTAAATTGGGTATGCTGTGGAAGGTTGGAGATAGTAAGCAGATAAAATTTTTTGGGAAAAGGTGGCTGCCTGGGGATGAACCAGCCAAAGTGATTTCACCCTTAAATAGTGTTACTGCAGAGTGGACAGTGAGTATGCTGATGGATCCGAGTGGGGCTGGCTGGAATAAACAATTAGTGGATGCCATGTTCCTCCCTTTTGAGGCTCAACGTATCAAAGGTATCCCAATTTGTATTGCAAGTCAGGCAGATTGTGTGTTATGGCCTAAATGGAGAACCAAGTCCTACTCTATCAGATTGGGTTATGAATTATTGTGTGAAGCCGAGGCAACAGGTGCACCATCGGGGTCTACGAAGGAAGGGGTTAAGAGATTTTGGAAGAGTATTTGGCGTCTCAAAGTGCCAAATAAAGTAAAAGTCTTCTTATGGCGAGCTTGCTCTAGTGCACTTCCTACTACGGTGGGACTAAATAAAAGGACGATTGTGGATGATAACCTCTGTGATTAGTGCCTAGTGGAAGTTGAAGATGAAGTTCATGCAGTCTGGAGTTGTGACTGCATCCGAGCTGTTTGGGAAGCCCCATTTGCAGCAGCTAGGACAAAAAACCCGAGGATGAACTTCATGTGTGATCTAGTCAGTTTCATAGCTGAAGAGACTAGAAAACTAGAAAATTTTGCAATGGTAGCATGGGCAATATGGCAATGCCATAACAAGCTGAGGTTGAAGGAAGATAACACCCTAATCCACAAGGTTTATAAATTCGCCTTGTCACTCCTCACTGAGTTTCAGCAGAAGAAGCCAAGTCCAACAGGTCAACGCTAATCAAGACAAAAGCGTTGGATGCCTCCTCCACCTAATTCAGTTAAGATTAATTTCGATGGTGCAGTTTTTAGCGAGTTGAATGAGGCAGGAGTGGGAGTTGTGGTTCGAAATGAAAGGGGGGAGGTGAGAGCTACCTTATCAGAGAAAATAGTGATGCCTTCGTTGATGGGGGTGCTTGAGATGTTGGCTGCTAGGAGAGCTGCCATCTTCGCCAAGGAGTTAGGGTTCAAGAATGTATGTTTTGAAGGTGATGCAGAGGGGGTCGTAAGAAGTATCAGAGAGGAAGATAGCTCCAATGCCATTATGGGGCACCTAGTAAAAGACTTTAAGTCTATAGCTAGTTTGTTTCAAACTTATTCTGTCTCTTATGTAAGGTGGTAGGGTAATAGTGTAGCCCATGCTTTAGCTAGACAGGCTAGAATGTTTTTTCCTTTACGTGTTTGGTTAGAGGACGTTCCTCCTTTTATTCTGAATTTTGTATCCAAAGATTTGCATGTTGAATATTTTTTTTTTTTTAGAAAGTGCATGTTGAATAAATTATTGGGTAAAATATCATTTTCGTTCCTAAACTATCACAAAAGTTCGTTTTTCGTCCCTAAACTTTCAAAAGTTCTATTTTCGTCCCTAAACTATCACAAAAGTTCGTTTTTCGTCCCTAAACTTTCAAACGTTCTATTTTCGTCCCTAAACTTTTCCAAGCGTATTAATTTTCGTCCTTCCCACATCAGCACTCTGTCAAGCCACGTCAGCACTCCGTCAGAACTTTTGAAAGTTTAGGGACAAAAATAGAACTTTTGAAAGTTTAAGAACGAAAAACGAACTTTTGTGATAGTTTAGGGACGAAAATAGAACTTTTAAAAATTTAGGGACGAAAAACGAACTTTTGTAGTAATTTAGGGACGAAAATGATATTTTACCCTAAATTATTTATAAGTTTTACTGCATTTTTTAATACTATTCATATGTCTCACTGTACTATTTTAGCTAACTTTTATCTTTATCTATAATATTTTCAATTTCAACTAAATATAAAGGTGAAGCAAACTATAATTTTTTTTTTTTAGAATTTTCTAAAACGTGCACTTTTCAAAACATTAAAAAATTCATTAATTATGTCCATATCTTATCAAAGGAAAATCCGGTAGCGCCTGGCAAAACAAATCCCAACCGAAACTCGCAAACAGCGCAAAGCAATGTTTTGTTACCATACAGCAAGGGCAGGTAGGCAAATGATAAGCAGTGCAAAGCAGGTGGTGATGCTCACCCAGGCGCGCACGTTAGCATCACCACCCACACCTGTCTCATCGCACCCCACTAACGTCCGCCTCGTACCCGAACCCACCCGCTCCTTCGTAACCATGACCACCAATAACGACGATCCTCACGAGGTCGACGCAATATTTCAGCGAAAGCACTCGCTCCGATCCAAATTACGCAAGGACCTCAAGAATATGGACCCAATCCGGAGATCCGAAGAAGGTCCGAAAAACTTCTAATTTATCCAATTGACTTTAAACTGTTTGTATTTTTGCCTCAATGAATATTTTATTTTATTATCGTGACCTAACCGACTCCACGCCACGTCACAGTAAAGAAATGCCCGTGTGCTAACGTCTATCGTTGTGGAATTTGTAAACTAAAACAACGTTTCATTTACGTTTGGTTTTTCATTTTCAGATAATGCCATTCAGAGTATTGTATTAGAGGCTCCATGGTTTAAGGCTAGTAAGAGTTTATGTGCTTATATTAGCTGTGCTGCTTTAAGAGAGGTTGACACATCAAGAATTGTGTCACAAGTTTTATCCAAACCAACCCAAGGTGCGTTTTCGGTTTTGCAATGAATTTTTTTTTTAAGTCATTGACATTTTAGCACATGAGATTAATGCTGAGTTGATTCAAGTTGAGGAAATGAGAAAAGGTACAGAAGACCAAAAATAATATCAGTAGAAGTAGTTAAAAAGGACGTATCAATTAAGAAAGTAACAAAAACTATGACTTCAAATATAATAGAACGGAGGAAAAGAATACGTGGGGCTAACCCTATTGAGAATTAATGATGACTAAGGTTTTGTTGTTGCTATTGTTGTATATTGAAAGGGCTGTCTTTATATAAGCAGGAAAATACAAGTGTAGTACAAGAATAAATAAGTGAAGTACAATGGTACAATGGGCTTGAGCCTATTGGGATTGTATTCTAACAAACCCTCAAACTCATATAGACAGTATTATAAAGACTTTTTTTTTTTTTTTTTTTGAGTATTCTAAAGCAATATCTAATGAATAATTGTTTAGAAATTCACACTAGATATCACGATTTGGCCAAAATGATTGAAACACAATTTTCTATAGTTATTAAGATGATCTTGCATTGGATTTCATATTACAGTAGGCAAGTAGTGTTCAAGCTCTTAGTTCATATTCTATGTTACATATGGACATTGCATGTATGTGTTGTTATTTGTTACACTTTTAGAGATTGTTACGGTGGATTTTTAACTTAAAAAGGGTAATTTGCAGAACAGAAAAAGCTTTATGTTCCTCGTGTGGAGGACAGGAATAGCAACATGAGAATGCTAAAGATCTCAAGTGTTGATGATCTGGTTATAAATTCGATGAACATTTTGGAACCATCTCTGGTAGATTGTGATGGGAAACAACGTGAAGATGGTACCCTTTTTCTATCTTTACTAATCTATTTTCTTGTACCCAATGTGAAAATTCACTTTACCTTTAAAAAAAAGAAAATTAGCTTTACTATTTGTTCTTGTTGCTCATCAATTCCTAATCTTCATCACTCTACATGGGTCATTTGCATGAATCTATTTGCATTACTGATGCTTAATGCTAGTATGTCCTTTGAGCTTTCTTTGTTTCCTGTTGTACACCAAAATGACAGGGCTACTCGGACTCAGTAATAATTTTTTGTTTAAAACTCATCAGTTGACATGTGGTGCAAATAGATTTCTGATATGATACCATCAGAAGGATCATGGTTCTGCTTAAATTTCCTCGTGTAGAGGGGTCAGTATCCTGATATGGATGCAGCACTTATAATGTAAAAATGTTGGATTACACATTTGAAGTCATGCAGAGTTCACCACATATTAGATATAGTGGGCCAATTCTGTATTGGTATGAAGCTCAGTAGTCAAGAAGCCTTCAGTTGCATTGAGAACTGTATTTACAGTATGTATTAGTAATTTTTCAAGACTGAATAAGTGGGTTTTCAGCTTTCCATGTTGATCATCAATCAGACATGTAATTTTGCTTTGAGAAATTAGATTACTTAATCAATCAGAGAATGACCAAAATTTTCTTTTTAAATATCAATTCTTTGGTACTCTGCTGCCAGATTAGTTTACATTTAAGGAGGTTGATGATGCCATCATGAGAGAGAGAGAGAGAGAGAGAGAGGGAATTCAAATGGGTTAGTCCATCTTTTACATTCTCTCTCTCTCTCTCTCTCTCTTGCCTACGAGACCTAGCTAAAATGACAGGCCCTTCTTCCATAAGAATGGGTGGAGCATGAGGTTGTGGGTTCAAAATCCACAAGGTGCATATCTAAATTACCACATTAAACAGAAACTCTCTCTCTCTCTCTAAGACTTCTTTCAAAAATTTTAACAATGTGGGGCCATTCTTCTTCACCATGATATGATTAAACTGTAGCTTCTTCCTGAAGTTGATAATTCATTTTTGGTGTGGTTGGTAAAAGCTGTTAATTATCTGAGTGAAAAATTTGTTGCAGTTATGGAGGCAAGCAATCCAGTTGATTTGTTCATCTTACCTGGTCATTCTTTTTCACCCTTTCTCTTGGTTGCCTACCAGTACTAGATGCATAGGAAGGCCTCTAATATATTTCTGTTGTCTCATTTCACTTCTTATTCTGCCAGGGCTTGCATTTGACAGATCTGGAAGACGTTTGGGCCGTAGTGGGGGGTAGGTTGATGCGTCTCTTTTTATGTTTAACTATTTTATTATTATTTAGCAGTCATAATATTGGAGGCCATAGCCTCTAAAACCCTCTATATCAGCTTTGTTGATTTTTGTTTGTTAGTTTTATGTTTTAACATTGATTAAGAATATATTTCACTTAAAGTGCCATTAATAAACTTGCAAAGAACTAGGTCAACAAAAGTTACAGCCATCTCAACGACACTGCTTGCGAGTACTTACGGTCACTTTTGGTGCTTTATTCGTCTATAATCTTTGAGCAATGGACTCAAATATGATTAGTTTGACCAAAAAGAGATAATCAGAATGGAAATATGGATGATATAATCGATGTGAAAGTGTTGAACCCCCAAACACATTTAGGGTCTAGAAATAGAGACATGACCATACAAGCACTCTGTTGCATATATATAAATATCTGGTCTAGTTTTGTATCTTACATTCTTACTTCAACGCATTGTCAAATCTGAAAGCTACTATGATTTGTTCCTGAAGAAGTACCAAGAGCTTGCAAAGCAGCGGAAATGGAAGCAGACCCTCCTCGGTAAATGCCCACTGCTGTTGATTGTTTGAATAATTCCTTAGTAACTATGTAGCTACACCGTAAAGATGTATTTGTTTGTCTTTTTATTGAGGCATGCTTGATTGTTACTTGGTTGCAGTTGCTCTATCATATTCTCTGCAGATTGTGGATGAAGGAGCTATAGCTGTCACTTCCAATGATATTCCAGTGGATGCTCTTGTGTCCCCAGCTGGTTTCATTCCTATAAGCCCAGCTGCTTTGGACGGGTTAATGTAAAGAATCACCCTTTTCTGCTCTACGTGATGAAAGTTTGCCTACAATTAAATTGAAGCATTTAAGTGATTTCTAAGAATCTATATCCACTGCATCTTCAAATTAGCATGAGAGCTGCCTGGCAATTCACAGGTCTCCTTCCCTTTTTTTAGCTGAAAACAGGTCTCCTTTCATTTGCCTTTAATTTGCATTAGCGATGGAATAAGATTAGACTGAAATGATTAATAGTCTTCAATGTTGGTGTTTGCAGGATTGAAAGTAATATGGATCAGGGCATTTCTCTTGCTTAAAGTTGTATTACCATCTTAAATTAGATTGAATCCTTTTGCAGCTTGAGAGTATATGTTTGACTGCTTTGATATAACAACAATCAATTTCTAGTCTCAAAATTTTGGAGTCACTATGACTTCTCAATAGACTAATCATGAACGGCCACATGTATTCTTTTTTGTTATTCTATTCTATCCAAAGTCATACTTTGCTTAATTGACATTTTTTTTTTACTACTACTAAGTTGATAAATTATCACTGGCTAACATGTCCATATGATCAGTGATTATCAAAACAAGAATGTCCGTATGATCAGTGAATTTCACTGACAAAATGCACCAAGGAGAAGGGTTTAATTCGTACCTGTAAAATCGATCTTGTTACTGGGCATTCACTCGAGTAAAACCATTCTTATTTGTCTCAATTGTTTATATTTCGAGGATGATGCTTACTAAAGTAAAGGTTAAGCTAATAAGATGAATGCGCGTTATGCCTCAAGTAAACGCTGATGCTTACTAAAGTAAAGGTTGAACTGATAAGATGATGCCTTATTATCGGTGTTCTATTCATACAATTCATAACTGTATGCGTAAGGCTAAATGCAAATTCGACTAACCGCAGGATAGATGGCAAAGAAAGCATATATATCACACACTATGGCATTGATAATATAGTATTCCCCACATAATCTTGGAGAACCAATGAAAAAATCACGAATATTTGAAAATTGAAAATACAAGTATACGTGGGTTACAATTAACGTAATAATTACTAGTCTTTTATCATACCTAATAAGGATTATGGAATTTGTAATCGATTTCAAATAGAAAAAATCCATTGATATATGTATATCCTGTGAAAAAAATTCCCATGACATGTCTATTTGACAAGAGCTTATAAGTTCAGTTTTTAGCTTTTAATTTTTATACACAGCCTTTTAAAACTTTACTTTTTTTTTATTTTTTTTTAAGTTCAAACATAATTTAGCACACTTTCAGCAAAAGCTAAATAAACTGTTCACAAAGGAATGTCTCACATTACTGTGACTAATGAAGGAGCCATATACTTCGCACTTGTCCTGCATGGTTTTGTCTTGCCCCATCTCTACCCCTTAGGGTCTTGCCCCACCCCGTAAAACTCTTATTCTTTTTTAATTTTCCCCACAACTATTAATTTTTTTTTTAAAAATAAAACATGTTTCATAATAAAAATATATTTGAAATTATAACTAAATTTATTCCATTAAATCAAACTAAGTTTTAGGAAAATCTGAATAATATTATTCAAGTTTTTAACAAGACAATATCACAACAAAAAACAAAAATTTCATGGTATGAAAAATAACAAAATAGAGACAGAGAGCCACGTTGGTTAAAATAAAATAAGCTAATATTGATATGTTACAATTATAACTTTTATCAACGCAGGGCGAGTTTAAAAAGTCTAAATCCATCCCTGCTCCACAGGGTAGGACAGGGTTAAAATCTCGCATCATTCCTGCCCACCACCTTTACAGGGTGAGGAAAACCCCAGCAGGGCAAAACGGAGAGGGGCGAGTCAAGCAGGGCAGGTCAAAATTGCCAAATTGTAATGTTGGGCTAATTGCTACATGATCAGTATTGAATGGGGAGGGGAAAAGTTGGGTATTAGGTTTTAATTTTTTTTTATCAATTTAAATAATAATAATAATAAAATAAATTGTTTGGTATTTTGGAATTGGGATCACATCTTTTTTTTTTTCTTTTAATATACTCAATGAGTTTTTAAGATCCTAATAGAATTTAATCTTTAAAAAATATTCTTATAATTGACTCCATCAATTTTTTCCCCGCCAATAGGTGCAAGTGTAAAAATGTTCCAAATCTCTTTAATTTTTTATTTATACTTTTTTTTTTTATTTAAAATTTCAGTGAATGCAATTGCACCCACGCCCATGTGTATGTGGCTACTCACTGTTGTGGTTAAAAACACTTCTTCAGTTGAAGAGTTCATTTCTGTTACTACACAGAAGTTTGATGTAATAGATATATATGATTAGGTGAATGTGGTTTTTTTTAATGACTTCAATTTGAAAGAGAGGTTAATTCTCAAATTCAAAAACGTGACATGCCGCTTTGGTATAATTAAGATTTTTAAGAGGCAACTTGGCAATAAACAGTTAGGATATAAGTTAATTTCTAAACAGGTTGTTGCTTCAATTTTTTTTTTTTTTTTTGAGACAGATTGCTTCAATTTTTTGAGAAGTGATTTTGATGTAATTGCAATCAAATATCTGACCATTTATATACTATCTAAAAGCTTAAGCAGTCAAGCATGGTATTTATTATTATCACTCTCCTATTGAGCTACATCAACGTAGCATTTTAGTCTATTTTAGTCAACTTCAGTTCATTTCGGTCCATTTTAGTCCACTTTGGTCAATTTCGTTTCATTCAACCCACTTTGGTATATTTTAGTCCACTTTAGTCCATTCGGTCCACTTCAATAATGCTTTGGGAGCAGAGGTTTGTGTAAAAACTAAAAAGATAGAGCTACTTTATTGACAATTATTTCACATTCTCAACATAATGTTGGTAAGTTTTTTATTTTTTATTTTTTATTTTTTTAATTTTATAAAATTACATTTTTTATGTTATTAAAGTTGTATTTATTTTCTAATATAAGTGATGGATTTACTTATATTTAGTTCATCTTTAGGTCATTCAATACTTATAGATGATGAATTGTTTGTAAAAAACACTAGAAACAAATTCTAACCACACGTTACATTATTTACAAAATATCTTGCCTTATAGAATAATTGAATGTAAAATGTATTATATTTCCTTTAAAAAATTACTAAATTTAAAACACTTTCAAATAACAAATATAAATAGCTTAATTTTAAAAATCTAATTATTATATCAGCTATATTTTGTTAAAAAATAATTATATAATTTTAAAAAGGGTTTAAGACTAATACTTATAAGTCTCATCTACTATTTTTATTTTTCACTTAACAAAAAAACAAATTGTCAAATTTTTTCCGTGCATTGCTCGAGTCTCCAACTAGTTCCTTATAAACTCATGCTGCATGCACATTTTATACCCTACTCAAGCATTGAGAATCTAAAAGATACAAGTCAGATCATACAACATTTCTTATCAATACAAAATTCATTTCGCTCTTGTTAGTTAAATTTTTTTCGAGGAGCATTGTTAGTTAAATTTGCCTTAACCAATACAACATTTCAGTCTTGTTACAAGGATTTGAAATGTAATGCTTTTATTTACATGTATGCCACCGTCCCTTTAAAAAACATAAAATGTAAGCTAAGAGCATGGTTTTGAAAGCCGAACCGTTCAATGAACTGTGACGTGTCATTTGAGATTCAAGGTTTTTGAGGTCGGATTGAGGTTCAATCGAGATCAAACCGTGATGTGTCATTTGATTTTTTAATATATTTGGTACTTAAATTGTCTTTATATTGAATAATGTTTCGTTCCTAACCAACCAATAAAGTGGTAATTCGTGTTCGCGTATCGGGTTCGTGTCCTGTTGAGTTATGAGTATTAAGCTATATGGGTTGACTCAAACTCGACCTATTTAGTAAATATGTCAAGAATCCTTGACCTTAACATGACTATTTATGAAACGGGTTGACCTGACACGACACATTTAACCCGTTTAAGTCATGTAAAGATCAATACAAATGACCCATTTATAACTTTTTTGATTAATAGGTCATACTTGACTTGACTAACCTGTTATCAATTCCCATATATCTAAAATTAAAATGCAATTACAACCATAAATATAGTAATAAACATATAATCATAACCATCAATTAAGTAATAATAACAAATAATATTAACAAAAGTTAATACCTTTATAAGTTAAGCGGGCCAAATAGGTTCACATGTAGAACATGAACATGACTTGTTTATTAAATGGGTCAGCTGTGACAAATCGAATATAACCCAAACCCGTTTAACCTCAACCCATGAAATATTTATAAATTGGTTAGTTGTGTCGAGTTTGTGGGTCATGTTAGATTTTGCCACCCCTACAACCAGATGCGTGTGGCCCAATGGTTTGCATGTTGGAGATGTTATCTCACCCAATGAAAGCATGTTCAAATTAAATGTGTATCTAGTGTCACATCATTTCAAATTATAAATGATGTGGGTAATCCAAGAAATAAAATTTTAATTGAAATTGATTATCTCAATTTTCAATAAAAAAATAAAAAAGGAAAGTGTAAGGATAAAGGCCCGAATTCGGTATTGGGTCTTGGACCTTGGCCGAGAACATGGGTGATCCGAGGATGATTAAATAGTAGTAAGTGGTTTAAGCTCAGAGCTTCATGAGTATGATATGAATGGGAAGGTGGTCCAAGGAGGAATACCTTCTCAGATAAGCTAAACACGAATTTGATGTAGATCCTAATGATCAAGGCGACCTTTTAAGAAGCTCCAATAATAAAAACGTGCACCATAAACGTACAAGAAAGATGGAAACCTAAAAATATCCAAGGAAAAGCTGCTACCACTGCATTGAATGCTCTGTAGCTAACTCTCTAGCCACATTAATGAGGAAGTGATCGCTGAATAGTACTTTTTCAGCCTTACAACCACCCCCAGAGACTTCTAGAGGAGGCTGATGGGACAAGTTTCAGCGTAAGCAACCAACCGTACACGTGAAGGGCCAAAATTAGAGAAGAGACATAGTATAAATTAGTGGGGAGGCTCCAAAGGAAGGGGATGAGAAAAATCAAGAAAGAACACTATAGCAATCAACATTGTACTTGTAATCTGTTTAATTGATTTATATGAAAACTTACCTCCTTGGACAGTGAATTCATTCAGATCAGTGCTTCTTGTTTTTGCTTAATAGTCCTCCAAATCCACACTAGCCATTGTCCAACTTATTAGAGCCTAGTTCTTTGACCCACTCTCTATAAATTTATTATACTAGGCTCACTGGGCCGATATCCTATACATTTTGGGCTTGGGCTGTAAAACGTGACCCTACAGAAAGGATAGTAGACTATGAAAGAAACATGGATCTGATATGTAGCTAAAGATGGTTGAGGTGAGGTTTTCTAAACATGCATCAAGTCTTTTTAGATTAACAAGAAAAGAAGCCGCATGGAATCTTATTGAAACCATTTCTTCATCCAACGGGCTTCCCATCAATCTTAGTAAGAATTTATTCTTTATGATAAGTAATGTAATTTATAGAGCAACATTAGGATAAAAGTGCAAAGGTCAAGAATAATTGATATCTTGGCTAAGGAATACATATCCTCTGTTTTATTTTTTGTGTTCCATTTTATATTCCACCAATTACAACTTCTTATGTATTTTCTTAATTAGTAGAGTATAAAGTAAAACACAAAAAGTGAGGCATAACACATAAAATTACCAATAAAAAAGGCAAAAAGTGGAAAAGAGAATTACTAATTAGTAGGGCAAACTATGACACATTATGTGAGGAATATCTTGTTGATGTGCTTCTAAAACTTCAAGAGTCGAGGGAGCTCAAATTTGAGATCACAACCAAGCACATCAAAGTTGTAACTTTGGTATGCCTTATAGATTTGATACTAAACTCTTTTTTCACCTTTTTTTTTTGGGGGTTGAATCTAAAGTCTTTTCACCTACTAACAAGTAACAAGATCTATGTAAGATTAATCAAGATTCAATTAAATTCAACCTCATAGTTGTATTGATCAATATAATAAAAACAATATCATATTTTCTAAGGACAATTAAATTCTACCACATGATTGAAATTACAAATTGAATAGTTTTAATGACTATCATTAAGAATCAAGTAATTTTTTTTATAAATATTATAGATTGAATTCAATAAAATATATGCACTAAATTCACACACACACACATATATATATATACATATGTCAAGAGTCTTGTAGTTCAACTGACACCTCTTGATATTTTCAATAGAGATATCTAAGCTTAAATTCCCCCACCTCCAATTATCAATGTATCAAAAAAAAATTCATACATATGATGTGGGTTAATTGTCGTTTGCGAATTTTATTTCGGACAAAGTTTAGCCATAAAAATGATTGTATCCTAAGGCTACAACTTCATTTAAAAAAAATTAACATTGCTATATATTTTGAAAATTTATCAGTTAGATTGCATGTTCTTTACACATTTAACACATATATCAAATTTTGTGTCAATAAGATATTATTTATTATAGGATCCATAAACTTATTTTTTATGCATAATTTTAGACTATAAAAACTTGCAATTTAAAAAGTTACCAATTTTTGATTTTCTAAAAATTTTGCAAGTATAGAAGATATAAAAAGAAAATGTAATTTAATGATGAATTTTTTGAAATTCCCATCCAATAAGAAGATATTGAGTGAATTTGTAGTTTTAGGCTACAATCAATTTTGCAGACAAATTTTGTCATTTTATTTCAATTATATGTGGCAATTAAGCTACAATTCTACAAATCACTAGACAATCATTTGTGGGATTCATTATTAGGTAAAAGAAGGGAGTTACAGGTACAAGTGTGCAACATGGAGATGGCCTAATTATAAGAAGTCCTTTGTTATCTGTTACACTCACGAGTTCGAGAATGATTGGTTTGAGGCCCATTAAGTGCCCATATTTATTTATTTATTTATTTTTGATAACACCCATTACGTGCCCATCTTTATTTATTTAGTATTTATTTTGATAACACCCATTAAAATTTAAAAGTGTATGTCCAACTCCCAAGCAACGACGAAGGGTAGGCCAACTCCCAAGTTAACAAAAGCTTTTAAAGTCGAAGGCACCTTTGGTGAAAAAGCAAAAAACTTCCAAGTGCACAGAAGAAATGGAGAACAACAACGCCGTTTCCACTCCATCAACTCCGGGAGCTTTCAGGGTCCTATGGGACGTGTTCCTGAGCTTCAGAGGCGAAGACACACGCCACACCATCACCAACACTCTCTACAACGCGCTCACCAAGCTCGACATCCGAGTCTTCCGCGACGACGAAGGGTTACGCCGTGGGGACGTGATCGCTTCAAGTCTGCTCGAGGCCATCGAGGACTCTGCTGCTTCCATCGTCATCATCTCCCCAAACTACGCGTCGTCGCGGTGGTGCCTCGAGGAACTCGCCAAAATATGCGAGTGCCGGAGGCTCATACTCCCCGTGTTCTACGGAGTCGACCCCTCGGATGTTCGGAGACAGACAGGACCTTTTCAAGAACATTTTAGGAACCATGAAGGGAGGTTTGAGAAAGATAAGGTTGACAAGTGGAGGAATGCCATGAAAAAAGCCGGTGAAATTGCTGGTTTCACCAATCGGTAAAGTGGTTTTTTGTTTATTTTGTTTTGTTTTTTTTTTTTTAACGTATTATAGAGATGGATTATACAAATACGGCGGAACTAGATTTAGATTTGTGATTGAGTAATATGGTGTTGGAAAAAACTTAGGTAGTCTCGGAGCAGAGCTCTGTGAGAACCCGGAACACTGCTTGGCCATAAGTCGACACCCTTTGTGAGAGCCCGGAGCACTGCTCCGGGACCACCTAAGAATTTCCCGGTGTTAGTTTAGTGAGTTAGATGGTGGTTGTTCATGAGTTGAAAACTTAGGCAGATTTTAATATTTTATTGGGCAACTTGGGATTTGGTATATAAATATTGAAGATAGTTGTGGTTTTAATATCTTTTTCATTCAATTTGAATTTTAAAATTGCAATTGGGGTTTCTCTCTTTGTTTATGACTTCTCAATGTTTTACAAGCCAAGAGTTTACTTTTTCATTATGCTAATGTCCAACATTTAGTATTCTCTCTGCTCCATTTTGTGCTCTGGAAACCAGATACACAATTCATTCAAGTTCCTTCTATTGCTATTTGAAATGTTAAATTATTCTCATCCCTGTGGCCTTTTATATTCTGATGCAGTAATCGTGTTTATTGACAGCGAAGATGAACTATTGGTTAAAAATTTGGTCAAAACGGTTTTGATTGAATTGAGAAAAACTCCGGTGGGTGTGGCTGCATACACTGTTGGACTTGACTCTCGTGTTGAAAAACTGTTGAAATTGTTAGATATTAAATCTAATGGCATCCGAATTCTGGGATTTTATGGGATGGGTGGGGTTGGGAAGACAACCCTGGCTAAGGCTCTCTATAATAGAGTTGTTGGTCACTTTGAGCACCGGTGTTTCATTTCAAATGTTAGAGAAATTTCAGCTCAAGATAATGGTTTAGTATCTCTTCAAAATCAACTTATTAATGATCTTTCATCTAGTAAGGTGCTTACTATAAGGGAGGTTGGTGCTGGTACTGCAGCCATCAAAGGAATAGTAAATGAGAAGCAAGTTCTTGTTGTTTTGGATGATGTCGATAATATAAACCAACTAAATGCTCTAATTGGTAACAGAGAATGGTTTTATGAAGGAAGTCGAATTATTATTACAACAAGAGACATTGAAGTATTATCCAAGCATCTTGTGACTGAGTTCTACGAGGTGAGAGAGTTGGATTTGTCCGAGTCACTACAACTTTTTAGTTACCATGCACTAAGAAGAGAGAAACCCACAGGCATTTTTTTGGATCTGTCCGAGCAAATTGTGTCTCTTACAGGAGGGTTACCATTGGCTCTGGAAGTATTTGGTTCTTTTCTGTTTGATAAGAGGAGATTAGAGGAATGGGAAGATGCTCTACAGAAATTAAAACAGATTCGTCCCCGCCATCTTCAGGATGTGTTGATGATAAGTTTTAATGGATTAGATGAACAAGAGAAGTGTATATTCCTAGATATTGCATGTTTATTTGTTAAAATGAGAATGAAGAGAGAAGATGCAATTGACATATTGAGGGGTTGTGGATTTAATGCTGAGATAGTAGTCTCAGTTCTCACAGCAAAGTCACTCATTAAGTTCACTGGGGACAATGTTTTGTGGATACATGATCAAATTAGAGACATGGGAAGACAAATTGTTCGAGAAAATAACCTTCTGAATCCTGGCTTGCAAACTAGACTCTGGGATCGTGATGAGATCATGAATGTCTTTAAGGATAAAAAGGTATCAATTATAGTATGATATTTCTTATCTAGAAACCTCTATTACTTATCCTTTATGGTTCATGTGTGCATGCCGGGCAATGCTGTGTCTAAGCCCATTTGCATGTTACATGTCTTTACAGTCCCCTGCACCCAAAAGGGAAAAAAAAGAAGAAATAAATAAAAGGCAGAAGATGGTTACTGGAATTCCAGTATAATTTCCATTGTCCAACATTACAATAAAATTCTTTCAGAAAAAAAAAAAAAAAAAAAAAAAAAAAAAATCTGAATGTTCTTCCTCCTTATAAAAAATTGGATTCCAGTTGCCACCTTTTTAGTAGCCTTTTATAAATTCTCAGTCCATTAATATTCTATCTTCTATGAAAATTTTAGGTGCTCAATAATATGTTAATTGTTTCCTTCTAGCTTGGCTCTACTGTTGACTCTTTAATACTTTCCATTTGATTGACAATAGGGAACACAACGTATAGAAGGCATTGTCCTAGACTTCGAGAAAAGATTAGGAAAACCTCTCAAGGATCCAAGTGGTGATACAATTTCTTGGTATAACCTTCAAAGAAACCTCAACTTCACCTCAGCAGTCACATACTTAAAGGAAAGGTATAAACGTTATCTTGAAGATCGAGCAGAGAAAGAGACAGAGGTTGTAATTTTCACCAATTCCCTTAAAACCATGGATAATCTTAGACTGCTCCAAATAAATTATGTGAATTTGGAAGGGAAGTTCAAATATCTTCCTGTTGAACTGAAGT
This sequence comes from Quercus ilex subsp. ballota, assembly GCA_032727855.1. Taxonomy (NCBI): domain Eukaryota; kingdom Viridiplantae; phylum Streptophyta; class Magnoliopsida; order Fagales; family Fagaceae; genus Quercus; species Quercus ilex. The sequence continues at coordinate 66,002,410 of CM064910.1, forward strand.
GGCTACAATGGAAAGGTTGCCCCATGAAAAGTCTTCCTTCTGATTTTTGTCCTCGCAAAGTTGCTGTACTTGATTTATCAGAAAGCAAAATTGAGCAATTGTGGGGTTCGCATAATAACAAGGTATGCTTTTATTAAAATTCCCATTGCAATTATCATTATTGTTTAGCTGAATTATTATTATCACTAGTAAGTTACCTGTGCAATACACAGATAATATTGTAATATTTTATGTAAAATGGTTTTGGAGAATGTTATATCTGTATTCTAGCATGATTGTTATAGAACTTTATTAGTAATGAGTTCATCATAAAAAGCAACAATTATAAATTGCACACACATATCCATTATAATTATTCACTTGAAGTAATGTGAAAAAATAAAAAAAAAAAAAACTTTGGAGGAATATTATAGAATAAAAGTTGATATGAATGGATTCTCAAAAAAACAAAAAAATTGATATCAATGTGTCTTTCTCATTCTCCTTAAGTCTAAAACAAAATACATATTCTAAACACCCACAGTCAATCACATCATTTACAAAACCCACAAATCTATAATGTCCAACCTTAACATCAAAATTGTGATTGCTGTTGTCAATCAATATAAAATACAAGACCCCCTTTCTTGTTTGTAGCCAACTCATGCAGGTTAAGATTAGATGAAACAGAAATATTAGAGCTAGGTAGTTGTCATCGAAAAATTGAAAGTAAATGACATCATTTTTTGTCTGTGTATTTAACGTGGGATGGAATGAAGAGCTATGGGTGGGATATATATAAAGGGGTAGAAGTGCAAGAGGTGAAAATGATGAATTAAAACGCAAAGAATTCTGTGTGCATATGTGAGGGATGAAAAGTCTTGAAATATTGAACCAAAAGATACAAAGAATATTTATTTTTTAATTTAAAAATTCTTGAAACATTGAACTAAATGAAACAAAAAGTTAATTTAGTTTGTTTTTATATCTGATGTGGCAGTTGAGAATATTTCAATTCTCTTTCCATATAATGCGCCACTTGTCAAAACCCCATATTTCTTCACATGAGATCTCTGCTTTTATATATATATATATATATATATTGATGATTGATTGATTGATTACTGCAAGAATAGGAAGCCTGACCTACGGCAATAACTTTAAAGTTCAGGCCAGCTTTCCTTGGTTATCTCCTGCTTTTCTTTCTATTTTAAGTCACTGAAAACTGCCTAAGTAATTATGGTTTGTTCAGCTTTACATTTTGATGGAAAATTCTAATGACAGTTCCTATTTTAAAAGAAGAAAACTTGTTGTTTTCCAGGTGCTTGAGAACTTGATGGTTTTGAATCTCCTTGGTTGCTTTAATCTAGCCTCTGTTCCAGATTTATCTGGACATCGAGCCTTAGAAAAGCTTGTTCTTGAGCGTTGTGAGAAGCTGACTAAGATTCATGAATCAGTTGGGAGCTTGAGTTCATTACTTCATTTAAACCTGAGAAATTGTTCAAACCTTATTGAACTTCCGAGTGATGTCTCTGGCCTGAAACAACTTGAGAGCCTTATCCTCTCACGCTGCTCAAAAATAAATAAGTTGCCAGACAGCATAGGCCACATGAAATCTTTAAAAGAACTTCTCCTTGATGAAACTGCTGTAGCAACTCTTCCCGAATACATCTTCCGCCTTACTAACCTTGAAAAGCTTAGTTTAAATGGTTGCAAACTTCTTAAACGGCTGCCCCAGTTCATAGGAAAGTTGTGTTCTTTGAAAGAACTCTCTCTTAATCATTCTACATTAGAAGAAATACCAGATTCCATTGGATCTTTGGAAGACCTTGAGAAACTAAGTTTAATGTGTTGTAAATCACTGAACAGAATTCCTGACTCCATTGGAAATCTCAAATCATTGTCCAGTTTTTTCATCAATGGTACTGCTATCAAACAACTACCCTGGTCTATTGGGTGGCTATCAAATTTGAAGCACTTATTAGTTGGAGAGAATCATTTTCTTAGCAAACTGCCTGATTCAATTGAAGGACTAGATTCTATTGTTGAGCTTAAGATGGATGGGACATCAATAATAGATCTGCCAGATAAGATAGGTGACTTGAAAGTAATTCAAAAGCTTGACATGAAGAAATGTGAATTTCTTAGATCATTACCAGAATCAATTGGGCGCATGTGGACACTTACTACTTTGATCATATCAAAAGCTAATATCAGTGCAATGCCAGAATCTATAGGAATGTTGGAAAATCTTATTGAGTTAAGATTGGATGAATGTAAACAGCTGCGTAAACTTCCGACTTCAATAGGAAACTTAAAGTCCTTGCAACAGTTGTTGATGAATGAAACTGCTGTGACAGATTTACCTGAAAGCTTTGGGATGCTCTCAAGCTTAATGGTATTAAAAATGGCAAAGAAACCTCATGTTGAACTGCTTGATAAAAGTACACCCGAAGTTCCTGTTATTTGCAGTACAATAGAGAAACGTACGGTTTTTGAGCTCCCAACATCTTTCTCAAATCTGTCCTTGCTGAGTGAATTTGATGCCTGTGCTTTGGAAATATCTGGTAAAATTCCTGATGATTTTGAGAAGTTGTCGTCATTGGAGATTTTGAAGCTAGGCCACAATCATTTTTTCAAACTTCCCTCCAGTCTGAGGGGCCTGTCCATCCTCAAACAACTTATCTTGCCTGATTGTAAGGAGCTCAAATCTCTCCCTCCACTTCCCTCAAGTTTGGTAGAGGTGAATGTTGCAAATTGTATCGCATTGGAAAGTGTGTCTGATCTTTCAAACTTGGAAAGTTTACGTGACCTGAACCTTACTAATTGTGAGAAAGTGCTGGATATTCCTGGCCTTCAAAAGTTGAAGTCTTTGAGAAGGTTGTACATGAGTAATTGCAATGCGTGCTCCTCAAGCGTAAAGAGAAGACTGTCTAAGGTTCTCTCTCTCTCTCTCTCTCTCTCTCTCTCTCTCAATATTGCATTCAACCTTTAGAAAACTAAAAAGAAAAAGGTTTGAACTCTTGATTCCTTTTGGCAGATTTCTTTGAGGCATATACGCAATCTCAGTATGCCTGGAAGCAAGATTCCAAGATGGTTTTCTCAAGAGGCAGTTAGATTTACAAACCTTAAAAACCGTGAGATCAAAGGTGTTATTATAGGTGTTGTTGTCTCACTCAATCAGGAAATCTCAGATGACCTAAGATATCGTCTCCCGGCAATAGTGGATGTTCAGGCAGAGATCCGCAAACTGGATTACTGGATATACAAAACAACATTGCACTTAAATGGAATACCAAAGACAAATGAAGATCAAATTCACTTGTGTCGATATCCATACAATCATCCATTTATTTGGTCATTGAAAGATGGTTATAAGATACATGTGACAACAAGGAACCCACCACATATGAAGGGGGTTGAGCTAAAGAATTGGGGGATTCATTTGGTTTTTGAGGGTGATGATGATTATGAGGGAAATGAAGATTCATTGAATGAAAGCCAACAATCCATATCGGAAAGACTAGCAACCTTTTTCAGCACTTTTGAAGAAGAAGATGATTGTACCTCTAAATCTGTTGGCGAAGTTGAAGAAAAACTGCAAAAAATTGAAGAAAGAGAACAACAACAAAGAGCATCTTCATATGGCAGAATTTACTATGTTTCTGCTTTCATTGTTCTTTCTTTCGCCTGTCTATTGAGTTGGTTACAGATATGGCGATAGGTTTTAGAAAAAAAATGGCATTCCAACCTATTTGTGTCTTGATTAGATGGTGAATAAGGCATGTTTAGTAGGCAGTCTAATGTGCTATTCCAATAATTTAACTTCTGTTATTTGATTATATTTTTATTACAGGAATAGTCATTTCTTATGAAGAGATATATTTAAGAACTATTATAGCGGAGTTTGTAAAATAAGAGTAATTCTTAGGTACTCCTGGAGTATGAAGAATGATACTCTTTTCTCTCATATTCATATTGGGGTTTACTCATTAAATTCATGGTGGGATCAGTCATGAATGTGAGATGGGAGAGCATCATTTTTTCGTACTCCGAAAGTACCAAAGAATTTTTCGTAAAATAATATATATTATTTTATTCTCTCTCTCTCTCTCTATTTAATGACTTTTCTTCTCTCCTCATTCTTTATATTATTTTATTGTGTAGTTATATTATCTTAATATGTTGGATGTTAAAATAAAAATTGGGAAGTTAGATGTATTGTAAAGTGAGATAGTATAATAGATAAAATAACGTTTTAAATTGGTAAAATAACAATTTTTATGTAAACAATATGAATTTTGTAAAAGGGTTGTAATAGTTATTGTAATAATTTTTAAAATTAATATATTTTCAAATCAATAAATTTTCAATATACACAAAACAATTATGAAAATAAAAAATCATAAAAAAATAACACATCTCTCTCTCAAATTTAAAAAATATTATATTCTAAGAAATGTAATGGTATGAGTAAGATATTTTCTAAAATAGATTTTAAGTTTTATTCTAATGTTACAACTCATAACCAAATTTATGAATAAGTTTAATTATTCCATTATAGCACATTTTATTACATGCTAATTTAGACCCCTCCCAATTTTAGTTATGGCTTAATTAATTTTAGGCTAAAAAAAATTAATTAAAACTGAATTTATATAATTATCCAATTAATTAACTGAAGCACTCTGCAATTGCATGGATAAACATTATTGAACAAAGTAATTAAGTAAAGGACAACAATGACAAAATGTGCAAACCAAAGATAACACCAGTTGTATTATTAAAGAGGAAAATAAAAAAACACGGCGAAAAAATCTCTTTGCAGTCCTACAAGCCAAAAATAATACACTAGTGAATGAGTTGGAGTATAATAATACAAATAGACACTCTAACCTAAGCTATTCAATGTACTTGAGCCCTTTAAACTCAAGCTACCAATGGACTTTTCGAATCCTTGTTTTCACTAGCTTCTTGGATCTCGCAACACGTCTAGTTGCATCACCACACCTTACCAACAAAAATTGTGGTCAAGCTCTAATGTTTCCTAATGGACCAAAACAATTTCAATACTCAGAATGTATGTCTTGTGTTTGGTTAAATGTCCTCACAAGTTATGTCAGTGTGATAGGGAATAGAGTAGTGAAAGACTAAGGCAATTGAATAGGGGAAGATATTGTAGGCTAAAATTCACCAACACTCATATGGTGTTTTCAAGGTTTTCTCTTAGAAAATCTCCTTAAAATTTTGTGGGAAATGAAGATATATATAAAGGAGGAAAAGGGAGGGACAATTTTTTTTAAGAAAATGAGTTGTTAGTGTAACTCGCAGCTTACTAGCGAGTACTCCAATTGTGACAACTTTTTGAACTTCCCTCATATGCTCCTCACATGTCAACTTTTAGGTGTTGCAATCCCAAGCCATTCACAAGTTAGTCCTAAGTTCTATTGAATATGCAAATCTTCACCAATTCTAGACCAAACTCAAGTACATTAAATTCCACAAAATACAAGGAAATAAATGCATGAGATCATAACAAATTTGGCATGGAATAAAAACAAAAACAAAAATGGAAATTCATAACTTAACATATGGTAATAAATCATCATCATATGTTTCAATTGTATTATATTATATGAGTAGTGTTTATTACATACAACCCCAAAAAATTGAAAAGCATGACTTGAGAGAGACACCACCCCCGCCCCCCCTCCCCTCACTAGATCGAGTTGGGCCAAACTCACGTGAACAGGTTAAGTCGTGTTAGTGGCTCTCAAAATATGGTTTGACTAATAAAACCTTCTCCCTAGATTGAGATTTTTACATAGAGTTGCCATTTATTTTTATTTAATGAAAAAATAAGAAAACATAAGAAAAATACATCACTTTTATTAATATACTAGTGGCAAACTCATGCGATGCTTAGGAAAATGTGATAAATATTTTATATAATATAGTATAATATAAATTTTGCAGGTTAAATAATTTATGTATTTTTTTAAAAAGTATTTTCTATTTTTATAAGTGTTATGTAATGTAACATACAATGAGTTTTTCATTCAACAACAATATATAACGATATAGGTATGAAATGGGTAATTTAATAAAAAGATATGAATTTCATAGTTATAATATTGTTTTATATTTTTGGAGAAGATATTATTAAAAGAGATTTTCTTAATATCTCCATAATCAAGTTTGGCTAATTTTAACATCTTGAAGAATACAAAAAGAAAAAAAATTGTACATCTCCAAATCCATTCACATGTTACATATTACTTTTTAAATATTAAATAAGTTTAGAATTGTAGCATATTTTTGTTTTCCTTACGAATATAAATGTAATACGCATAATTTGAAGGTAATCTTTTGAAAATAAATGATAGGCTAAATTGTAAACTACACCCCTAAAATTTGGGAGGTCTTTAAATTTTACATCCTGAAGTTTTAAAATATAAATTTTGCCTTCTTAACTCTTAAGTAATACTATTTTTGCATAAGCAACCCATTTGTCCATATTTTTCATTAAGTGTCATATAAACTTACCATGTGTGTTTAATTTGTCCAATAAAATAACGTCACATCATTATTATAGAATGATGTGACATAATAAAAATGATGTGACATCATCTCATTGAATGAAGTGAATTGTACACATGTGGTAAGTTTATGTGACATTTAACGGAAAATATGGACGGAAGAACAGCGGATGTAAATGTAATATAACTTTAGAGATAAAATCTAAAATCTAAAATTTCATGGTGTAAAATTCAAAATTCCCCAAACTTCGGAGCTGCTAAGGTTCTCATTTGCATGGTTGATTTTGAATTAAAATAAACAGCTACTGTAGAGACCGTCTCTGTTACTACCATATTTGTGACCAACTCCACAGAATGACAAAAGAACGAACAATGAAAGCAGAAACATAGTAAATTTGTCAAATGAAGTTGCTCTTTGCTGTTCTCTTCCTTCAATCTTTTCCACTTTTCAACATCAGGTTCTTGACAAAAAACAGGGTGTACACAAAAATGTAACCTTTTCCACTTTTTCCTCAACTTCACCAACAGATTTCGAGACACAATCGTCTTCTTCAAAAGTGTCAAAAAACGTTGCTAGTCTTTCTGATATGGATTGTTGGCTTTCATTCAATGATTCTTCATCTCCCTCATAATCATCATCACCATAAAAAACCAAATAAACCCCCCAATTCTTGAGCTCAACACCCTTCATGATTGGTGGGTTTCTTGTTATCACTTGTATCTTATAACCATCTTTCAATGACCAAACAATTGGATGATTGAATGGGTATTGGCACAAGTGAATTTGATCTTCATTCGTCTTTGGGACTCCATTCAAGTTCAATGTTGTTTTGTATACATAACTATTTTGTTTGAGGATCTCTGCCTGGATGTCCACTATTGCAGGTAGACGATATCTAAGGTCATCTGATACTTGCTGATTGAGCGAGACAACAACAGCTATAATAACACCTTTGATCTCACGGTTTCTGAGGTTTGTAAATCTAACCTCCTTCTGAGAAAACCAACAGTTATAACCAGTTTTGTGATATGCCCAACCATCCTTTTATTCAAAGTGACCATTCACTGCGCATGTGAATTAATTTAGACCCTTCATTTAAGCCTATTATGTTAACTTTTAATTTTTCCATAATAAAATTACATGAGATTTCACACCCTTTACATCAAGTACCAGTTTATCCAAATATTCATTCTCAAGTGGAGTTTTTCCTTCTCTCTTCTCTTTCCATTTGAAATTTTTCTTTCAACTCATTAGTTACAGCAACAAATCTATTGTGCCTTTTATTTTTTCAATTTTATAGTCTTAGTATTAAGATTTTAATTTTGGACACTATATAATGGAAAAGTAAGCTTACGAATTTGGAATAAAACAACACCAAATCAAAGGAGCCATCTTCTGGCCTAAGTGCAGCACTTGACTTGTAAAATATTAAGAAGTCAGAAACAAAGAGAGAAATCACATACATAAGAATAACTTAAAAAAAAAAAAAAAAATTCAAATTGAATGAGGAAGATATGTGGTGAAAAAGATACTTAGGAACGTGAACAAGTCTTATTTAATTCGTTTATCAAAAAAGTCTTATTTAATTCCACCGAGTCTTGAATATTTATATAGCAAAACCCAAGTTGCCGATAAAATAATATAAAATCTACCTAATTAATTTTTCAACTCATGAACAATCACATCTAAACTCACTAACTACCGTTGTGTATGTGCCTATGCAATTACTCAAACACGCGCAAATCTCAATCTAGTACCACCTTATTTGTATATTAATCCATCTCATTAAGATTATATCTAAAAGCCTACAAATTTACATGAACGACTAGCCTCTAAGTGTTCATTTTTATAAGAAAAAAATACTAATAATCCAAGGTTTCAGAATGTTTATGTAATTTTGTGCATTACCTGTTCTTGAAAACCCAACCAGCTCTTCCACCAACAGTTCCCATGGCTTTCCTCCACTTCAAAACCTTGTCCTCCCCAAACCTCTCTTCATGTTTCCTAAAATGTTCTTCGAAAGGTCCTTTTTGTCTCCGAACATCAGACGGGTCGACTCGGTAGAACACGGGGAGTATGAGCCTCCGGCAGTCGCATATCTTGGAAAGTTCCTCGAGGCACCACTTCGACGACGCGTAGTTAGGGGAGATGATGACGATGGAAGCCGCCGAGTCCTCGATTGCTTCGAGCAGACTCGAGGCGATCTCGTCTCCACGGCGTAACCCGTCGTCGTCGCGGAAGACTCGGACGCCGTGGTTGTGGAGGGAGGTGTAGAGGTTGCTGGTGAAGGTGTGGCGCGTGTCTTCGCCTCTGAAGCTCAGGAACACGTCCCACAGAAGCCTGAAAGCTCCCGGAGTTGATGGAATATGGGAAACGGCATCGTCGTCCTCCATTTTTGATTTGCCGTGTTCTCGACTTTTGAGGTACTTTCTACTTGGTAATATATTCCTGGGCTGTATTTAGTTCACCACAGGTGTGTTCCACTATTCATAATAATAAAAAAACAAAAAAAAAAAGGGTTTGTTCCACTATTCATTAAAAAAAAAAAGGTGTGTTCCGCTATTTAAAAAAAAAAGAAAAAAAAAGAAAAAGAAGAAGAAGAAAGAAAAAGGCATGTTCCACTTGTGTAAACAAAAGTCACAATTTTATAAATAAATTAATCGCTAATCCGTGCGATATACTTGAAAACTATTATAATATAAGATTTAAAAAATAATGCCATGCATTTTTATAATATAAGGTATTGAAAAGATGATACAACTAATTTTTTGATAATTTTGGTGGTTATAGCCTACTCAAAATATTAAAATCACTATATTGAAGTAAAAAATTCAAATTTAACAATTATTAACAAATTAAGAGAAATTAATAATTATTAATAAAAGTTGCTATAGATGGTAGTTGTAGTAGAATTCATTCAATATGTTATAATCGTTTACATCTCCTCCTAACATTGCTTCATAATCCATGTATGCACACCTCATAAATATTTTGCAATGAATTCATCATATGAATTTTGGACATGTTTTGATAGCTTTCTTATTAATTTATTTATACTTAATGGTTAAAACCACCAATACAACACCCTTTTTAATTTTTTTTATCAAGTTAATGTATACATGTGAGGTAAGCTTATCTTTTGTCTATTAACCAACACAACTATGCCCTTTTTTTTATTTCTTTTTTCTTCCGTGTTTTCTCAGCCACATTTCCTTCACCTTTTGTCTTCTTTATTTCTCCCTTTTCTCAATTTTCCTCCACAACCTTCTTTCAATACCTCTCTCTAAGGCCTCGTTTGGGAGGAGGGAATATAATGAAATGGAAAGTAATGAAAAAAATCATTTTAGAATATTCTTTCATTCCCTTGTTTAGGAGTTTTAATGGAGGGAATGGAAAGTCCATTCCTTTATTTGGAAGTTTAAGTGAGAGGGAATAAAATGGGTAGGAGGGAACACTCATTCCTCTCTATTCTCTTAAAACTTCAAATTTTCATTCCCTCCTGAAATTGGGAGGAATGGAAGGGAATGAAATTAGATTTAATGATTTTTTTTACTAAAACTCCCAAAATATCCCTACATATTCAACTCTTTATTTTAAAATAAGGGTCTAATAGTAATATTGTCATAAAATGATTCCATTACATTCCCTCCATGTTGCTCCCAAACAAGATTACTTACATTCTATTCATTTTCATTCCTTTTCATTCCCTTATTTTAAAACATCCAATCAAGGTTACTTAATTCCATTCAATTCCATTCTTTTCCATTCTTTTCCCTTACTTAAATATATTCCATTCATTTCTATTCCCTTATGAACTCCCAAACGAAGCCTAACTTTGTTTCAAATATTGCTTGCCTTAACCCAGTACCCACACTTCAACAAAGTGACTTTGGTGAGTCATAACCAACACAACACCCTTTTTTTAATTTCTTTTTTCTTTCGTTTTTTCTCAGCCACATTTCCTTCACCTTTTGTCTTCTTTATTTCTCCCTTTTCTCAATTTTCCTCCACAAACTTCTTTCAATACCGCTCTCTAACTCTGTTTCAAATATTGCTTGCCTTAACCAGTACCCACACTTCAACAAAGTGACTTCGGTGAGTCATAGTTCATCAAGAATCAAGACCCACTTTAGCACCCCTCTTTGAAACAACTTTTTGATCATTGTGTTGATCAGTGACTCCATGATTCTCATCAAGAATCAAAACCCAGTTCACTTCGGTAGTACCTATGTCATGCAGTGGTGATGGGGCTCCAATGGTGACGAAAACGACATGTAGCAGTGATGGGGTTCCATCTGCGACAAAAATAGCTGTTAAGAGTAACAAATCTAAAAGTTGTGTACTGTCATGATTGGCCATGGGTCTATGTTTATATATATATATATATATATATAGATGATGGCAGGCAGAGCATCATGAAAGAGTTTTGGTGAAAGAAAAGGCAGAGCATTGTGAAAGAGTTTTGGTGAAAGAAAAGGTGCAGCATCGTGAAAGAGAAGATAAAGCATCAGGATTGGGTTATAGAAAAGTTTTATTATTATTATTATTATTTTAATATTGTGTTGACGTGGAAAATTGTAGGAGCTTCAAAAGTTTCAGTTTTATATATATTATAGACTAAAATCATGACTTTACATATCAACAAATAAATATAAATAGTTTATATATATATATATATGTATACCTTGTATTCCTTTCCTAATCATCCAATATAAGCCAAGAGCCTTATTGCTGAATTAGTATCTCATCATGCACAAAGTGCTTAAAAGTTTAGGGAAGAACATAAAAATTCGAGTTGCGGAGTTATCAACATATTATAACTATTTCAAAAAAAAAAAAAAAAAATCATCCAAAATAAGGATCCCTAGAATTAGAAGGAAAGTCCAATGGTTTGAGATGCAATTTGGATCTTTGGCAGTGCCGGCGATGGATGGCGGTAATTGGCAACTTTATTGGTGCTGACTTCGGTGAAGATTGGTAGAGGTGGTGATGGGATGTATTGCGTTAGATTGTTGGATCCACCCTTCCTTCCTCAGACTCTCCTTCTCCCGATCTGCTTAAAGACCTTGGTGATGGTGGACGACCATAAATGGGGAGTGTTGATGTCGTTGGTAACCATTGCTAGTGGTGTCGGTAGTAGTTGGGGTGACAGTAAGGATGTGTTGAGTTATATATTAATTTTAGGTAACTAAAATAAGAATAAGCATAAAATTATGATGTGCTTAAATAAGTGGACACAAGGCAGATTTTTATTCGTGGAACATAAAGTGGTACAGGGAGAGTGAGATAGAAGATGTTGATTCATAAGTTTGTTTGTAATAGGGTGTGTAAGAGGATTTACTCCACCCGCCCTTCCTTCGACTCTCCCTCTCTCGATTTGTTCAAAGACCTTGGCGGTGGTGGACGACCATAAATAGGAGTGTTGATGCTGCTGGCGACCACTACTAGTGGTGCCAACGGTAGTTGGTGGTGGTAGCAGGGATATGTTGAGTTATATATTTATTTTAGGCAACTAAAATAAGAATAAGTATAAAATTATGATGTTCTTAAATAAGTGGATATATGACAAATTTTTATGTGTGGAACATAAAATGGTACAAGGAGAGTGGGACAAAAGATGTTGATTTGTAAGTTTGTTTGTAACAAGGTGTGTAAGAAGATTTGCTTTATATAGCAAAAGTGAGGTAATTTTGGGATTTCAAGCTTTTAAACCATTGAAATCATCTATTCCACATCCAATTGAGAAAAATTAACTTATATCATATAATTCTTTATTTTTTTCATGTAATTTTTGGAGTTTTAAAGCTCAAATTGACATTTTAGCACACAAATTGAGACCAAACAAAATACGATATTGACACTTTTACATTTGACCCAAGCTAGTACCATTTCAAAGAATCACTGATCTTCTAAATAGAGTTGTAAATTAAAAAATTAATTTAGAATTATAAGTTAAGTAATTAATTGGATGTTGCCATGCAAGAGATGTCGAATTTTACTTTTTTTTAAAAAAAAAAAATCATAATCAGTGCACAAAATTTTTATATTTTTCTTAAGAGAGGTTGTGTCTTGTGTGGGTGCAAAACCGAGATGGATCTCGAGTTTATAATTGTCGATGTAATTAACTAAGAATGAATACAATACAAGTTATTCTCTTTTTCTCACTCCCTTTGTTTCACTCTAATTTTTTTAACCCTGTTCTTTGGCAGAGAGAGGCATCTATTAATACTACTCTCCCTCACGCCCTCTCCTACCTCAATTGTGGATCCCAGTGGTGGAAATATGGAGATGCTTGTCCCATCAAGAGTTTCCTACTCTCTTCCATCTTTTAGTGGAAGTGAGTGAGCTTACGAGTGAGCCACACTATTCAAAATGATCATTTAGCAATAAATGCAACATTGTTTGGTGGGAAACATCCATTTAATGCGAAGAAGACTTTTGCCAAATTTAAACACTACCTTCCGCGGTTCGTCGAACATATCTCATAATGTGGTGAACAACATCTCAGCCGTATTTGACTAGTTCATCAGCTACATGAGCGAACCCATTGGCCTTATGCAAACCGTGGAATTGTAATGAAGTTCAGGAGTTACTGTTCGGTCTTCTGGTCTCCCCGCTCGAAAGCTTAAATGGGTTGTGATGTAGTTCCTTGGGTCGGGCTTAACTCATTTATTCCCAACTGCTTCACAACCCTAAGTACCATGGGCTTTACTTGCAGCCCAACGTAGCTGTAACCACTCACAGAAGTGATCAGTAAACAACCTTATATTAATTTTTTTTTGAAAAGACTATTCTGCAACTCCAACTTGCAACGTATCACATGCCAACACACCAAATTCTAACCTTTACATAGAACTTTATGTCTTAAAAAAAATAGAACTTACTTTAGGAAAATGGATTTAGCAAATGATAAATAAAACAGTAATATATGAAAGTGGAAAAACCTATTAACGATGGCTCGGTAATCATTGCAAACTTGCATAACAATTTTAACTCAAAAAGTAATAGCGCATGTTTTTTAAGGAAACATATTTATTACTATTGGTTTATTAATTTTAGTATATTAAAAAATTATTAATTATTTATATAATTTAAATAAATAATAATTAAATTATTTATGACGTCATCGGTTCAACCATCGATTAACCTCGGTCCAACCAAAAAACTGGTAATTAGTTCATTTTTCGGTTCTTTCATCGTACCAGTTTTTAATACCATGGTCTTTATTTTAACTTTCATTTTTTTTAGAGGCTCTTTCACATACATATCTCTCTCTCTCTCAAGGACGCACAACCGGCCATTCACTAGCATTGTCACTCACCACCATATAGCATGTCTTCATTATTAGTGTAAAGAGGAAAAATAGACAAAGAAAGGTAGAAAGTATGGATTGAAGTGAATAGAGAGAGGTGTTTCTGTGTGTAAGTTTGGTACTGTTTTAGTATCCATTATCTAGTCAAAAATCTAATATATACCCCAATACGGCCAAACAACTCTAGTACAATTGGTATTTAAACCAATATGAAATTACAATGTTTTTGTACTGGTCTAGCTTCATGAACGACCGGTATAATATGAAATTGACTCCATTAATTATTAATTCCAAAGTTTCTATGAATAGTATTATGCGCCCTATAAGGTGGATTATTATTTTTTCCCCTTCTTATTTGTATCACTTTTAAACATTTGGATAGACTCCTTTATTTATTATTATTTTTTTTAAATCCCATTTCATCATTGGTTTTGTGTGTGTATGTGTGTGTGTGTTAATGTTAAGAAAGATGCTAAAGTATATTTATACAAAATGCAGGAATAATTTTTTATAATAACAAATATTACGAATAGATTTAATAACCAATGCTACTTACAAGAAATATAAATAAAAAACAACGCTATTATCCCAACATATATGTTGCAATTATGCAAAACCCCGAAAAGAAATATTTTTTAAAGCAAAACCCAAAAACACACGCAATCTTAAAAAAAAAAAAAAAAAAAAAAAAAAAAAAAGAAGAAGACAAACAAACAAAGGATAAGTAGAAAAACAAAAGAGAGGACTAAGGGTGAGTTTGGTTTTAGTGCTTAATAAAATTGGTTATTTTATTTTTAAGTAAAGTGTTTGATAAAAACTGTTAGAAAATACTTTTTGAAATAACTAAATGTTTGACTGATGCTTATCAAAATTATAGTTGGAGGGTAAATTAATTACCAAAAAATGACTATATGTGTGTGTGTGTGTGGAGGCCCAAACCCAGGGGTAATGCTTTCAAGGACGAAGGACTTGGGCTCCCAATTTACTTGTTGATGGGTTTCCTTGCAGTCCTACTGATTGTTACCTCAAACGCTACCTTGACAACCCAACCCCCTTTACCTTTGTGGTTCTAAGCCCAGTTCTCACCTACCCTCTGGTTTTTCTTCTCCCTCAAAGTCCCTCTCCCTTTCCCTCTATGTCTTTTTTCCAAAACCAAAAAAACCCCCTTGCCATTCGTCCTCTCTTCTCTTTTATAGTCTCCCCTTAGTAGGGGTCCAAATTATTACTTTTTCATCAGTTCCCACGCAATCCCACTTATGCCTAGAATCCCAAGGAAAGATGATTCCTTCTAAGGATTCTCTTGAAACTTGTTCCAACCTCTAAATAACGCCGGCAACGAACTTCCCAAATGCACTAACAGTGCTTGAGGGCCGACTTAAATTTGACTGTCCCCTCATTAGCCTCCCCCTGGCTTGTTAGTCGGTATTGAGCCTAACCTGGCCCGGACACAATAGGATTCACCCAAACGCTAATCCTAGTGTTGGGCCAGTTCCAGTTGCCTAGGATAGCCTTTGTTACCTGGGCCAGCCTTAGGCGTTGGTTACATGGGCCATTCTTGCTCACTCGAGCCCAAGCCCCTACAATATATATATATATATATATATATATGAGATAGGTTTAAGTTACACCTGATGTAACTCTAAAGAGTTACACATTTTTTAAACCATTGGATTTAAGTAGATCCAACGGTAAAAAAAAAAAAAAAAAAAAACCTCATTAATGCTAATATTTTAATTGATCTCATTTATTATCCCTTATTTAATACATTCCATACTTATTTCTAAACCCAAAAAGAATTTATACTACGTCTCTCTCTCTTTCTCTTTGCACGTTTCTCTCTTTATCTCCTCGACAGCTCTTCCACCTCCATAGCCAAGTCATCGGCAGCAAAAAAAGAAATGAAAAAGCCACAGCCACTAAACTTTGTTGAATAACACAACTATTGCTTTTAGTTGTTCTCGATCTCCACGTTTCTAGACTTTGTTGTAGGTATTGAAAGACTCTCAAAGTACTTTTACTTTTATCGATAGGCCAAAATGGCCAAATACCACTTTTTTTGAAAATATAATGCAATCCATCACTATTTGCGAAATATTTAGCAATCTACCATTTTTTTGAAACTTGAATTTCACAAAATCGAGTTTTCCATGAACTTGAGTTCCATGAACTCCTAACTATCAAAAAATTTCAAAATTTTTTCATAGTACTCGAGTTCATGGAACTCGAGTACCATGGAAAACTCGATTTTCAAAAAAGTGGTAGATTACTAAATATTTTACAAACAGTGGTAAATCCATACATTTTTTTCCCAAATAGTGGTATATGGTCATTTTGGCCCTTTATTGACAGAAGAAATTTACTTGGAATCACAGTTAATCTCATATGGAGACCAATCATTCACTATTGGTGATCTTGGTGTTGAAACCTTAACCATTGGCTCAACTACAGCCATCAAGTCACTATACCAAAGATTGTATTTGGGTGTGGGCACAATAATGATGGTACATTTATTGAGGCAGGATTAGGCATAATTGGCCTAGGATGTGGCCCTCTTTCTCTAGTCTCTCAATTAAACAAATATATCGGTGGAAAATTTTCTTATTGTTTAGTTCCCGCAGAAAATTCAAATGTTATGGGCAAAATTAATTTTGGTAGCAATGGCTTGGTTTCGAGTCCAAATTTTCTGTCCCACTTACTTGTCACGTGTTCACTTAATTAATTAAATACTACTATTAATTAATAACTTTAGTATTAATAAGTCAATAATGATAGTATTTAATTAATTAGGTGAACACGTGTCAAGTATTTATTGGTGAAGTATAAAGTGAAGCAGAAAAAGTGGGATAGAAGATTTGGACTCCTTGGTTTCTGGCAATTGTGTGGTTTCAACTATCCATCTCTTTAAATTTTGGGTTTAGAAATAAGTATGGAATGTATTAAATAAAGGATAATAAATAAGATCTGTGGGGGGTAAAAGCCCAGATCTAGGTGGGCCTGGGGCCCCGTCCTTTGTGGCCTCTTATGTCCGAAGAGCTCAAGCGGGATGGGACACCGTTCCTCTAAACCGGGGTCCGAAGATGGCCGAGAAATGCAGTCCGAGGAGGTTATTCGTCTTCCGAAGAGACTTTACTCTTCGGATACGGGAAGTTCTGATTAAATACATGTACAGGGAGCTCGGGGGCCCTTCCTAGCAATGTGTGTGACAAAAACAAGCTCTGGGCACTCCTGAGGATGATAAGAATGAAGAAATATCTAAAGGAAAAGCTGCTACCACCGTATTTAATGCGCTGCAACAGCTTTTCTGGCCGCATTTATGTGGAGAGGACCTCTGAACAGTGAAACCTTAGCTACCACCACTCACAAAGAACTAAAGTGGGCGCATGATTTGACCCGCGCTCAAGTGTTTACCCAGAGGGGGAACAGGTGGACGATGGAGATGAGGAAGGAGGGTAATATATAAAGAAGGTCGATCCCTAATCCGAAAAAAAAGGAAAAAGGAAGGAAGAGGCTTGACTGTAGCTCTGAACATTGTTATTACTGTTTATTCAATAAGATGTCTCTTCGGACTTTCACTGAAATATTCGCTGTCATTATTTTATGCTATCTCGGCCTCACGTAATTTAGCCATCCATAGTTTAATTCAGATCCAGCCCAGCTCTTTCACCCACTCTCTATAAATTCATTGTGTTGGGTTCGTTGGGCCTCTAACCCATCCTTTTTGGGTTTGGGCTACAAAAACTGACCCTACAATTGGCGCCGTCTGTGGGGAGAGCTTGTGCAGGGGAGAAAACAGCAGCAGGTGATGGCTGAACCGAATCAGCAAGAAGCAGAGTCTAGGGCATCTCAACACGTTGACCCTTTTTTCAACTTGGAGAGGAGACAAGATCAGGAGGGCAGTGTACATACTGTGCCCTGTGATCAGAATCGATCACATGGTGGGAGTTACATATCCCATGCAGAAAAGAATCGGAACCTGCAGCGGGAAGTTGAGAAACTAAAGAGGGAGTTACGCCATGCAAAGAGGAAAAGGGCTTCCTCGTACTCCGACGAGGACCTCGACGACGCGCCAGATGTTACTTACCAACCTAAGTCCTGGACACCAGACAGCGAATCTTACTCCCATGAACAAGAAGCCCACCGTAAGGGGCAACACAGAATTCCATTACAAGAAGACATGGGAAATGACGCCATGAGCAGGGCTTTGAATCAGATTTCTAGATCACCCTTCACGCGTAGGATAGAAGAGGCGAAACTTCCTCGGCGTTTTAACCAACCGACATTCACCGTCTACAATGGTAGGACGGATCCTGTGGAACACGTAAGTCATTTCAACCAAAAGATGGCTGTCTACTCCAGGGATGAGGCACTGATGTGCAAGGTTTTCCCCTCCAGTCTTGGACCAGTGGCGATGAGATGGTTCGATGGACTAACCCCAAATTCCATCAGCTCCTTTAAAGAGCTCACCCAAGCCTTTGGTTCGCGCTTTGTTACCTGCCGAAGGGTGGCCCGACCTTTGTCGTCGCTGCTGTCTCTAAGCATGCAGGAAGGGGAAACCCTGAAGGTCTACTCGGATAGATATTGGGAGATGTTTAACGACATGGAGGGCAATTTTGACGCAATGGCCCTGGAAACATTCAAGCTCGGTCTTCCTACCGACCATGGTCTAAGGACATCTTTGTCTGGCAAACCTGTTACTAGCATGCGTCAGCTAATGGATCGCATTGAGAAGTATAAGAGGGTCGAAGAAGATCAGCAGCAAGGAAAAGGCAAGGACAAGGTTATCCCCCAAGACAGGAGGGACTTTAGGTCGGATAGGTACCATAATAATAAACCGAGGAGGGATTTTCCTGCGCAGGCAGGATCAGCCAATCCCCAGGCAGTCAACACAGTATTTAGGGATCCAGTCCACCAAGTTTTAGAAAAGGTCAGGAATGAGCCATTCTTCAAGTGGCCGAATAAAATGGTAGGGAATCCAGATAGACGTAATCGCAACCTCTATTGCCAGTATCACCAGGATCATGGACACACGACCGAAGACTGCCGGAGTTTGTGGGATCATTTGGATCAGTTGGTCGGTGAAGGGAAATTGAGGCACCTCTTGCATCACTCTAGTGGTCGAGGGGGCCAGGTTAGTACGGAGCCTAGGAGGGAAGATCCTTTAAAACCCCCTCTGGGAACCATCAACGTCATCTTTGCAGCACCAGGAAGAACGGGATCCTGGCCATCTAAGGTCATGTCAGTCGACCGGCTGCCTGCGGGGGACCTTGGCCAGGGTCCGAAGAGAAGCAAAGCGGACGGACGTCCAGTTTTAGGGTTCTCGGACGCTGACACGGTGGGGACTATCCAGCCGCACGATGATGCGCTGGTCATAACTCTCAGAATCGGAGGATACGATGTAAAGCGGGTGATGGTCGACCAAGGCAGTGCTGCAGAAATTATGTACCCCGATCTTTACAGGGGGCTGAACCTCAAACCCAGTGATCTAACGCCGTATGGTTCTCCATTGATCAGTTTTGAAGGAAGGGCCGTGATTCCTAAGGGCCAAATATGCTTACCTGTACAGACGGGTTCTGAGATAGTGGAAGTAGACTTCATAGTGGTAGACGTATTTTCTCCATATACAGCAATTGTAGCCAGGCCTTGGCTTCACGCTTTGGGGGCAGTCTCTTCCACCTTACATCAGAAAATCAAATATCCATCAGAAGGCCAGGTTTGCGAAATCCGCGGGGACCAACTCACGGCTAGACAATGCTTGGTGGCTGCCGTTCAACACGAGCCAGAAGCAAAGTCAGCAAAAACCGAAGAGAACTTATAGCAACGAAAGCGGGGGTTATTGCCCACTAAAGATATGGATAAGGGTGCAGAGTGCGAGGACTTAACAAAAGTTGTCATTGGGGATGACCCTGAAAAATTCTTTCAGGTCGGATCCAATTTGCCTTTACAGGAAAAGGAAGGGTTACTAAAAATTCTTAAGGAAAACCTTGACGTATTCGCCTGGAACGCTTATGAAGCCCCGGGGGTGGATCCAGAATTCATATGCCACTATTTGAAAGTAAATCCCACGGTCACACCCAAGAAGCAGCCTCCTCGTCGTCCATCCAAAGAACATGCTGAGGCAGTCAGGGAAGAAGTGGCAAAGCTCAAGCAAGCTGGAGCTATTAAAGAGATTTTTTACCCAGAGTGGTTGGCAAATACTGTGGTAGTGAAGAAGAAGAACGGGAAATGGCGAGTATGCGTGGATTTCACTGATCTAAACAGGGCGTGCCCTAAAGATCCGTTTCCTATGCCAAAAATCGATCGGCTCGTGGACGCCACTGTCGGACACCCGCGGATGAGCTTCTTGGATGCCTTTCAAGGCTATCATCAGATACCTTTAGCCCTGGATGATCAAGAGAAGACCGCTTTCGTAACCCCCGTTGGAAATTACCATTACAAGGTGATGCCATTCGGCTTAAAAAATGCGGGTTCCACATACCAAAGGATGATGACGAGGATGTTTGAATCACAGCTAGGCAAAAATATCGAGATCTATATAGACGACATGGTGGTAAAGAGCAAAGAGGTGGCTGAGCATGTGAAGGATCTTGAAAGTACTTTTAGAGTTCTTAGAAAATACAAGCTGCGCTTGAATGCGTCTAAGTGTTCATTTGGGGTGGGATCAGGCAAGTTCTTAGGATATATGGTGACTCACAGAGGAATTGAGGTCAACCCAGACCAAATAAAGGCCATTAACGAGCTACAGGCTCCTCGGAATCCGAAGGAGGTTCAGAAACTGACGGGGATGACCGCAGCCCTAAATCGATTTATCTCACGATCAGCGGACAGGTGTCGGCCTTTCTTTTCCTTGATCAACAAGTGGAAAGGGTTTGAGTGGACTGAAGAGTGTGCTACGGCATTCCAGCAGTTGAAGGATTATCTGGCTCGACCACCAATTATGTCCAGCCCCGAGCCGGATGAAGTCTTATTTGCGTATATCGCTGTAGCCCCTCATGCGGTAAGCTTGGTGCTGGTCCGAGCGGATGGGGGTGTCCAAAAACTAGTTTACTGTGTAAGCAAATCGTTGCATGAAGCCGAAATCCGTTATTTACCCTTGGAAAAGGCTATTCTGGCCGTAGTTCTGGGTACGCGAAAGCTCCCTCATTACTTCCAAGCCCATACGGTCATTGTTCTCACCCAACTCCCGCTCAGGGCCATACTCCGAAGTGCGGATTATACTGGAAGAATCGCTAAATGGGGAACGATCCTAGGGGCTTTTGATATCAAGTACATGCCACGCACTTCGATCAAGGGTCAAGTGATTGCTGACTTAGTGGCTGAGTTCACGGAGCCCCGACTAGAAGAAGTAAAGCCGACGCCGGACATGGATGAAAAATCAGTTGGCATGATCTCTCCACAAGGTCCTTCCCTTTGGGAGGCATACGTGGACGGTGCCGCGAATCAAAAGGGTTCTGGAGTGGGGTTAGTATTGCTATCTCCCGAAGGAATTATTATCGAGAAAGCACTAAGGCTGGGCTTCTCGGCAACAAATAATGAGGCGGAATACGAAGCTCTGCTGATGGGGATGAGCATGGTCCAGAAAATGGGAGGAACAGAAGTAAGGCTGTTCTCGGATTCAAGATTAATCGTGGGTCAAGTACATGGGGAGTTTGAAGCGAAAGATGAAAGGATGCAGGGATACTTGTGTCGGGTCAGACGTTTGCAAACCAGGTTCAAATCTTTTAGCCTGGAACATGTGCCCAGGAGTGGCAATGCACATGCTGACTCCTTAGCCACACTAGCCACCTCGTCGGCACATGATCTGCCGAGAGTTATCCTCGTCGAGGATTTGTATCAGCCTACCGATGCCGGAAAAGAAGTGATCCAAGTACATCAAGTCGGGGCCGAACTCAGTTGGATGGACCCTTTAATTAAGTTTCTAAAAGAAGAGGTCTTACCTGATGAAAAAGGGGAGGCTGATAAAATTCGAAGAAAAGCGACCAGGTTCTGGCTATCCGAGGATCAGAAGTTATATAAACGGTCCTACTCGGGGCCCTATTTACTGTGCATACTTCCTGAAGCGGCCGAGCTACTACTAGAAGAACTACACGAAGGAATCTGTGGAAGCCATACTGGGGGTAGGTCCTTGGCTCACCGTGCTCTCACTCAGGGTTATTGGTGGCCCAACATGCAAGAAGAAGCCCTGAATTACGTCAAAAAATGCGATCAATGCCAACGATTTGCCCCACGTATTCATCAGCCCGGAGGAACTCTTAACCCGCTAACCAGCCCGTGGCCTTTTGCCCAATGGGGCTTGGATATCGTGGGACCGTTCCCTAAGGCTGCAGGGAACAAGAGATATCTGCTAGTCGGCACTGACTACTTCACGAAGTGGGTCGAAGCAGAACCTCTGGCGAACATCCGAGACGTAGATGTACAGAAGTTCGTGTGGAAGAATATAGTCACTAGATTCGGGGTCCCGCACAGTCTCATCTCGGACAATGGCCTCCAGTTTGATAGTAGAGCATTTAGGAGTTATTGTAGCGAGCTGGGAATTGCGAACAGATATTCTACCCCAGCGTACCCCCAGGGCAACGGCCAGGCAGAGGCTGTTAATAAGGTCATTGTGAGTGGCCTAAAAAAAAGACTTGACGACGTGAAGGGCAAATGGGTCGAGGAGTTGCCACATGTTCTTTGGGCTTACAGAACTACTCCACGCAGGTCTACTGGAGAGACTCCTTTCTCGATGACCTATGGGGCTGAAGCTGTCATACCTCTAGAAACTGGATTCCCAACGTTAAAAACTAGCTCATTCAACTTGAAGGGCAATAGCGATCAGCTAGAAAGGAGTTTGGACCTAATCGATGAAAGGAGAGAAAATGCAATGGTCCGATTGGCGCATTATCAGCAAAAGCTCAGGCAGGGTTATAATGCCAACGTAAGGCTCAGACCCTTGGACCCCGGTGATTTGGTGTTAAGAAAAGTGGTCGGCACTGCGAAGAACCCAGCTTGGGGAAAACTAGGACCTAATTGGGAAGGGCCATATCGCATTACTTCAGGGGCTGGCATTGGAGCATACTTCCTTGAAGATTTGGACGGGCATGTGATACCGCGCCCTTGGAATGTAAATAACCTTAAAAGGTATTATTATTAATCGAATTTTCCTTTTAATCTATCTAACGACGAGTTATATAGTCAGTTCTCTTAAGTGTTTAAACTTAAATCCTATCATGCCTGTAGTCCTCGGACCAGATGATTTGGGTTAGTTAACACTCCCTTACAGTTCTCTTAAGTGTTTAAACTTAAATCCTATCATGCCTGTAGTCCTCGGACCAGATGATTTGGGTTAGTTAACACTCCCTTACAGTTCTCTTAAGTGTTTAAACTTAAATCCTATCATGCCTGTAGTCCTCGGACCAGATGATTTGGGTTAGTTAACACTCCCTTACAGTTCTCTTAAGTGTTTAAACTTAAATCCTATCATGCCTGTAGTCCTCGGACCAGATGATTTGGGTTAGTTAACACTCCCTTACAGTTCTCTTAAGTGTTTAAACTTAAATCCTATCATGCCTGTAGTCCTCGGACCAGATGATTTGGGTTAGTTAACACTCCCTTACAGTTCTCTTAAGTGTTTAAACTTAAATCCTATCATGCCTGTAGTCCTCGGACCAGATGATTTGGGTTAGTTAACACTCCCTTACAGTTCTCTTAAGTGTTTAAACTTAAATCCTATCATGCCTGTAGTCCTCGGACCAGATGATTTGGGTTAGTTAACACTCCCTTACAGTTCTCTTAAGTGTTTAAACTTAAATCCTATCATGCCTGTAGTCCTCGGACCAGATGATTTGGGTTAGTTAACACTCCCTTACAGTTCTCTTAAGTGTTTAAACTTAAATCCTATCATGCCTGTAGTCCTCGGACCAGATGATTTGGGTTAGTTAACACTCCCTTACAGTTCTCTTAAGTGTTTAAACTTAAATCCTATCATGCCTGTAGTCCTCGGACCAGATGATTTGGGTTAGTTAACACTCCCTTACAGTTCTCTTAAGTGTTTAAACTTAAATCCTATCATGCCTGTAGTCCTCGGACCAGATGATTTGGGTTAGTTAACACTCCCTTACAGTTCTCTTAAGTGTTTAAACTTAAATCCTATCATGCCTGTAGTCCTCGGACCAGATGATTTGGGTTAGTTAACACTCCCTTACAGTTCTCTTAAGTGTTTAAACTTAAATCCTATCATGCCTGTAGTCCTCGGACCAGATGATTTGGGTTAGTTAACACTCCCTTACAGTTCTCTTAAGTGTTTAAACTTAAATCCTATCATGCCTGTAGTCCTCGGACCAGATGATTTGGGTTAGTTAACACTCCCTTACAGTTCTCTTAAGTGTTTAAACTTAAATCCTATCATGCCTGTAGTCCTCGGACCAGATGATTTGGGTTAGTTAACACTCCCTTACAGTTCTCTTAAGTGTTTAAACTTAAATCCTATCATGCCTGTAGTCCTCGGACCAGATGATTTGGGTTAGTTAACACTCCCTTACAGTTCTCTTAAGTGTTTAAACTTAAATCCTATCATGCCTGTAGTCCTCGGACCAGATGATTTGGGTTAGTTAACACTCCCTTACAGTTCTCTTAAGTGTTTAAACTTAAATCCTATCATGCCTGTAGTCCTCGGACCAGATGATTTGGGTTAGTTAACACTCCCTTACAGTTCTCTTAATTGTTTAAACTTAAATCCTATCATGCCTGTAGTCCTCGGACCAGATGATTTGGATTAGTTAACACTCCCTACGGTTTCTTTCAATTGTTTAAACTTAAAACCTGCCATGCCTGTAGTCCTCGGACCAGATGATGTAGGTTGGATGACACCCCAATCATGCCTGTTTAAATCTAGAATTAATGCAACTACGACTGAGATATCATTCCATGATGATCCATGATTAAAACTGCTAAGTCTAGCTAAATTATTCCTATCTCCTGATGCCTTTTCATTGATAGTTCCCACACATTCTGCTTATTTTTAGTAACACCTATAATCATGCACGCTAATAAAGGGATATTGGGATCTCGCAGCGTTGAAATATAAGATTAGACAATCAAAGTAAAAGAAAAGTTACTTCATTGATTGAAAAAGAGTAGCTTACAAATCTCTTATAGTAAAAATAAAAATAAAATAAAATAAAAAAGTAAAATGAAATATAAATAAACAATAATAGAAGCAAAATCCTATGTTTATTCTTTGGCCGAGGGGACCACGTTATCAGCAGCCTGGCCTTTCCGAGCAGCAGCATCTGGGGCTTGATCCTTGGGCTCATCTGAAGCCTTCTGTCCCTCCAACCCTTTGCCCTTGTCCTTCGCCTGGTCAGTTGGTTTATCCTTATCACCTGGCTGACCAGCTTCTTTGGTGGCACCAAGGGTGGAGGGAGGAGCTTGGTTGGCCAAATCTTGCTCTGAGATCTCTGGAAGCTGTGGGGCAGGAGGGTCAGGACCTGAGAGCTCTCGAATTTCAGGGTCATAATATATGCTCCCCGGTAGCCTCAGGGGGGAATCCGAAGGGATCCCAGCTGCGTCCAATGCCTTCTGCCAGGTTATGTCGCAGTAATCACGACTAACCATGGCAAACTGTTCGGAAAGCTGCTGCCCGGTCTCCTCCACCCCCAACTGATACGCTGCCCTCTTTTCAGTTTCAATTGACTCCTTGGCCAGTTGAGCCTTCTGCTCGGCGGATAGGGCGCGCTCTTTGGCTTTCCTAAGTTCATCTCTGAGACCCTTCACCATCTCCCTTTCGGTCTCCAGGTTGATTTCTGTCATATGCAGCTTTTTGCGCTGCTCCTCGGCTTGGGTCTCGGCGTTCTTTAGGCCGGCCTTGAAGCTGTTCCTTTGACTGGTCATGTCTTTTAGCTGCTCGGACAATTTAGCATAGTCCTCCTTCAGCTGACCCAGAGACCTTTCGGCTTCAGATTGAGACTGCGCTGCTGCCTGAGCTTCGAGGTAGGACTTCTTGTTCCATTCCTCGGCTACGTATATTTGCTGAGTAATCTGCATGACAGCGTGTTCAACATCAAAGGAAGAAGTGAATTAAAGCCAATGGCAAATAAAATCTGAATTAAGAGTGAATATTTACCATGGCCACGTCCCTCTTAAGGGACAGGAAAAGCTCCTTCTGGTTGAAGCGCTTATATGACTCCATGTCGTGGGGGAGGAGGAGTGGCTGCTGCAGAGCCTCAGCTACGTATCCTGCCCTTCCTCCATCATAGTTGCGGAGGGAGGTGTCCCAAGCAAAAGGAGCGCCATCCAGCTCCAGCCTCGGTGACCAAATACGAGTTCCCCCTCCTCGGCGAACTTCAGCCCCACCCAGGTCCTCTCGGCTCTCGGTGGAGGAGGCCCTCTTACCCCGATGGTCTCGTATCACTTTTTGCTGTTTATTAGTTTTGGTGGGCACGACTTCCTCCCTCTCCTCAGGCTCGTATGGCCTCTTCTTCTGAGGGTTTGGGAGGGGCTTCTTCCCTGGATCGGAGACCTGGATAGGCACTGGGTCCCAATATCCTTATGCTCGGTCTTTTGGACCCTCTTCTTCATCAAGTTTTTTAGGTCCATGTCTTCGTCCGATGAGTCTTCAGGGCCGGCAATAGTCACAACAGGCTGAACACTTGAATGCCTGTCAATTTCTTCCTCGGCGTCCGAGACCTCTACCACTTGTTCTCCTGGAGCGTCCCTCTCGAAGTAGAACTGGTCTATTTGCTCTTCAAGAGATGAACCAGAGGATCCAACTCTTTCACCTTCAACCTCTTGTCCGAGGGGAACTTGCCGAAGGGGTTGGACGAGAGGCGGTATGTTCTGAGGGCGTGGATGTGGTACGGGCGGAAGGTCGTACGGTGCCAAAAAAACCCTTCCAAGCTACGTCGATGCGGTTGAGACGGTAATCTCCCTGAATTATCGCGTTACCCGCCGGTTGGAAATCTTTGGGCTTCGCTTTGTACCCTAAGATAAGGGGAGCCGATCGCAGTTGCCCGTCCTCGCTAACGAAGATCTCCGACCGCAATAAAAAGTTCAGTGCAGCAACGTTGGTGAGGCTGAGCCGAGGAGTAATATTCACTTTATCTGTTACAAATCACACCAGAGTTTGATTAGAAAATTGGAAGCAACAACACAATCAAAAATGGATCCTAAACCTACGGTTAGAGTGCCTAGAACTAGTGTCCCACCTGGCTTTCCCTGCTTGGTCGGACAGTGAGGACCGTTATGCCACGCGCCCGAGACGATCACATAGTCGTCCTTTAGCCCTTTGTTGGACTTGGGTAGGCAGGAAATTAGCCGAACAATGTCGGACCGGGATTTTAAATAATATCCCGCCCCTTGTTGGCTGTGGAACTCGTACATGTGCACCACGTCGTGCCAAGTGAGTCCCAGTCCTAGGTGGTGGTTAAGGTCTTCAATTGCTCCTAGGATCCTAAACATGTTAGGCGCACACTGCCAAGGGGTAATCCTATGGTTCCGGAGGTAATTAGTGGTGATGGGGCCCATAGGAATCGTCATTCCTCCCTCCAGGAAAGCAATAAGAGGGATCACCACTTCCCCGGTTTTCCGATCAGTCAGTATTTTCTCGGGAGGACAATACCTCACCCCCACGTCTGAGGGTATGCGGTAGGTGGCCCTAAACTTCTCCAACTGGGCAGGACTGTCTACCATGTACTCGAGTTTGCCCATCTTTCTTAAACGGGAAAATGAAAACTCAACACAGAAGATAGCCGAAGAGAAAACAGATGGCCTGGAGCGACGAGAACTTACAAACACAAGGCTAGAGGGTGATCTTTGACTTCGTAGGGAGATTCGTAAGAACTCTGAAACGAATTGGAGGCGGCGACTGAGAAAACTCGGAGCGCTGGGATGCTTGATCTTGTTGGGTAGGATGAGAGCTTCAAGGTGAAAGTGAAATGGTAACCGCTGGGCCTTTATATGAGGACGATGGAAGGGGCAGAAATTATTTCGCCCAAATCCCAAGAAGGAACCCCGTCCGTTGGATCAATAACCCGCCGTTGGATGCAAAGGACAAGACGCCGCCTGAAGTAATTAATGTGGCGCTTTGGGAATACGGAAAACAACTGCAGCAATGATGGAACGCGCACATTCACATCTACGCACGTGCCGATTTGAATCTTCGCCTGTTCCCAAGCCAATTACCCCGCGGCAAGTCAAAATCCCATTTTTTCTCCTCGGATGAGAGGGAAAAATAGAAATTTTGAGGGGCTATTGTGGGGGGTAAAAGCCCAGATCTAGGTGGGCCTGGGGCCCCGTCCTTTGTGGCCTCTTATGTCCGAAGAGCTCAAGCGGGATGGGACACCGTTCCTCTAAACCGGGGTCCGAAGATGGCCGAGAAATGCAGTCCGAGGAGGTTATTCGTCTTCCGAAGAGACTTTACTCTTCGGATACGGGAAGTTCTGATTAAATACATGTACAGGGAGCTCGGGGGCCCTTCCTAGCAATGTGTGTGACAAAAACAAGCTCTGGGCACTCCTGAGGATGATAAGAATGAAGAAATATCTAAAGGAAAAGCTGCTACCACCGTATTTAATGCGCTGCAACAGCTTTTCTGGCCGCATTTATGTGGAGAGGACCTCTGAACAGTGAAACCTTAGCTACCACCACTCACAAAGAACTAAAGTGGGCGCATGATTTGACCCGCGCTCAAGTGTTTACCCAGAGGGGGAACAGGTGGACGATGGAGATGAGGAAGGAGGGTAATATATAAAGAAGGTCGATCCCTAATCCGAAAAAAAAGGAAAAAGGAAGGAAGAGGCTTGACTGTAGCTCTGAACATTGTTATTACTGTTTATTCAATAAGATGTCTCTTCGGACTTTCACTGAAATATTCGCTGTCATTATTTTATGCTATCTCGGCCTCACGTAATTTAGCCATCCATAGTTTAATTCAGATCCAGCCCAGCTCTTTCACCCACTCTCTATAAATTCATTGTGTTGGGTTCGTTGGGCCTCTAACCCATCCTTTTTGGGTTTGGGCTACAAAAACTGACCCTACAAGATCAATTAGAATATTAGCATTAATGAGGGTTTTTTTTTTTTACCGTTATATTTACTTAAATCCAATAGTTTAAAAAAGTCGTAACTCCTTAAAGTTTTACATGGTGTAACTTGAACCCATCTCTCTCTCTCTCTCTCTCTCTCTATATATATATATATATATAATCTATACTATATATAAGTGGATTCTCTTCTTTCAACTGGACTTTTATGTGGTTCAAAAATACCCTCATTAATCAAGAGCAAGTTCATTTAGAAATAGAGTTATAAATGTCAAATAATAAATTTCGTTTTGAATTCAAAAAGATAATTCCTAAAATTTAGGATTTTTTTCCTTTACGTTCAAAAAAGAAATTACAGTTACTGCTTATCTCTAAAGTTTATTATTTTTATTTGTTTGAAAAATAAAGATATATATTTCTAAATTATAATGTAATAGATGTAAATTCTTAACATTTACCAAAAATAAAATAAAAATAAAAGAGCCTCTAAGCATGCGCTCACGCTCAAAGGCTGGTGTATATATATATATATATATATAGGATTTTTTCATACTTATGATGATCCTTCTTATTAATGATAATAACAATTAAGTTAATATAAAATTATAAATTTGTAATTATATAAACAAATTTGTTTTATCAAATTTGAATATAAGAAACAATAGAATAACTTAATATAAAATTTAAAAAAAATAATAAGTTGTTTTTAATATATAACAAACGGTAGAGGAAGTTAAGTTACTGAACATGTATATTTGACGTTTAAAGATAGGAAGCCTTAATTATTATTCTTAGAGCACTTGCACCAGTCAGTGTAAAATAGAAAAAGTTGCAAATTTTATACAATTTTACACATTTTTGCTCAAAAACTACCCCATCAATCTGTCTAAAACACTGTTTATATGCAAAATTTCTATAGTAACTATGCGTATATGCACGGTTACTGTGGCTTTTTATATGATTATTTTATTTTATTTTCTCTCTCCTCTCCCTTACCTTGTCAGACTCTCTCAAGAAGAAGAAGAAGCCGACCACCAACATCCATCACCATCACAACTAACCAACCACCACCACCACCACCACAACCAACCCATTACAATATCAATTTAATCCAAACACAATCAACCCAAAATTAATGAAAATCATCACAAACCCAACTTAAAATCAACTCAAAGCAAAATCAACTCAAAATAAAACATAACAAAAAACCCATTTGGAAAAATACAAATCAACGCAAAACCCAAGCTTGCCGCTGCCATGAGAGAGTGTGTGTGAGAGAGTGTGAGTGTATTGAGCCATGGAGGCTTGGTAGAGAGATATTTTTCAGATTTGAAGAGAGCACCAATTTGATAGAGAAAGAGAGGGGGAGAAAGAGATAATTTTTTTTTAGAAATGAAAAAGAAGAAGAAGAAAGAAAGAATAGCAAAAGAAAAAGAGGAAGAAAAAAGAAAGAAGATACTGAAGAAGAAAAAACATAGAAGAAGAAAGAAGAAAGTAGAAAGAAGAAGGAGAAAAAGAAAGAGAGAGAGTGTTTAGAGAAGTGGTGTGTCGTAAGGTGGTGGAGCCGTGTATGAGTAAGAGAAATAATAAAAAAAGTGTGAGAAAGTATTATTTTAATAAAAGATGGTGTATTATAGATAATCTGATATGGGTGTTTTTGCCAATTGATTGTGTAAACTAGAAAAAGTAGGTTTTTATTGTAAAATAGAAGGAAACTTTTACACCTACTGATGCTAATGCTCTTAAGGAAGACATTACAAATATTGCAAAGCCTCAAATGTGTGTTGCAGTTTAAAAATATTGCAGCAACTTCATCACCCCCCATGTAAGTATGGGTAAAATTGGGATTTTTCAAATAAAACTAAGGGTAATTTCAAGATAATATATAGAATTACTGTACAAGAGCTTCCCTCAATTTCTTATTTATTTTATAGAATTTCAATTTATTTATGACGATTGTGCTCTTTATTATCAGAACAAAATACCAATCGATTTTTTATGTAAGCGAAGATTGAACCCCAAATCTCAGCTTTCCAAAACCTTAAAAAAAACCCCCCAGTTGCTATTTTAGTAACTAGATCCTTAAAATCATGCTTCATCCGGGTATGTAAACCCAAAAAATTTTCCATCCTAGCTACGGTAAGGTTGCATATATGCTCATGGGGTTGTAAAGAAAGAAAATACTTTTTTAATCTCTCACACTCTCTCTTTTCTTACTTTTTTTTTATTATTAAGTAGTTTATATTATTTTATTGGGTTGTATGTAAAAATAAAAACAGAAATGTTAGGTATATTGTTGGATGGGTTGGTAAAATAGATAAAGTAGTATTTGAGGATGTAAAATAGGTATTTTTTTACATCTCCATTGGTAGTGCTCATAATGTGGCATTTTCTAAATGCTAACCTGATAAAAAAACAAAATAAAAAAAACGAAGGACATTGCTTCTGTGCCCAAATAGCCTTAAAATAGTTTTGTAACCTCTCTCCTTACTTTTCCTTTTCCATAAGGTACTGAATCTTGGTACTCGTTCAATGCTTTCATCCATTCTCTTTTAAGGTTTAAAGTTTAAACAAACAAAGCCAAAGATGTCGGTGCTAAATGTATATAAATATAATATGCCTTTCTTTTGATAGCCAGTAATAAACTAATAATGCCAGTACCGTTTATCCCCAAAAAAAAAAAAAAGTAATGCCCGCACTAAAGATTCCCAGGAACCAGACTCTTAAAATGAACATACTTACTGATCAACAACATAAAGTATAACAAACAAACAAGAAGGTTTACACCTCCACAAGGAAGATAAAACAAAAAGTTCAGACCATTCTAATTCAGGTATGTATGGTGTGAGATTAATGTTCATGTTTTTCTTGTTTCATTGTCGTTTGACATAGAATAATCCTGATCTACCATGAGTTGTCAAGTCACGATTGGAATGTTAAGAAGAGTTACATTTTCCATAATGCTACTAGCAAACTAAAAGAAAAGGCATAATCAATTGTATGTTTATATACCTTTCTCTAAAAGATGAAAGGAAAAACTATTCAACTTAATAGCTAGGTCAATAAGCATTTTATTATGTGGGGTAAAAATTGTAGGAATCTTTTTTCCGTTCTTATTATGTTCTATTTTTTTATTCTTTTTTGTTTACTTTCAAAATGATATACTACATAATCCAGAATTTGGAATGTTGATTAATGATTACTTGGGCGTAAACTTAGAATTTCTATTGCCAAACATATATAGTAGAACTTTTCGTTTGTTTGGATTAAGTTGTGAAAGAATTGTTTTTTATTTGAGTGTGGAAAGAATTAGGGCAAATTACAACTTATCCTCCTATGTTTTGAAATTTGACACTTTACCCATTTGATATTAGCTTAGTTAGAGTTCTATAACTTGTTAAAAACACGATTAAATATATCATTTTGCTCCACTTTTATGTCTCTCCCCTCCAAAAACACAAAAAACATAAAAATACAATATTAAAAAGATTCTAGTGGAACATTTGCATCATGGTATTTCAAACTACAGGTAAATAACTTAAATTTTGATTAAACCTCAGGTGAGTAAAGTGTTATATTTCAAATCATAAGTAGGCAATTTAAATTTTGGTCAAACCATAGGTGGGTGAGTTTGTAATTTACCCAAAGAATTATTTGTGTTAGGGTTGTGTGTTTTGGTATTGTCAAACCATGCCAAATTATGTGTCTTTTATTGAGTTTTGATGTGTCTTAAAGTTGTAATTGAAGACCAAGTTGAAGACACAAATTTTACTCAAGAAAAGGTAAAAAAAAAAAAAAAAAAAACACATTTTCACCACTTTTTTAGCATGTACCTTGATAGTAACTCGATACCTTACAATAGAAGTTTGAAACTTACTGTCTCCTTGATAGAAGCTCGATTGATTGAGCTTCGCGGATCAGTAAAAATCACCATTGCGAAAAAGCTCATAACTTATTCGTTTGAAGCCTGAATTGAGATTTGTTTGAACCGGTATTTAAAGGGCATCATAAGCCATCTATTAGGAGGATTTTTAGGGAGAGAAACACTCTATTTATGTGGCTAGGATTTTGTAACCAAGTTTTCTCTATTTTGCCAAACCAAAGAGTTTCAAAGTAGATTTGAAGATTCCATTGGTGAAGAAGTTGAAGTCATACCTGTAGGGTTTCTGAGGTATCTCTTGGACATAGAGTGAAATAGTGGTTGGTTCCTAAACTTTAGTTACTGAGCACTTTTGGTATTTGAAGTTTAACAAATGACTACTTTTGTCCTTCAAGTTTTAAAAATGAGTATTATTAGTCTAAGAGAGCATTGACGTTCATTTTTTAAACTTTAAGAACTAATAACACTCATTATATAAACTTGGAAAACTATTAGGTACTTTCGAAGTATCATAAATACGTACTCCTCCCTCTCACATAAATAATAAATTGTACTACAAATTTAATTAATAAAATCTACTATTTATATGAAAAGAAAGAATATGTATTTATGGCACACGTAATAATTTCCCCGTAAGCTTCGTGAAACAATAACTCTCACATAAAAGCTTGGTAGATAAAGACCAGGGAATAGTAATGTACTTTTGTCCAAATATAATTTATTAAAGCCTACGGTTGCAAAATTCAGAAGCAAAAAGCAGAGTGGAAATTGAATAATTTATTGCCGTTAAAGTTACTCACACTACAACAGTGGCAGTTCCGTAATAATCAGTTACACCGAACCCTGAAAACAACCGCTCTCACTTTTGTCCCTCACTATTTTGCCTCCTTTTCACTTTGTATCCGTTGAAACCCCACTCCCTCTTTTTCTCTCCCTCACTGTGCAAATGACTTTCAAATCCCTTAATCATTCTACATTAGAGGAAATACCAGATTCCATTGGATCCTTGGAAAACCTTGAGAAGCTAAGTTTAATGTGTTGTAAGTCACTAAACAGAATTCCTGACTCCATTGGCAATCTCAAATCATTGTCCAGTTTTTTCATCAATGGTACTGCAATCAAAGAACTACCTTGGTCTATTGGCTCGCTATCAAATTTAAAGCACTTATCAGTTGGAGAGAATCATTTTCTTAGCAAACTGCCTGATTCAATTGGAGGATTAGATTCTATTGTTGAGCTTAAGATGGTTGGGACATCAATAATAGATCTGCCAGAACAGATTGGTTCCTTGAAAGTAATTGAAAAGCTTGAAATGAAGAAATGTGAGTCTCTTAGATCATTACCGGAATCAATTGGAAGCATGTGGACACTTACTACTTTGATCATATCTGAAGCTAATATTAGTGAGATGCCAGAATCTATAGGAATGTTGGAAAATCTTATTATGTTAAGATTGGATGGATGTAAACAGCTTTATAAACTTCCAGCTTCAATCGGAAACTTAAAGTCCTTGCAAGACTTGTCAATGAAGGAAACTGCTGTGACACATTTACCTGAAAGCTTTGGGATGCTCTCAAGCTTAATGACATTAAAAATGGCAAAGAAACCTCATGTTGCACTGCCTGATAAAAGTACACCCGAAGTTCCTGTTATTTGCAGTACAATAGAGAAACGTACATTTTTTGAACTCCCAACATCTTTCTCAAATCTGTCCTTGCTGAGTGAATTTGATGCCAGTTCTTTGGAAATATCTGGTAAAATTCCTGATGATTTTGAGATGTTGTCATCACTGGAGTTTTTGAATCTAGGTCACAATAATTTTTACAGCCTTCCCTCCAGTCTGAGGGGCCTGTCCATCCTCAAAAAACTTATCTTGCACGATTGTAAGGAGCTCAAGTCTCTCCCTCCACTGCCCTCAAGTTTGCTAGAGGTGAATGTTGAAAATTGTATTGCGTTGGAAAGTGTATCTGATCTTTCAAACTTGGAAAGCTTAAGTGATCTAAACCTTACTAATTGTGAGAAAGTGGTGGACATTCCTGGCCTTGAATGCTTGAAGTCCTTGAGAAGGTTGTACATGAGTGGTTGCAATGTGTGCTCGTCAATAGTAAAGAGAAGACTGTCTAAGGTACGCTGTCTCTCTGTCTCTCTCGCAATATTATATTAAGCTTTCATAAGAACCAAAAAGAAAAAAGTTTGAACTCTTTGATTCTTTTTGACAGGTTTCTTTGAGGAACATGCGCAATCTAAGTATGCCTGGAAGCAAGATCCCGAGTTGGTTTTCTCAGACGGAGGTTAGATTTACAAACCTTAGAAACCGTGAGATCAAAGGTGTTATTATAGGTGTTGTTGTCTCGCTCAATCAGCAAGTATCAGATGACCTTAGATATCGTCTACCTGCAATAGTGGACATCCAGGCAGAGATCCTCAAGCAAAATAGTTATGTATACAAAACAACATTGAACTTGAATGGAGTACCGAAGACGAATGAAGATCAAATTCACTTGTGCCGATACCCATCTGATCGTCCAATTGTTTGGTCATTGAAAGATGGTTATAAGAT
The DNA here is from genome assembly GCA_032727855.1 of Quercus ilex subsp. ballota. Lineage (NCBI taxonomy): Eukaryota > Viridiplantae > Streptophyta > Magnoliopsida > Fagales > Fagaceae > Quercus > Quercus ilex. Next base: position 66,037,698 of record CM064910.1, read on the forward strand.
ACAAGTGATAACGAGAACCCCACCAATCATGAAGGGTGTTGAGCTAAAGAATTGGGGAATTTATTTGGTTTTTGATGGTGATGATGATTACGAGGGAGATGAAGAATCATTGAATGAAAGCCAACAATCCATATCAGAAAGACTAGCAACGTTTTTCAACACTTTTGAAGAAGAAGATCGTGTCTCTAAATCCGTTGGTGAAGTTGAGGAAAAAGTGGAAAAGACTACATTTTGTGTACACCCTATTTTTTTGTCAAGAACCTGATGTTGATAAGTGGAAAAGATTGAAGGAAGGGAACAGCAAGGAGCAACTTCATTTGACAAATTTACTAATGTTTCTGCTTTCATTGTTCTTTCTTTTGTCTTTCTGTTGAGTTGGTCACATATATGGTGTTAACAGAGACGGTCTCTAGAGTACCTGTTTATCTTAATTCAAAATCAACTATGCAAATGACAACCTTAGCAGCTCCGAAGTTTAGGGAATTTTGAATTTTATGCTTTGAAATTTCATATTTTAGATTTTACCCTAAAGTTATATTTCATTTGCATTGACAACTAGTCCGTCCACATCTTTCATTAAGTACCACATAAACTTGACATATGTTTACAATTCACTTCATTTAATAAGATGATGTCACATCATTTTCATTATGCCACGTCATTTTATAATGATGATATGACATCATTTTATTGGATGGACTAAATACACATGGTAATCTTATGTGGCACTTAACAGAAAATATGGACGGAAAAGTTGCTAATGCAAACGTAATATAACTTAAGAGGGCAAAATCTATATTCTGAAATTTCATGGTGTAAAATCTAAAGACCCCCCAGACTTTAGAGATCCAGTTTACAATTTAGCCTATCATTTATTTTCACAAGATTACCGTCAATTTATGGGCATTACATTTATATTCATAAAGCAAAGAAAAATCTATTACAGATTCTAAACTTATATAATATTTAAAAAATAACATGTAATATGTGAATAGATTTGGAGATGTACAATTTTTTTCTTTTTATATTCTTCAAGATTATGGCAATATTAAAAAAAAATCTCTTTTAATAACATCTTCAAAAATGTAAAACAATATTATAACTATGAAATTCAAATCTTTTAATTAAATTAACCATTTCATCCATATATCATTATATATTGCTTTGAATGAAAAATTCATTGTATGTTATATTACATAACACTTATAAAAATAGAAAATACTTAAAAAAAAAAAATATATATATATATATACACACTATTTAACCTACAAGATTTATATTATACTATATTATATAAAATAATTATCACATTTTCCTATGCATCGCATGAGTGGGTTAAGTCATGTTGGTGCCTCTCAAAATGACGATTCGACTATAATACCCTCCCCCTATATTGACATTTTTACATGGAGTCGCCATTTATTTTTATTTAATGGAAAAAATAAGAAAACATATTAAAAATGCATCATTTTTATTGATATACTAGTTGTAGGCTCACGCGATGCATAGGAAAATGTGTACTCTCTCAAGTCACGCTTTTCAATTTTTTTGGGCTGTATGTAGTAAACATTACTCATATAATATAATAAAATTTGAAATGCATGATAATGATTTATTACCATATGTTAAGTTATGAATTTCCATTTTTGTTTTGTTGCTTTTTTCCGTGCCAAATTTGTTGTAACCTCATGCATTTATTTCCTAGTATTTTATGGGATTTAATGTACTTGAGTTTGGTCTAGAATTGGTGAAGATTTGCACATTCAGTAGAACTTTGGAAAAACTTGCGAGTGGCTTCAGACTACAACACCTAAGATTTGTTGCAGGATCTCGGAAGTTAGTGAAGACAATGTTCTGAAAAGTCTGTTGGTAGTTGGAGTTTGAAAGGCTCAAGTCCATTGGATAGCTTAGGCTTGGAGAGTTTATCTTTATTCTTGTACTCCAACTCATTCACTAATAAATTATTTTCGGCTTGTAAGGTTGTAGAAAGGTTTTTTTGCCAATTTTTCAATTTTCCTCTTTGATAACACATCGCACATTTGGTCTTTGTTGTCCTTTACTTAATTACTTTGTTCAATTATGTTTATCCATACAATTGTAGAGTGCTCCAGTTAATTAATTTGCTAATTATATAAATTCCACTTCAATTAATTGTTTAGCCTAAAATTAATTAAGTTGTAACTAAAATTTGAGGGTTGAAATTAACATAAAATAAAATGTGTTGTAATGAAATAGCTAAACAGCTAAACTTATTCATAAGTTTAGTTGTGAGTTGTAACATTAGAATTATACTTAAGATTTATTTTAGGAAATATTTTACTCATACAATTATATTTTTTAAAATATAATATTTTTTAAATTTGAGAGAAATGAGTTATTTTATTTTATTTTATTTTATATATTCTTTTATTTTCATAATTGTATTATGCATATTGAAAGTTCTTTTATTTGAAAATAAATTAATTTTATAACTTATTACAATAACCATCACAATCCTTTTAGAGCATTCATATTCGGGTTTGCATAAAAATTGTTATTTTACTATTTAAAAAGTTATTTTATTTATTATACCATCTCACTTTACAATACGCCTAACATCCTAGTTTTTAACATCCAACACATTAAAATAATATAATTATACAATAAAATAATATAAAGAAAGAGAAGAGAAAAGAACAAAAAAGTCATTAATCCTCAGAAAAAGAAATAAAAAAGTCATTAAATGAAGAGAGAGAGAGAGACAATAAAATAATTCTGGAGTATAAATTATTTTTACAAACTCTGCTATAGTAGTTTTTTTTTTGAAAGCTGCTATAGTAGTTCTTAAATATACCTATTTATAAGAAATAATTATTTTCTGTAAAAAAATAAAATAAAATAAAATAATCAAACAGCAATAACTATTCCTATTAAAAAAAAAAAAACAGCAATAACTATTACATTAGACAGCCTACTAAACATGCCCTTTATTCATCATCTAATCAAGACACCGACAGGTGGGAACGCCATTTTTTTCTTAACCCTAACGCCATATCTGTAACCAACTCAATAGACAGGCGAAAGAAAGAACAATGAACGCAGAAACATAGTAAATTCTGCCATATGAAGATGCTCTTTGTTGTTCTCTTCCTTCAATCTTTCGCAGTTTTTCTTCGACTTCGCCAACAGATTTAGAGACACAATTATCTTCTTCTTCAAAAGTGCTGAAAAAGGTTGCTAGTCTTTCCGATATGGATTGTTGGCTTTCATTCAATGAATCTTCATTTCCCTCATAATCATCATCACCCTCAAAAACCAAATGAATCCCCCAGTTCTTTAGCTCAACCCCCTTCATATGTGGTGGGTTCCTTCTTGTCACATGTATCTTATAACCATCTTTCAATGACCAAATAAATGGATGATTGTATGGATATCGACACAGGTGAATTTGATCTTCATTTGTCTTTGGTATTCCATTTAAGTGCAATGTTGTCTTGTATATCCAGTAATCCAGTTTGCGGATCTCTGCCCGGATGTCCACTATTGCCGGGAGACGATATCTTAGGTCGTCTGAGATTTCCTGATTGAGTGAGACAACAACGCCTATAATAACACCTTTGATCTCACGGTTTTTAAGGTTTGTAAATCTAACTGCCTCTTGAGAAAACCATCTTGGAATCTTGCTTCCAGGCATACTGAGATTGCGTATATTCCTCAAAGAAATCTGCCAAAAGGAATCAAGAGTTCAAACCTTTTTCTTTTTGATCTTTTCAAAGTTTAATACAATAGTGAGAGAGAGAGAGAGAGAGAGAGAGAGAGAGAACCTTAGACAGCCTTCTCGTTACTCTTGAGGAGCACGCACTGCAATTACTCATGTACAACCATCTCAAAGACTTCAATTTTTCAAGGCCAGGAATATCCACCACTTTCTCACAATTAGTAAGGTTCAGGTCACGTAAACTTTCCAAGTTTGAAAGATCAGACACACTTTCCAATGCGATACAATTTGCAACATTCACCTTTACCAAACTTGAGGGAAGTGGAGGGAGAGATTTGAGCTCCTTACAATCAGACAAGATAAGTTGTTTGAGGATGGACAGGCCCCTCAGACTGGAGGGAAGGTTGCAAAAATGATTGTGGCCTAGCTTCAAAATCTCCAATGATGACAACTTCTCAAAATCATCAGGAATTTTACCAGATATTTCCAAAGCACAAGCATCAAATTCACTCAGCAAGGACAGATTTGAGAAAGATTTTGGGGGTTCAAAAGGCTTAGATTTCTCTTTTGTAATGCAACTAACAGAAACTTTGGGTGCACTGTTATCAAGAAGTTCAACATGAGGTTTCTTTGCCATTCTTAATACCATTAAGCTTGAGAGCATCCCAAAGCTTTCAGGTAAATGTGTCACAGCAGTTTCGTTCATCAACAACTGCTGCAAGGACTTTAAGTTTCCTATTGAATTCGGAAGTTTACGCAGCTGTTTACACTCATCCAATCTTAACACAATAAGATTTTCCAACATCCCAATAGATTCTGGCATCTCACTAATATTAGCTTCAGATATGATCAAAGTAGTAAGTGTCAACATGCTTCCAATTGATTTTGGCAATGTTCCAAGAGATTCACATTTTTTCATCTCAAGCTTTTGAATTACTTTCAAAGAACATATCTGATCTGGCAGATCTGTCATTGCTGTCCCATCCATCTTAAGCTCAACAATAGAATCTAATCCTCCAATTGAATTAGGAAGTTTGCTAAGAAAATGATTATCTCCAACTAATAAGTGCTTTAAATTTGATAGCAACCCAATAGACCGAGGTAGTTCTTTGATTGCAGTACCATTGATGAAAAAACTGGACACTGATTTGAGATTGCCAATGGAGTCTGGAATTCTGTTCAATGATTTACAACACATTAAACTTAGTTTCTCAAGGTTTTCCAAAGATCCAATGGAATCAGGTACTTCCTCTAATGCAGAATGGTTAAGGGAGAGTTCTTTCAGAGAACATAACTTTCCTATAAACTGGGGCAGCCTTTTAAAAAGTTTGCAACCATTTAAACTAAGCTTTTCAAGATTAGTAAGGTGGAAGATTGATGCAGGAAGGATTGCTATAGCAGTTTCATCAAGTAGAAGTTCTTTTAAAGATTTCATGCGGCCTATGCTCTCTGGCAACTCTATCATTTTTGAGCAACCTGAGAGGATAAGGCTTTCAAGTTTTTTCAGGCCAGAGATATCACTTGGAAGTTCAATAAGGTTTGAACAATCTCTCACGTTCAAGTGAAGTAATGAACTCAAGCTCCCAACTGATTCATGAATCTTGGTCAGCTTAGTACAACGCTCAAGAACAAGCTTTTCTAAGGCTTGATGTCCAGATAAATCTGGAACAGCAGCTAGATTAAAGCAACCATGGAGATTCAAAACCATCAAGTTCTCAAGCACCTGGAAAACAACAGGTTTTCTTCTTTTAAATAGGAAATGTCATTCGGATTTTCCATCAAATGTATAAGCTGAACAAACCATAATTACCAAAGCAGCTTTGGGTGATTTAAAATAGAAAGAAGAGTAGGAGGTAACAAAAAAAGCCAGCCTAAAAATGAAAGTTATAGCTGTAGGTCATGCATCCTATTCTTGCAGTACTGATAATGATAATTTAGTTTAAACATTAATGATAATCACAATGGAATTTTTAATAAAAGCATACCTTGTTATTGTGCGAACCCCACAATTGTTCAATTTTGCTTTCTGATAAATCAAGTACAGCAACTTTGTGAGAACAAAAATCAGAAGGAAGACTTTTCATGGGGCAACCTTTCCATTGTAGCCACTTCAGTTCAACAGGAAGATATTTGAACTTCCCTTCCAAATTCACATTATTTATTTGGAGCAGTCTAAGATTGACCATGGTTTTAAGGGAATTGGTGAAAATTACAACCTCTCTCTCTTTCTCTGCTCGATCTTCAAGATAACGTTTATACCTTTCCTTCAAGTATGTGACTGCTGAGGTGAAATTGAGGTTTCTTTGAAGGTTATACCAAGAAATAGTATCACCACTTGGATCCTTGAGAGGTTGTCCTAATCTTTTCTCAAAGTCTAGGACAATGCCTTCTATGCATTGTGTTCCCTATTGTCAATCAAATGTAAAGTATTAAGAATCAACAGTAGAGCCAAGCTAGAAGGAAACAATTAACATATCATTGAGCACCTAAAATTTTCATAGAATATAGACTATTAATGGACTGAGAATTTATAAAAAGGCTACTAAAAAGGTGGCAACTAGAATCCAATTTTTTATAAGGAGGAAGAACATTAGGATTTTTATATTCTGAAAAAACTTAATTTGTAATGTTGGTTGCCTTTTCTTTTCTTTTCTTTTCCCCCTGTGGTGCAGGGGACGGTAAAGACATGTAACATGCATATAGGCTAAGACTTGGTATTGCCCGCATACACACATGAACCATAAAGAACAATTAAGAGAAATTTCTTGATAAGAAGTATCATACTATAATTGGTACCTTTTTATCCTTCAAGACAGACATGATCTCATTACGATCCCAGAGTCTAGTACGCATGCCAGGATTCACAATGCTGTTTTCTCGAACAATTTGTCTTCCCATGTCTCTAACTTGATCGTGCATCCACAAAATATTGTCCTCAGTAAACTTAATGAGTGACTTTGCTGTGAGGACTGAGACTACTATCTCAGCATTAAATCCACAACCCCTCAATATGTCAATTGCATCTTCTCTATTCATTCTCATTTTAACAAATAAACAGGCAATATCCAAGAATACACACTTCTCTTGTTCATCTAATCCATTAAAACTTATCATCAACACATCCTGAAGATTGTGCGGACGAATCTGTTTTAATTTCTGTAGAGCATCTTCCCATTCTTTTTGTCTCCTCTTATCGAACAGAAAAGAACCAAATACTTCCAGAGCCAATGGTAGTCCTCCTGTAAGAGACACAATTTGCTTGGACAAATCCAAGAAAGTGCCTATTGGTTTCTCTCTTCTTAGTGCATGGTAACTAAAAAGTTGTAGTGATTCAGATGAATCCAACTCTTTGACCTCATAGAACTCAGTCACAAGATGCTTGGATAATACTTCTCTGTCCCTTGTTGTAATAATTATTCGACTTCCTTCATAAAACCATTCTCTGTTACCAATTAGAGAGTTTAGTTGGTTTATGTTATCAACATCATCCAAAACAACAAGAACTTGCTTCTCATTTACTCTCTTTCTGATAGCACCAGCATTAACTTCCCTTATGGGAAGCACCTTCATAAGTTTATTTTGAAGAGATGCTAAACCATTGTCTTGGGCTGAAGTTTCTCTAACATCTGATATGAAACACCGGTGCTTAAAGTGACCAACAAGTCTATTATAGAGAGCCTTGGCAAGGGTTGTCTTACCAACCCCACCCATCCCATGAAGTCCTAGAATTCGAACGCCATTGGATTTAACATTTAACAATTTCATCAGTTTTTCAACACGAGTGTCAAGTCCAACGGTGTATGCAGCCACACCCACCGGAGTATTGCTCAATTCAATCAAAACCCTCTTGACCAAACCTTGAACCAATAGTGCTTCTTCACTGTCAGTAAACATGATTACTGCATTAGGATATAAAAGGCCACAGACATGGAAATAATTTAACATCTCAAATAGCGATAGAAGGGACTTGAATAAGTTTTGTTTCTTGTTTTCCTGTTTGATTACAAATAGAAATTGATTTCAACATGAAATAGAACACCAAGAAAATGGGGCAGAGAGAATGGTAAATTCCCCTCCCAAGTGAAGTTAACTACTTATAACCAGTTTTGTGATATGCCCAACCATCCTTTTATTCAAAATGACCATTCACTGCGCATGTGAATTAATTTAGACCTTTCATTTAAGCCTGTTATGTTAACTTTTAATTTTTCCATATTACCATTACATGAGATTTCACACCCTTTACATCAAGTACCAGTTTATCCAAATATTCATTCTCAAGTGGAGTTTTTTCCTTCTCTCTTCTCTTTCCATTTGGAATTTTTCTTTCAACTCATTAGTTACAGCAACAAATCTATTGTGCCTTTTCTTTTTTCAATTTTATAGTCTTAGTATTAAGATTTTAATTTTGGACACTATATAATGGAAAGGTAAGCTTATGAATTTGGAATAAAACACCACCAAATCAAAGGAGCCATCTTCTCGCCAACGCAGCACTTGACTTGTAAATTATTAAGAAGTCAGAAACAAAGAGAAAAATCACATATATAACTTCGAGTAATACTTAGGTACTCTTGACGCATGGAGAATGACGTTCTCTCTTCTCACATTCACGGTGGGGTCCACCATAAATGTGAGAGGGAGCACCATTTATCTATCTCTGGGAGAATTTTCCTATAACTTCAGTCAGAAACAAAGAGAGAAATCACATACATAAGAATAACTTTATAAAAAAAAAAAAAAAAAAATTCAAATTGAATGAGAAAGATATGTAGTGAAAAAGATACTTAGGAACGTGTACAAGTCTTATTTAATTCGTTTATCAAAAAAGTCTTATTTATTTCCACCGAGTCTTGAATATTTATATAGCAAAAGCCAAGTTGCCGATAAAATAATATAAAACCTACCTAATTAATTTTTCAACTCATGAACAATCACATCTAAACTCACTAACTACCATTGTATATTTACCTCTGCAATTACTCAATCACGCACAAATCTCAGTCTAGTTCCACCTTATTTGTATATTAATCCATCTCATTAAGATTATATGAACTAAAAGTCTACAACTTTACATGATCGACTCATATCCAAGTGTTCATTTTTATAAGAAAAAAATACTAATAATCAAAGGTTTCAGAATGTTTATGTAATTTTGTCGCATTACCTGTTCTTGAAAACCCAACCAGCTCTTCCACCAACAGTTTCCATGGCTTTCCTCCACTTCAAAACCTTGTCCTCCCCAAACCTCTCTTCATGTTGCCTAAAATGTTCTTCGAAAGGTCCTTTTTGTCTCCGAACATCAGACGGGTCGACTCGGTAGAACACGGGGAGTATGAGCCTCCGGCAGTCGCATATCTTGGAAAGTTCCTCGAGGCACCACTTCGACGACGCGTAGTTAGGGGAGATGATGACGATGGAAGCCGCCGAGTCCTCGATTGCTTCCAGCAGACTCGAGGCGATCTCGTCTCCACGGCGTAACCCGTCGTCGTCGCGGAAGACTCGGACGCCGTGGTTGTGGAGGGAGGTGTAGAGGTTGCTGGTGAAGGTGTGGCGCGTGTCTTCGCCTCTGAAGCTCAGGAACACGTCCCACAGAAGCCTGAAAGCTCCCGGAGTTGATGGAATATGGGAAACGGCATCGTCGTCCTCCATTTTTGATTTGCCGTGTTCTCGACTTTTGAGGTACTTTCTACTTGGTAATATATTCCTGGGCTGTATTTAGTTCACCACAGGTGTGTTCCACTATTCATAATAATAAAAAAACAAAAAAAAAAGGGTTTGTTCCACTATTCATTAAAAAAAAAAAAAAAAGGTGTGTTCCGCTATTTAAAAAAAAAAAAAAAAAAAAAAAAAAAAAGAAGAAGAAGAAGAAGAAGAAGAAGAAGGAAAAAGGCATGTTCCACTTGTGTAAACAAAAGTCACAATTTTATAAATAAATTAATCGCTAATCCGTGCGATGTACTTGAAAACTATTATAATATAAGATTCAAAAAATAATGCCATGCATTTTTATAATATCAGGTATTGAAAAGATGATACAACTAATTTTTTGATAATTTTGGTGGTTATAGCCTACTCAAAATATTAAAATCACTATATTGAAGTAAAAAATTCAAATTTAACAATTATTAATAAAAGTTGCTATAGATGGTAGTTGTAGTAGAATTCATTCAATATGTTATAATCGTTTACATCTCCTCCTAACATTGCTTCATAATCCATGTATGCACACCTCATAAATATTTTGCAATGAATTCATCATATGGAATTTGGACATGTTTTGATAGCTTTCTTATTAATTTATTTATACTTAATGGTTAAAACCACCAATACAACACCCTTTTTAATTTTTTTTATCAAGTTAATGTATACATGTGAGGTAAGCTTATCTTTTGTCTATTAACCAACACAACTACGCCCTTTTTTTTTATTTCTTTTTTCTTCCGTGTTTTCTCAGCCACATTTCCTTCACCTTTTGTCTTCTTTATTTCTCCCTTTTCTCAATTTTCCTCCACAACCTTCTTTCAATACCTCTCTCTAAGGCCTCGTTTGGGAGGAGGGAATAGAATGGAATGGAAAAGAATGAAAAAAATCATTTTAGAATATTCTTCCATTCCCTTGTTTGGGAGTTTTAATGGAGGGAATGGAAAGTTCATTCCCTTATTTGGAAGTTTAAGTGAGAGGGAATAAAATGGGTAGGAGGGAACACTCATTCCTCTCTATTCTCTTAAAATTTCAAATTTTCATTCCCCCCCGAAATTGGGAGGAATGGAAGGAAATGGAATTAGATTTAATGATTTTTTTTACTAAAACTCCCAAAATACTCCTACATATTCAACTCTTTATTTTAAAATAAGGGTCTAATAGTAATATTGTCATAAAATGATTCCATTACATTCCCTCCATGTTACTCCCAAACAAGATTACTTACATTCTATTCATTTTCATTCCTTTCCATTCCTTTATTTTAAAACATCCAATCAAGGTTACTTAATTCCATTCCATTCCATTCTTTTCCATTCCTTTCCCTTACTTAAATACATTTCATTCATTTCCATTCCCTTATGAACTCCCAAACGGAGCCTAACTTTGTTTCAAATATTGCTTGCCTTAACCAAGTACCCACACTTCAACAAAGTGACTTTGGTGAGTCATAACCAACAGAACACCCTTTTTTTAATTTCTTTTTTCTTTCGTTTTTTCTCAGCCACATTTCCTTCACCTTTTGTCTTCTTTATTTCTCCCTTTTCTCAATTTTCCTCCACAAACTTCTTTCAATACCGCTCTCTAACTCTATTTCAAATATTGCTTGCCTTAACCAGTACCCACACTTCAACAAAGTGACTTCGGTGAGTCATAGTTCATCAAGAATCAAGACCCACTTTAGCACCCCTCTTTGAAACAACTTTTTGATCGTTGTGTTGATCAGTGACTCCATGATTCTCATCAAGAATCAAAACCCAGTTCACTTTGGTAGTACCTATGACATGCAGCAGTGATGGGGCTCCATCTGCGACAAAAATAGCTGTTAAGAGTAACAAATCTAAAAGTTGTGTACTGTCATGATTGGCCATGGGTCTATGTTTATATATATATATATATATATATATATATATAGATGATGGCAGGCAGAGCATCATGAAAGAGTTTTGGTGAAAGAAAAGGCAGAGCATTGTGAAAGAGTTTTGGTGAAAGAAAAGGTGCAGCATCGTGAAAGAGAAGATAAAGCATCAGGATTGGGTTATAGAAAAGTTTTATTATTATTATTATTATTTTAATATTGTGCTGATGTGGAAAATTGTAGGAGCTTCAAAAGTTTCAGTTTTATATATATTATAGACTAAAATCATGACTTTACATATCAACAAATAAATATAAATAGTTTTTATATATATATATATATATGTATGTATGTATACCTTGTATTCCTTTCCTAATCATCCAATATAAGCCAAGAGCCTTATTGCTGAATTAGCATCTCATCATGCACAAAGTGCTTAAAAGTTTAGGGAAGAACATAAAAATTCGAGTTGTGGAGTTATCAACATATTATAACTATTTCAAAAAAAAAAATCATCCAAAATAAGGATCCCTAGAATTAGAAGGAAAGTCCAATGGTTTGAGATGCAATTTGGATCTTTGGCAGTGCCAGCGATGGATGGCGGTAATTGGCGACTTTATTGGTGCTGACTTCGGTGAAGATTGGTAGAGGTGGTGATGGGATGTATTGTGTTAGATTGTTAGATCCACCCTTCCTTCCTCAGACTCTCCTTCTCTCGATCTGCTTAAAGACCTTGGTGATGGTGGACGACCATAAATGGGGAGTGTTGATGTCGTTGGTAACCATTGCTAGTGGTGTCAGTAGTAGTTGGAGTGACAGTAAGGATGTGTTGAGTTATATATTAATTTTAGGTAACTAAAATAAGAATAAGCATAAAATTATGATGTGCTTAAATAAGTGGACACAAGGCAGATTTTTATTCGTGGAACATAAAGTGGTACAGGGAGAGTGAGATAGAAGATGTTGATTCATAAGTTTGTTTGTAATAGGGTGTGTAAGAGGATTTACTCCACCCGCCCTTCCTCCGACTCTCTCTCTCTCGATTTGTTCAAAGACCTTGGCGGTGGTGGACGACCATAAATAGGAGTGTTGATGCTGCTGGCGACCACTACTAGTGGTGCCAACAGTAGTTGGTGGTGGCAGCAGGGATATGTTGAGTTATATATTTATTTTAGGCAACTAAAATAAGAATAAGTATAAAATTATGATGTTCTTAAATAAGTGGACATATGACAAATTTTTATTTGTGGAACATAAAATGGTACAAGGAGAGTGGGACAAAAGATGTTGATTTGTAAGTTTGTTTGTAACAAGGTGTGTAAGAAGATTTACTTTATATAGCAAAAGTGAGGTAATTTTGGGATTTCAAGCTTTTAAACCATTGAAATCATTTATTCCACATCCAATTGAGAAAAATTAACTTATATCATATAATTCTTTATTTTTTTCATGTAATTTTTGGAGTTTTAAAGCTCAAAATTGACATTTTAGCACACAAATTGAGACCAAACAAAATACGATATTGACACTTTTACATTTGGCCCAAGCTAGTACCATTTCAAAGAATCACTGATCTTCTAAATAGAGTTGTAAATTAAAAAATTAATTTAGAATTATAAGTTAAGTAATTTATTGGATGCTGCCATGCAAGAGATGTCGAATTTTACTCTTTTTAAAAAAAAAAAAATCATAATCAGTGCACAAAATTTTTATATTTTTCTTAAGAGAGGTTGTGTCTTGTGTGGGTGCAAAACCGAGATGGATCTCGAGTTTATAATTGTCGATGTAATTAACTAAGAATGAATACAATACAAGTTATTCTCTTTTTCTCACTCCCTTTGTCTCACTCTAATTTTTTTAACCCCGTTCTTTGGGAGAGAGAGGCATCTATTAATACTACTCTAAAAAAAAAAAAACTTTATGCCTTAAAAAAAATAGAACTTACTTTAGGAAAATGGATTTAGCAAATGATAAATAAAACAGTAATATATGAAAGTGGAAAAACCTATTAACGATGGCTCGGTAATCATTGCAAACTTGCATAACAATTTTAACTCAAAAAGTAATAGCGTATGTTTTTTTTTTAGAGAGTTTCAACCTATGGCGTCCGCCCGCTCCTGATAATAGCTCTTTATCATCAGACCAAGACACCAATCAGTTTTTGGTGTAGGCGGGGATTGAACTCTAGATCTCTTATACAACTATCATAGACTTTACCAGTTGAGCTAACTAGAACCCACAATAGTGTATGTTTTTTAAGGAAACATATTTATTACTATTGGTTTATTAATTTTAGTATATTAAAAAATTATTAATTATTTATATAATTTAAATAAATAATAATTAAATTATTTATGACGTCATCGGTTCAACCATCGATCAACCTCGGTCCAACCAAAAAACCGGTAATTAGTTCATTTTTCGGTTCTTTCATCGTACCAGTTTTTAAAACCATGGTCTTTATTTTAACTTTCATTTTTTTCAAAGGCTCTTTCACTTACATATCTCTCTCTCTCTCTCTCAAGGACGCACAACCGGCCATTCACTAGCATTGTCACTCACTACCATATAGCATGTCTTCATTGTTAGTGTAAAGAGGAAAAATAGACAAAGAAAGGTAGAAAGTATGGATTGAAGTGAATAGAGAGAGGTGTTTCTGTGTGTAAGTTTGGTACTGTTTTAGTATCCATTATCTAGTCAAAAATCTAATATATACCCCAATACGGCCAAACAACTCTGGTATAATCGGTATTTAAACCAATATGAAATTACAATGTTTTTGTACTGGTCTAGCTTCATGAACGACCGGTATAATACGAAATTGACTCCATTGATTATTAATTCCAAAGTTTCTATGAATAGTATTATGCGCCCTATAAGGCGGATTATTATTTTTTCCCCTTCTTATTTGTATCACTTTTAAACATTTGGATAGACTCCTTTATTTATTCTTTTTTTTTTTTTTTTAAATCCCATTTCATCATTGGTTTTTTTTTTTTTTTTTTTTTTTTTTGGTGTGTGTGTGTGTGTGTTAATGTTAAGAAAGATACTAAAATATATTTATAGAAAATGCAGGAATAATTTTTTATAATAACAAATATTACGAATAGATTTAATAACCAATGCTACTTACAGGAAATATAAATAAAAAACAATGCTATTATCCCAACATATATGTTGCAATTATGCAAAACCCCGAAAAGCAATATTTTTTAAAGCAAAACCCAAAAACACCCGCAATCTTAAATTAAAAAAAAAAAAAAAAAAAAAAAAAAAAAAAAAAAAACCAAAGGATAAGTAGAAAAACAAAAGAGAGGACTAAGGGTGAGTTTGGTTTTAGTGCTTAATAAAATTGGTTATTTTATTTTTAAGTAAAGTGTTTGATAAAAATTGTTAGAAAATACTTTTTGAAATAACTAAATGTTTGATTGATGCTTATCAAAATTATAGTTGGAGGGTAAATTAATTACCAAAAAATGACTATATGTGTGTGTGTGTGTGGAGGCCCAAACCCAGGGGTGATGCTTTCAGGGACGAAGGACTTGGGCTCCCAATTTACTTGTTGATGGGTTTCCTTGCAGTCCTACTGATTGTTACCTCAAACGCTACCTTGACAACCTAACCCCCTTTGCCTTTGTGGTTCTAAGCCTAGTTCTCACCTACCCTCTGGTTTTTCTTCTCCCTCAAAGTCCCTCTCCCTCTCCCTTTCCCTCTATGTCTTTTTTCCAAAACCAAAAAAACCCCCTTGCCATTCGTCCTCCCTTCTCTTTTATAGTCTCCCCTTAGTAGGGGTCCAAATTATTATTTTTTCATCAGTTCCCACGCAATCCCACTTATGCCTAGAATCCCAAGGAAAGATGATTCCTTCTAAGGATTCTCTTGAAACTTGTTCCAACCGCCAAATAACGCCGGCAACGAACTTCCTAAATGCACTAACAGTGCTTGAGGACCGACCTAAATTTGACCGTCCCCTCATTAGCCTCCCCCTGGCTTGTTAGTCGGTATTGAGCCTAACCTGGCCCGAACACAATAGGATTCACCCAAACGCTAATCCTAGTGTTGGGCCAGTTCTAGTTGCCTAGGATAGCCTTTGTTACCTGGGCCAACCATAGGCCTTGATTACATGGGCCGTTCTTGCTCACTCGAGCCCAAGCCCCTACAATATATATATATATATATATGAGATGGGTTTAAGTTACACCTGGTGTAACTCTAAATAGTTAAACATTTTTTAAACCATTGGATTTAAGTAGATCCAACAGTAAAAAAAAAAAAAAAAAAAAAAACCCTCATTAATGCTAATATTTTAATTGATCTCATTTATTATCCCTTATTTAATACATTCCATACTTATTTCTAAACCCAAAAAAAATTTATACTACGTCTCTCTCTCTTTCTCTTTGCACGTTTCTCTCTTTATCTCCTTGACGGCTCTTCCACCTCCATAGCCAAGTCATCGGCAGCAAAAAAAGAAATGAAAAAGCCACAACCACCAGACTTTGTTGAATAACACAACTATTGCTTTTAGTTGTTCTCGGTCTCCACGTTTGTAGACTTTGTTGTAGGTATTGAAAGACTCTCAAAGTACTTTTACTTTTATCGACAGGCCAAAATGGCCAAATACCACTTTTTTTGAAAATATAATGCAATCTATCACTATTTGCGAAATATTTAGCAATCAACCATTTTTTTGAAACTTGAATTTCACAAAATCGAGTTTTCCATGAACTCGAGTACCATGGAAAACTCGAGTTTCAAAAAAGTGGTAGATTGCTAAATATTTTACAAACAGTGGTAGATCCATACATTTTTTCCCAAATAGTCGTATATGGTCATTTTGGCCCTTTATTGATAGAAGAAATTTACTTGGAATCACAGTTAATCTCATATGGAGACCAATCATTCACTATTGGTGATCTTGGTGTTGAAACCTTAACCATTGGCTCAACTACTAGCCATCAAGTCACTATCCCAAAGATTGTATTTGGGTGTGGGCACAATAATGATGGTACATTTATTGAGGCAGGATTAGGCATAATTGGCCTAGGATGTGGCCCTCTTTCTCTAGTCTCTCAATTAAACAAATATATCGGTGGGAAATTTTCTTATTGTTTAGTTCCTGTAGAAAATTCAAATGTTACAGGCAAAATTAATTTTGGTAGCAATGGCTTGGTTTCGAGTCCAAATTTTCTGTCCCACTTTTCCTGCTCTACTTTATACTTCACCAATAAATACTTGCCACGTGTTCACCTAATTAATTAAATACTACTATTAATTAATAACTGTAGTATTAATAAGTCAATAATGATAGCATTTAATTAATTAGGTGAACACGTGTCAAGTATTTATTGGTGGAGTATAGAGTGGAGCATGAACAGTGGGACAGAAGATTTGGACTCCTTGGTTTCTGGCAATGGTGTGGTTTCAACTATCCATCTCTTTAAATTTTGGGTTTAGAAATAAGTATGGAATGTATTAAATAAATGATAATAAATGAGATCAATTAGAATATTACCATTAATGAAGGTTTTTTTTTTACCGTTGGATCTACTTAAATCCAATGGTTTAAAAAAGTCGTAACTCCTTAAAGTTTTACATGGTGTAACTTGAACTCATCTCTCTCTCTCTCTCTCTCTCTCTCTCTCTCTCTCTCTCTATATATATATATATATATAATCTATACTATATATAAGTGGATTCTCTTCTTTCAACTGGACTTTTATGTGGTTCAAAAATACTCTCATTAATGAAGGGCAAGTTCATTTAGAAATAGAGTTATAAATGTCAAATAATAAATTTTGTTTTGAATTCAAAAGATAATTCCTAAAATTTAGGATTTTTTTCCTTCACGTTCAAAAAAGAAATTACAGTTACTGCTTATCTCTAAAGTTTATCATTTTTATTTGTTTGAAAAATAAAGATATATATTTCTAAATTATAATGTAATAGATGTAAATTCTTAGCATTTACCAAAAATAAAATAAAAATAAAAGAGCCTCTAAGCATGCGCTCACGCTCTGAGGCTGGTATATATATATATATATATAGGATTTTTTCATACTTATGATGATCCTTCTTATTAATGATAATAACAATTAAGTTAATATAAAATTATAAATTTGTAATTATATAAAAAAATTTGTTTTATCAAATTTGAATATAAGAAACAATAGAATAACTTAATATAAAATTTTTAAAAAATAATAAGTTGTTTTTAATATATAACAAACGGTAGAGGAAGTTAAGTTACTGAACATATATATTTGACGTTTAAAGATAGGAAGCCTTAATTATTATTCTTAGAGCACTTGCACCAGTCAATGTAAAATAGAAAAAGTTGCAAATTTTATACAATTTTACACATTTTTGCTCAAAAACTACCCCATCAATCTGTCTAAAACATTGTTTATATGCAAAATTTCTACAGTAATCGTGCATATATGCACGGTTATTGTGGCTTTTTATATGATTATTTTATTTTATTTTCTCTCTCCTCTCCCTTACCTTGTCAGACTCTCTCAAGAAGAAGAAGAAGCCGACCACCAACATCCATCCACCATCACAGCTAACCAACCACCACCACCACCACCACAACCAACCCATTACAATATCAATTTAATCCAAACACAATCAACCCAAAATTAATGAAAATCATCACAAACCCAACTTAAAATCAACTCAAAGCAAAATCAACTCAAAATAAAACATAACAAAAAACCCATTTGGAAAAATACAAATCAACGCAAAACCCAAGCTTGCCGTTGCCATGAGAGAGAGTGTGTGAGAGAGTGTGAGTGTATTGAGCCACGGAGGCTTGGTAGAGAGATATTTTTCAGATTTGAAGAGAGCACCAATTTGATTGAGAAAGAGAGGGGGAGAAAGAGATAATTTTTTTTTAGAAATGAAAAAGAAGAAGAAGTAAGAAAGAATAGCAAAAGAAAAAGAGGAAGAAAAAAGAAAGAAGATACTGAAGAAGAAAAAACATAGAAGAAGAAAGAAGAAAGTAGAAAGAAGAAGGAGAAAAAGAAAGAGAGAGAGTGTTTAGAGAAGTGGTGTGTGGTAAGGTGGTGGAGCCGTGTATGAGTAAGAGAAATAATAAAAAAAGTGTGAGAAAGTATTATTTTAATAAAAAATGGTGTATTATAGATAATCTAACGTGGGTGTTTTTGCAAATTGATTGTGTAAAATAGAAAAAGTAGGTTTTTATTGTAAAATAGAAGGAAACTTTTACACCTAATGCTAATGCTCTTAAGGAAGACACTACAAATATTGCAAAGCCTCAGATGTGTGTTGCAGTTTAAAAATATTGCAGCAACTTCATCACCCCCCATGTAAGTATGGGTAAAATTGGGATTTTTCAAATAAAACTAAGGGTAATTTCAAGATAATATATAGAATTACTGTACAAGAGCTTCCCTCAATTTCTTATTTATTTTATAGAATTTCAATTTATTTATGACGATTGTGCTCTTTATTATCAGAACAAAATACCAATCGATTTTTTATGGAAGCGAAGATTAAACCCCAAATCTTAGCTTTCCAAAACCTTAAAAAAAACCCCCCCAGTTGCTATTTTAGCAACTAGATCCTTAAAATCATGCTTCATCCGGGTATGTAAACCCAAAAAATTTTCCATCCTAGCTACGGTAAGGTTGCATATATGCTCATGGGGTTGTAAAGAAAGAAAATACTTTTTTAATCTCTCACACTCTCTCTTTTCTTACTTTTTTTTTTATTAAGTAGTTTATATTATTTTATTGGGTTGTATGTAAAAATAAAAACAGAAATGTTAGGTATATTGTTGGATGGGTTGGTAAAATAGATAAAGTAGTATTTGAGGATGTAAAATAGGTATTTTTTTACATCTCCATTGGTAGTGCTCATAATGTGGCATTTTCTAAATACTCACCTGATAAAAAAACAAAATAAAAAAAACGAAGGACATTGCTTCTGTGCCCAAATAGCCTTAAAATAGTTTTGTAACCTCTCTCCTTACTTTTCCTTTTCCATAAGGTACTGAATCTTGGTACTTGTTCAATGCTTTCATCCATTCTCTTTTATGGCCTGTTTGGGAGTTTACAGAGAGAGGAGAGTAGAGGGGAGGAGAGTAGTGGAGAGGAGAGTAGAGGAGAGTAGTTTCTCTCCACATTGTTTGGATGTTTTAAAAATTAGGAAGGGGGAAGGGAGTAATTACCCCTTCCTCTTGTTTGGATGTTTTAAAAATTAGGAAGGAGAAGAGAGGAAATGATTTAAATAGACAAATTTACCCCTATTTGAAAATTGACTTGCAACATTGGTGTATGATTAATTTCTTATATTAAATAATTATGACTATAGCATGCAATATTTTTTTTGATAATTTTTTTTTCTAATGTGAATTAAATAATCAACATTGGTCTATGATTAAATATTTTTTCTACTTTTTTATTATATTAAAAAAAAAACATTCTTAATTGATAATAATTAAAATTAGAAAAAAAATGTTTGGTTTGTTTGTTTATTGAAAAATTCAACAAAATATTGAATTGAGTGTTTCATTTATTATTTTTTTTTTTAATATATATATTTTTTATTTTGCTTAGTATGTGAATTTAATTTTTTAAGGATTCGGAGAAGAATGGAGACCCCAAAAAAACAAAAAAGCTAGAGAAAGTGACTTTATAAATTAACTCAATTTTTTTTTTTTTTTTTTTTTGTGTATTTGTGTATTTGTAACTTTGCTTAGTCCCTAAGCAACAAATTCTCTTACCTACCAACAACTTCAATCAGCCAGGTGCCCCTAAACACTGGAACACAATCCTTTTATCTCACAATTCCCACTTGTCAACAGAAAATTGGACAGACAAAAGTTTAAACTTTTCTTTTTACCTTATCATCACATCATCACTCATCAAGGTCAAACCCTATTTTCTATTCCCATTTCCCACTAATTCAACGACAGATAAACACACAAACAATTCATATTTCATCAAATACCATTAACTTTAACACATAACTGGTGCAAACGACAGCATTTTACAATACACCTGATACAGCTCCACTTGTCTAAATAGTAACTGACAAATCTATTTAGAAAAATTAATTCCAAGAGTTTACAGTTCAACGATCAATTGAAAAGGGTTTTAGAAGCTGAAATTGTCTTGGAACATTTACTTGTCTAACTGTTTGAGAAATTTAAGGATCAGACATCATTGTGAACAATAGCTCCTTGCGCTCCTCCACTGGATAGCCAATAAAAGCTCTTAACATATCTGGATTCTTAATAAGAAAGAGATAAGCCCTCATTCGCAATCTAGAATCAATTCCTATCTCATCCAAGAGATGGAACACGTCCTGCTCAGGAATGGGAAGATGTGCCAAGCTCCTCTCAAAAATTAAATTTCCTTCTCTAAGTGCTGAATTTCCTTCTCTCATTGCTAAAGCAACATCCTAAATTGCTCCCATAATTTGTTCCATGTCCTCATTTTTTGATGTTTTTCTCTTTTTGGCTTTTGAGGAGGCTTCACCCACATTATTATCACCCACATTATCACAGCTTTTCAAAGTAGCTTCATTTTGAGCAACTAAATGATCAATATCTTCAATGTTCTCCATAGAGCCCTCTCCGGTTGAAGTAGCCCACCGTTGCCTCATCTCCGATGCAGTTTCAGATTGTTCCCCAGTTGCTCTATCTTTTCCATAAAGCTCAACCAATTTGTCGTAGTTTGGAATTGGTTTGTTCTTAAGCTCTTTTGCTTTAGGTTTAGCCTGTTAAAAAATGACAACAAAATAAACCCATTACCTTACCTTAGATATAGCTACACTTGCATCATAAATTCTAGTTAAAAAACTACAATAAAAGGAAGCAACTAAACAAATACTGAACACTTCTTTTTTGAAGTAAAAAAATAATAATAATTAAGAATTGAATGGGATTTTGTGCATCACACGAATACATTGTATGAATGATGTTTATATAAGAAACATAAACAAATACTGAACAATTGTTCTTTTTTTGAAGTAAAAAAACAATAATAATTAAGAATTGAATGGGAGTTTGTGAATCACCCGAGTACATTAGCTTAGTACTTTCTATATGAGATTGATGATAAATTTGACATATAATCAACATAGAGATACAGCCAAGCCCATTTGCAAATGTTACTTCCCATAGAGATACAGCCGATTACCTCGCTAAGCCATAGGGACACTGAAAATGTTACTTCCCAAATACAGCTATGTATACTCAGAAACAAAAAACTGGACTGCCCAACATTACCAGCAATAGTCTAACAAATGAGAAATTTTTACCATCAAAATGAACAAAATTTACAATGAGATACAAGCATATAAACAAGGATTAACCCCAACTATCTAAACTACTCATCCATACTTTCTTTAGACCTGAACTCTCTGCCAGCAAAAAAAGCCCCACCAATGTAGCACCAGTTGCAACCAATGATTGATAGATTATCATTTCCAAAATTACCGTAATGTCTCTTTTTAAACCTTTTGGAAGGAAAGTGTGCAAGGGAAAGCTTCGAACCGTCCCAGCAGATGCATCAACAGAGGAAAAGAGTCCAACTTCACACCTCACATTAGAGTTTTTGGTGAATTTGCTTCTTCAGCTTCTTGGTAATTTAGAAATATATTCAAATCAAACTCAGCTGTTAACTAAACTTAAAAATAATAATAATAATAATAATTAAGGGAAAAAAACAAATCACTCTTTTTGATGATAAGTCCACTTGTTTTTCTCAGACTATCTGCCATTCAAAAAAGCACGTTGCTACGAGTGATAACTTTAATGCCCTCCTAAAACATGGTTACAAGTCGGTTCACTAGGTTAAAGCTCACTTGGTAGCAATGGGTTTTAAACAGCATCACAAACTTGATTATGTTAAGACATTTAACCTTGTTCTTAAATGTGACACCCCAAAAATAGATGAGTGAATACAATGAGCCAATGGAAAGTACAATTATCAAGTAAATCAGCCAATGAAGTAAAAGTATAAGTGAACAGAAGGGACCTCATCTACGCAGCAGCCTGTAAAATGTACCACAAGAAACAATATGAACTCCTAGAGTATAAGTGACAAACCTGGATTAGACTTTCCCAAACTTCCGGTTCAGCACTCCACATTTTGGTGATTGGACTCCAAGCAAAACCACTCAATCCATTCTTAAACACATCATAGCAGTCTGACCAATTATACTTGATGGTTTTAATGCGATTTTTCACCTTTTGCTTGTCTATTGGTTTTTCAAATTTTTCTTGCAATTCCTTCACAATATTGTCATAGGCATGTGTGGTGAAGACCGAACCATTTCGATTACCTAGATGATGTTGATGCAAGAGTGCATCAATAAGCGCATCATCCATAACAGCTGTCCAATATTCTCTATCTTTCTTAACCACATCATCAATTGTCCTTTTTTCTGACATATTTGAACCTATAAAAATAATAATAAAATGCCATATTTACACATTATACATGGTTGAAATAATAAAAGCTCATTTAACAACACAACTAAGCAGAGAAAAATAAGCAAGAAAATGTAAGCAAGTCGAAAGCAAAAGGTTGCCAACGCAACTTAAAGGACAAAGACATAATGTAAAACAATAGAAAAAGAAAGATTACCTGCAAATTGCTACTGTCACAGTGAATGAAGTTAATTAAAATTATACTAAAAAAACTGGAACTTGCTGTGGTAGTGCTGCTCTAACACAATATAGAGGAATAATTCATTTTGCATGCTAAAGAGGAAAGTCTCACACAAACCTCACAAGAAGAAACACGTTCTCAAGTCACAATCAAAACTCATTCAATAGATTATCCCAAGCAAATTAAATGTATCATATACAAAATGATAAGTCCATAAAAAGAAAATTAAATAATAAAACAATTCTAATGAGAATCAGCCCATTGAAACAAAGACATAGTTCTAAATCCACTAGAAGCATTTGTCTACAATTATTAAATTTAGAATAACATCAAGTTGGGTTGGATGTATAATCCCTCCACATATCAGTTGCTATTGAGTTTCTTAAAATCTCTCCTTGGGCAGCATCATCATTATTTCTCTCTCTTTGCGCACCAAGCTGTTCATGGGGTTCAGGATTGTTTAAAATTTCTTGATCCACCTCATGAAGAATTCTATCATCCGGATCTGCACCAATCAAGTAATTATGCAAAATGCAACATGCTAAAATTATTTTTTTCTGGGTTGGAACTCCGTAAGACGGCTCATTTGAGCTTGCTATTATAGGAAATCTTCTCTTCAAGACTCCAAATGCTCTTTCAATCGCATTGCGTAAGGATGCATGTCGAAGGTTGAATAACTCTTTAGGATTTTGTGGTGGATTTCTTGAATACTCTTTTAAGTGATAACGAACTCCTCTATAAGGTGCAAGAAGTGTGCTCCTTAACATGAATCCAGCATCAACAAGGTAATATTTACCTATAGGAATGACATGCGTCATTATGTTGTTATACACTAATGGCTATATATATATATAGATATTTTTTTTTCCCTAACAAAATTACCTTGGGGGACTTTTAGCTTATCGCGTCTACTTAATGCATTTTTTAAAATTCTTGAGTCTGACGCAGTTCCTTCCCATCCAGGAAAAACATATGTAAATTTTAAATCAAATGTACATGCCGCTAGCACATTTTGTGTTGGGTAGTCCTTTCTACCACGATATCTTGGTGCATCTTCAATAGGAACTTTTGCCTGAATGTGCGTTCCATCAATTGCCCCAATGCAATCCTGACATGGGAAGAACTAAAATTGTTGAGTACTTACTTCTATATATTAAAATCTTTATATATACCACAATTAAGCTATTAGAATATAATAATGTTTTTTTTTTACCTTAAAATATGGGAAGAACCTAGAACTGTTGAGTATTTCTACTGAAGTTTGAGATCCATCAGGTTGTTTCAGAAACTTCTCTTCTAGTTGTATCACAGATCTTAATACTTGATGGAAATGACGGTTTATAGTCTCACCAGAGCGACGGAAAAAAAAAAGATATTTCCCGATGCTGTACACCATGTGATAATATGTAAAGAAATTTGGCAACTTGTTCTTCAATCGTTGCTCGTTGCTCGTTGCGTTGGTTGGAGGCCACCTTCTATACGTAGCATGTCACACAAATCTAAAAAAGCTCCAGGCCCCATGCGTATAATATCACGACACTTTTCATTTTCAATTATCTCTCTCATTAGTTCATCGCGAACGCTTCGTCTTTCTAAACTCAAACTACTAATTGAGTAAGTTACTTGTCTCCTTTGAGGCCTCCTTCGAAGAATTAACCAATAGGCAACAAGACAAACTACATAAGCAATTGCCATTTGATGTCTCCATTCCCAATCCCATAATCCACGTCTCCATTCCCAAATTTGTAATACACGTCTCCTTTTATTCTCTTGTCTATCTATCTAATAAAATTATCCCATGACAAAAACGCTATTACAATCCATGATATGCATAAATACACTAAGCTATTACAATTCAGTGTGTTTTGTGTAATCTATTATATAAGAATATAAAACTTAGAAAGTATTTGGCTTGCCAGTGAAATGCCACTTCATGGTTATAGTAATAACTAAAACTAAAATCAAACAACTTCATAGCTAGCATCAACAACTTTACAAGACAAATAAAAGTATCACCATAATATAACTTAACGAACATCATGAATTTTTCACTATTAACTTATAGCATGGCTTGAAAAATTGTTATTGTGACAGCTTATGAATTTTTCACTATTAACTTCTCTATTATTTGGAGGCACCAAAATGCTCTTCAAAGAACAAGACAAAGTAACCAAACTTAATTACAGGTATACCTTTTGAAACCTCAATAATAAGTACCATAATCTTTAAGCAATATCATAGAGGAATTCTTTAGCTTGAGGGCTAGAATTACGTAAAACTGATCAATTGTAAGAAAAATATCAAGTTCATAAAATCAGTTCTGTCTACACTAAACTTGGCCTAATTGTAACTTTGGAATAATCCCAAGTCTGACCAGAGAGTATACAGCCAGCAACAATTAAAGCTACCAAAAAAAAAAAAAAAAGACAATGGAAACTAGTCGAGCATTAAACAAGCCAAGCCCAGTTGAACTCTGCCCAAACTTGGTAAACTAAACCACTTCAGGCTTACACTTGGCTCACGAGATCATTGAAAGCCAGGTTTTACACAGCAAAGCTTGTCTTGTGACAAAGGTAAGCACAGCATATGAAACAGCCAAATACAAGTGAAAGTACTCAAGAGTCCCCAATTTCGTAAAATAATTGAATGGAACCATATACAGAGTATTGGCAGTTACCTTAATGCCCTTACAGCAGTGACCCAACTACCCTCACTTCTTGGAATGAGACTGAGACAAACACGATCAGCAACACCCTGCATGCAGAAAATCAAAAGGAATCAATCAGAACAGTCCATCTTCTTGTAAATTAATGCATGTTTTCATGATAAACTTTTCCTTTTGGACTAGTGTAAAATATCAGCAACTTCAACACAAAATATAAACAACCCAGAAAATCTTTAATAGGATTCAAAGCCTCTAAGCTACTTAAACCATCTGTTTCAATTGGTTTGCTTAAGCTGATTTCAAATCAAATATTTTCAAAAAAACGATATAAATATATAATAATATCCAAACAGGAAAAAATCATCAGATTCAAGCTAAACCAGCATATGGTTAAGCATAATAACATCATATAAACAACAAACAAACAAACAGAAATTCTCCTTTATTATTTTCTCAGCAACCAAACAACAGGGAAAAATGAAAGCAAACACGATTTCAAGCTAAAAGCTAACAGTTTTCTCAAAACCCAAATGCCAAAAACATAAATCAGATCCATTTTCCAGTTCAAACTTGAACATCACAAAGCTGAGAGAGTACCATTTTGGTTGGGTCTAAGGAGGAGCCAAATCAGAAACCCATTCACAAAAAAAAAAAAAAAAAAAAAAAAAAAAAAAAAAAAAAAAAAAAAAGAAATTACCCAAATCAGAAACCCATTCACAAAAAACAAGAAGTTACAAAATAAAAATAAACAAGAAACACAGATCCATTTATAGCCAAAATATACAAATTTATGCAAGTTCACAATCTAGACTCACTCAGGCACTTTATCAAACACGTAATGAGCAATAATTTGAAACTTTTAAATTTAAGAAAAAAAGCTCTCAGATCCGAAACCCACCCACAAATAACATGTTATTACCCCATAAAATCACAATTAATAAGAAATTACCCAATAAAATCACAATTTTAAGAACATAGTTATTTGATTCAACTTAAAAGAAACCCATGAAACAGAAATTAAAATAGAGTTTACCTTTGTGAGAGAATGCTAGGCGTGAGAGAGAAGAGTGAAAGACAGTCCAAGAGTGAAGAAGTCGTGAGAGAAAGAGAGCCAGCGTAACCTGAGAGAACCGAGAGAGCTTGAGAGAAATTTGTGGGTTATAGAGCTGAGAGAACTGAGAGAGCTTGGGAGAAATCTGTGGCTGAAAGAGCTGAGAGAGTTTGTGAGTTACGGTTTTTTTTTTTTGGGACATTAAAATACCTTGTAATTTTTTTAATATAATAAGGGTAAATGAGATAATTTACATATTCAATAATTTATGTGGTCTACTCTCCCTCCAAATCTCTCCAATTTGGGGGAATTAAAAATGGAGGGTTGGAGGTAGTTGAAACCCTTCCAAACCCCTCCTAATCCCTCTCCCTCCTTTCTTAAAAAACTTCCAAACAAGGCAATTAGATTACTCTCCCTCCCTCTACTCTACTCCCCCTCCATTTTTAAACATCCAAACAGGCCATTAAGGTTTAAAGTTTAAACAAACAAAGCCAAAGACGTCGGTGCTAAATGTATATAAATATAATATGCCTTTCTTTTGATAGCCAGTAATAATGCCCGTACTGTTTATCCAAAAAAAAAAAAAAAAAAGTAATGCCCGCACTAAAGATTCCCAGGAACCAGACTCTTAAAATGAACATACTTACTGATCAACAACATAAAGTATAACAAACAAAGAAGAAGGTTTACACCTCCACAAGGAAGATAAAACAAAAAGTTCAGACCATTCTAATTCAGGTATGTATGGTGTGAGATTAATGTTCATGTTTTTCTTGTCTCATTGTCGTTTGACATAGAATAATCCTGATCTACCATGAGTTGTCAAGTCACGATTGGAATGTTAAGAAGAGTTACATTTTCCAGAATGCTACTAGCAAACTAAAAGAAAAGGCATAATCAATTGTATGTTTATATACCTTTCTCTAAAAGATGAAAGGAAAAACTATTCAACTTAATAGCTAGGTCGATAAGCATTTTATTATGTGGGGTAAAAATTGTAGGAATCTTTTTTCCCTTCTTATTATGTTCTATTTTTTTATTCTTTTTTGTTTACTTTCAAAATGATATACTACATAATCCAGAACTTGGAATGTTGATTAATGATTACTTGGGCGTAAACTTAGAATTTCTATTGCCAAACATATATAGTAGAACTTTTCGTTTGTTTGGATTAAGTTATGAAAGAATTGTTTTTTATTTGAGTGTGGAAAGAATTAGGACAAATTACAACTTACCCTCCTATGTTTTGAAATTTGATACTTTACCCATTTGAGATTAGCTTAGTTAGAGTTCTATAACTTGTTAAAAACATGATTAAATATATCATTTTGCTCAACTTTTATGTCTCTCTCCTCCAAAAACACAAAAAACATAAAAATACAATATTAAAAAGATTCTAGCAGAACATTTGCATCATGGTATTTCAAACTATAAGTAAATAACTTAAATTTCGATTAAACCTCAGGTGAGTAAAGTGTTATATTTCAAACCATAAGCAGGCAACTTAAATTTCGGTCAAATCATAGGTGGGTGAGTTTGTAATTTACCCAAAGAATTATTTGTGTTAGGGTTGTGTGTTTTGGTATTGTCAAACCATGCCAAATTATGTGTCTTTTATTGAGTTTTGAAGTCTCTTAAAGTTGTAATTGAAGACCAAGTTGAAGACACAAATTTTACTCAAGAAAAGGTTTAAAAAAAAAAAAAAAAAAAAACACATTTTCACCACTTTTTCAGCATGTACCTTGATAGTAGCTTGATACCTTACAATAGAAGTTTGAAACTTACTGTCTCCTTGATAAAAGCTCGATTGATCGAGCTTCGCGGATCAGTAAAAATCACCATTACGAAAAAGCTCATAACTTATTCGTTTGAAGCCTGAATTGAGATTCGTTTGAACCGGTATTAAAAGAACATCATAAGCCATCTATTAGGAGGCTTTTTAGGGAGAGAAACACTCTATTTATGTGGCTAGGATTTTGTAACCAAGTTTTCTCTATTTCGCCAAACCAAAGAGTTTCAAAGTAGATTTGAAGATTCCATTGGTGAAGAAGTTGAAGTCATAGCAACCACCACAGACTTGCTACTATGAGGAAAACCTTCAAGAGGTTCTTGAAGTCAATTGGAGGTTTCAATTGTGACTGTGGGTGGAGCGTTCATATATTGAAGAGTTCAGAGATTCTGAAGCGGTAGAAGGTTTCTGCTGTGAGTTCATTTACTAAGATTGTAGAGTCTAGGGGCAAAGATTCTGTACTAGATCTGAAACTTCTTTTTATTATAGTGGATTGCTTTTTGAGAAGGTTTCTGCCCAGATTTTTTACTGTGAAACTAGTTTGTTTCATTAGTTTTCATGCGTCATCATATCTTGTCTTATTTACTATTCTGCTATGCATGATATTGATGTTTGTTTGTTTGAACAAGGATTATTCATAATAGATCTAATTAATAACTTGGGTTTAAAACTTATTAATTCTATCAACCGAGGTCTAAATTTCCCAACAATTTGCTATAGAGGGAAGTAACCTATCACATATAAGATCATGTTTATTAATAATCTATAGGTATATAGATGAATCTTCCAAAAAGAACTATATGCATGTCTATAATATATAGATGAAGTGCTTTTGTTTATGAATAGATCAATTTGGCTTTATCCTATCTTTAGAGTGTGATACAATAAGTGCGTCTTCTAAGAGCGTTACTATCAAAGATTTGTGCCACTCTCTCATTTCAAACAAAATTGTTTGAAATGACAATATAATGCTACCTTCTTTATTTTTAAAAGAAAAAAAAAATTATTTAAGTTACAACAAGCTCCACCAAAAATAATACCAAGATAACTCAATTGAGCTATATTTATAAGACTTGATATTTACACCCCCCCCCCCCCCCCCCCCCAATCTTTAAAATATGATATATATTGATGTACAAACTTTCTTGATTTATTATTATTATTATTTTTAATAATTTGATAGTTGTAAGAAGAGAGATTTGAATCTTGAATATATCTATTAAAACTATAAAAAATTACCAACCAATTGAGCTAAAAGGCTATTGACCATATATTCTTTCTTTTGATTGCCCATAAATGGTGAACAAAAAACTGGTTCTTAAACTTATCCAAAATCCCAACAACACTATAATTAAACCTTAAATGAGAATTTAATTAGGTCTAGTATAGTTAACATGGTAACATGAAAAAAGATGGATTTGATTTAGTTTTATACCTATTAAAAAAAAGCATAAACATATGGTTTCAAAAATTGTATCCCAGGAAAGAAAATTTTATAACCTTAATAATGATTTTAAAAATGCATGTAATGATTAAAGAGTATTACCAATTCATCACACTACCATAGTCTCACCATAGTATTATAGATAATATTTCTATATTACGTCATTGGATGACAATATCATGTGCAATCACAAAACTCACACAGTTTTAATTTTTATTTTTATAATGGAACCTCACAGATAGTTGGCACAACCATTTTATATGATTTTCATCTTTATTCTACTTCAAGCCACTAGTAGTCATAACATTTATAATCTATATATCTATATATACTATAAAACTAAAATCATTGGTTTTTTGTTAACTTCGTTAGAACTTGGGATTTTAAAAAATCCAACTTGACACGCAGACTTTGCTGCTCCCATAATTTTCCAAGTAAGCAATATTTAAAAAATAATAATAATTAAAAAAAATCTCTCTCTCCCAAATTCAAAACCCGATAAAACTACACTCTTTCTCCCCAATTCTAGAACTGTCAACTATAAAACTACATTCTTTTCTTCCCAATTCTAAAATTGTCGAACTAAAACCCGAGTCCGATCTCCTTCTTCAAGTCTCTCAGCCTCTCCATCATTTTCCCCATGGAAAACACAAACACAAGAAATCGAGCAAATCAAGCACAAGATTCAGCAACTACAACCGATCTGGCGGACTGATGCAAGGGACAATCTCCAGTCTCCACTTCCACCCATTTGCACAGATGACTTTGCTCAAAGAGTTTCAAACAATGTTTTAAATTCCATTCAATCTGTTCCGTTCCTGTGTAATGTCGTTTTTTTCTAGGTAAGAACGAAGCTCCGAATCTCTCACTCTCAGACCGTCTCACTCTCAGACCCTCTCACAAATCTCATTAATATATATATATATATATATATATATATATATATACATGTATGAAGTTATAAATAAAGAAGGTGAAAAAAAATGAAGCAGTGGCGGTTTTACATGTGAAAAAAGAAAAAGGGAAGAGGAAGAAACAGAAAAGGAAGAAGGAGAGGAAAACAAACCTGAGAGACCATAGTATTGCTGAGGAATGGAGGAAGAAAGACTAAAAGTAAAAGAAAGACTAAGGGTTTGTTTGGTTAGATGGGTGAAAAAGTTGGAGGATAGAAAATGATGGGAGGATGAAAAAGATTTTTATTTTCCTCATTTTTATTTGGTTGGGAGTAGAAAAATGGAGGGATAGAAAAAGTGAGTTTGAATAAATTTACTTATATACCCTTGATAAAAAATGATGTATAAAAAGTGACAAAAAAGAAAAGAAAAGAAAAGGAAATAATAAAAATTTATTAAAAAATAAAAATCATGTCTAGTCAAACAAAAAAAGAAAAAGAAAAAGAAAAAGACAAACAAAACAAAGCACCACGTCATAGCCAAGAAATCAAAAGAAAAAAAAGGGAAAAAAAATAAAAAATCAAAAGAAGGCAATGTCTCGGGGAAGTTAGTGTCTGTCTGGGAACATCTTATTTAACTAAAACTGAAAATTTTTTGTTGAAAATGTAGAAAATAGGTTAAAAAATAAGCTGAATATTACAGTGGGACCGTGAATAATATCAAAAAGTACAGTGGGACCCATGAATAATAGCAAAAATAAGCTAAAAATGTAGATAAGCTGAATTTTTCACCTCATCCCAAACAAATGCTTAAAAAAAGTATTAATAAATTTGGGTGAAACCCATGTGCACTGCCCAGGTAAAGCAAAAGCAAAAGCAAAGAAAAAGGAAAAGGGCAACTAGATGGCAATTTCGTCATTTAACCTTAAATTTCCCTCTACCCAACATTTTGGTTGGCCCGGGGTGAAAACACCCGACCCCACCATTTTTTTCCCTTCCCCCCAGGGACGAACGCAGGATTTTAAGTTGGAGGGGGCCGGAGATAAGCGAAAAAAAAAATTTCAAATACACATTCATATAGTATTAATAAACTATTAACCAAGAATCACCGTTATTTTTTTAAATTTGTGTGACAATTTTCTATAATATATGATTTTTTTTTTTTTGGTATTTGGTCTAACTTTATTTATGTCTTTGTGTTTGGTCGGTCGGCCTCATTTATAATTTATGTCTTCGGGTTGTCTCCATCTTTTTGACACTGACCCACTAACCTAATGAATCCACTACCAACACTATAAATTTATTCCCGCACTACTAACAAAAACTTTTCTTTAAGTTTTTAACTTTATCTTCTTCTTTTTTTGTCACTTGCCCGTTGCCCAACCTCACTTGTTCCTATTATACCCAACTAACAGTCAACAAAGGAAAAAACTAATCTCTACAAACTCACTCTCTGTCTCTCTCTTATCTATATAAACAAGAGAGAGAGTCACAAACACAGACAAAATCACAAAGCCAAAAAGCCAAAAAAAAAAAAAAAAAAAAAAAAAAAAAAAACACCACAGGCAGCAAGCCAGCAACACAGATTCAAATATTCAATTCACAATCACCAACATTTAGTTCCAATTCACAATCACAATCACCAACACCACAAGTCCACAAGGCAATCTCAGATTCTCAGATCACAGAAACATTTTGAAGTTGAAGGAAAAGATAAGAGTAAGTACCTGTGAACTGTGAAGGCTGGAGCGACGAAGCTAGGCTGAGCAGATCGAGCAACCGGCGTGGGCGGCGGCAAGTGGGTCTCGTGACTCTCGAGTCTCGCCGGTGTGGGTACTTCGTACTAGAAAATGGGTGAGTCTTAGAAAATGCCAAATGGGTGAGTCCGTGAGTGGAGTGGCCGAGTGGGTCTCTGCTCTCTCAGTCTCAGATCGAGGATCGAGCGTCGTCGGCGTGGGTCTGTATCGCCTCTCCCTTTCCTCTCTCTCTTTTTTTTTTTTTTCTTTTTTTTCCTTCGTGTTTTTGGTTTGCTCTCTGGGTCTCTGCTCTCTCAGTCTCAGATCGAGGATCGAGCGTCGTCGGCGTGGGTCTCGTCGGCGTCGTCGGCGTGGGTCTGTATCGCGGCTATCGCCTCTCCCTTTCCTCTCTCTTTTTTTTTCTTTTTTTTCCTTCGTGTTTTTGGCTTGCTCTCTGTTTGACTAGTGAGAGTTGGAGCTGGACTAGTGAGAGCTGGAGCTGAGGGTTTTTTTTTTTTTTTTTTTTATATGGACTGGCCGGAAAATGTGGGCTGGGGACTGGCCGGAAAATGGACTGGCCGGATTGGGCTGGGGCCTGGGGGCTTCATGATTTCTCGGAGGGGGGCCCGAGCAAAAAACGTAGGGGGCCAAGCCCATTTTTTTTGGTTTTTTGAAAATTTTACTTGCTAAAAAAAAAAAATTTTTGGGCCAGGGGCGGCCCGGGCCCCCTTTGGGCTCAACGTGGGTCCGTCCCTGCTTCCCTCCTTCCAACTAAGCACACTCCAAAATTTTTTTTCTCCTCATTTTCTCTCTTTTTTTTTTTTTTTTTTTCATCATTCCTAAAATCTACTCTACGAAACACACCCTAAGAGTCCATTTGGTTGGAGGGGTGAAAACTTTTTGCTAAAAGTGTAAAAAATAGGTTAAAAAATAAGTTGAGTAGTACAGTGGGATTCGTAAATAATATCAAACATTGCAGTGGGATCCATAAATAGTAGTAAAAATAAGCTAAAAGTGTAAATAAACTAAATTTTTTAGCTCATCCCAAACGGATGCTTAAAAAAAAATATTAATACATTTGGATGAAACCCATGTGCACTGCCCAGGTAAAGCAAAAGCAAAAGCAAAGAAAAACGAAAAAAGAAAAAGAAAGGGGCAACTGGATGGCAATTTCATTATTTGCCCTTAAATTTCTCCCTATTCAACTTTTTGGTGGGTTTAGAGAGAAAACACTTGGACCCTATTATTTTTTTCCCTTCTCTCCATTCAACCAAACACACCCCAAAAAGTTTTTCCTTTTCATTTTCTCTCCATTTTTTCTTTTTCTTTTTTTTTCATCCCCTAAAATTCTATGTACCAAAAGCAACATTACTGCATATAAATATAATATGCCTTTCTTTGGATAACCAGTAATGCCCGTACTGTTTTTAAAAAAAAAAAAAAAAAAAAAAAAAAGGTAATGTCCACACTCCCAGGTACCTTTTTCTCTTACTTGTTTCCTTCCTAGGTAAGAAAGCTCCTTCCTTTCATCTCTGTCTATAAAAGTGTCACAGAGAGATGGCCAGATGGGTTTTTGATTTGAATGATTAATATATATATATATATATATCTTGAATGCAGATATAAGAAGAAATGATTATGGGAGAGAGTTCAAAGAAGATGAGAGCAGTTCCTAATGATCATGGCTTCACTGAAATTGTGCTCTCTTGGTCCCTTGAACAAATTGAAGATAAAGACCTTTTCAAGGACCAGGTTTGCCTTCTTCTTTTGGTTTACCTCTTTATTACAATGTCAATCTCTGTTGGTCTTATTTTTATAGCAGCTTTTTAAATAATTTATTGCTTTTTTTTTAGTTCTCCATGAAGCATTAATGAAGAAGTTGACGCTTACAAAAGAAGATATATCACATATGTGTCATTTTTGTTATTTCTTTACTGTGGTCTTTTTGTCTTTGTGGGGCTTTATTATTTTAGGTCCAAGCCGATTTCACCAGTTTCCTCTTACTAGTACAATTTTTTTTTTTAAGAGAATTTTAATTTATAGCGTCTAAACTTGATGATAGTTCTTTATTACTAAACCAAAACATTAATTAGTTTTTGGTATAGGCGGGGTTGGAACTCCAAATCTATTATACAATTATCAAAGACTTTATCAGTTAAAGTTAAATATAATTCACTACAAAAAGCTTTTTTTGGGCATTTCTTTTCATTTTTGGAAAAATCTACCAAAATTTTGAATTATATTATTTTCTTTTCTAATGTAGTTTGTCTTTGTGGACCTCTTTTTTTTTTTTTTTTTGGTTACTAATTCAATAATTACATCAATAGTGGTGAGTGATTTGAACCTGCTTCTCCTCTAGAGGACTAGAGGAGTACATTGGACTCTTGACTAAACCTTTTTTTTTTTTTTTTTTTTTAACTTCTCAATGTGTTAGTAGTGATATTTTTTGTTTGTCAGTGGTTAAAGGTTTCATTTGTTGCCCCCACGTTAAATTTGCCCCACCTTTTTTTAGTTATTGAAAATGAAGAAAAAAAAAGTTCATTTTCCAAAATGAGATGGAAATTTTTTGGAAAACTATCTTATTTTTTAGTGTTTTTGGTGAAAATGTTTTATGGTGAGATGGGGATGTATTTTGAAAAATTTCGAAAACCATATTTTCAAAATAAGTAATTTTTAATAGGGTTTTCCATAGACTATAGATAGTTATTTGTTAATTTATTTTTCCCGATGCTACCAACTATAGGAAAACACAAAAAATTATCTTACATTGAGAAATGCTTTTATCCCTGGATCAAGGGTGTAAAATGGGGTCATCACTTATTTTATATAAACAAAAAATAGGAAAAACATAAATGAATTGAACATCTAGATTTGCATTGAGACTTGAGAGTAAAATTACATTTTGGTAAAAATATTACAAAGCTTTGATCTTAGTTACAATCTAAAGAAAAATATATTGCTTTGCTTCCTAATTACAATCTACCAAAATGAAAACTTACATTGGACAAGATACTGATCTAGAACCCAAAATCTAGGCTAGGGGATTAAGTTACAAAGTGGTAAGGTATTAGGCATCCTTCGGTAAAAACCGATCTTCTAGACTAAAGATGACCAATCACATATCCACAAGGCATTAATTGTAAAAAACACACATTCATGTTGACTTTGAATTTAAATATTGCATGCATTTAAAATTCATGTAATTCATTTGCTAGGCTTTTTAGATCTAAGATTAATCTTTGAACTGAAAAGTATTCCATAGATCTATTTTGAAAATAGCTTAATTTACAAAACGAATTTTGAGATTTGAAAACATGCAGAAAATTAATTGAAGAAAAATGGATCTGAATTGAAGAAAATCAAATCTGGAATTTTTATTGAAAGAAAACCTATTTGAATGAAGAAAAATCATATCTGTATTTTAATGTAGAAAACTTATTTGAATTGTAGAAAATTAGATCTGGAATTTAATGATTGAAAATACAATTTTAATATAGAAAAAAAAAAACGTAAAGAAAACATGTTTTGTGATGTAAAACATTGGATCTGGAATTTAATGCAAAGAAAAATATATTTGAATGTGGGGAGAATCAGATCTGAAATTTTATGCAAAGGAAAACATATTTGAATGTAGGGAAAATCAAATCTGGAATTTAATGATTGAAAAACATATTTGAATGTAGGGAAAGTCAGATCTGGAATTTTATTGTAAAGTAACAATTTTTATGATGTAAAATAGTAGATCTATGAATCAATTTAGCCAAAGGATAATCCTAAATCTAGAAATTACATTGAGCTATTTTAGATCTAAACATATAGACAATATAAACAAAACACGTTATGAACAAGAAAGAAAATATGCTTGCATAAAATTAAGGGTAAATTGCAAATTAAACCTCCAAAATTTGAGGTTGTTTGAATTTTATACTCCAAAAGTTTAGATGGAATTTACCCCTGACGTTTAGGGTGTTTGGATTTTACACCTTAATATTTCAGAATTTGTATTTTACTTCTAAAAGTTTGGGAGTGTTTGGCTTTTACACCTCCAAATTTTGAAACTTTAGTAGGAATGGCAAATATAACCCGACACGTGGGTACCCGACCCGACCTGACCCGTTAGACAATAGGGTCGGGTTTGGATTTTAAAAATTAAACCTAATACAGGTTCAGGTCGGGTCCAGGTTTTATGCATACCTAGCCCGAACCTGATCTGTGTGTGTATATATATATATATATATAATATTAAATTTTTTTTTAAATATTAGTATAAATACTCTATTTCCTTTTCATATTTCATTTTCTAAACCTAACCCTCACCTCTCAGCCGCCCTCTCTCTCTCGAGCTCTCACCTCCGACCACTCTCTCTCACCCTTAGACGCTCCCCTCACGGTCACGGTCTCACTCTGCCTCGCTGCCCCTTACCTCTCTTACTCTCACTCTCGTTTTCTCTTAGTCGCCCATCACCCAGTCACCCTAAACTCTCATTCACTCATCGATTGACCCTCACCCTCACTCTCAACATGTGGTGGTTGTTGTTTGTCATGAAGGAGCACGGATCTCGTGGTGGTTGCTATTTGTCACGGAGGAGCATGGGATTGTTAGATCGGAGTGTGAGATTATTAGATTGGAGAGAGTTCAGATGATCAAAGGATGGGATTGTGTTTTTGTTTGTGATTTGTGTGTGTGTGTGTGTGTATGTGTTTTTTTTTTTGATGAGTGAAAAATCTGAATTAACAAAGAAGAG
This sequence comes from Quercus ilex subsp. ballota, assembly GCA_032727855.1. Classification (NCBI taxonomy): domain Eukaryota; kingdom Viridiplantae; phylum Streptophyta; class Magnoliopsida; order Fagales; family Fagaceae; genus Quercus; species Quercus ilex. The sequence continues at coordinate 66,074,923 of CM064910.1, forward strand.
CAAAAAAAAAGCTAATTTGTGTTTCTGTTTATGTTTGGGTTTGTGATTTGTGTTTCTTTTTTTCTTTTTCTTTTTGAGTGAAAAATCTGTATTAACAAAGAAGAGCAAAAAAAACAAGCTGATTTGTGTTTCTGTTTATGTTTGGGATTGTGATTTGTGTTTCTATTTCTATGGTTGTGATTTCTAGATGTAAAATTGATTTTTATTTTTTATTTTTTATTTTTTTAATGATTGGGTTTGATTGGGCCACGACTTTAGATTAGGCCCATAAGTGGCTGGACGAGGCTTATGGAGCCCGACGCGGTGGGTTTGGGGTTAAAAAAAAATTCGTTTATTAAACGGGCTGGGTTCGGGTAACGGGGGAAGATCCACGGGTTAGGTTCAGGCATCAAAAAACTTGCCCCGAACCGACCCATTGCCATTCCTAAACTTTAGGGTGCAAAATCCTAACACCCCCAATTTTTAGGGAGTAAAATCCAAATACCCCTAAAATTTAGGGGATAAAATTCAAATTCTGAAATGTTAGGGTGTAAAATTTAAACATCCCAAACTTCAGGGGGTAAAATTCAGATTTTGAAACTTCAGGGAGGGTGTAAAATCTAAATATCTCCAAACTTTAGGGGTGTAATTTGCAATTTACCCTAAAATTAAAATGCAAAGGGGGTTTTCTCTTAGAAAAGCAAGAGAGTTTGGAAAATAAAATCAGTCACTAAACTAACGAAGAGATTGTAATCTCACAGAGTGCCTAATAGAGAAACCTGAACTAGTGAAGATCAATATCTTTGTAGATCTTCTCAAAAACTAGGAGAAGGGGTGCTTTGAAAGCGGTTGCATCAGTTTGTGTATAATAAAAAAAGGTGTAGAATTTACATAGTTTTGCTTAAAAATGACCTACATTAGTCCGTGTATTATTATGTAAATTTACAAGTTTGCTATTGTAACCGTATAAATTTACACTGATACTATTAATTTTGCATTTAGTTGTTTATTCTTTCTTTATGTATCTCGAGGATGAAGGAAGAGACTGAATGATGGTTGTTGTGTGTGAAGAGAAAGAAACAATTAATAAAATCAAGAAAAATTGATAATTTAATAAAATGTAGTGTAAAATAAATAATCTGATTTGGAATATTTTGTAAAGTGAGTATGAAAAATAGAAAAAGTAGGTTTTTATGCTAAAATATATTAGAATATTTGCACGAGCTAATGCGAATACTTTGACTGAAGGATGCTCCCCTCTATTTATAGAGGAGTGAGTAACATAATTTTTAAGCTAAGTGCTAAGAAAGTCAGCACCCATAAAGTGGTGGGTGAGAGACTTATCTTGAAAATAACGAGATTTGGGTGAGGAAATGGAGCAAAAAACGTAGTTTGTGTTTGGATACAACTTATAAGCTAGTTGTTTTAAAATTTCACTTTTCTCACTTTTTTAAAATACAATTATACTTTAACACACTTTTAACAAAATGTTAAATAAGTTGTACCTAAAACATGAGAAATTATAAAGCCATCTGGTGGATCATGTTACTTGTCTACCATTCCACTAAAAAGCTTTCACTTGTTTAAAATTGTTGAGTCAGTAATTAGTTTTTATTTAAAAAATTTTTATAACTCAGCAATTTTAAAAGGTGAGACTCTTTTAGTGGAATGGTAGACCACGTCATTTGTTCACCATAAAGACCTTATAATTTCTCCTAAAACACACGTAATCTAAGGAAATTTGCTGAAGTGCCAATCGGCACATTTTTCTTTTTTCCTTTTTTATAAGAACCAAAACTATATAGGGAAAATCGGCACTTCTTAAGTGCCACTTGGCACATCAATGATAGTTTCCTAGTTTAACCGTTTCGCTTGCTTTGCATGTTTTCTAGTGTTTTTTTTTTGAGTTGGCATTTGGACGAAATTTTGAGATATTTTCGTGATAAGGAGTCTTCCAAAATGATAATTATGATTATTAAAACAATTTTCATTGGGATAATTACTCAAAAATCACATTATTTGATAGTGGTTTGTTTTTATTAGTATATAAATTTTATTCATTGCACTAAGCCACATATTATAATATGAACTCAGCTAATCACAAATTTCCATCTAATTAATTTTAATTAGTCATTTTTAGTATCCAATCAAAATTAATGATCATTAATCCTATGTAATTAGCCTCACGCAAAAATATATTGACCGTTAAAACTTGATCTTGCAATATCTTCCAATCCGATTATTTGATTGAGGCATTGGATGTGTGGTTGTGATCGTTGAAACCTCAAGATCATCCCATGAAGTGTGATTGATTAATTAGTGGTTAAATTACCTTTGTATCCTTGGATATGTGAAATGACCATCTTGCTTTTTCCAAGATTGAATTATGGATGCAAAATGGGGTGTCTACAACATAAGGTTTTCCAACAAAACATACTGAGTCATAGTTTGTATATAATGGGACAAAATATAATATATGATATATAATGTATTCTACACGGAATATTTAAGTGTTTTATTTGTGTTAATGTTTTAAAAGTTTAGCATAAAAATTTAAAAGGAAAAAAAGGTTAAATTGAATTACATACAAGTATATTATAGATTTGAATGAATAATTGATGGCTTTATATTATATTATTTCTTTTACTATATTCCAAATGAATAGCATATTTATGTTATTTTAAAATAAATTTGTAAGTTATCATTGAAGAACATATAATTTAGGACACTATTAGGTAATGTCATTTATATCCAATTTATAAGCTTTGTATTTCTCTGTGAGAGTGGGGATCGGAATTTTCATCGAATCTCCCTTAGGACCCATGGCTTTTTTTTTTTTTAAAAACAAAAAGGGTTGTTTCCCTTTTCTATTTTTTCCCAAACTATAGTCAAGTGTATATTCAATTGAGAATCTAATACAAAGTTTCCTCTAAGAGATTCTATCCTCCAAACTTGTTGGTCTCTTTTAACCTAATAAAGTGTAGAATTTTACATGCCTATTTGTTGCACACTCTGCTGGTAGAGTAAAAGCCTAAGCCGTTACTTGATTCTTCTAGCAGACGATGTTTTTTAAATTAAAAGAAATTATAGATTACGAAGACAAAACTATATACTTGTTCTTATCATTTTCCTGGGGGAAGAAGTATTGAATGTACTACAAGAAAGTCAGTATCTTGTTAAATTGCTATTAATAGTAAACTGACCTTTATTTTGAATGTTTATTATAAATTGAATCTAGCATTTTCATTAGATATTTTATCGAGAATATAAGTGAGCTTAGCAGCTTATATATTTAAGCGTATAAACCTCCATTGAATTTCTTTGGTACTTTATTTTGAATTAACACCTTGTTTCATTCTTTATAGGTAAAAAAAATTCCGCAGTCCTTTGAATCAGTTCGCCAGTATTTTGGTTCATATTTTTACCCTTTATTGGAAGAAACTCATGCACAACTCTATTCAAGTATGGAGATTATATCTACAGCGCCTTTTGCTGAAGTAATTGCATTTGATGAATCTAAGCCATACGGAGAAAATTTGTATGATGTTCAGGTTGATAACTGGAGTAACCAATGCAGTGATCGTAGCAAGGAGCCTTACAAAACTTTGCCTGGAGATATTTTAATTTTAGCAGATGCTAAACCCGAGCATGTTTCTGATTTACAAAGAATAGGAAGGTCTTGGGCTTTTCTAATGGTCACTAAAATCCTAGAGGATGATATTGATGATGATGATATTCGAGAGGATAATGATACATCTACTAGCTTTAAAGTCAAGGCATTGAAAGATATTGATGTTGATGGTGGGAAAAAATCATTGTTTGTGGTTTTCTTGACAAATACAATCCCTAACAAGAGAATGTGGAATGCACTGCACATGCATAAAAATCTGAATATCATTAAGAAAGTCTTGTGCACTAGTTCTTTGGTAAGCAATTTGGGTATGAATGTTGAAGATTTGATACTACTGAGCATTATATTCAGTTGCAAAATGGAATTGTCCCATTATGATTGACATACGATTCATGTGGAAACAACAGAATACTTAGCATGGATTATAGTATACTGATATTGTTTTAATTATTATTTGACAAAACATTTTACTTTAGAAGAATTGAGAGGAAGATAATTTTTTTGTGCTTTACTCTAAAGACGTTCTCTTAGTTGATCCTTAAGCAACAGTGCTTATTTCCTTATCATACCAATGGAAGTTCCTACTTTTCTCTTTTAGAAGCTGGTTCGCCCCCCCCCCCCCCCCCCCCCCCCAATTACAACAGTTGTGCCTTTAAACTGTTGTGATAATATGGTTTGAGTTTATTAGCCCGCATCAAATTTTGCTAATGAAATATCATGCACATGCATTTCGTTAATTTATCTGTAAGTCAATTGCAATAAGGGAAACTCGTTTTGTTTTGGTTTTTCTAAATTTTTAGTTGTTTTACCGTCATTTGTTGCTAAGACTTTCTTTAATTACTTTCATTTTCTCATGTTGAACAACAGAATGAGGAAGACTGTGGTCTCTGTTCTGCACAGAGTGATGGCAGCTGGGATGAAAAATTGGCAACGAGTATTGCTTCAAAACTGAATGAATCCCAAAACAACGCAGTTCTTGCTTGTCTACGTAAGATACATTGCAACCACAAGTTGTCTGTGGAACTTATATGGGGTCCGCCTGGTACTGGCAAAACAAAAACCACTGGCACCCTGCTTTTCACTCTTCTAAGAATGGGATATAGGACTCTTACTTGTGCCCCAACAAATATTGCAATTAAAGAAGTGGCCTCGCATGTCTTAAAGCTGGTGAAAGAATCCTTTGAAACGGACATTGGAATTGATGCTTTGTTTCGCTCATTTGGAGATATTCTCTTATTTGGGAATAAGAAGCGTCTCAAGGTTGGTTCGGACATGGAAATTATACATTTGGATTATCGGGTCAAAAAGCTTAGACGGTGCTTGGGGCCTCTGACTGGTTGGAGGCATTGTTTTACTTCAATGATTGATCTTCTTGAAGATTGTGTTTCTCAATTTCACATCTTCTTGGACAATGAACTGATCAAAGAGAGAGAACAAAACAGTGAAGAAGAAATTAAAGAGATAGAAAGTAAGGATGAAACTGACGGTGGCGAGGGGAAGTGCAAGTCATTTCTTGATTTTCTGAGAAAAAGATTTGATGCTACTTCATCACGACTTAAAAATTGTCTTCGAGACTTTTGTACACATTTACCCAAGAAATACATTCTCGAGCACAATTTCCAAAACATTTTTTCTCTTATTGACCTACTTAAGTCATTTAAAACCTTGTTGTTTAAAGATGATGTGGAATCTGAAGCACTGGAGGAGCTTTTTTCACATTCAGAAGTAGGTCAAGATATACCATTCCCACTGTATGTAAGGAGAAAAGAATGCCTTTCTCTTTTAAAAGAACTTCAGGGTTCATTTAATGAACTTGATCTTCCGAGCTCTATGAACAAATGGTCAATAATGGATTTTTGTTTCAAATCAGCTTCCTTAATTTTTTGCACTGCTTCAAGTTCTTATATGCTGCACTCGGTGAAAATGAACCCACTGAACATTCTGATTATTGATGAAGCTGCACAATTAAAGGAGTGTGAGTCGACCATTCCCCTGCAACTTCCGAGATTAAGGCATGCTATTCTTGTTGGTGATGAGCGCCAATTACCAGCAATGATTACAAGCAATGTATGTAAATGCTATTTGGTTTTTTTGACGTATTCATACCTTTGTTTACATGTGAATTGGTTTTCTTTGTTTTATTTTTTATTTTTTAAATGTTCTTTCAGAATCTTTTAATTTTCTTTGGTAGATTTCTAAGGAAGTTGGTTTTGGGAGAAGTTTATTTGAGAGGTTGAGCTCATTGGGTTGCACAAAGCATCTTCTCAGAATACAGTACCGAATGCATCCATCCATTAGTTTTTTCCCAAATGCAAATTTTTATGACAACCAGATTTTAGATGCTCTAAATGTTAAAGGAAAAAGCTATGAAAAACAGTATCTTCCAGGGCCGATGTTTGGTCCCTATTCTTTCATTAGTGTGATAGACGGTAGGGAAGAGAAGGATGATTCTGAGCGTAGTTGGAGAAACATGGTTGAGGTTTCTATTGTGATGAAAATACTGAAGAATTTATTCAAAGGTAACTCCTCTTGAAGTCTCATATTCTATGCCAACCTCGAGATTGTCCTTAATTTGAAGAATAAGTTTAATCAGGCTTTATGTTGCTAATGGGCTTATTTTCACAATTGCCGTTGTCTTTGCTGATGGGCTATTTGTTCAATTACACTTCATTCTTTCTACTCTATGATCTTATTCTTGACTTTTTGCCACATTTAAGCCATTCTTTTGATGCTAGTATAAACTGATTTGATTGATCTCTAATTCCCTAGAAAATACAAACAGGAGGAAGTTGATGAGTTTTTTCAAATGGACTTTGTTATTCTGTAAGAAATGATACAATTGCAAAGGTAGGAAACTCTATTGAGACTTATAATATATGCGTCTTGTTGCTTGTCAAGCAAGATACATTTTGATCCTTGTAGATCATGTACATTTTAACCCGACAGTAAGTTAATTCAGCATATGTTAGGACTGGAACATAATGGAGTCTCAAGGAATTCGAAAGTCAGCATATTAAATCTTTTAAAATACTGTGAAGTACGCATTTTTGTCATTTAGAATAGTCATATGTTTGTATCTGTTACTTGTATGTCTTTACCTCAATCTGTTATGATGGAATCACCTCTGTTAGAGAAACAAGTTCTTAAACTTTTTTTTATTTATTTTTATATTGATTTATTCTTTCCCTCTTTTGGCTTTTGCTTTTAATTCAGCATGGATTGGCACTGGCTTCAAACAGAATTACCGCATTGGTGTAATATCTCCTTATGCTGCACAAGTAGTAGCAATTCAAGAAAGACTTGGACGGAAGTTTGATGCTGTTGATGGGTTTACAGTAAAGGTCAAGTCAGTAGATGGGTTCCAAGGTGGGGAAGAGGACCTAATTATAATATCGACAGTAAGATCTAATACTCATGCATCGATTGGGTTCACAGCTAATCAACAGAGAGCTAATGTTGCTCTTACAAGGGCTAGGTAATATTTTATATAAGTTCTTTCAAGAAGTTTGTCTTTGCTTCCATTTTAACAAGTATTGTAAATAACAATTGGCCTTGTAATGCCTTTCAGGCACTGTCTATGGATATTGGGAAATGACAGAACACTAGTGAATAGTAGATCTATTTGGGAAACCTTGGTCCTTGATGCTAAGAATCGTCAATGTCTCTTTTACGCTGATGAGGACAAGGATTTGGCTAAAGCAATATTAGAGGTGAAGAAAGAATTTGAACAGTTTGATGATTTGCTTAATCATGAGAGCATACTTTTTAGAAGTGCTAGGTGGAAGGTATTTGGCACCCACATATCTATACTTTTCATTATATATTCTTAATATTCTTTCTTAATTTGCTTATGTACTTATTATAGTTTCCTTTATTTCCTTTTTGCAATCTCCACAGGTTCTTTTTAGTGATAACTTTCTGAAATCATTTCAAAAACTGAAGTCTGTCCAGACAAAGAAGTCAGTTATAAACCTTCTATTGAAAATTTCCTGTGGCTGGAGACCCAAAAAGTTGAGTGTAGTTTGTGAAAGTTCTTCTCAGATCTTAAAGCAATTTAAGGTTGAAGGTCTTTATATTGTTTGTGCAAATGACATAGTAAAGGAATGGAGTGACATTGCAAAGGAATTGAAGTACTTTCAAGTTTTGAAGATCTGGTATATAGCACCCATAGAGGATATTCCAAAATTAGTGAAACGTCTTGATAGTGTGTTCGGAAAATATACAGATGACTTTATTAATCTCTGCCAAGAGAAATGTCTTGAGGGGTATGTATACTTTTTTGCATTCTTGTAGATCCATAATAATGTTTCCAATTTTGAGACTTCGATGATGCCTTATTTTGATTTTTTAAATTTACTAGGATTTATTTTTTATATTTTGAAACTTTTTCCCCTTGCTTTGTGTCTAGGGATTTGGAAATTCCAAAGAGTTCGTCAATCTCTTTTGATATTGTCCGGATTAAGAATCTGGATGACCATGAAAATGGGAGTGATCTAAGTGGTTGTGCCGCTGATGGCAGAAGTTATGTTGAGAATGCTAGAGTGAGTGAGAGTCTTATGCTGATGAAATTCTACTCCTTATCACTAGGCATAGTGACCCACTTGCTTTCTAACCATGATGGTGGTGAATTGGATCTACCATTTGAAGTATCTGACCAAGAGCAAGAGATAATCCTTTTTCCTAGAAGTACATTTGTACTGGGGCGGTCAGGTACTGGGAAAACTACTGTTTTGACTATGAAGTTATTTCAGAAAGAAAAATTGCACCATATGGCAAGGGTGTTATTGCATGAAGAAAAGGAGGTTGAGGAGACCGCTGCTGGGATGAAGGAAAATGTATTGCACCAACTTTTTGTGACAGTGAGTCCTAAATTGTGTTATGCTGTAAAACAACATGTTTCTCATTTGAAAAGGTGTGTAGATTATCTAATAAAATGGTTTTCGTGAATTTACTTTGCTTCTTTATGAATTAGTTTGCTTGATTTCTGACTAGAAACAATTGAACTCAGTATATACTTTAATTTCTTCAGGTTTTTGAGAAATTGGAAACATGAAATATGTTTGATATTTCTTTTTGTCCTTGATGTGGATTGGTTGTTTCATTTTGTAAATGTGATATGCACTTTTCTTTCTAGGCAATAATGTTGGTTAATATAAAATGAAAAGCCTATTGTAACAATTTTTTTTCCACATGCAGCTTTTCCTGTGGTGGTAATTCTTCAAAAGGAAGTAGTTCAATTGATATGGATGATTTTGACAATGCCTCTCAATTCAAGGATATCCCAGATTCTTTTGTTGATGTACCTCCCCTGTCATATCCTCTTGTTATAACATTTCACAAATTTCTGATAATGCTTGATGGAAGTATGGGTAATTCATACTTTGAAAGATTCCAGGAAGCAAGGAAACTTTCTAATGGTCCAATATGTGGTAGTTCAGTTTCCTTACAGAGCTTTATAAGGATGAAAGAAGTTAATTATGAAAGGTTTAGTACATCATACTGGCCCCGTTTCAATACCCGGCTAACTAAGAAGCTCGACGACTCTAGAGTTTTCACAGAGATTATTTCCCATATAAAAGGTGGCCCGCAAGGTGCGGAGGTAGGTGATGGTAAACTCAGTCGTGAGGACTATGTTCTACTATCAGAGGGCCGGGTTTCCCGTCTATGTAGACAGAAGAGAGAGATAATATATGAGATCTTTCAAAATTATGAAAAAATGAAGAATGAAAATGGTGAGTTTGATTTTTCTGATCTTGTAATTGATCTTCATCGTCGATTAAGAGTTGAAAGATACAAGGGCGATGAAATGGATTTTGTATATGTGGATGAGGTGCAGGATCTTACATTAAGCCAAATTGCTTTATTCAAATATATTTGTAAAAATGTTGAAGAGGGTTTTGTTTTCTCTGGTGATACTGCTCAGACGATTGCGAAGGGAGTCGACTTTAGATTCCAAGATATAAGATCTCTATTCTACAATAAGTTTGTGCTGGAATCAAAAAGCAGTGGACAAGATGGAAGAAAAGAGAAAGGAATAATCTCAGAGATCTTCCATTTGAGCCAGAACTTCCGTACTCATGATGGAGTTCTTAAGCTATCACAGAGTGTGATTGAACTTATTTATTGTTACTTTCCTCTATCTATTGATGTTTTGCAGCCTGAGACTAATCTTATATATGGTGAAGCTCCTATTCTGCTTGAATCAGGGAACAAAGAAAATGCTATTATAACTATTTTTGGCAATAGTGGAAATGCTAGAGGAAGTATTGCTGGCTTCGGTGCAGAGCAGGTAATATTGGTACGAGATGATTTTGTTCGGAAGGAAATTACCAATCACGTTGGGAACCAAGCTCTTGTTCTGACTATTGAGGAGTGCAAGGGCCTTGAATTTCAGGTGCATAAGATGCATGTTTACCCATTTGTTTTATTACTTTACAATTTATTTATTGTTTAAATATTATCACTTCGTTTGTTCAAATCAAAATTCATTAACATTATCAGTAATTTATTGGGTCATATTTTTCAGCCCATTTATGACTCATAATTTCCTTGTGTAGGATGTATTGTTGTACAACTTTTTTGGCTCATCATCTCTGAAAGATCAATGGAGGGTGATATATAAATATATGGAAGAGCAAGATTTGCTCGACCCAACTTTACTCATCCCCGCCCCACGTTTCAATGAGGCTAAACACGATGTGTTGTGCTCCGAACTGAAGCAACTTTATGTGGCTATCACTCGTACCAAGCAGAGGTTGTGGATTTCTGAGAATTCAGAGGACTTCTGCAAACCAATGTTTGACTATTGGAAAAAAAAGTGTCTTGTCCAAGTCAGACAACTGGATTATTTATTTGCTCAGGCAATGCAGGTTACTAGCAGTCCAGAGGAGTGGAAGTCCCGGGGCATTAAGGTTACTATTGATTGCGACCCTATCTAAAGGGTCTATTGCTGTCTTCTCTCTCTCTCTCTTCTTTGGCAAAACCATTACTGTGGATGTCCAATTCTTGTATCTGTTTTTTTGCAGTTGTATTTAGAGCATATGTTTGAATTTGCAACCATGTGCTTTGAAAGAGCTGGTGATATTTATTGGCAAAGAAGGTCCAAGGCTGATGGCCTTAGAGAAAATGCTAACCATATGCGCGGTTCAAATCTTGAAAAGGCAAGTGTTATGCTTAGGCAGGCTGCCGAAATATTTGAAACTATAGGCAAAGCTGATTCGGCTGCACAATGTTTTTCTGATTTGGGGGAGTATGAAAGAGCAGGTATGCATTGGATTCTCTGACTTTGGTCTAATATAACCTAGCATTTTTTATGTACATTTTGTTATTAAGTGTTGCAACTACATCATTATTATGGCAAATAACATCATCTAGAAATATAATGTTTGAAAATTGAAAGTTAATATTTTGAGTTTTAATGTAACTAGTCGCATCGCATGGGTAACTTTTAGCACAAAAAGTTAACCTGTCCAAGTTTAAATTTTTATCTAATTTCAACTATTTTAAAGTTAAATAACCTCCAATATGAAATGGAGAGAGTAATTAAACATCTCATATGACAAATTGTCAAAATTTTAAACTTCGTTAAAATGAGAAACATTCAAATTTTATATAGTAATATATTACATAATCATAACGTGCTATTACACAAATACAATTCCTTGGTAAGTGTTAAGATAGATGACAACTATTTTATACTATCTCGAGTAAAATTTAGCCCCACAATTGTAGTGTATCACATAAAATCAGAACTACAACCATGTAAAAAGAGAAAATTAAAATTAGATATAATAGCAAAATTCTTTTACACCACAATAGAACCAAGAGAATTCTTATTATAATGCATAATCCAATATGAGTATGAGGCTAGGAGTTGTACTCTACATTATTGCAAGAAAAAAAAAAGGGAACAAATAGAGAGCATATCTAATTAGTCAAGAAATCAAACAGACAAAATTCTAGTAGTGAAGAATAATTAAAATTGTAACAAAATAAATATAAAATAACACAACTTTACCGTGAATATGATTTCCCTACATCTACATCACACCCAATTACTTTGTATTTTATTGGGTTTCACAGAAACTAAACCAAAAAAAAAAAAAAGCATAAATCAATTTGCTATGTTTCTTAATCCAGTGTACTCAATCAAGTATTCTTGTGCCCACAGTGAGATGCTCCATGGACCATAGTGGATGCTCTGTAATTTCAGTCCATTGTTGATTTTTGGTTGCCAACTTCTCCACGCATTGCAATAAAAATTTCTGTGTCATTTGCTTTACTCAAACATGAATTCAATTACTCCCTTGAGAAATAAAGAGTGAACCTCCTGAAGTCTAGGCCATAGTCTGCATCTCTCCCAAATCTAATAGAATGTATAACATGCCAAAAAGATAACCAACTAAGAATAGAATAGTATAGAAACGACGTAACAAACATGTTTATTAGTTTAGAGAGAAAGCAACGAACCATTCCATTGCAATGACCACCATTAACTTCTTCAACATATTTTTACCTTTAAATTAAAAACAACGAAATTAAATGAAACCTTGATTATATAAGGTAGTCAGGTCAGGTCTATTATTAACCCATATTTGTCAAGTGTAACATTGGAACTATCAGATGACATATTCATTTACTTTTCTTTGTGTGATGGCAGAGCATATTCTGATAGCGAATTAATAGCATTATAGCGAGATCTGAGTTGAAGGTAAGGAAAAATGTCTATGAAATAATAGGCAACTTCTGACTTTAGATTAACATATAAACATAATTACATAATGTGTAACTTGTCCAACAATTGACAAAGGAGCACTTCTCTTTGAAGGCAACCACACCCTCTACTAGGTTTCACTTGGTGGTGGGAGTGAATAATTGGCATTATCATCATTCCCTGCAACCCAAACTCAAAAAAATAAGAGTTGGAGAAAAAAGGGACTCCCTCCTATAATTGAAACACTTCAATTTGGCTTAGGTATCATCACAAACACTTAGGGGTGATGAGGTTGGACTCTTTTCATATGCTATGCACTAAAGTCCTGGCTGTTGTAGACAATAATCTGGGATGATGATAAACACCGCTTCCCCTTGGATCATGACAATAGAAACAACCTACAACATCTAACATTCCATGAGGTAAAAAAGATGACAATCCAACTACAAATTGTAGACCATTGAATTCATTTGATGTCAAGCTTTACATTCAGACTCAATTGCAAGTTGGACTACAAATATCAGTAGCATAATCAATGGAAAATTATATAGCAAAGTATAATTCCAAGCCAAAATTTGATTCTAAGGAACAACATATGATCCAACTTAGATTTTTGCAGGAGAAGAAACGGCATTTTTTTCCTATCCATTTATCTTATTTTCCCCTCAAATGTGAAGAATAAATTAAAATTTTGAAAGACAACAAAGATGAAAAAATTAATGTATAAATAATGTGACTTCCTCCACCGACAATAATGTGAGTTAAATATAAATAAGCAAAATCTTAGCAACATGTTTAATATAACCACAAATCAAACACTTACCCAACAAAAATTTTTTTAATGTAAATAAGCAAGATCTCACCAACATATTTAATATAAACATAGGTCATGCACTTAGCCAACAAAACTTCCTAAGAGCAAAACCTTAAAGACACATCACAAAAGCAAACAACAACATTACAACTTAGAAGAAAAACATAACAAACAAAAGATCCTAGAGAGTCAAGAAAAATTACATCTCAACACAAGCAATTAACAACAAAATTACTAAATTTCATAACTTTGTTTTATCCACATAGCAAAAAATAACTTCTAGAGCCTATAAATATGGCCACATACCAAAACTATCAACCAAATTATAGCACATGTTAGGATATACATATCAAGCAACCGAGATGACCAAATTTTTAGTGAAATAAAGTAGAAAAGTGCATTCATGATCAATTGGAAACCTAAGCAAACCTCAACTCCACAAAAATCATACTTTAAAATCAAGTTCTATGACATCTCCTTAACAATTTAACCATTACAAACTCTCTATGAAATCCAAATATCAAAGTGTAGGTGTCAAAAATATCCCTAGATACACAGTACTTAAGTATACAAAATCTCCATATAAATATAACTAAAACAATTTATTTATTTTTAATCCAATAACTAAAACAATTTCAACAATTAAAAAATTAAGAAATAGGCATTAATAGTTATCAATTCCACTATGAGACAAACAAAAAAATTGGGTTTTTTATTTTTATTTTTTTTAAATCAAGGTGATAAAAACTTGCCAAATATTTTTGAATCAAATCTTGTCAATAAAAAAACTACAACTACAAATATTCCAACTTACAAACCTCAAAGGTGTGCCAATATTTCATAGTTTCATACCAGTGCCACATATTTCTTTGTTTGATTATGTTGGAATCTTAGAATTGAATAACAAATAAACCAATAAAATCAACATATATATACAAAATCCCAAAAGCAGCAAAACTGCTGCAAACAAACCAAGCCAAGAAATCAATGACAACTCAAAAGGATTTTGTGAATACAACAAAAGGCCAAAATTTATATCAATATGGGAAAAAGAAAGAATTGAATCCAAAAATTATGTACCACCTGTCTAAAGAGAAATTTCAACAAACACATGGCAGGCAACCCTTTTCAAAATCCTCCAATCGTGCCCTTCTTTTTCTCATCTTTCTAAGTCTCTCAAACCAATTCTAAATTTTAAACCTTAATGAAAACCAATTCTAGGCTACATAAGTAAATCAAAACTAAACAATTTATATCAAAATTTTTGAACATAAGAAAGTACCTTTAACTGATGTGGTGTTGGCGGTATTACGGTGCCGACTGAAGGTGAGTGCTGGCTTGACAATGTTGGCAGCCATCAAACTTCTCTCTTGGGGTCTCTATTTCTTCTCGATGTGCCTTAAAGATGTTTTTCTTGCTTTCAGGCTTTGCTTGAAAATAAGTAAAAACTTGTATGGAGAAATTGTCACAAAGTTCTTGCAAGAAATAAAGTACAAAGAGTGGAATTGAAAAGATAAGCCATTTTTCTGAGATTTTCCACCAAATAGAGAGAAATTGTTTCAAAGCTGTGCACAAAAAATTAAATTTCAGAAGAGAGTGAGAGAGAGAGAGAGAAAGAGGGAGAGAGGAGTAGTGTACAGAAACAAAGAGAGTAAAGTCTTAGATTTTTTTTTTTATATAGTTTTTTATTGGTAGGAACATGAAATGGGTTTGTAACTCCTACCCAAAAGTTAGAACGTCGTATTTTTTTTTTTTAAGAAGAAGAATGGTTTTTTTTTTTTTTTAGAAACTTTTGAGAAGTAAAATGGTATCTAATGAATCAGAACATTGTGTCTTTAAATTAATATAGGCTACTAAACACCAAAGTTACTAAGAATATCAAAAAGTTTCGTGGAAACCACCATACAAAAAGTCACTTTTTTCATGTTTTTAAAATGTAAATGTGGCAGAAATTTATGCAGCCTCGTGGCGCAATAAAAAGTGGCCAACAAAAAGCCAAATATTTCAGCTATTAGTTATTATATAGATATAGATATAGATAAAAGTTGGAGAAGATAATTCTACATTAGAGAATAGTGTTTTCCCTGGTTTTTTAATTATTTTTATTTCTTATTGTTTAGAGGGAGGGGGTTTGTTTTCTAGTGCAATGTCTAAGTCTCATCTTGCAAAGTGCAAGTGCAAGTGCAAGTGCATAGTCAAGGTTTGAGGGCAAACACATTATAAGAAAATTGATAGGTAGGACACTGTTCAAGTTATCCTTCTCTAAACCTCACTTAAATGGGACCAACATTGGAATGACCCTTCTTGAATAAGTTGAGGAAAATATTTAAGAGGGGAAGGTACTCCACATTGATGTAATTTAGAAGATGTTCCTGTAAGCGAATACTTAAAAGACCAAAACTAGTTGAAGCTTTGTTTGAAACCAAAACTGTTGAGTCCACATGATGAGGTTGGCAAAACATGATCAAATGTAATCAATTTTTAAGAGTCAAGTCCATTAGATTGAAGAAATTCACAAGTTTATGGAATCTTGATATGTGCTTGATCAAGAATCACTAATCTCAATCTATTGAGATTCGTGTGGAATAGATTCCAAGTATGTTTCAATCAGCCCTCACGAAGCTAGGGTATCATGGTTTTCAATCCAAGGTTAAAAAAAAAAAAGCAATTCTAGGGCTCACTTTTCAAGATTTTTGGAGATCCGTGTGGTGTAAACAAACTATAGGAGATTTTCAAGTTCTCTCAAAGCATCAACCAAGGATCATTGTTCATGTTTTCAAAGATTCGGTGATCAAGGTGAAGTTGCTGAATCCGATTAATAAAGAGTTATTGGAGTGAATCTTCAAGTGGGTACTTGAAGTTGTGAGCAGGTGTTCACATTCAATAGAGTTCGCTTGTATTAGATTCTGTGGATTAGAAGCTATGTATGGTCACGTTAGTACGTATTACTGGAGATCGCAACATGGAATAGGGTAGGGGTGTCCACCCACCCACTGGACCTGACCCATCCGCCGAAACCAACCCAAACTGACCCACCTGCGATCGACCCCAAAATCCGACTCCAGCGATTCTCTCCTCTAAAACCCGCCTCAACCGACCCGACCATGAAACTTATCAAACTCTGGCGATCCAAGCTTTTTTTGGCAAGTTTTTGGTCAAAATACTTCAGATCCTACGAGATTTATGCCAGATTTGGGGAGATCTCACCGAATCTAGTGAGATCTCAACCGAATCTAGTGAGATCTCAGCCAAATCTAGTGGAAATCTCACTGGATCTAGCGAGATCTCTGCTGGATTTGGTGAGATTTCGCCTAAACTACACTATTTTGGCCGGCTTTCTCCACCGTTGATGGTTTTGACCAAACCGGCTACTATCTGACGCGAATCTAACCGCTCCGATCTAACTCCCCCGCTGGTCAGCGGTGAGTCTAAACTTCCTCCACCTGATTTGGTTGAGTTGGTAGCGGGTTGGGCACAAACCTGACCTGAACTGACCGGTGGACACCCCTTGAGTAGGGTTATTCTATTTGTAAAAACTTCAATTCTACACGGTGGATCTATTTGCATCAAATTCAAATCCTAATCTTTGTTGGAAAAAGATTAGGAGCAGTCTATATAAATACTTTTACATAATTTGTCAAAGTTATCATAGGCATTGGGTTTAATTGAATCTTTCTAGCTTTGTTAAAGTATTTAGTTGTAATTGCCCGTTCCTTCAAAGTTGTGATTGCTTAGGAAATCTTAGTGTGGTTTCCTAGAGTTTCCCTTTTTCTCCTTCAATACACTAATTTAAAACTAGACAATCACCTCAGGTACTACCACTTAACACGAACGGTGATGTGTGTTGTCAACCTATTTGGCTGAATATCAAGAAGTTTATTTGAAAATTTTCTTTCTTTGTTCTTTTTAGTTTTTCTGGAAAAAAGACGTAACTATCCACCTCATTTGACCTCCTGATTAGACCTATTGTACTAAATCTTTCCAATTTTCTTGTTCTCTCAATGGTTTGGTCTCTAAAACATTGGTAGCTTAAATACTCCGATCTATATCTTTATATTTATCTCTAATCTATAAATACTATAGGCGAAAAGCCACTTTTAGTCCCTATATTTTCAGGCGATTTCCATTTTAGTCCATACATTTTATTTTTACCGCTTTTAGTCCCCATCCTGAAAAACGCTTCTCGTTTTGGTCTCTGCCGTTACATCAGAAACGAAAAAAGCTGACATGGCAAACGGCAGGAATAAATAATATTAAATTAATATCCACGTGGCTTAAATTAATAATAAAAAATGTTTTTTAACATTAAAAAATGCCACGTCAGTATTTAAATTTAAAAAAATTAATTTATTAATTTTAACTAAATAAAAAAATTAAAAACAGAATTAAAAATTAAAAATCATATGAACTAAGATCTAATTGTGTTTTGAACAAGAACAACAAAAACACAAACTCAAATCCAAGATCACAAACCCAGAAATTAAAAAAAAAAAAAAAAAAAAAAAAAAAAAAAAAAACCCATCAAAGCATTAGTTCAAACCCACTCCGATCTCCGCCAATCCAAACCCATGCACACATCACAGCACACACCCAGCTTTGGTCACGCCCAGATCAACCTAGAAACCCACCAAGAAACCCATCAATCTCCACCGATCCAAACCCACGCACACATCACAGCACACACCCAACTCCGGTCACGCTCAGATCAATCCAAAAACCCACTGAGAAACCCACCACCCTATAAATACCAAATTAGATCAATCACTTACCCAAACCACAAATTACTCAAAATCGCTCAGAGCGGTAAGGTTCTGAAGCTCCTTCGGCAGTGTGCCTTGGAGATTCTTGTCCTTGATTTGGATCTTTGTGACCCGATTCGATCTGTCGCACTTTAGGTTCTCCCAGTCACATGGGTTCAGCGCTGTCCATCCTAGAGACCCGAGGTTCTTTATGCTCTCTCTAAAACTTTTCATCACTGTCGCGTCGTCAGAGTAAACGACAACCACATTGCCACACAGCACGAAAACAACGAAGAAAGAGAAAATCCTCAAAACGACATAACCACCCTTCTGGGTTTTTGCCATAGTTTTAAGTTATTCTTTCAAGATAAAAACTCACGAATGTGGATGTTTATTTCTTCAAGTATGTTCCATCGGAGAGTTTTTTTGTTATCCGGTTCTAGATTTAGTTAATAGAAGAAGTGTCAGGTGGATAAATAGTGAAAAATACCTCCTCCTTTTTTTTTTTTTTTAAATTTCTGGATTTGTGTTCTTGTATTTGAGTTTGTGTTTTTGTTGTTCTTGTTCAATATATAATTAGATCTTAGTTCATATGATTTTTAATTTTTAATTTTGTTTTTAATTTTTTTTATTTAGTTAAAATTAACAAATTAATTTTTTTAATTTAAATCTGATGTGACATTCTTTAATGTCAAAAAACATTTTTTATTATTAATTTAAGCCACGTGGATATTAATTTAATATTATTTATTCCTACTGTTTGTCACGTCAGCTTTTTTCGTTTCTGATGTAACGGCAGAAACCAAAACGAGAAGTGTTTTTAAGGATGGAGACTAAAAGCGATAAAAATAAAATGTAGGGACTAAAATGGAAATCGCCTGAAAATTTAGGGACTAAAAGTGATTTTTCGCCAATACTATATGATTGAAACCTTTGACTTTTTGTTGACTTTTTTATATTATGCCACTTAAGCTTTGAAAGCCTCACGATTTTAGAGCATTCTCATCAGGTGTGCCAAATGCCAAATATTTGGCATTTGGCACACCAAACCCCAAAATATGAGCCTCATGAGATGTTTCAAATGCCAAAAATTTTGGCACACAGCTACAGTACCGTCTCAAATATGAGACGGTACGGACAGCCATGCCAAATTTTTTTATTATTTGTTTATTCACTCAGACTCTCTCTCATATATTCGGACTCTCTCTTTCCCTTTTCTCTCATTTGCGTTCATTCTTTTCTCTCTACGTCTTCGTTCTTCTCTGTTGCCGATCTTGCCAAAGCCGCCAATCTCGCCGCTGATCTCGCCGAAGTCGTCGATCTCGCCGGAGCCATAGTCGTCCTCCACAGCTCCCTCTTCACTCTCATTCTCTTCCTCTCTCATCCTCAAGCCGCTGAAGCCGATCTCGCCTAAAGCCACCTCAAGCCGCTGAAACCAATTCGCCTGAAGCTGCCTGAAGCCAATCTCGCCGCTGACGTCTCCCGCCTGAAGCTGACCTTGCTGCCTGAGCTGTGGGTTTGTTTGATTTGGGATGGGTTTTGAGGTTTGTGAATGTGGTGGGTTGTGGGTTAGTTGTGGTAGTGGTAATGTGGTTGTGGCGGCAATTTGGTGGTGATTATTGGGTAGTTGTGGATATTTTTTGGGTTGTGGATTTTTTTTTTTTTTTCTGGTTGTGTTTTTTTTTTTTTTTTTTTTTTAAGTGCCGTTGGTGGATGTGGGTTTGTGCCGGTGGTGACTGTCGGTGTTGTTGTGGTAGTGGTTGTTGGTGGCCGTTGTTGCGGCAGTGGTGGAGGAGCTGTTGTTGTTGTTGTTGACGATGAGGATGAGAATGATTCTCTGTTTGAGGTTTTTTTTTTAATGATATTTTAATGTGATGGATATATTATTTTAATGTATGAGATTGAAAAATAGAACACCTGATAAATGAGATGTTGTAAAATGATGTTGTAAAATAGTAAAGTAGGCTTTTGATGTGTCAAAATGGCATTTTTTATACAACAGCTGATGAGAATGCTCTTACGCATCATCTAATTTTTGTTATTTTTTAATGCTTATGGTCTTTTTTTTTTCTTTTTTTTCTTTTACTGACTAATTCTTATTTTTAGCTGATGTTCCCGATACTTTTTCTTCCTCTTTTTTTCGACTCTTAGATCTCATTGTCTTTGGTCAAAGCCAAAAGCCCTCCCCGTATGTCACTTTAGGTCCCAACTTCTCTTGGGTGCAATATAATCTCTCCTCTTTTTCTCAAACCTGATCTATTGGAAGAAGTATGGGCTGTCTCTCCTATCTCGGTCTCTTCTCTTCTTATTCTTTGTGTTTTCTCTACTTTGCGTTGTTTCTTTTTCTTCGTTTTCTCTGTTTGCTCTTCCGTCTTCTATTTCTTTGTTTCTTCTCTAGCTCTGATTTGTTTCTCTCTTTGTGACTGCTTCTCTCTATTTCTTTGTTTTTTCAATTTTGGTTGCACTAGCTCTACTACATTAGACATTCTGATAGAGATTCCCAGGGATTTGAGGGATATGGAAATTGAGGAATTTCTTATACATCCGATTGTGCATGAATTGGCTCCAACAAAAATTCCTCAGATAGCTAAATCTCTAACCTCAACACTAACCAAGAAAGAGAGTTCAGAGAGGCCAGTAGTGAAGCATCAAAATACTGATTGGCTCGGTAGGAAGTGAAGTGCACTGATGTGGTGGCATCTCTTATTGCAACTAGGGGTGAGCAGAGTGATACCGGAGCCGACCCAACTGACCGGCGCAGACCCAACAGTACCGCCTCTGTCACCGACCGAGTGAGACGCCAGTGCGGTGCTGCCATCAGAACTGCATCTCCAAACCGAGTTGGTTACCAAACCGACAGATATGGAGATATTTCGTTTCGTTTTGAGAATCTGAGTGTTTTCTTCATGAGTTGGCTACCTCATTGCAAAAACGATTCATTCGTTTAGTAATTAAAAAACAAAATATATCAAAACGGCGTCATTTTGAGCTAGTGTTGCTGATTTCTGCCTGGTATAAATAGCATTTTTCTACTCTCAGCCACTTAGCTCTCTCAGACCGACGCTCTATCTCAGTATCTCTCGCTCTCGCCTGAGTCCGTGGAACCACTGATCGTGAGTTGCCTCTTGCAGCTCGGCAGGCTCACCATTCACAAGTCACAACCAGGCTAGCAACAGCCTAGACACCTACTGAGCCGACTGAACCGTGCACACCTCTAATTGCAACTGTGGCCTTTCAAGCTAGAATAAGTGGAGGAGTTAAAAATAAAAAATAAAAAATAAAAAACAAAACAAAACAAAACATAAAATGTTGACAGAGTAGGTGGATGAGAATAAAAAAAAGGTTAAAAAAATGTTGGCGGAATAGTTGGAGTAAAAAAAAAAAAAAAATGATGCTAAACATACAACAAATTTCACCACCTAAATGTCACCAGTCATTAAAAAAAAAATTGATATTTGTTTATATTATTAATTATGATATTGCCATTTACCAATCACAATTATTATTATATCAATTTAAAAAATGTTATGTTATAAAATTTGTAGTATCTTTAGCATTTTACAAAACAATTAGTTTAGTGTATGTATATAGTGGTAATTCTGAAATGGCCTCCAATATGAAATTGACTCCTTGCAATGTACACCATGTATTTGACAAAATGTCTCACTTATGCATTAGTTTAAGTCAACTTCATGGTTTGTGCCTCTTGTTTAGTGTCCACTAGTCATCTTCTTCTTCTTCTTCTTCTTCTTCTTCTTCTTTTTTTTTTTTTTTTTTTTGGTTTTTTTGTTTTTTCATGTGCATTTAGGCATACTAGACCATCAATAATTGGTATTTTTAGTACATTAGAACTTTCATCAAAACAACCCAAATTGCAACATTAGAATAGTAGGCTTTTTACAATAGAAAGTTTTATGAATTATGTTTTTGTATTAATATACATTTGCAAAGATAAATAAAAAAATGGAGAAAATTATAAATTTGATAACATTTAAACATTATGAGATAAGACCATTACTAAGTGAGAGATAGAGGGGAAAATTTCTTTGGAAAATATTAGCACTATTTTTTAAAAATATCTTTAAGTAGTTTTTCTATGCTATGCATGGGTTAGCGACTAGTAATATATAGTAGCAGAAGACGTTTGACTATAGTTAACCTTTTAATATTTTGCTACATAAGCTTTAGTAGTCTCACAATTTTACACCATTTTTTATTAATTTATTTATTATGTCAAAATGAGAGTTTTAAACTGACTACTACTCAGCAAATTGAAGAGTTTTAAACCAATTGCTATTTAGCAACATGGAGAGTTTTAAACCAAACTATTATTATGTCAAAAAGAGAGTTTTAAACCGACTACCTCTTAGTAAACTGAAGAGTTTTAAACCAACTACTACTTAACAATACAGAGTTTTAAACCAAACTGAAGACGTTTAACTATTAGTTGACCTTCTAACATTTTGCCACATAAGTTTTGGTAGTCCTACAATTTTACACTTCATTTTTTTATTAATTTATTTATTATGTCAAAAGAAGAGTTTTAAACCAACGGCTAATTAGTAAACTGAAGAGTTTTAAACCAACTACTACTCAGCAACATGGAAAATTTTAAACCAAACGACCTACTACTATATATATACAGCACCACACCAAAACCCTCTATTCAATTTACCCTCTCTCTACCATTTCTACTCTTTTGTTTTTACAAACTCTTCGTCCTCGGGCCTCAAGGTATCTTTTAATATTCTGTATTTGTGTATCTTTTTTCGTATTTTTACTTCTATTGACCGTGTGTTTTTGCAGTAGTTTATTAAGAACCAAACTTCTAGACACCATGTTTGATTCTAGAGTTTTTATAGATGGAGTAAATGCTAAAAGAAAGCTAGAGGTAAGGGATGTCACCAAAATATCTTGATTTTTTTATTCTCATGTTTGACATCTTAGTTTTGTTGGATGAATACTTTGTGCCATAGAATGTTATTTTTGTATCACTCTATTTGCTTTTCCCCCCCTAAAAGAGCCTTATTGGAACTTGAACAAAATTTCTCTCCAAATTAGTTTAGACTTCAGAGAGAAACTCTTCAAACTACTCATATAACTTTATATTGAGTATAAATTTTGAAAATCTAACTGTTGGATTAAATGTTCTTATTATATCCTTCATGCTTATAAATTTTCAAGAAGATCAAAGATCAATTGTTATGTTATCAAACAAATGTTAAAATTTCAAGTTTTTGTAATCTAAAATTGTGTATAAAAAATAAGTTTATTGTTGAATAATAAATAACATCTAATTTGAACGAAATTTGATATGTGTGTTAAGAACATAAGAAACATGAAATTCAACAATTAGATTTTAAAAATTCACACCCAAAATCTTCAACTGTTGGAGAGAAACTTTGTTTGTAGAACTTGGAAAATTTTCTTTTGTCATCAAGTTATTGTATTTGTTGTTCCATGTTTTATAAAAAGTTTAAACGTGGTAGAAACATAAGTAGTGAGTCTTTATTTCATCCTGTAAAAAAGACACCATATAGTTATTTTTTCAAAATATATATATTTTTGTTTTAGTATTATAAATATTAAATAGTGAAAATATTTAATCACCGTTAACTATCCGGTGCGTTGCACGGGTTAGCAACTAGTTTGTTCTTAAAATTTGATCCAAATTTGATTTTTGTACCGCAAATGTAAATAGTTGCATTGTCATCCCTGAAAATTCATTAGGTACAAAGTATGTCCCATATATTAACTGTTAATTTTAACTTCTTATTATTGCAGGAAGGCTTTATTTAGAAAAGTGTGGGGAGTCTGAACTTCAAAGAGCTGTGGAATGCTTTTGTCTAGCAGGATGCTATGAACTGGCAGCTGAGGTGTATGCTAAAGGCAACTTTTTCTCAGAATGTTTGAAAGTTTGCACCACAGGAAAAATATTCAACGTGGGTTTCAAGTACATTCAGTATTGGAAAAATAATGCAACTAAGGATTTTGGTGTGGCTAGAAGAGCACAAGAAATAGACAAGATTGAACATGAGTTTCTAGAGAGTTGTGCTCGTCATCATCATGAGCTTAAAGATAGCAGATCCATGATGCAGTTTGTCAAAGCTTTTCAATCCATAGATTTGATGCGCACATTTTTGAAATCTTTGGATTGCCTTGGTGAGCTTCTATTGTTGGAAGAAGAATCAGAAAACTTCTTAGAGGCTGCCAGCATTGCAAAGCTGAGAGGGGAGATTCTACATGAAGCTGATCTTCTAGGGAAGGCAGGGAATGTCAAAGAAGCGTCCATGCTATTGCTCTTCTATGTGCTGTACAATTCACTTTGGACACCTGGAAGCAAGGGCTGGCCACTAAAGCAGTTTACACAGAAGCAGGAGCTTTTGGCGAAAGCCAAGTCATTTGCTAAGAATGACTCAAACTTTTATTCTTTTATTTGTACAGAGGCTGACATTTTATCAAATGAGCAGAGTGACTTGTCCATAACAAAAGAGTATTTGAATGCTTCTCAGAGACATAATAGTGTTGGAGGTGAAATAATTTCTGCTCGAAAAATTCTAGATGCTCATCTTCAGTCAAACTCTGCAGAGTATGTGTGGCAGGATTATTTTGTTTTTGATCTGACAAAGCATTCGGAACAGGTGATCTCTAGAAATCAGATTTCTGTAGAAACACTGTTTTACTTTTGGAATTTTTGGAAAGATAAGATTCTGAGCATTTTCAAGTATCTCAGGTGTCTTGACACTACTCAAGATGTTAATGAATATAGAAGTTATGGAGATTTCTGTTTGAATTACTTGGGGGTGCGGAGGCAGTTTCATAATCTTAAAGCAATCTATGTGTTGCTCAACTCTGATGCGGATTGGGTCAGAGAGGACAGTAGATTCATTCATCGAAATGGAAATTTGGTTTATATTAATGTGAGACATTTTGTTGCAACTGCTCAAAGTTACTGGAGTTCAGAATTACTTTGTGCTGGTATGAAGGTTTTGGACAATCTTGAAGCCCTTTACAATTTCTCATTGAATAATTCCCTCTCCCTGTTCTGCCAAAGCAGATCTCTTACATGCATCTATGAGGTTGCAAAGTTTCTTATAGAATCCAAATATCTGAACCGTAGTCACTACGACAATAAGACATTGCAGAGACTTGTTGAACTTTGTAATAATTCTTTTTTTGGCTATATATTTCCCCTAGATTGGCGGAAATCATTGGCAGAGAACATGTTTTCTCTGAGAGAATCGGAGGTTTCAAGGAATTTACTAGAACAGGTCGTAATTGAAAACATCAGCTTGAAGGGTAAGTTGACATCCGGGCAAATTGGAAGAGTTGTAGTGATAACTCTTGGACTGAGTAAGATAAACAATGGTTTATATGAAGAGATTTTGAAAAGGTTTGATGGGACTTATGGAAATCCACCATGGAAGGCATTCATTCAGGTTCTCCGTGGGAATATGGGACCAGAATTTCCTCAAGGTACTTTAACTGACAATAATTGTGAATTTCCAAGAGAATTGTGCGTTCCGCTGAAGCTACAAGAAGCTTTGATGGAGGCTTACAATGCAAATTGGAGAAAAGAAGTCGACTATATTTCACCTGGTTGTTTCTTGTATCTTATTGAGCGCCTCCTAATCTTGGCATCTTACTTCCATGGATACTTTATCACTTCGAAGTCTTCTTTTGCTGAATGGTTTATCTATCCAGATGCAGATACCAACCCAATTCCCACTTTTGTGTCTCTGCCATCCCATGATTTCTTTGGGTTTATTTTCAGTGTTGCTTATCAGCTTCTTTTTAACAAGACAGATACAATGGATTGGATCAGAAGGTCTAATATAATTGTGAAGGACTACTATCCACTGCTGGTACTGAGATTGTTTTCTATAATATGTTTAGTTCATCTGAATTCTGGGGAATTTTTGGAATCTCTTGTTGCATTGCTTGATAGGAGCTATATTACTGAGCAACTTCCATGGGAATTTTATGATGTCATTCAGGGAAAACGGAAACATATAAATGTGAATGCGCTAGCTAAAGCATTTAAAAAGATTCACAATCCTCTTGTAATTGTGAGTTTGGGAGGAAATTGTTCAAGGCTTCTATGTCCAGATGCCATTTTTGTGGACATGACGGTAAAACCGTGCAGGGAGGACATGTTAAAAGTCTTGTTTCCAGAGACAGTGAAAGCATCACAAGGTCAAGCTGAGACATTTGAAGTGGAAGCAGCTAACTCTGGCAATGAAGTGCTTTCTTCAGGCACTTATGATCAAGATAGTTGTAATTGTAAGTCTGCCCCTTCAAACTTTGCTTTGGTGGCAGATCCGGGGGACTTGAACAACATAAACGGAAGCAGGCTGCAAGTGAATTACTTTTGGGAAATATTTGAAGCTTTGAAGTCGTTGGAGAATGGTAAAGATCCAAGGAGCTTTTTGTTAAATGTCCAAATGATGAAGGTAATGCAAAATTTTCATAAAATATTTGACTTCAGCAAAAAGCATTCGCAAATGAGCATCATACTGTATTTTTTTTTATCTTTTCCTATGTAAGCTAATGCCAAATTTTCATATAATATTTGACTTTCAGCGAAAAGCATACACAAATGAGCATCATACTAAATTTTTACTCTGTTCCTACGTACATAGCAGGTGAACGTGGAGAAAAGTATTCCCCTTGTTAGTACTGTTATGCACGAACGCCTTCAGAATGCTATCGACAATGTTGATGAAAACCTATTGGAGGAAGTAGACAGCATGGTTGATGAACTGAAGCGACTTTCTGCTGCGCTGGATGTGAGGTCAGTATGTACATTGACTATGATATGCCTAGCTTTCTTTTGCTTTGTCCAAAAGGGGTCCTTGTGTACGTGGGAGCGATGGAATATCAAAACCTTCCCTATTTTACTGACTTTTTTTTTCTTCCCTCTTTCTTTTGCATCATGTTCTTAGTGAACCGGAACTTGGAAACAATATGTCAACAATTCAAGAACTTTGCAAGAGATTGCTGTCAAGAAGGCCAAATCTGGAACCTATGTTAAGTAAACAATTGTTGCAACTGGGCACAAACCTTGTGGTTGAGACTTCTGGCAGTATATCAAATGAGCGGCAGTGTGATGTCGACAGTGATAGCAAAGCTAAGGAAAATAGCAGTGCTGATGCTGCATCGGTCTCCAACAGCAAAAACAGCCGGGAAACAGAAAAAAAGGTGAAGGGTAACAAGTCCAAGAAAAATAAGAGGGGTAAAAAAGGAGGCAGCAAGAGATAACTAGATGTACATGAGTTGAAAGTTGTTATGTATTGTGCATTTCAAAAATTGTCTTCTCTATGCACTTGAAAGAGACGATCAATCTAGCATTTCAGAAAAGATCTTTGGATCTCAATATTTAGCACTTATTGTTGTATAACGCAGTACTATAGAAGTTGCAATTCAAGGGCAATGTGATTACCAAAGGAGGTTGTCTTGTCCCATCATTTTAAGCAGGTGTGTGGTTATAGGAAAAAACACCACACGTGACTGCCATATTGAGGTGTGGTGCTGTGCGGTGATGATTTTGGCCAAATCTCACAGCAAACACCCCTATTTATGTGTGTATTTGATTACTATTATTCTTTATTGCACCCATGCATATGCATGAGTTATAAGCTAATGTCAACTTAGAGGGGGAAAAAAAGGCTAGCTTATAATCTAATTCTAAATGCACACTAAAAATGCAATGATTAAAAATAATGAAAAATTACACTTTTCTACTCTAAACTATACCTCATTTTACACTTATCTCCTTAAACTACAAAAATGCACGATCAGCCCCCCCTTACTAAAACTCGTGTAACACTTATCATGGATCATATGCATCATCATAACAAATTTGTAACTCATTCTATTTGAAATATGACAAATTTTACAATTATAATATTTTATAGTTTCTCAAGTGCACTTCACAAAACACACATTCTAAAAGCAATATCAACTTGTCAAGGTGCTAGTTCTTTTTATTATTTCTAAGAAAATAAGAGTGGTATGTGTTCAAATATGAAAGTCTACTATTTCGCTTTTATTTATTTATTATTACTTTTTTAGCTATTGTGTAACTTGTGTTGCTTAAATTAGTGATTTTTTTTTTGGCGTTCTTAATCTTTACTTCTCTATATCTCTCTCACACGTTTATATGTATATAAGATGAGTTTAAGTTATACTTGGTGTAATTCTTGAAAAGTTACACATTTTTTAAACCGTAGATTTCTAAGAGATCTAATGGTTAACATAACATCATTAAAAATTATTACTTTCTACCTTATTACCTAATTAATACTAGCATTCTCTCTCTCTCTCTCTCTCTCTCTCTCTCTCTCTCTCTCTCTCTATTTATTGCTTTCCACTAGATAATATTGAGTAATACTACATGCACAAACTATTTTATAACATTTTTACAAATCACCCTCCTTATTTATTGCTTTCCACTAGATAATATTGAGTAATACTACATGTACAAACTATTTTTCAACATTTTTACAAACTGTTGTTGTGGCCAACTTCTTACTGGTTCTCATATGAACCTACCACTAACTTTTACTTTTTCATTTACCAATAACCATTTGCCACATCAGCAGTTTGTAAAAAATTTTGTAAAAAAATTTGTATCTCATATATATATATATATATATATATATTACCAAAAATAATCTCATTTTCTCTTTTTTCACAATTACTACGAGTCAGATAACTTTCTTTTTTTAATGGTGAAGATAGAAGTATATTGATGTCAATAAACAAAAAACAAAGAAAAATTGGGTCTGAAAAAAGGGCCACCCTGGTGGCTGCCAAACACTAGTAAACAAAACAAATCTACAATATCAACATTTTAATAGATACATATAAACAAAGTGATGGGTTCAAATTACACCTGATGTAATTCCACAAGCGTTACACCTTTTTTTATACCATAGATCTCCTATAGATCTAATGGTTAAAAATAATACTTTACACATGAGCTTGCTTAATTAATTTGTCTCTTTTTTCTCTTTCCCTTATCTATTGTATTTTCAATCATGTTAAAACTTAAAAGGAAATTTCTTTTTGCCAAATCCATACAGATAACTATGAATACAAAAATGAGTGTATTAGGTAATAAATACAAGGATGGGCTAAAGTGCTAAATGACTACTATATCATCTGTTAGATTTAGGTTGTGTTTGTTTATTCAGCTTATTTTTACTACTATTCAGCTTATTTTTACGACTATTCATAGGTCACATTACATTTTTTTATGCCATTTTTAAGTTTCACAGTACTATTTCAGCTAGATTTTAACTTTATCTATAGTACTTTTAGCAAAAAGTTTTCAGTTTCAGCTAAATAAGTTGTTCTCAAACGGACACTTAGGTTGCATTTGGCATTGGCTTAAAAAGCCAGATTTTTTTACTATTCAACTTATTTTTGCTACTATTCATGGGTCTCATTGCAGTTTTCGATACTATTCATGAGTCACACTATACTATTTCAATTACTTTTTATCTTTATGTACAGTACTTTTAGCTAAAAGTTTTCAGTTTCAGCTAAATAATATGTTCCCAAACGGACTCTTTAGACTTGGATTCTATTGGTTTTTTGTTTTTTTTTTTTTGAAAATATTTTAGGCGAAAATGCATTTTTCGTCCCTACATTTTGAGTCAATTTCTATTTTGGTCCCAAAATTGATTTCTTTGCAAATTTCGTCCCCAAAATTTGAAAATCGTTTTTAAAATCGTCCTTCCCGTCAACCAATAGACGGAACCCTCCTATGTGGCAGACGGATATCCACGTGTCAAGCCCACCTATTAAAATAATAATATGTAAACCTACGTGGCAAACCCACTCACCCTAAACTGCACATGCCCCTCACGTGAGGGACTTTTCAGCTTCCACATCAGCTTCCCGCGCTCCCAGACCTCCCACCTAACCCCAGCTCTCCAACTACCTCAGTCATCCCACATTAAAATCCCAAATGTCACTGAAAACCCTAAAATCCTCGTCGTCTTCCTCAGCCCGATCCCTAAAATCTCTGAATCTAACCCAGTACGACACGAACAGACACCCCTAAAACAACGAAATCCCTAGAAAAATCAATTTCTCTACAGCAGTTTCAAGATTGTAGCACTGAGAACTGAAGAAAACGAGGGAGACTGTGACAAGGTTGGAGCTTCAATCCAAAATCTGCAGCAGTTTCAAGATTGTAGCAGTGGGTTTAAGCTCGAAAAGGTAGCTCTATCCACTTTATCTCTCTCTCTGTGCATGTATCTTTGTCACTCTGTCTCTCTCTGTATCTTTTGCACATTATATATGTCTCTCTCTAACTTTTTTCACACACTCAATATGCGTAGGGACCACTATTTAATTGGTTGTTTATGACTTTATCATTATTTGCATTAAGATGTAGTTTACTAAGATGTAGCCTTTAGTGGTCTTTAGTGGTTTAATTAAATAATGTTGACTGTTTGGTTTGGTTTTCTGAGTAGTTGATTATTTAAATAATGTTGACTATATATCTCATGCATGCAGAATGGACGAGCTCTTTACTTTGTATGTGCATCATGGTGGGTATTTTGATGTAAATCCTCAGAAGTATGTGGGGGGTGAGGTGGGGGTAGTAGATGATTGTGATCCTGACAAGTGGTCTAAGCTAGAAATTGAGTCCATTTGTAGAGAGTTTGGGTATACACATGTGAGTAGGCTATGGTATAGAAGCCCTGAGGATAATGAGGAGGATGGGGTGTTCCAACTAATTAAGGATGATCATGATGCAATGGCAATGACTAAGTTGGTAAGGGGTCATGGACAGATTCATGTCTGTGTAGAGCACCCAGTTTATGAACCTATACTTATTAATGATGGTAATGGTGTGCCTGTAGATATTGTTGTAGGGCCTGATCAAGATAACCCTTTTGTTGTTAGTGATTCTGAGAGTTGCAGCTCTAGTGAGCTTGAACGTTCTTGTGATGGTTATTATAATGGACAGGGCTATTATGCCAGTAGTGGTGATAATTTTGAGGATGATGACTCCGATAATGGTAATGATCACTGGGGTGAATTTTTTGCTAATTGGGATGGTTGTGATGCTCACTGGGATGGTGGCAGTGGTAGTGGTAGGGCTGGTGGCAGTGCTAGTGGTAGGGATGGTGGTAGGGATGATGATAGGGATGGTGATGAGTTTGGCAGTGGTGGTGCAAGGGATGCAGGTGATAGGAATGATGATAATGATGATGAAGTGGAAATACTTGAGTGCAGGAGACCAGGGAAGGAACCAATTGTAAAGGAACCACAACAGGATGGGGTTGTCACCACTGATAGTAATGACAGTTCTGAGAACAGTGATGTAGAAGGGGCAAGATCAGTGAACCCCAACCAAAGAAATGTGGGTGAAGATAGTGCAAGCAGTGACAGTGAGGACCTGATGCACATGCGTGAACAGATAGGGGATGGGGTAATGAACTCTGACTACACTACTGAGGAGCTGTTGAGCCTAAGTGAGTCATCATCTGATGGTGGCTTTCAGGGTGATGGAATTTATGACAGTGAAAGTGATGCTACTGTCAATGAAACAGTTGTGGACAATGTCAGAAGAAGAAGGAGGAATACATTTCCTGTGTTTAGACCTGTGTCCAATCCTGATGACTTGGTATTTGAGAAGCACATGTTATTTACCTCAGCTAAGCAGTTCAAGGAGGCCATTACTGAGTATGCAGTGAAAGGTGGATGGGGGGTGAAGTTTGTGAAGAATGACAAAGTTAGGGTTAGAGCCAAATGCCAACCTCCTTGTAAATTTACAGCTTACCTTGCAAAGCTGCCAAGGGAGATGAGCTGGCAGCTGAAGACTCTGAACATGGAGCACACATGCACTAGGAGCTACAAAAACCCTAGGTGTTCTGCCAACTTCATTGCAAAGAAGTTGATGAAAAAGGTGAGAAGACAACCTGATATTAAACTAAGGCACATTCAAGAGGTTGTGCATGAGAAGTATGTTGTAAATATTAGTGCAGGAAAAGCCAGCAGGGCTAGGGAAAAGGCCCAAGAGTTTGTTGATGGGTCCTATGTAGAGCAGTACAATCAATTGTGGGATTACTGTGCAGAACTGAGGAGGTCCAGCCCTGGCAGTACAGTTGTAATGAAGACACACACATTCAATGAAGGTGAGTTAGCAGCTGAGATGAACTTACAGGCTGGTCTACCTTATTTTGAGAGACTTTACATATGCTGGTCTGGGTGTAAGCAGGGGTTTAGGGTAGGTTGTAGGCCAATAATTGGGTTGGATGCTTGTCACCTAAAGACCAAGATAGGGGGCCAACTGATGGTTGCAATTGCCAGAGACCCCAATGAAGAATATTTCCCTCTAGCAGTTGCAGTGGTGGAAGCAGAAACCAAGGACTCATGGATTTGGTTTATAAATTTGCTACTAGCAGACATTGGTGATGAGAAGAGGTGGACATTCATATCAGACCAGCAAAAGGTATCATTATACTACATACTCATTTTTTAACTTAACTACATTGAACAAGTAGTGAAATATGTATATATGCTAAACATTGTTGATTCTCTTGGCAGGGGTTGGTGCAGGCATTTGCAGACAAATGGCCACAGTATGAGCACAGAATTTGTTGTAGACACTTGTACAACAATCTGAGGAAGCAGCATCCTGGCATAATTATTAGGACTTTATTTTGGAAAGCAGCTAAAGCCACATATGCACATGAATTTGAAAGGATAATGAATGAGATGAAGGACATTGATGAGGGTGCATATAATTGGTTGAAATGACATACCACAACAGTATGGGCTAGACACATGTTCAGAACTGATGCATTGAGTGACACTGTCGTCAACAACATGTGTGAGAGTTTCAATAGCAGGATATTGAAATTCAGGGGGAAACCCATCATTAGCATGGTATGTATATTTTTGGATTTTGGTAGGTGGAATTTGCATAGTTTGGTTAGCTGTATACCTTGTTGCATGCACTGACTTGTGGGTTTTTCTTGTTTGTAGCTTGAGGACATAAGGTTATACTTAATGAGCAGAGTCCAACAAAACAAAAACAGTATTATGAGGGTGGAATCTGAGCTCTGCCCTAAAATCTGTAAAAGGCTACATAGGGAGAAGGTGGGCAGTGGTAGGTGGTTAGCATGTTGGGCTTCTAACACCAAATTCGAGGTGAAGAATGGACTGCAGAGCTTCATTGTAGACTTGGCTAAGGGGGTGTGCAGCTGTAGGAAATGGGATATCACTGGTATCCCATGCTGCCATGCAGTTTCATGCATATTCTTCAATAGAGAGCAAGCTGAGAAATACACTAATGCCTGCTACCATACCAGCACATACAAAGCATGTTATGAGCACACCATTGATCCACTTAATGGTGCCAATATGTGGATCTTAACTAGTCTCCCCCCTGTGCAGCCTTCCATAAAGAGAAGGCCATCAGGCAGGCCCAAGAAGAAGAGAATCTTAGAACCCAATGAACCAAGGAGGGGTCACAACAAGGGCTTGGGTATTGCCAAGAGGTGCAAGTCCTGTAGGAATATAGGCCACAGCAAAAGAAGCTGTAAGGGTGAGGTTGGAGGTAATTCTTCACTGCCTGGTGCCCAAAACCAAAGGAAACATAGACCAATGCAGGAAAGACTAGTGTTTTTTAATTCTGCATGTTTTGAAATTAAAAATACCTGTTTCTAACTTAGTTGTATTTGCTACTGCTTGAAGACAAATGGCAATGGCCAAAGAACAACCCAAGAGCAACCACATGCTACAAGTATGCCATCAAGCCAGCAACCCAGGACCAACCAGCAAGGCAATAGGCCATCAAAGTTACAACCTAGAAGCATCCGGAAACCATCAACCAGCCACCTTGCAAGCAGTAACCCTGCAAGCAACAACCCTCCAAGCAGCAATCTAAGCAGCACCAATCCAAGCAATCTAAGCATCACCAATCCAAGGAAGAGAAGGAGGGGGACTGTGACAAATGAAACTCTAACTGCCTCAAGAAATGCATCAAGGTACAAGGAGGCACCGAGGAGTGCTGGCAGCCAGGCATCTGTGCATGGTCCAAGGGGATAGACTGGTGGACATGGCAGACATTGCCTATTTTTTTGTAATTGGCAGACATTGCCTACTTTCTTGTAATTGGCAGACATTGCCTATTTTTTGTAATTGGCAGACATTGCCCATATGTGGGTTTACTTTGGTTTAAATTCACTGCTTGAAACATGGCAGACATGGCCTATTTTTTGGTTTACTCAGGTTTAAAGTCACTGCTTGAATTATGGCAGACATGTGTAATTGGCCTATGTTGGTATTGCATATTTATGAATGACTTATTAATGCAAATCTGTGAATTGCAAAATTGAGTGATGCATATTTGTGTATTGCATATTTATGGATTGTGAATTGCAGTATTTGTGTATTGCAGAATTGTGAGCTGCAGTATATGTTAATTGTGAATTGCAGAATTTGCAGACTTTGCAGAATTGTGAATTGGTACATGCAGAATTGTGTATTGTAGAATTTGCAGGTTTGTGAAGTTTGTGAATTGCAGTATATGCAGAATTGTGGGGAGGGGCAGTATTTGCATGTTTGGTAAACCTGTTGTGTATGTGCAGTATTGCAAAATTGGTAAATTGGTGTAAACTAGGTAAACTTAGGAAACTAATTGCAGCACATAATTGCAATACACAAACATAATTGGTAAACTTGTGTATATCAATTTTGCAAGTTTGGTAAATTTACAATGGTTAGCTTACCAATATTACAAATTTGGTCAATTGTAATCTAATTGCAATCAAATAAGATAATTAACACATCATCATCTACACCACATTACAGACCAAATTAACAGAATGAACTATGTCATTCCATATTTCATTCATCCTGAAATCAATGGGATACATAGGATAACAACAACATCATCTACACCACATTATAGACCAAATTAACAAAATGAACTCTGTCCTTCCACATTTCATTCATACGGAAATCAATGGATACAGAGGATAACAACATCATCATCTACAACAAATTTTCCTAACCCTGTCCTAACCCTGCCTACACCCACATTGTCCAAAACATGCTACCCCACCCATCTAACCCGCCAAAGATAGAATCACACAAAGACATATCCCACACAGCAGCAGTGCCAATATCAAACACACTGTTAGCCACTTCTCTCTCTTCTTGCATGTTGAAACCTCGGCTTGGAGTTTGAGAATTCTCTGCCTCATCTCTGGGATAAGCACCTTCCCATGCTCACAAATCTCATCATCAACCCATTAGAAGAACTTGCACTTCTTACCAATCTGAAATTAAACCCAAATTCAAAACAAAATGAACAAACAACAAACCCAAGTGAACAAAATGAACAAAAAACACTAGCACTTCACTTACCCAGTAATTGGGACACCCATAGAACCTTCTCCCTGGATTGTTATCTGTCTAGGAAACCACTAGCACGGGCTTCTGAGGGGAGGGGCAGTAGCACATGCCCCGTGGTGCTCTCCTCCTCAAGCTTCCTTCTGATGATGCAGAGGCACATGCAGAGCTAGCTTCCATTCTTCTTCCTCCTCAAGCTTCCCTCAGTCTGTTCATGTTGTACTGGGTTAGATTCAGAGATTTCAGGGATCGAGCTGAGGAAGACGACGACAGGATTTTAAGGTTTTCAGTGAAATTTGGGGATTTTAATGTGGGGTGACTGAGGTAGTTGGAGAACTGGGGTCACGTGGGGTCACGTGGGAGGGCTGGGAGCGCGAGAAGCTGATGTGGAAGCTGAAAAGTCCCTCACGTGAGGGGCATGTGCAGTTTAGGGTGAGTGGGTTTGCCACGTAGGTTTACATATTATTATTTTAATAGGTGGGCTTGACACGTGGATATCCGTTTGCCACGTAGGAGGGTTCCGTCTGTTGGTTGACGGAAAGGACGATTTTAAAAACGATTTTCAAATTTTGAGGACGAAATTTGCAAAGAAATCAATTTTGGGACCAAAATAGAAATCGACCCAAAATGTAGGGACGAAAAGTGTATTTTCGCCAATATTTTATTATCAATTAACAAAAGGAGATGGCCAACAAAATCACAATCCCTCCTCATTATTTGCAACTATTTTGTAGATCCATTTACATCAAATTTTACATAATCAAAGCTTTAAAGGTGCTACCCAAAACCAAAGTCTTTTATTTTTCTATTAACAAGTCCAGCCAAATATATATTTTTAGAATTGATGGCCAAAGTAATCCAAAGAACCCCAAAGCATAATAGGCAGCCTTTTACAGTCTACACTACCTTGGTAACAATCAATTCTATTCGCTCAAATTCATTTTGATCTTTGATGGCCCATAGAAACCACGCTGTTGTGCAAAAATATCTCTTTTTGGTTGTTGAAAATTTTGTAGCACTCTCAATGCCAAATCATGGAATGAAATTGGATGTAATAGAATTTCACAAAGATTTAAAATAGCGTGGTGCTTTGTTTTCATTTATATCTCAAACAGTTTCATAGGAAGGTTATATATATATATATATATATTACCATAAAGGGGGAAGGGGACGCACAGACGGAAGGGAAGAAGAGAAGAGAGACGGAAGCACAGTATATTATATGTTAAAAGTAATGTAAGCACAAGTTAAAATGATAATAAGGCGGTAGAACTAGCCAAGCAATATATAACAAAATAATTCAAAGTAAATGAAAACAATTTAGAACCGTTCGGTATGGCGGTAATCTGTCCAAGGTGGCGGTAGCAACAAGTAGTATAATGAACATAAAACTGAAAATACTTCTTATTGAAAGTAGATTAAACACTTACAGTAGTAGTGAATACAAGATCTCAACAGTAGAGGTTAACAATTACAAAACTTGAACTAGTCCTAGTTACAAGATTTGTTGAGAAAGTAGTGGTAGGAACTAGGTAGTGAACAAGGTAGTAGTAGAAACAAGGAACTCTCTTAAAGAAGGCTTCTAAGAAGGAAAACTCTCTCTAGAAGAAAATTCTAAGAAAAGTTCTGAGATTTACTTAAGGGACAGCCCTCCTTAAATAGGCAAAATTCGGAGTAAACAGTGTCATGAACAGTAAAAAGTGAACAGTGTCGGTGAATAGTAATTTGTGAACAGTAATTGATGAACAGTAATCCGTGAACAGTAATCTGTGAACAGTAATTTTTCCCACTTTTTGTCTTGAGATCTCCAGCAATTTTGGCATAGTCAAAAGAAGAGTTTCTGACTTGGAGATGACAAAAAGCAAAAAGAACAAATAATGGAGCAGAAGCATTATGGCTACTATGGCTACTAGAATATTTGTACGTAGATTCTTTGAGCCACCATGTTGTCTTTTTGTTCACCATAAGTGGGAGACTTCAGAAACATGTCACTAAAGAACCCCAATTTTGTCAGACGCATGGCTTTGCACAGGAATATCACAGCAAGTGCATGGGCTTGTCAGGCATTATTCGAAAATTGCAACATTTTTAGCCTTTGTGGAGGCTAGACAAATAGAGAAACCAATCATCAATCAAATTTAATCTGTAGAAGGAGCATCGGATGGATAACCATCAAAAGGATCAAAAGGACCTTGTGGAGAATCACATGGATGGTCATGGTAAATAGCATATTGATTACAGAATCC
Source organism: Quercus ilex subsp. ballota (assembly GCA_032727855.1). Taxonomy (NCBI): domain Eukaryota; kingdom Viridiplantae; phylum Streptophyta; class Magnoliopsida; order Fagales; family Fagaceae; genus Quercus; species Quercus ilex. The sequence continues at coordinate 66,112,430 of CM064910.1, forward strand.
ACAATATAAAATAGGCTCAAACTCTGGTCTTCTCCTTGGGATGAGAAGGCTTCTTGGATTACCATGATCAGTTATTTGTAAGTGAGCAATGGCATCAGCATAGGGCCTAGGACCAAAGATTGAAATTCTATCAGTGCTCCCTATAAAATGATAATCTTGCCATAGGTTCTGAGCAACCTCAATAATTTGATTATTTAAATAATTTCTCCAACATTCAGCAAGAGCGTAAGGATTTTTAAAGGATAAGTGAGAATTTCCTTCAAAACATTGTCCTTGATGAGTGTGACCATTGATGAGAATGAGATGCTTTGAAGGCTGGACATTCACCCAATTATCTCTTTCCCATTTTGGCAAAGTACTCTAGCATCTGATAGAAACAAGAGGACTCGCAAATCTTTTAATAGCATCCTGAATAATTTGTGGGAGCTGGCTGGCTTGGCGATGGCTTATTAATTTTAGGAACCTAATAAAGCCATATTCAAACATATGGGAAAGCCAGTTAGGATCCCTGTCATCATCATCATCTGAATCATCAGCAACAAATGAACCATCATCATAATAATTAAGAGACCAGGAAATGGGTGTTTCTTTTGATACACTCTGAGAGTACTCCCAAAGTGTTCTTCCCAGTCCAACTGGATAAACACATTATCACCTTCATCTAGTTCATCAGGATTAGGAATAGTGGCTGTAACAAGTTTCTTGAAACATTTGAACCATAGGTCGAAAGACCTAGACATAGCCTTGCTTTTCAAAGTACAGATTTGTATGTTTGTAGGCAAGTTGGCGAAAGCACTTCTTAATAGAGATTGGGTCTTAAAACTCAATCTAGCATAATCAGTGCCCATTATAGTCATTTTATCCTTTGAATGGATATCCTCTTTGCCAAAGAGTTGACTAATGTAGGCTTCAAGGCGAATCCTAAGAGTCTCATTCTCTGGAATAATATCATTTTCAGAAACAAGGTCATTTTCGAAAACAGGGTTGTTTTCGGAAATAAGGTTTGCATAGTGGCTCATATAAGCCTCTTTTTGAGTAGTAAGGTTAACAGGGTGAATTTTGAGAGCTTGGAGGGTTTTTTTCAAACAGGGAATAGTGGTCTTTAATAAAAGCAGCATAGAGATTGTCAAGAATAAATTTTATGGAATCTGGTGATTCACTATAGACTCCATTATGAAACTATAAGAATTTGGATAAGATTTCCTGTAAAGCAATCATCATATCACCACTGGAATAAGTCACCGTTGCCAGAACAAATTCCTGAAGGGATGTTGATGCACTGGGTTTTACCCCAATAGATGCGCCTTCATGCATATTAAAAGGTTGTCCCGCTGGGAACCTTTTGTTTTGAGAATAGTCCTATGCAGGAGCTTTTCCCTTGTTTTTCCTCTCCGCCGAGGGAGCCATAATAATCCACTTACTAGTGGTATAAGTATAAATATTATTATTATCCCACTTATTAGTGGTATTTATCCACGCATCATTGCCCGATTCCTGCAAAGAATTATTAAGAAAATTAGGGTGATTGGCAATAGTTGACAATTTGGCATGACTAGTATTACCTTGAAAATTGTCTGTGAAGTACAAATTCATCTGTGGTTCATGAACAGGTTTATTAGTAGTGAAATCATAAGACAGGTCTAAAGCATTATTAATATCTATCTCAAGCTTTGAAGCAAATTCGAATTTTACTTTCTGTCCAAAAGGATCAGCAGTAATTCCATCATATTCAACAAGAAAAGGATACAAAGCATTTATAAATGGCAAACCAAGAATCACTTTGTCAGTCATATTTTTGACAAGAACAGAAGGAATTTTGAAACAGACATTATTATGACAAATATGAGCATCATTTAGTTCATATTTTATCTTCATTTGAGAACCATTAGTAGAAACCAATCTTTCAGTTGATTTTTCAAAATATTTTGGAGGAATCAATCCTTCTTGGATACAATTTTTATCCGCACCAAAATCAATCATAGCAATAACAGTGAAATGATAATCATGAGAAATAACAATTTTCACTTTTGTGAACCATTTTGGAGGAAGTATGTTATTAACAAGAGCAAGTTGAGAATCATCAATATTACCTTTATCAGAAAGAAGAGTTTGTTGACAGGATTCATCTCCATCTACGTACTCATCTTGTTCATTATCAGACTTATTTTGATCAATATTATTATCAATTTTTAACATTAACAACTCTTGTTTAAGATTATGGTTATCACTTTTTCATATTTTTAAATTCATTTTTTAATTCATTTATCTCTTGGTTAACAATATTAATTTCATGTTGAAGATCATTAACAGTTAAATCTTTGGATTTCTTTTTATTAAATCTGTCCAAAGTTTCTTCAAAACTTATGGTTGATTTAAGTTTTTTACTAGTTTCTTCTTTTAACAAGTTCTTCTTAAACTTATCCAAATATTCTTTTTGTAAATCAGGGTTTTCAATTTGACTTATCAATTTAATCAACAAATTTTCATTTTCTTCACCTTTAGTGCTCCGTTGTTGTGTCCCCTTCTTACCGTTGTTGGCGCCACCCTAGGTGTAAAGTGAATTCCCAGAACCTGACTGTAAGGCCCGTTTGATCCAAGAGAGAGCGTATAGGGCATGTGTGTGGTATAGGGTTGCTTAGGGTATGTGTTACGAAATGCAACGGTTGTGAGAAAAACATGATAACTGAGTGTTAAAACTAGGATTGTATGGATAAGTTGTGGAGATCCAACTCCTCTATCAGCTCCAGGACTGGTTGTCCTCCTGATATTGTAAATGAAGAAGATCACACTGTTGAAGATAATGAGCTTCCAGATTTTCGAAAATGGAACATTCCTAAAGTGGATACTAAAACTATTTATAAAACTAGTTGGGCTGAAACCACCTTTCATCCCATTTACAAAGTGAGAACTATTGAACAAATATTTTCTATTTCAAAAATTCATGAAAAATGTTGCTTGTTTTCTAAAAGAAATATTAATGATTTCATTACTAAAAAACAAAGTTATTTGCATATTGGTTTGGTTCAAGTTGCTATTAAACCACTCACCCGAAAGGGTATCAATGCTTCTGTTCTCACGTGTTTACGAGATGCTAGATTTAAGCACTTTAAAGATAGCATTCTTGGTATGATTACTGCTTCCTTGTATGATGGTCCTGTTTATTTCAATTGCTATCCTGATCTTACTCTTGCTTTAGATGATCCTAATATTGTTAAAGCTTTGACTTTGAATATTGCTTCATCTGGTTATATCATAGAAGAAGGTAGTAAACCTTTTGCTTTGATTTACCGCATTTATTATAGATTGTTGGGTACTCAGTTAAATCCTGGTTGTTTGAATCCTAAGGAAACTTCTGGTAAAACTATGTTAATTCAATGTTCAACTCCTGATGCTAAAGTTCAAGTTCCAAAAATGATTCAATGGCAAGATGTCAAGCTTCCCACTGAATGGTTGTTGGAACAAGAATCCCCTATTTCTAAACCTGTTTTTGATGAGCTAGATCTCACAAACATTCAACAATATCTTGATGGTACTGTTAAAATAAGTTTTCAAAATATTCAACCTTTAAGGATCAACGAAGGAAGACATTCCTTTGCTGGATCTGAAAGTATTTCAAAAAGAGATCAAGATCTCAATGATTTTTTACAAAAGAATTTTGAAAAACCCACTGATCTAAAGTTAAAAGGTGTTTCTAGTGATAAATCTCAAATAAGCTCTGTTTACTATTCTACTAAACCTGAACCTTCCTCTCCATATGGCAAAACTGCCAATGAAGAAGAAGAAGATACTGGATCTGTTTGTCCATCTAATTCTGATTTTCCTCCTATTGAAAATAATGTTAACCAATTAAGAGTTTTGACTATTTTAGATGAAAACTTTGAAATTGATATGGTTTCATTATATAATGAATTTATGCTTTCAAAAAATAGACCTAAAAGGAAATATTTCCAAAATAATTTTACTCAGTCTGAAAGAGACCGTGTTAAAAGAACATGGAAAGAAAAAATGCATCAATTGAAAAAACATATTTTGTTTTTTGATTTCCTTGAAAACTATTATGTTTCAAAAGATGAAGTTTCAAAAAATCATCTGAATGTGATAAAAAAAATCAAATTTTGTTAAAAGTGACAAAACCATTGTTAGGTCTAGTCATCCACCTCTTGAGACTGTTTTGATAACTACCGGCAACATTGATGTTAAAGCTTCTCCTTTCAAAATTGCTGATGATCAAACTCCTATTGTTAGTCTTATTGAACAAAACAATTTTGCTAATGAGTCTTTGCATATTATTGGTCAACAGCTTGACCGTATTGAAGAACTAATTGTTGAAAAAACTGTTTCTGTTGAAAAATCTACTTCTGTGCAAAAACCTGCATCTATCAAGACTGAGGAACCTTTGATCACTTTACCCAGTGATGATAACAAGATTAAGTTTAAAACTTCCCAATCTAAAATTCTTGAAACTGTTGAAAAAATGCTTGCTGATTTAAAAGTTAAAACTGAAGGTACTTCTACAAGTACTCCTGCTACTCGAACTATTTCAAGAAATGAAAATGAAATTGTTTCTGATGAAAATACAGATTCTGATACTGTTTCTTCTAAAAAGGTTTTTGATAATGATTTCCTAGAAATCAAAAGATTTGTTGGAAGTTCTTCCAAACCCATGTTTCTTACAAAAAATTGGTATTCAAAACCTACTCCTCCTGATATGCAGTTTGAAGAAAGACCTTTTCAAACTCAGTTTTCTGTGTTTGCCAATAAAATTTATGAATGGAATATTGATGGGTTTTCTGAACAAGAAATTATTAATAAAATGGGTTACATGTCTATGGTTGGAATTGCTTACCAGAATAATCATGATTTTGACCAACCTAAAATTGTGGATTTACTTGCTACGGGTTTTTTTGGTACTCTTTGTGGATGGTGGGATTCATATCTCACAGAAGAATCCAGAGACTCTATTAAACATGCTATTAAAAAGAATGATGAAAGTTTGCCTATTTTCGATGATCGTATTGGTCGAGGTGTTCTTGATGGTGTTAATACCTTGATTTATACTATTATCAAACATTTTGTTGGTACTCTGTATAATGTTTCATCTCGAATTTCTGATTTGCTAAATAATTTGAGATGTCCTACTATGTCTGATTACAGATGGTATCAAGATGTTTTCCTTTCCAGAGTAATGCAAAGGAAAGATTGTTACAAGCCTTATTGGAAAGAAAAGTTTATTGATCGTCTGCCTCCTATCTTTGCTCATAAGGTAAAACAAGAATTAATTGGTAAAAATGATTCCATTGATTATGATAATTTAACTTATGGTGATATTTTAAGCACTATTAAAAAACTTGGAATTAATATGTGCAATGATGAAAAACTGTTAAAACACCAATTAAAAAATAAAAGAAAAGCTAAATATGAAATGGGTAATTTTTGTGAACAATATGGTTTTCCTCCTATTGCTCCTTCCAGGCAAAAGGGTGAAAAACATGATAAAAGTTACAAAAATTATAGCCATAAAAAACATAAAAGATACAGAACCAATGTTAATGATTTTTATGCTAAAAAGAAAAATATTTCTAAAAACCATGTTAACCAAAGATCAAGTAAAAGTAAATGTTTTAATTGTGGAAAACCTGGTTATTTCAGTAAAGATTGTAAACAAAAACCTGGTAAGTTAAAAAATAAGTTTAACATGTTAAATATTGATGATAATGCTCAAGAAGAATTATTCAGAATCCTTGAATCAAACAATTCGTCTGATTCCTTGGAAGATGATTTTTCTTCTTCAACTGATTCTTGCTATTAATCTGCTGATGATTCTTCTGATTCTCCTAATATTAAAATTGGTTGCAGAGATTCTTGTTGCAATGTTATTAACTCTGTTAATACTCTCACTAAAGGTGAAGAAAATGAAAATTTGTTGATTAAATTGATAAGTCAAATTGAAAACCCTGATTTACAAAAAGAATATTTGGATAAGTTTAAGAAGAACTTGTTAAAAGAAGAAACTAGTAAAAAACTTAAATCAACCATAAGTTTTGAAGAAATTTTGGACAGATTTAATAAAAAGAAATCCAAAGATTTAACTGTTAATGATCTTCAACATGAAATTAATATTGTTAAACAAGAGATAAATGAATTAAAAAATGAATTTAAAAATATGAAAAGTGATAACCATAATCTTAAACAAGAGTTGTTAATGTTAAAAATTGATAATAATATTGATCATAATAAGTCTGATAATGAACAAGATGAGCACGTAGATGGAGATGAATCCTGTCAACAGACTCTTCTTTCTGATAAAGGTAATATTGATGATTCTCAACTTGCTCTTGTTAATAACATACTTCCTCCAAAATAGTTCACAAAAGTGAAAATAGTTATTTCTCATGATTTTCATTTCACTGTTATTGCTATGATTGATTCTGGTGAGGATAAGAATTGTATCCAAGAAGGATTGATTTCTCCAAAATATTTTGAAAAATCAACTGAAAGATTGGTTTCTGCTAATGGTTCTCAAATGAAGATAAAATATGAACTGAATGATGCTCATATTTGTCATAATAATGTCTGTTTCAAAATTCCTTTTGTTCTTGTCAAAAATATGACTGACAAAGTGATTCTTAATTTGCCATTTATAAATGCTTTGTATCCTTTTCCTGTTGAATATGATGGAATTACTGCTGATCCTTTTGGACAGAAAGTAAAATTCGAATTTGCTTCAAAGCTTGAGATAGATATTAATAATGCTTTAGACCTGTCTTATGATTTCTCTACTAATAAACCTATTCATGAACCACGGATGAATTTGTACTTCACAGACAATTTTCAAGGTAATACTAGTCATGCCAAATTGTCAACTATTGCCAATCACCCTAATTTTCTTAATAATTCTTTGCAGGAATCGGGCAATGATGCGTGGATAAATACCACTAATAAGTGGGATAATAATAATATTTATACGTATACCACTAGTAAGTGGATTATTATGGCTCCCTCGGCGGAGAGGAAAAACAAGGGAAAAGCTCCTGCATAGGACTATTCTCAAAACAAAAGGTTCCCAACGGGACAACCTTTTAATATGCATGAAGGCGCATCTATTGGGGTAAAACCCAATGGATCAACATCCCTTCAGGAATTTGTTCCGGCAACAGTGACTTATTCCAGTGGTGATATGATGATTGCTTTACAGGAAATCTTATCCAGATCCTTACAGTTTCATAATGGAGTCTATAGTGAATTACCAGATTCCATAAAATTTATTCTTGACAATCTCTATGCTACTTTTATTAAAGACCACTATTCCCTGTTTGAAAAAACCCTCCAAGCTCTCGAAATTCACCTTGTTAACCTTACTGCTCAAAAAGAGGCTTATATGAGCCACTATGCAAACCTTATTTCCGAAAACAACCCTGTTTCCGAAAATGACATTGTTTCTGAAAATGATATTATTCCAGAGAATGAGACTCTTAGGATTCACCTTGAAGCCTACATTAGTCAACTCTTTGGCAAAGAGGATATCCATTCAAAGGATAAAATGACTATAATGGGCACTGATTATGCTAGATTGAGTCTTAAGACCCAATCTCTATTAAGAAGTGCTTTCGCCAACTTGCCTACAGACATAAAAATTCGTATTTCGAAAAGCAAGGCTATGTTTAGGTCTTTCGACCTATGGTTCAAATATTTCAAGAAACTTGTTACAGCCACTATTCCTGATCCTGATGAACTAGATGAAGGTGATAATGTGTTTATCCAGTTGGACTGGGAATAACACTTTGGGAGTACTCTCAGAGTGTATGAAAAGAAACACCGATTTCCTGGTCTCTTAATTAATTATGATGATGGTTCATTTGTTGCTGATGATTCAGATGATGATGATGATAGGGATCCTAACTGGCTTTCCCATTTGTTTGAATATGGCTTTATTAGGTTCCTAAAATTAACAAGCCATCGCCAAGCCAGCCAGCTCCCACAAATTATTCGGGACGCTATTAAAAGATTTGCGAGTCCTCTTGTTTCTATCAGATGCTGGAGTACTTTGCCAAAATGGGAAAGAGATAATTAGGTGAATGTCCAGCCTTCTAAGCATCTCATTCTCATCAATGGTCACACTCATCAAGGACAATGGTTTGAAGGAAATTCTCACTTATCCTTTAAAAATCCTTATGCTCTTGCTGAATGTTGGAGAAATTATTTTAATAATCAAATTATTGAGGTTGCTCAGAACCTATGGCAGGATTATCATTTTATAGGGAGCACTGATAGAATTTCAATCTTTGGTCCTAGGCCCTATGCTGATGCCATTGCTTACTTACGAATAACTGATCATGGTAATCCAAGAAGCCTTCTCATCCCAGGGAGAAGACCAGAGTTTGAGCCTATTTTATATTGTGGATTCTATAATTAATATGCTATTTACCATGACCATCCATGTGATTCTCCACAAGGTCCTTTTGATCCTTTTGATGGTTATCCATCCGATGCTCCTTCTACAGATTAAATTTGATTGATGATTGGTTTCTCTATTTGTCTAGCCTCCATAAAGGCTAAAAATGTTGCAATTTTCGAATAATGCTTGACAAGCCCATGCACCTGCTGTGATATTCCTGTGCAAAGCCATGCGTCTGACAAAATTGGGGTTCTTTAGTGACATGTTTCTGAAGTCTCCCACTTATGGTGAACAAAAAGACAACATGGTGGCTCAAAGAATCTACGTACAAATATTCTAGTAGCCATAATGCTCCTACTCCTACATGCTCCATTATTTGTTCTTTTTGCTTTTTGTCATCTCCAAGTCAGAAACTCTTCTTTTGACTTTGCCAAAATTGCTGGAGATCTCAAGACAAAAAGTGGGAAAAATTACTGTTCACAGATTACTGTTCATCGATTACTGTTCACAAATTACTGTTCACCGACACTGTTCACTTTTTACTGTTCATGACACTGTTCACTCCGAATTTTGCCTATTTAAGGGGGGCTGCCCCTTAAGTAAATTTCAGAACTTTTCTTAGAATTTTCTTCTAGAGAGAGTTTTCCTTCTTAGAAGCCTTCTTTAAGAGAGTTCCTTGTTTCTACTACTACCTTGTTCACTACCTAGTTCCTACCACTACTTTCTCAACAAATCTTGTAACTAGGACTAGTTCAAGCTTTGTAATTGTTAACCTCTACTGTTGAGATCTTGTATTCACTACTACTGTAAGTGTTTAATCTACTTTCAATAAGAAGAATTTTCAGTTTTATGTTCATTATACTACTTGTTGCTACCGCCACCTTGGACAGATTACCGCCATACCGGACGGTTCTAAATTGCTTTCATTTACTTTGAATTATTTTGTTATATATTGCTTGGCTGGTTCTACCGCCTTATTATCATTTTAACTTGTGCTTACATTACTTTTAACATATAATATACTGTGCTTCCATCTCTCTTCTCTTCTTCCCATCCGTCTGTGCGTCCCCTTCCCCCTTTGTGGTATCAGAGCCATTCTTTTATGGCCGGTGATAGTGTTGTTGTGTCTTTATATCTTGTCTGTGTCTACCCGAACCTTTGGTACTCCGTTGTTGTGTCCCCTTCTTACTGTCGTTGGTGCCATCCTAGGTGTAAAGTGAATTCCCAGAACCTGACTGTAAGACCCATTTGAGCCAAGAGAGGGCGTGTAGGGCATGTATGTGGTATAGGGTTGCTTAGGGTATGTGTTACGAAATGCAACGGTTGTGAGAAAAACATAATAACTGAGTGTTAAAACTAGGATAGTATGGATAAGTTGTGGAGATCCAACTCCTCTATCAGCTCCTGGACTGGTTGTCCTCCTGATATTGTAAATGAAGAAGATCACACTGTTGAAGATAATGAGCTTCATGATTTCCGAAAATGGAACATTCCTAAAGTGGGTACTAAAACTATTTATAAAACTAGTTGGGTTGAAACTACTTTTCATCCTGTTTACAAAGTTAGAACTGTTGAACAAATATTTTCTATTTCAAAAATTCATGAAAAATGTTGCTTGTTTTCTAAAAGAAATATTAATGATTTCATTATTAAAAAACAAATTTATTTGCATATTGGTATGGTTCAAGTTGCTATTAAACCACTCACCCGAAAGGGTATCAATGCTTCTGTTCTCACGTGTTTACGAGATGCTAGATTTAAGCACTTTAAAGATAGCATTCTTGGTATGATTACTGCTTCTTTGTATGATAGTCCTGTTTATTTCAACTGTTATCCTGATCTTACTCTTGCTTTGGATGATCCTAACATTGTTAAAGCTTTGACTCTGAATATTGCTTCATCTGGTTATATCATGGAAGAAGGTAGCAAACCTTTTGCTTTGATTTACCGCATTTGTTACAGATTGTTGGGTACTCAGTTAAATCCTAGTTGTTTAAATAACAGAGAACCTTCTAGTAAAACTATGTTAATTCAATGTTCAACTCCAGATGTTAAAGTTCGAGTTCCAAAAATGATTCAATGGCAATATGTCAAGCTTCCCACTGAATGGTTGTTGGAACAAGAATTCCCTGTTGCTAAACCTGTTTTTGATGAGTTATATTCAACAATATCTTGATCATACTGTTAAAATAAGTTTTCAAAATGTTCAACCCTTGAGGATCAACGAAGGAAGACATTCCTTTGTTGGATCTGAAAGTATTTCCAAAAGTGATCAAGATCTCAATGAATTTTTACAAAAGAGTTTTGAAAAACCTACTGATTTAAAACTAAAAGGTGTTTCAAGTGAAAAATCTCAAATCAGTGCTGTTTTCTATTCAGCTAAAGTTGAACCTTCCTCTCCATATGGCAAAACTGCTAATGAAGAAGAAGAAGATACTGGATCTGTTTGTCCATCTGATTCTGATTTTCCTCCTATTGAAAATCCTGTTAACCAATTAAGGGTTTTGACTATTTTGGATGAAAACTTTGAAATTGATATGGTTTCATTATTTAATAAATTTATGCTTTCAAAAAATAGACCTAAAAGGAAATATTTCCAAAACAATTTTGCTCAGTCTAAAAAAGACCGTGTTAAAAGAAAATGGAAAGAAAGAATGCATCAATTGAAAAAACATATTTTGTTTTTTGATTTCCTTGAAAATTATTATGTTTCAAAAGATGAAGTTTCAAAAAATCATCTGAAAGTGATAAAAAAAAAATCAAATTTTGTTAAAAGTGACAAAACCATTGTTCGGTCTAGTCATCCACCCCTTGAGACTGTTTTGATAACTACTGGCAACATTGATGTTAAAGCTTCTCCTTTCAAAATTGCTGATGATCAAACTCCTATTGTTAGCCTTATTGAACAAAACAATTTTACTAATGAGTTTTTGCATGTTATTGGTCAACAGCTTGACCGTATTGAAGAAAAAATTGTTGAAAAAACTGTTTCTGTTGAAAAATCTTCTTCTGTTCAAAAACTTGTTTCTATCAAGACTGAGGAACCTTTGATCAATTTACCCAGTCATGATAACAAATTAAAGTTTAAAACTTCTTAATCTAAAATTCTTGAAACTGTTGAAAAAATGCTTGCTGATTTAAAAGTTAAAACTGAAGGTACTTCTACAAGTACTCCTGCTACTCGAACTATTTCAAGAAATGAAAATGAAATTGTTTCTGATGAAAATACAGATTCTGATACTGTTTCTTCTGTTTCTGCTAAAAAGGTTTTTGATAATGATTTCTCAGAAATCAAAAGATTTGTTGGAAGTTCTTACAAACCCATGTTTCTTACAAAAAATTGGTATTCAAAGCCTACTTCTCCTGATATTCAGTTTGAAGAAAGACCTTTTCAAACTCAGTTTTCTATTTCTGCTGATAAGATTTATGAATGGAATATTGATGGTTTTTCTGAGCAAGAAATTATCAATAAAATGGGACATATGTCTATGGTTGGTATTGCTTACCAAAATAATCATGATTTTAACCAACCCGAAATTGTTGACTTACTTGCTACTGGTTTTTCAAGTATTCTTCGTGGATGGTGGGATTCATATCTCACAGAAGAAACAAGAGATTCTATTAAACATGCTGTTAAAAAGAATGATGAATGCTTGCCTATTTTTTATGATCGTATTGGTCGAGGTATTCCTGATGGTGTTAATACCCTGATTTATAATATTATCAAACATTTTGTTGGTACTCCATCTAATGTTTCATCTCGAATTTCTGATTTGCTAAATAATTTAAGATGCCCTACTATGTCTGATTACAGATGGTACCAAGATGTTTTCCTTTCCCGAGTAATGCAACTGAAAGATTGTTTCAAGCCTTACTGGAAAGAAAAGTTTATTGACGGTCTACCTCCTATCTTTGCTCATAAGGTAAAATAAGAATTAATTGGTAAAAATGATTCCATTGATTATGATAATTTAACTTATGGTGATAGTTTAAGCACTATTTAAAAACTTGGAATTAATATGTGCAATGATGAAAAACTGTTAAAACACCAATTAAAAAACAAAAGAAAAGCTAAATATGAAATGGGTAATTTTTGTGAACAATATGGTTTGCCCCCAATTGCTCCTTCCAGGTAAAAGGGTAAAAAAATGATAAAAGTTCCAAAAATTATAGCCATAAAAAACACAAAAAATACAGAACTAATTTTAATGATTTTTACACTAAAAAGAAAAATGTTTCTAAAAAATATGTTAACCAAAGATCTGGAAAAGGTAAATGTTTTAACTGTGGAAAACTTGGTCATTTCAGTAAAGATTGTAAACAAAAACTTGGTAAGATAAAAAAATAAGTTTAACATATTAAATATTGATGATAATGCTCAAGAAGAATTTTATATATATATATATATATATATATATTTCACTGAAGGTTACAATGATTGAAAGAAAGGATCGAAAGTGGGAGAGAGTAGAATCATGTGAGGAATTGCAAAAAAATAGGGGATTATACATTGTAGTGAAAAACTTTACAGATTCATGAAGTATTTAATAAGAAGAGAGATAATGATATTATTAATTAGGTAAGTATTTAATGACAATATGGGTAATGATGTTTCTTTTTTAACCATTAGATTTCTAAGAGATCTATGGTGTAAAAAATGTGTAACTCTCGTGGAGTTACACCAGGTGTAATTTGAACGCATCTCACAAACAAAAAGTATTTACATAATTAAAATTTTGGATAAATTGCAAATTACACCCCTAGAAGTTTGGGGTTGACTGGATTTTACACTCCAACATTTCAGAAACTTGATTTTACACCCTAAAGTTTGGTTCCGTTATCAATTCACCCCCACAGTTAGTTTTTGTCGTTAACTGACATATCACCATGCTGACATGTTTTATTTTTGTCAAATCAACCCCAAAACTACGTAGTTTCATGCCTAATTATATATATATATATATATATATATATATATGTGAAAAGAATCAATCTAGTATATATATATATATGTGTGTGTGTGAAAAGAATCAATCTAGCTTAAAAGATTGCAACAATGGTGTTCACACAGTGAAACACCCAGTAAGAAGCTACAAACTTAGAAAGAAAAGAAGAGAAAGTTTAGAGAGAGAGAGGAAGAAAGAAACGAAAATTCTAGAAGAATAACTGCTTAAGTCTTCATTACACTGATGTACAATATATATATATATATATATACACACACACACAAGAATCAATAACTGCCTAATCAGAGATCCCTGATATCACGGGATTGATTCATAAAATGTGGAGGGAAATTAGGAACTAAGTAACTACTAATAACTACCTAACAGACTGAGCCTACGCCAACAACAGCTATACAAAACGCAGGGTATCAAAGAGCTAATGATAGAAATATAAAATGCAATGTTTCATTAAATATAAAATGCAGCGTTTCATTAAATACATTCACATGCCTGCGTTTAAATAGAACGACATCGTTCTGATGAAGAGCTGAATTAGCCGTTGAAAAACTAGCCGTTGGGCATTTGAAGAGCAATGCTCTGTTGAACTTTGGAACTTCTAGAACTACTCTCAACAATATATATATATATATATATATATATATAATTCAGAGTCAAAAATTAACCAAAGGAAAAATGAAAAAAAATCCGTATATACTGATCTGGATACACATTGCCTCTAACAAGTAAAATGGAAGAGGAATCAACTTTTTTGTTAGAAGCAAGCAAATTTTTGGTCTTGGGGTCTCCTACCTCATCCTCAATTAGAGAAACCAAATCCCCTTTATCCATATCCACATAACTCCCTAGTTTAAGTTCCACACCCTTTTGTGGAGTCCTCCATTTTCTATACAAAGGAAAGATAAACGATCCGGCTTTATCATCATCATCATCATCCTCTGAGTCATGCAAATCTTGGACGATCGGAGAAGATACTGAGCCATAAAGGATAAGAGCCAATAGAGAGCTACCTAGAAAAGCCAATAGCCATCTTGGGTTGAAAATGAAGGTTCTGCTAACTGTGGGTGGAAGATGAACCTGTGGATTTGGTACTGATTCTGGTTGTTGGAGTGGAAGAGCGTCTTGTAGATTTGAACTCTTCCAAAATCTAGATGTATTGTATTTTTATTTTTTTTGTTTACTCATATGAATTGTTAATATCACATTCACTTGTTACAACAGCTTATTTATAACTTTTTAAAGTTACACGTTATTTTAGATACAATTGTATTTTGTCAACTTTTAGCAAATTAACAAATAAGATTTTCAGCAAAAAGTTAATCCAAACATATGATTCTTTTTCTTTCTTCTTCGGGCTTATGTATTGGAGCAATTGGAGACAAGTTATTGAAGAGAGGTTATAACTTCAACTCTTCTACTCAATTTCTCTCAGAAATACTCATTTGTCAACCAACAAATTCTAGAGATACAAATTTTTAAAAATTGTTGGCATTGTTTATTGTGTTCTATACATAATAAAAATGATGTTAATGATGAATGTATATTATATGGATTTTTCTCTGATAACAAGTAGTGAAAAGTTAAATTAATTGAGGGCTGTGTAGAGAGCAGGCTGGATTCTGGATATTAGAAAACCTGGGAAAACTGTTGTAAGTCAATTAATCATATTAAATAAACCGTTGCTGTGCTTTGTTAATCAGAATCAGCTTAGGTAACTGTTACATGTACTGTATAATAAGTAAAAGATATATCACATAGAGTAAAGCTAGTGCATGAGAGGAAGCCAAACCATTATATGAATTGGAATCTAACCTCTCTCAACAAAAAACAAAAAAAAAACAAAAGAAAGAAAGTAGTCCTGCTACAGAAGTGGACAACGACCCCATTTTGGTTTCATCATTTTCGGGAGTGTTTGCAAATGCCTCTTGGTCAATTTGTTTAGTGGTGTCTCCCATACATTTCCATCGAAAGAGTGTGCTCGATTTGATCAATCTAAGTCCTCTTGTAACAAAGTCTTGACCGAATTTAGTTTCTTAAAATATTTCTTTTATGATCAAACTACAAACCTTTAGTAGCGGCCTACAGGGGCTCATATGGTTTGGCTGTAGTAAGGGACAGAAGCAGGATTCAAACTTAGGGGAGGCTACCAAAGTCTTTTGCTTAAGGATTCAACACTAGAGGCTGGCAACTTCAGTATTGGTTTATGAATTATTTGTATTTTTTTCTTTTGAAAAAAAAGTAAACATTGTTGTTAACTTTTCCATTATCTACCAATCAAATAAAAGTTATATTAATTATAGGGATTTATCATGCTTTTAAAAATTAGATTGAACAAAGAACCGAAAAATGAGTAGTTCTCGATTTTTTGGTCTGAAAGGGATTCAATGGTCGAATTGGTAACGTCATAAATATTATAAATAAATAAAAAAATCAACTTTATTCTCTTACATTATTCTATATCCAACATTTTATAATGCTATTTATTAAGGAAAATGCGAATAGATGCCCTTAGGGCAATGGTTAACATTCTATTTAAAGAAAATTTTTATGAGAAAAGAAAAAAAAAACAATTAATGTTTTGACAGCTTTTTATATTTTCCATAAAAGTAGTGTCAAAATTTTCTTAAAATTAATTGTTAATTATTGTCCTATGGACACTCATTAACATAACCTATTTATTAATACCTATAGTTCAAAGTTTAAACCCATGTCAGTCACTTAATAAATATAGCCTTTGAGCATAGACAAAATTTTAAAAGTCTAATACTTTTTATTTTGGGTAAATTGGAAAACACACCTATGAAGTTTGAGGGTGTTTAGATTTTACTTCTTAACGTTTCAGAAATTGAATTTTATATCCTGAAATTACATTCCGTTTGCATTAGTAGCCCCTCTCATTAGTTTTTGCTGACATGTCTATTAAGTGCCACATATGCTTATGATGTGCACTAATGATCCAATTGAAACATGACACGTGGACTTAACCTATTTTAATTATTCCATCTCAAATAAATAACCAAAAACACTTTAAATAATTAAAATTAAATTCTTTAAAATTCAAAATCACATAAACTTAAAACAAAAAATAAAATAATTCAAATAATTATTTCTTTAACATTTTCTGGGTATACCAAAAATTCCAAACATCAAATCCAACCCAGTACAATCTCAATTAATACCCACATAGGCCATAGAAACTATCAAAATAATAAAAGAACTAAACTAAAACAAAATCACAATTACTCCACAAATCGGTGAGGCCAAGAGAGAGAGATAGAATACCTGTACTCAAAGGGCCGGGCTACTAACTATGGCTACTGTGGTTACTCAAGATCGTCAGCCGCTCATTTCATCCCCAAGTTCTTGAACTTCTTCCTTGCTCTCTTTGGCCTCGCTATCGCTACTCATCTTGATTTGGTGGTGGTTTCAAAGATCGGTGGCTAGGAGATTGACATTGAGATTGGAGAGCCCATATCTGGAATCATGATCTCTCATCGGTGGCTTGGCGAACACTAGAGAAGAATGGGTGATGGGAATTTTGGTTTTGTTTTGATGGGTCACGACAGTTGGTGGGTAAATGGGTTGTTGTGCCCTGATGGATCACGACTCCATGGATTGGGTTATTCGGCAAAGTGCTCTTAGATCTCATCAATTGAGATCGAAAGGAAAATGCTCGTTTGGTTTTTTTTTCCCAACATTCTTGTTCATTACATCTATTTCAATTTTAATTCAATTTTCCTAGGTTCGATTATTTCTTCATTCCAATCTTATGGTTGTGTTTTTCAGGGTTTGAATCTACTGTGGTAATTTGTTTTTTGCTGGTTTGAATTTTTGTGTTTGATTTTTTTGGTTTGTTCATTGTGTTCTTCGTTTTTTATTTTTCTGGGTTGTTCGCCAGTGTTCGTCATTTTTTAGGCGGAAATGCATTTTTCGTCCTTACATTTTGGGGTCATTTCTATTTTGGTCTCTACATTTCTATTTTACCACTTTTAGTCCCTAATTCAATTAACGTTTGTTATTTTAGTCCTTTCCGTCACCCAACAGACGAAAAATGCTAACGTGGCTAACGGCACAGTAAAATAATAATTAAAAATTATATTTTGACATTAAAAAATACTACGTCAGCATTTAAATTAAAAAAATTAATTTATTAATTTTAATTAAATAAAAAAATTAACAAAATTAAAAACAAGAACATCAAACCCAAAAATAAACTCAGCAATGACATCCAACCCAGAAACAAAGAGCAAACGAATAAAAGAACATGAACATCAAAGAACATGAACATCCAAAAATTAACCCAGCAATGATATCAAACCCAGAATCAAAGAGAAAACGAATAAAAGAACATGAACATCAAACCTACAAGGGAAAAAAAAAAAAAAAAAATCCTGAACATCACCAAATCAAAGAGAACAAGAGCAAAAGCTCAAGCGAAAGCTCAAGGACAACATCGAAGCTTGCCTCAAATACCCTAACCAGCCCGACCGATTCGCCGAATCCAAAATCGACCTCCATGATGACCTCCACAAGCTCAGCATCCTCGCCGGAGCTCCCGAGCTATATCCGGATCTCGTCAATCTCAATGCGATTCCTTCGATTTTGAACATCCTTGCTCACGATAACGCCGATATCGCGGTCGATATGGTTCGGTTGCTTCAGGATCTGACGGATCTTGATGTGTTTGAGGACGATGAGGAGAGTGATGAGCCGGCTAGGGATTTGGTTGACGTGCTGGTGGAGAACAATGTGCTCGAGCTGCTTGTTCAGAATCTGCAGCGGTTGAACGATTCCGATCCCGATGAGATGGCTGCGGTGTATAGCACGCTCACGACGGTGGAGAATCTGGTGGAGGTGAAGCCTGCGGTGGCGGAGCTGGTGTGCGAGAGGACGAAGTTGTTGAAGTGGTTGCTAGGGAAGATAAAGGTGAGGGAGGACGAACTTCTTCAATGTGAGTTTGGTGATTGAAGTGCGAGAGGACGAACTGAGGGCTTCTGGGGTTTGTGATTTTCTGGTTTTGAACTTTCTGGGCTTATGGCTTGGGGATTGATGATTTTGCTGTGGTTGGAAATGAGGGCTTTGAGATTTATGATTTTGTTTTTTGAGCTGAATTTTTTGGGTTTTTTTTGTGTGTTTGTTTCTCAAGAAAATTTCTGGGATGAACTCAAGTAACATGAACATGTTCTTCAGAAAAAAAAAAAAAATGAAAGAAAAAAATATATTTTTTAATTTAATTATCTTATTTTATTTTAAAATAATTTAGAAAAAAAATAAAAATATCTTTTTTTATTATTATTTTATGTTGACTTGGCCTTTATTAAATAATAAATAATTTTTTTATTATTATTTTATTCGCCACATCAGCATTTACTATTTTAACAGTATCTTCCGTTTGCCACGTCAGCATTTTCTGTCTGTAGTGTTGGGTGACGGAAAGGACTAAAATAACAAGCGTTAATTGAATTAGGGACTAAAAGTGGTAAAATAGAAATGTAGGGACCAAAATAAAAATGACCCCAAAATGTAAGGACGAAAAATGCATTTACGCCCATTTTTTATTGTCTAGGTTTGTTCATCCTATCGGGTAAAAAAAAAATTAATTAAATTATTGTATTTTTTGAGGTAAAAGATAGAATTAAATTATTTATTAGTTTGGTAGAAATAATTTGAAGTTTTTTAGGTTATTTATCTGAGATATAATAATTAAATCAACGTGTTGTGTTTCAATTGGATCATTAGTACATTTCATAAGCTGTCACTTAACAAACATGTTAGCAAAAACTAATGGGAGGGGCTGTTAATGCAAACGGAATTTAATTTCAGGGTGTAAAATCTAATTTTTGAAACGTCGGGATGTAAAATCAAACACTCTTAAATTTCAGAGTTGTGTTTTGCAATATACCCTTTTATTTTTCTTAATTCGTGAGTTGGCACTTGAAACATTTTCTAATCACAAAAATACTTATGAGTGTGATAAGATTTATGCACAAAAAAAATTATTTCATCCATAAATGCATAAATCTCATCACAACCTGAAGTGTTTTTGTGATTGAAAAATGTAACAACCTACAAATTAGGATGAATAGAATTTAGAAAGTATACCTTTAGTAAAAAAAAAAAAAAATAGAAGAGCTTTTGAGCACATACAAAGAGGCTAATAAGAGAAAATTCTTTTTTTCGTTTTTTTAAGAAGGAATAAGAGAGAATCCTAAGTATTTTTAAAGTTTTATTGGCGAAATAACAAAAGAGGAGAGATTTTTCAAAATTTGAAAGTTTGAAAAAAAACAAACTACAATAAATATGATAGTTGTTAAACAATCAAATGATAATGGGCAAGTTTGACTAAATAAATAAGTACTAATAATTTTTTTCCCATTAATTTAGAAAGAGCCTAAGAGCCACAAATAAACTTTTTACCTCATTTTACTAAGATTAAAAAAAAAAAAGCTTACCAGTTATCACATACACGAATCCATTTTTTTTAATACAAGATAGAAATTCTACTTTAGTATAATCTAAGTGTATATATGTGTAAAGCTCCAACCTAGAGACTTGAATCTCGGCTCTTGTTCCCCCTACACCTCACAAACACTTATACTTGTGGAGTGACCACCGCGCCAAAGTGCGCGACAAGTCTGTTAAATAAACGCCACAAGGCCCACAACAACTTAAAAAATAAAAAAAGGAGAGAGAACTCATCAAAACAATAAATCTCAAGGATGATGAACACTTAGAGTTATTGACCTAAAAAATATATATTCATATCATATATAATTTTATATACATGTATGATTAATATCATCATCCACTTTGACACAAAAATTAACATCCCAGCTTGCAACAATAGTAGTAGATTCTTGGAACTTGATTTGTTCTTTGAATTCCATTGAATCAAAAGATTGTAAGTCCTCTTTCGTCATGTTCTCAAGATCCTCTTACAATCTTGAGAGCTCTTCATTCATGGCCTTGTTAGATTCAGCCAAGGCCTTGAATTTCTTTGAAATAGCCTCGTGGGATTCGGTCACGACCTTAACCTTCTCTAAAACTTCATTTACCATTTTCAAGATTTCTTGTCTGTCATATTCACCCATCTCAAGATCGACGGCTCTAATACCAACATGTGCTAAATGTGATTAACATGCTTGGAATTGTAACTAACTAACTAACTAAATCTCAATACAACATTTATTATCCATATGCTTATAGCATTCTTAACATTTTCCTCACCTTGAAAACACCTTGCCCACAAGGTTTGTGAAATAGCATCTTCATCAAAGGAGATGTTCCAATGGACCAATACCGTAGTGACATTTTGATCACCATATTCATGCATTTCTCTTTGACAAGCGGTCTCGTGCACATGAAGTTTCCTTTTTCGTAGATCTTCAAACTTTGCTCGAATTCTTGAGCCTTCAATGGTTCTTCAATCTTCAAGGTCTCATTGGTTTTTTGAACGTTGAAATATTCTTGTAACCTTAAGACCTCATTTGATTCTAGAACCATTAAAATTGTTGGCACTTGTATCTTGGATTCTTGGATCACCAACACTTGGGTTGCCAATTCTTGAATCATAGACTCTTGAATGGAAGCCTCCATTAGTGCATCAAGAATTGGTTCTTGGAAGATCATCATCACCTCTTTATTGGTTCTTTCGACTGAACTTCAAGGGCAACATGTACATCATCATCCACTTTGACACAAAAATCAACATTCTGGCTTGCAACAACAGTAGTAGATTCTTGGAACTTGATTTGTTCTTCGAGTTTCATTGAATCAAGAGATTCTAACTCCTCTTCCGTCATGTTCTCGAGACCCACTTGCAATCTTGAGAGCTCTTCCTTCATGGCCAAGTTAGATTCATCCAAGGCCTTAACCTTCTCTAAAATGGCATTGTGAGATTCGTACAAAGCCTTGAAATTCTTTGAAACTTCATTCACCATTTTTAAGATTTCTTGCCGGTCATATTCACCCGTATCAAGATCGACGGCTCTGATACCAAATGTTAGGATTCTGGTGGTTTCTAATGGGAATGATAGGAATTATAGGGAGATTGATGGAAATTGTAGGGAAATTGATTTAATTCGAGGTAGTCACCATCCATAGAGAAAGAGAGAGATTAAGAGAGAGAGATGCACTAATGCACTAAGAAGTTGGTTTATTTTTCAATTGATATCTCATATTGGATTACAATCATGTATTTATAGGAGACTAGCTCTAATCTCATTAGCTCACATGGCCTCATCCTATTGGTTCTATTATTCTTCATGTGTATTAATAATTCCAACATGTGCTAAATGTGATTAACATGCTTGGAATTGTAACTAACTAACTAACTAAATCTCAATACAACAATTATTATCCATATGCTTATAGCATTCTTAACATCATGTGCTCAAAGGTCGACCTGACCAAAATCCTTAACAATGCGTTTCACCTCTAATTATCCCAAACGACGTCAATACATTTTCATCCTTGCTAAACATATGTTTAATCATGTGTTTATCTATAAAGTTATAAATGTTTTTTTTTTTTTGTGTGTATATTACACAAAGTTTTGTAATGTGATAAATAATATCAAAACTACATAATCATATCATATATCATTTCATACATATGCATCTATATACATAATTAAAATCAAAGTTAAGAGAAAATCTAATTAGATTCTAAAATCGGATTCTAATAATTGTTGAATTTTGTGCCATGTATCCTATCTAATTTTTTAAAAATAGTTTTTAGGTGAGTTAGTTGTGCAAAAGACGAAGAGTCTAACATAAATAAAGCATCAAAAACCTTTTTTTTTTTTTTAAGTAAACTTATGTATATATATATATAAAAAAAATAAAAAATAAAAAACAAAGTAAATCTCATGTATATATCTATGGCTTAACTCTTACACAGGGTATAATTTTAACTCATATATATGTGTAATTTTGATTGTTTTTAATACGTAATTATTTTTTACATGAACCAATCATGTGTATATTTAAATTAGATACATACGTTACTAAATTTAGGAATTTTAATACATAATTATTTATTATGTGAACAAGAATTTTTTAAAAACTAAAATAAAAATTCAAAGGTAAATAATAAAAAAGAAAAAAAAAATCAAAAGACATGATTATGAAACAACTAAAAGACTATTTATGAACCACAATAGTATAATGACATGAAACTTTAGAATGACAATGATATTTGAATGTGTTAAACCCTTATACTTAGAGTGTTTCTAGGGCTTTTTTTTGCCAAATATTTTGTTTTTGCAAAAAAATTATTGAGAAGCCTCTACCCAAACATATTTAGTTATGTAGCCCATTTTTGGAACTTGAGTTCCAAGCATTATAGTAAAAAAAAAAAATTACAAAACTAAAAAAGTTTCAAGATAAGTCAAACTTGAGTTCCAAAAAAGTGCTACATAATTAAATAAGTTTGGAAAGATCCAATGTTTTTTTTTTTGGTAAGAAACAAAATATTTGGCAAAAAACAAAAGCCTATTTCAAGCCCTCGACCTGCAGGAAAATGCATATTATTCTTTTATATATATATATATATATATATCTCTCTCTCTCTCTCTCTCTCTCTCTCTCTCTCTCTCTTCAAGCGTCCAAATCTCAAGTTAGTAAAAATTCATAATAAATACTAAGCCCTTGGTTATCTCAAATGGACCATCAATATGTCTTTTCCCATGATAAACATATGTTTAATTATATCGTTATATTTATGGTTACACATTTTTTGTTGTATATTGAAAAAATAACTCTATAAAAAAAATTAAGGAATGATTAACTTTTTTTTAAATTAGGGATGAAAAATGAACTCTATGCAAACTTTAAAGATAGAGACAATATATGCAAAACAAAACTTGAAATTTGTTGCACCCCCATCTTGGTTAAATAATATACACATTGATTAGCTTTTTGTTGCACTTGGAAATCTAGGAAGATAAACCATGACTAAAAGAACAAATCCAACTTTTGATTATATTTGTATGAAAGATGGATTTTTTTATACATTTCTTAGGGGAAAGTACATTGCATTATTCACCCTTTGTCTAATAAATGTTAGTACTACCAAAACTTACATTTTCCTTTATAATGTACGGTGTTAAAGACCCATCTTTGTCATGCGCTCCCATCTATGGCATTTGTCTTCATTCATTTCAAATTCTTAACCAATTTGAATATGAACGGTAGGAATTGGGTTTGAGCACTTCTCCTATGGGATGAGTGAACTCAAGCCTAACTAGCACAATACAATAAATTTATAGAAAATGAATTTAAGAACTAGACTTTAGTGAGGGTTACAACAACTAAACATGGCTATGAGTTGATTTGAATAACAAGGGCATGGACTAAAGTATGAAACTCAGTCCTCGGCCCTCATCTGAAGAGCTTATAGTTCTTATTATTTCTTTAGTACTTCGTTACAAAGGCTTCAAAGATGATACAAATTGCTACAGTGTTCTCTATTTCTCATTTTCCCTTTCCCCTTTCTGGAGGATTTCTTACATTATATATCCTCTTTTAGTTGATCTTGGCCTTCCATTTGTTGATCATGTAGGTCACTACTTGAGTGTTTGTCCCATCAGCTACGTTCCTAAACCTCCTATGAGTTGTAGCAACCAAGACAGCACTGTTCAGGGGTTTTTTTCTCATTAATGCGGCCAGGACATTAGTTGTGGGCATTTAATGTGGAGGTGACAGTTTCTCCTTGAATTGCTCCTTCACCATGCTCCCATGGCCGACCCATTGTACTTGTCCTTTTCTTTGGGATTTTCTGGGAGGCTGCCTTTGATGGCATGCCACCCTTCCCTTATGTGATCTCAGTTGGCCGAGGACAGGATCGTCATCGGCGATGTTTCTTGGCCCTTTGGACTTTCTTCGTTCGTCCTCGAACATTTCTTCCTCCTCGGCGTGGGCCTTGGGCTTGGTATAAAATGGGCCGCGGCTGCCAAATTCTTTGACCCCACATGAACAATTCTTGCTTAATTGTGGCTGCCAAGTCAACTAAAATTTTTGAACTCTGCTTACCCTTTGTATTCTTGTAGTTTTTATGGGATCAACTTCCTAAGTTTTCTTTTTCTAGTCTTTTCTTTCAATAATAATAAAGTAGTAGTAATAGATACAAATCCATATGAATTCCGCTTAGTTATTTTAAGCATGGATATTCATTTTCCCCTTATTTAGTATAATAAAATTAGAACTTAAGAATAATTAAACCTAAATGACTTCCTTTTTTTTGATAAAAACTTAAACAGTTTAAAAAGTTATTTGTAATACCTACTAATTGGCAATGGGACAATACACATCTTTCTTCTCCTTGCTTGGATTTTTGCCATGAAAGTGGAAAAAATTGTTAAACAATGGCTCGTAATCATTGCATATTTGCATACCTATTTTAACTCAAAAAGTAGAGCCTTGTAACTCTTTCCCAAAAATAAAATCCTTAGAGCATTCACATTCAGTTTCTACAAAAAATTCCATTTTATCATCTCAAAAGTTACTTTATCATTTATACCATACCATTTTAGAGCATTCACATTAAAGCTCTCAAAAGCTAAAAATGCTATTTTTTAGCATCTCATTCCAAAAAAGCACACTACAACAAAGGTGTTACTGTTAAAAATTTTAGCACTTGAGCTACAGTGAACTGTTATCTATGATAGTCCACTATAGCTCAAATCTTATGAATATAATAATTTTTTAATACTACTTTAATTAAAATATACTCTCTCTCTCTCTCTCATCGGACTCTCTTTTATTTCTCTTCTTTCTCATTTTCTTCTCTCTTTCACCGGTCTCTCTCTTCTTTCTCTTTTTTCTTCCTTTCTCACTTGCTTTCTCTCTCTCTCTCTCTTCCTCTCTCCAGCCCTCTTGCCCTTGCCCTCTCTTGCTTGTCCCTCTCTCTCTCACCGGTTTCCCATGGGTGTGAGTCACAGTGCGTTGACGACACTATGGGTCGCCTGGTTAAGATGGGTCGTGGGTTGTGAGTCACAGTTTGGTGGTGGCTGAAATTTTGTAATGGCTGGGTTTTGTGTTTGTAATGGTGGTTGTTTTGTGATTTGGAGGAGGTAGGCTGAAGGGGGTGGCTAGGTTGTGGTTTTGTTTTGTTTGGTAGCAGGTGAGTATGGTTTGTGGTGGTGGTGGTGGTTGTGGTGGGTTGATTTTGGGTTGGGGTTTATGGTGGTGGCAAGTGGGTGGGTGAGTGGGTTTTGGTTGATGGTGGTTGATGGTGGGTGGGTGCCGTTTATAGCGGTGGTGGCTAGTGGTGGATTGATTTTGGGTTGAGGTTTATGGATGTGGCAGGTGGTGACTGTGGGTTTGTCATGGGTTGGGTTGGTTGGTGGTGATTGGGTTTGCTGTGGGTTTATTTTTGTTTGTGATTTTGGTGGTTGGGGGTTGGGTGGTGGTGGTGGTGGCAATGGCGGTGGCTGTGGCTGTGGGCAATGGTGGTTGGTGGCAGTCTGTGTGGGTGTGGGCAATGGCAGTGGATTTGTGGGTAGTAGAAGAGATGAGATTGAGAATAAAAAATAATTAAAAAATAATAATATTTTAATAAAGTGGTAAAAAATATAAGATCTTTGGTGTTGGGTGTATTGTAAAATGAGTTATTAAAATAAATAAAATAGGTTTTTGAGATGGTAAATACTAAATTTTTTGAGATCTTTGATGAGAATGCTTTTACAATACGCTTAACATCTCAACTTTTATTTTACGACACTATACATTAAAATAATATAAAGTAAAAAAAAAATATAAAAGTATTTCTCACTTCTCCTTCTTATCTCTATTTCTCTTACTACACATTAAAAAAGTATTATTTAATTTTACAATTGTGCTATAGTACCATCACAAATTTGTGATGGTAATATAGGTGTAGCACAATTGTAAATTTATTTAGAAGACCCAATGTGAATGCTCAGCGTGCAATGTTGGTCAAAACTCCAAAGCATATTGTACGTAACAGTAGAATCCTATGAATGAATACAAGGAAGAGATCAAGTTCGAAGGGGTAATACTTTACTCTTGAGCATTGCTTCCTCGGGTGGCCCACGTGAGTCCCATCATTAAGCCCACCCTCGTGTGAGAAATAATTTTCCGGTTCAAGTCCCTTTAACTTTATGTACCACAAAATTAAATTTGCGTCAAAAGGTCAAGAACACAACAGTCTGCACTGGTCAGAACCATGGAAGATCACAACGACGACGCCATTTCCAGTTCCGAAGCTTCGAGGCTCCGGTGGCACGTGTTCTTGAGCTTCAGAGGCGAAGACACACGCTACCCCTTCATAAACAACCTCTACACCTCGCTCCACAACAAAGGCATCCGAGCTTTTCCCGACGACGATGGGTTGCGCCGCGGAGACGAGATCGCTCCGACTCTACTCGACGCGATAGAGGAGTCCGCAGCTTCCATCGTCATCATCTCCCAAAACTACGCGTCGTCGAGGTGGTGCCTTGAGGAGCTTTCCAAGATATGCGAGTGTAAGAGGCTTATTCTCCCTGTGTTCTACCTAGTCGACCCCTCGGATGTTCGGAAACAAAGAGGACCCTTCTTCGGAAAACATTTTAGGGTGCATGAAGAGAAGGGAATTGAGAAGGAAAAGGTGACGAAGTGGAGGGAAGCCATGGAAACAGCTGGTGGAAAAGCTGGTTTTGTTTTCCAAGACAAAGACAAAGACAGGTACTGTTTTAATATGCATATGTATGTGTGTTTAATCCTTTTGTTTGAATTGTGCTTTTACTAATATAATAACAACCAAACCTTAGTACCCAAATTTTGGGTTTTAGTTATAGACCTTAACAAACTAGTCAAGCTTGGTCACGTATGCTTTTTTGCCATCTATCTGTACGAAGTCATTCCCTCTGTTTTTTCTTTAATTGTCATTTCATTTTTTATTACATCTATTAATGCTATTTTTGTCTTTTCTCTAATTCTTTGGTTGCCCCAATTTGAATCAATTCATTCTTTCTCACCTGTGTATTAATCTCTTTCCTCTTAACATGACTAAACTATCTCAAGCGATTCTCTCTCTCCCATGTCTTTTTATCAAAAGGGCCACCCCATTTTTGTTGATAAATTGTTTAATTGAATTTTAAACAATCTTTTAAAATCTAATTTATAGTCCTATTAGGTGTGTATTAATAGAAGCTAGAAACTGGCATATCTGAACTATCGATGATATTCATTGTAGCTGTGGATATGATGTACAGGACATTGTGATTTGACCCTATATGGGGTTTACTTAGAACCATAACAATGGGAACATGGTATATGATAATGCTTGAACCACTCAAATATCTCAATTTTTCTATCAACAACTTAAGAGTCTAACATTGGATATGATCCATGAAGGGAGATGCGACCATCTGGTGCTTCTCACTCATATTTACAATTTATGTCGTCTAACAGTCTTTATCTTAACAAATACTCCTATGCTTTGTAGAAGCCAGTAGTATGGCATCATCAAAGTGGTCATTTAGCAGTTGTTGTGGCTCACAGACTTCACTCAAGGCTTTATGTACACAATCCAAAACATTTATGATAAAGTGAAATAACATGCTAGGATAATGCTTATACATTTCAGTCTTACCTATGATTCTGTTTTTATGCACATAATAGCTGTTTCCCTTATATACTCCATTGTTGAACATTGTGGTCATCCTTTGGAAGGCCATAGAGTTTGAAGCACTTGTATTTATCAAAGTAGGCACGTGATACACATCTTATCTAAGTTTCTCTCTACCATTTGACTGTTGATGTTTTTTTTTTAATTAGTATCTCCTTGCTAGTTTGTTTCCTATGGACTCATTTATGTTTATTGGCAGCAATGAGGCACAAGCAAAGTTGATTCAACTTTTAGTCAAAAGGGTATTGGAAGAACTAGACAGTACCCCACTGGATGTGGCTCCATATACAGTAGGACTCGATTCTCGTATTGAAAAACTGATGAGCTTGTTAGATGTTAGATCCAACGGTGTTCGAGTTTTGGGATTACATGGGATGGGTGGGGTTGGTAAGACCACACTTGCTAAAGCTCTTTACAATAAACTCATTGGTAGCTTTGAGTGCCTCGTTTTCATGAAAAATGATAGAGAAAATTCTGAAACAGATGATGATTTAGTGTACCTTCAAAACAAATTTATCAATCATCTTTCTCCTGGTAAGCCTCCTGTGTATAGGATTGATTCTGGTATCTCTGCAATCAAAGCAATGGTTCATGAGAAGCAAGTTCTTGTTATTTTGGATGATATTCGCAATGTAAGACAGCTTGAAGTGCTAGTCGGGAGAGATTGGTTTTCTGAAGGGAGTAGAATTATTATTACCACAAGAGACAGTGACGTTTTACCCGAGCATCTTGTGAATGAGTTTTATGAGGTCATAGAGTTGGCCCCTGCTGAGGCGTTACAACTTTTTAGCTACCATGCACTAAGAAGAGAGAAACCCACAGAAAGATTTATGAATCTATCCAAGAAAATGGTCTCTCTTACAGGAGGTCTACCATTGGCCCTGGAAGTATTTGGTTCTTTTTTGTTTGAAAGGTGGAGAATAGAGGAATGGAAAGATGCTTTGCGAAAATTGGAAAGGATTCGTCCACGCAATCTTCAGGATATATTGAAGATAAGTTATGATGGGTTAGATGTACAAGAACAATGTATATTCCTTGACCTTGCCTGTTTATTCATTAAAATGGAAATTAAGAGAGAGGATGTACTTGATGCATTGAAAGGTTGTGGTTTTAGGGCTGAGATAGCAGTTACAGTGCTCAGAGCAAGATCACTCATTAAGGTTTTTGAGGACAATTCTTTATGGATGCACGATCAGATTAGAGACATGGGAAGACAAATTGTTCTAGATCAAAGTCCTGTAGATCCTGGTATGCGAAGTAGACTTTGGGATCGTGATGAAATCTTGACCATCTTAAAGGGTGAGAAGGTATGACTGATAGTGAGATACCTCATCTTATTTTTTTTCCAATTCCTTTTTTGTTGAATGGCAAGTTTAAAACTTTTCCAAGTGGCATATATAGAAAAATACTCGCATATTTCACTACATGCATCATATTGCTATGTATAATCCTCAAGGGAAAAATGGAATACTAATGTTTGTGCTCCACTTGTTGCTTCATGCACCAGTGTATTTTCAAATTTCCTTCTTGCTCTTAGGGCAGAGTTCCAGTTGGTGAAGATTGATGGGAGATTGGTAAACTTTCAGAGAGATGATAAAACTTGTTCAAGCTAACTTCTTCAGAATATACCATAGATAAGAACAGGAAGGATTGGGATCTTCTAGACTTCTATCATATTCCACAATGAAGTTCTCCAAATCCTAATATTTCATAAATTAAAGGCTAAGATATAACATATCTATGGTTCAATTGACATGAGACCAACGAATTTGTCGAACCTTCTTAGCCTTTAAATGGCCTACCACACAAGCATATTCAACTTGTCATTCAATATGTTCTCCTCTTCGCTATCCTCCTCACCCTCCAACAATTTAGATGGGTTGATATTTTTTTCCTTTAGTCAGGTCCTCTTCCATTGAGGGAAAGTTTGTTTCTTTCCTCTACTTACTAAACAGGGAGGGAGAATGAGAGAGAGAGAGAGAGAGAGTTAGAGAGACTGGCTAATTATGTCTGGGTTTGAAAATTGGCAAGAAGAGATGGTTGAATCAAATTCTGCCAGTTCCATATTTTACTTCCAAAAAATTAAAAAAAAAAAAAAAAAATCTGAATCTTACAGTTTGGCCCCATTCCAGCTCCTTACATGTTCTAAGTTTTCAAAGGATGGATAATATTCTTATGTGATTAATTACAGTCTTACAGTTTTTAACTTGATAACTATTTGTTTATTGTCTGTGTTTCACTTGGCTACATTCAATTTTTTAAAAAGTTTTTTCTATATGATTGACAATAGGGAACAAGATGTATAGAAGGAATTGTCCTAGACTTTAAAAGAAGGCCCATTGTTCAGGATGCAAGTGGTGAGAGAATTTCTTGGGAAAACCTTCAAAGAACGCCCAATTTCACCTCTGCATTAACATATGTGAAAGAAAGGTATAAGAAATTTCTTCAGGATAATGCAGAGAAAGAGAGAGAGGTAGTACTTTGCACTAAGCCCTTTGAATCAATGGTTAATCTAAGACTTCTTCAAATCAACCATGTGAGAATGGAAGGGAAGTATAAATATCTTCCAGCTGGACTGAAGTGGCTACAGTGGAAAGGATGTCCTTTGAAAGCTCTTCCTTCTGAATTTCTTCCTCGAGAACTTGCTGTTCTTGATCTCTCTGAAAGCAGAATTGAGCAAGTGTGGGGTTGGTATAGTAACAAGGTGGCTGAGAAGTTAATGGTTATTAAACTCCGCAATTGCTACAATCTAGCTGATATTCCCAATTTATCTGGGCACCAATCCTTGGAAAAGCTTGTTCTTGAAGGTTGCTGTAGACTGACTAAGATTCATGAATCAATTGGGAACATGAGTACATTACTTCATTTGAACATGAGAGATTGTTCAAACCTTATCGAATTTCCTACTGATATCTCAGGGCTGAAACATCTTGAAAACCTTATCCTCTCTGGCTGCTCAAAATTGAAAAAGTTACCAAATGGCCTAGGTAGCTTGAAGTGTTTGAATGAATTTCTTCTTGACGAAACTGCTATAGAGGAGCTGCCTACATCCATTTACCGCCTAACAAAACTTGAAAAGCTTAGTTTGGAAAGATGCCAATTTTTGACAACACTACCCAAGTGCATTGGACAGCTGTGCTCCCTGAAAGAACTCTCTCTTAATCATTCTGCTATTAAGGAAATACCTGATTCTGTTGGATCTTTATCAGACCTTGAGATACTAAGTTTGATAGGCTGCAAATTATTCACCACAATTCCTGATTCTGTTGGCAATCTCACGTCTTTGACAAAACTTCTAATTTATGGTAGTGCAATTGTAGTACTGCCTCCTTCTATTGGTTCGTTATCATTTTTGAAGGAGTTATCTGTTGGAAAATGTCTGTCTCTGATTGAATTGCCTGATTCAATTGAAGGACTAGGTTCTCTGGTTGAGATTAATTTAGATTGGACATCAATCACACAGCTACCAAATCAGGTAGGTGATTTGAAAATGCTAAGGAAGCTTGAGATGTTGAACTGTAAACATCTTAAATTTTTACCAGAATCAATTGGAAGCATGCTGGCTCTTATGACTCTGAACATATCCAATGCCAAAATTTCTGAATTGCCAGAATCCATAGGGATGCTGGAAAATCTTATTACATTAAGATTAAGTAATTGTACACAGCTCTATAAACTTCCAGTGTCAATAGGAAATTTGAAGTCTTTACAGCGGTTGCTGATGGGAGAAACTGCTGTGGCAGAATTGCCTGAAAGCTTTGGGAAGCTCTTGAGCTTAATGATATTAGAAATGCCTAAGAAGCCTTATTTTGAGTTACCCAGAAACAGTGTGCCTAATTCTACAGTACTTCCAACTTCTTTCTCCAATTTATGCTCGCTAAAAGAACTAAATGCTCGTGCTTGCAAACTATGTGGGAAGATTCCTGATGATTTTAAAAAGCTGTCATCATTGGAGATTTTGAATCTAGGCCACAATAATTTTTTCAGTCTCCCATCCAGCTTGATGGACCTTTCCAAGCTCAAGAAACTTCTATTGCCCAACTGCGAAGAGCTCAAGTCTCTCCCTCTGCTTCCCTCAAGCTTGGTGGAGGTGAATGTTGCAGACTGTCCTGCTTTGGAAAGGGTGTCTGATCTTTCAAACTTGGAAAGCTTAGAGGAGCTGAACCTTACAAACTGTGAGATAGTGGTGGATATTCCAGGCCTTGAATGCTTGAAGTCCTTGAGAAGGTTGTACATGAGTGGGTGCAAAACATGCTCATCTGTGGTTAAAAGAAGACTTTCTAAGGTTCTCTCTCTCTCTCTCTCTCTGCATCTGACCTATCGTAGGTCAGAAACTTTCCTTTTATGATATTTTCATATAAGAAGAATCAGCTAATATACATTTTATCCCTCCAAATTTGGTCTCTAGTTTCAATTTTTGCAATATCATTATAGTTAAATGTTCTGTTGGGACTTGGCACTGCTTGGTGCTTGCTCCAACTCAGTTGAGGTAGCTCTCAATGCAAAAAGGTTTTGAGGGCCTTCCTGGTCTTGCTCAGAAAGGCCTGTGGGGTTTTCATTCCTAATTTTATTTAGTTTGATCTGGTTTTGAATTCCTGTGTGCTGTGAATATGATTGTGTTTTAGTTTGATCTTCGTTGTTCATGCAGTCCTTTTGATCGTGGATGTCAATTCCTCAGTATTTTTTTGTCCAATTCAACATGGTATTACTGTCATGTGGGGCTCATGTGACACTTAATGTTTCCATGATTAATAGGAATAGATAGGACTAAATTAATGGTAATTTAAAACTTTAAGATTGATATTGCAAAATTACTACAAGACAAGAGGACCAAACGGATAACAAATTCAAATTTGGAGGAACCAAAATGTACTTTAACTAAGACAAAGAAACAGGATTTATTTCTCTAAAAATTTTTATTGCAGGTTTCTTTGAGGAATATGTTCTCTCTTAGCATGCCCGGAAGCAAAATTCCAGATTGGTTTTCCCAAGAAGTAGTTAAATTTTCAGAACGCAAAAACCTTAGGATCAAAGGTGTGATAATTGGTGTTATTGTCTCTTTCAGCCATCAAATACCAGATAACTTAAGAGATCAAGACCCTTTACTAACAGGTATACGAGCAAATATTGTCAAACTGAATAGACCTGTGTTCAATGCAATGCTGGACATAAAGGGAGTTCCTAAAACACATGAAGATCATCTTTACTTGTCTCGGTTTCCAGAGTGGCATCCGTTATCTTTTTCATTGAAAGATGATTATAAGATACATGTGACAATAGACGACCCACCTTACATTGAGGGACTCAAGCTGAAAAAGTGGGGGGTTCATTTGGTTTTTGAAGGTGATGATGATTATGATGGAAATGAAGAATCGTTGGATGAAACCCAACTGTCCATTTCAGAAAAACTAGCCAAGTTTTTCAGTTTTCTTGAAGAGGAAGAAGATCACATCCCTGAATCAGGCTGTGAAGTCGAAAGCCAGGTGCAAGAGATTGAGGAACAAGAAGAAATTGAAAGAGAGCCCCATTGGTGGCAATATTTGAGGCTTTTTCGAAGGTGCTTCTGCTTTTAAAGGAGGAGAAGCTACCTGCAAGGCTGCAGATCCTTCGGAATGCAACTAACTTCTGTTGCAACAGGAGCAGATAAAACTTGTAGTCTTCATTTCGGGATCTTTTTAAAAAATAACTACAAAACCCAAACAATATTATTAGTTAGCCAACGTTTCAAACATATTGCATTTCTAACAATTCGACTTCAGAGGAGTCGATTTTACTGTTCATATTGCCTATTTTTTGTGATTTATTTTACACAAAAACCGACTTCTTTGGAGTCGTATTCTATACAAAGAAATCGACTTCAGTAAAGTCGATTTCTTTGTGCAGAAAACGACTTCAACGAAGTCGTGTTCTTCCTCCCCTCCAAGCCCCCAAAACCCTTGTGGGGTGTGAAAAAATCTCCAAAAGCTTCGCAAATCAAACCCTCCACTGCTCGTCGGTGTTGCTGGGATTCGTCGGAGTTTGGTGAATCGGCGCCTGGGTTCTTCGTTTGCTCGTCGGTGTTGCTGGGTTCGTCGGTCAGAATCGGCGCCTGGGTTCGTTCTTCGTTCGTTCTTCTTCGTTCACCTGGGTTCGTTCTTCCTTCATTACAGCTTGATTCGTTCTTCTTCGTTCGCCTGGGTTCGTTCAGCTTGATTCAGTATTTTTCTTCGTTCTTTCATCAGAGCTTGATTCAATGCATGAAAAATATATACAAAGAAATCGACTCCAGAGGAGACGATTTCCATGTATAGAAATCGACTCCTCTAGAGACGATTTCCATGTATAGAAATCGACTCCTCTGGAGACGATTTCTATACAGAGAAATCATCTCCTCTGGGGTCGATTTATGGCTCTGTGTCTGAACAAGAAAAAAAAAAAAAAAAAAAAGTGAAATCGACTCCAGTTCACTCGAATTGTTAAAAATGAAATTAGTTTGAAAGTTTGCCTAACTAATGATATTGTTTGGGATTGATGGCATTATTTTCTTAAAAAGCCCCTTCATATGTTCTAATCTTTATTTTCAGCAAATGTCATTGTTAACTTTATTTATTATTCTATTACGCACATCCTATTACACACTTTTTTTTTTAAATTGAAAACTTGAAAATGTGTTTTCACCTCACAATTTCAGTTGTTACACACTTTTTTGATCTGAAATTGTGAGTTAAAGATTCAAATTTTGACTTGAGATTGCCTTTTCAATTCACAATTTTAGCTAAAAAAAAAAGTGTAATAGTGAGTAAAACTGTGTATATAATACTACCGAGCACTCTTGGTACGGTAGTCACTCCACAAGTATAAGTGATCGGCTAGGGTGTGGGGGGCAATAGCTAAGATAAAGTCTCTAGAAGAAGCTTCGCACACATATATACATATATACTTAGATTATTCTAGAGTAAAATTTTTATTTTGTACATTAAAAAAAAAAAGTGTGTATATTATAATAAAAACTACCCAATCTGAAAACATGATTTTACTTAAACTATCAAAATTTTAAGTAGAATCATACTTTGAAAATTAATTTTTCTAAAAGAACTAAAAACTATACTCCCAAAATAAACTAATTCAAATAATTATTTTTGAAAATTCTTCCTTAGAAATTAGAATTGAACCAAAATCAAGGTTGGCTTGCTTTGTTCGTCAGAACCCGCTTACGTAAATAACATAAAAAACTACAAAGTCTATGCATACCTTAGCTGACTGTTCTCCTTCTTCTTTTTGTACAAATACCTTAATTCAGTCTTCACATTCCAAATATACACACAGAATACAAATCATCAATTGGAATCCAATCTCGTAGAACACTGCAGCTAGCAGAAAATGGATGACAACGACGCCGTTTCCGTTTCGTCAACTCCACCACCACCACTACGACGAGCTTTCAGGCTCCGCTGGGACGTGTTCCTAAGCTTCACAAGCGAAGAAGACACACTTCACAGTACTTTCACTACCAACCTCTACAGCTCCCTCCAGAACCACGGCGTCCGAGTCTTCCGCCATGACAATGCGTTGCGCCGCGACGACGTCGTGGTCGAGGCCATGGAGGACTCGGCTGCCTCCATTGTCATCATGTCCCCGAACTACGTGTCGTCGCAATGGTGCCTCGAGGAGCTCTCAAAGCTATGCGAGTGCCAGAGTCTACTCTTACTCCCCGTGTTCTACCGAGTTGACCCGGCGGAAGTTCGGAGACAAAGAGGAGCTTTGGAAGAACATTTTAGGAACCATGAAGATAGGTTTGGGAAGGACAAGGTAATGAGGTGGAGGAGAGCTATGGAAAAGGCTGGTGAAATTCCTGGTTGGGTTTTCAACAACAGGTAATTCATTTCATAAAAGTGGTGGAACTGGTTTTGCTTTTGGTTTTGAAAACTTTAGCAGATTTTAATGTTTTATT
Source organism: Quercus ilex subsp. ballota (assembly GCA_032727855.1). Taxonomy (NCBI): domain Eukaryota; kingdom Viridiplantae; phylum Streptophyta; class Magnoliopsida; order Fagales; family Fagaceae; genus Quercus; species Quercus ilex. Next base: position 66,148,350 of record CM064910.1, read on the forward strand.
GCCCAACTTGGGATTTTCTGAATAAAAATCAATATATATATATAAAAACAGAGACTTTATGTGAAAATATATGAGGTCCTGCCATGTGGCACTCTAAACTTCCATTTAGTCTTTTTAACCTTTTTTACATTAAATTCTTTAATTATAACCCAATAATTTATAATAACTTATTTTTACTGTTACATATATGACCTAAGGTTGACAATGACCAAACAATTGTAATCTCCTAAAAAAATTAACTTCGTTGTCAAAGTAGATGAAAAGTCCAAGCCCATAAATATTGACCACGGTTGCCCAAAAGATTGTGTTAACTTTTTTTTTTTTTTTTTTTTTTTAACACTGTTAGCATTTACGTTGTGTAGTGCTACGTAGGACTCCATTCTCTGTCATCTCTTCAAAAGCTTAGCTGTTATTTCCTCTTCTTCTACAAGATTTAGTCATTTCAAATTGCCAACCTCTCTGTCTTTCTCATAATTAACATTGCTGTTCTTACATTTCTGTTTTCATCTATTATAAGTGAAATGAACCTAAGGGTCATTGCCATAATTTATTTAAATTCAATTACTATCTCTCTCTCTCACGTCTTCCCTCATAATTAACATGGTTGTTCTTTTTTTTGAGAAGAAACATGGTTGTTCTTAAGTTTCTATTTTCATCTATTATAAGTGAAATGAACCTAAGGGTCATTGCCATAATATATTTAAATTCAATTACTATCTCTCTCTTACGTCTTCTCTTCATCAACGTTAAACCCGTCAATGACACTGTGCCCAAAAAAAGGAGAAAGAAAGATGATTGCTACTCAGGAAGAAAGAGAGAAAGAACTTCAAGGCTAACCGCTAAATAAGACATTCACAGATACAAAAGGAGCAAACTTCAAAGGCCAGACCTAACTTACTTTTAATTGAAGGTTAATCATTCTTCTTCTTTTTAATACGAATATAGTGTCTCTATATTTATGCAATTTTTTTAATCCCTTCGTTTGTTTATTTTATTTGAAAGATCACCTTTATGAACATAAAAAGTTGTTGCATGTAATGTGTTTAATTAAATTTCTCTAAGAAAGGTGATTTGTAATCCTTTGATTCAACTTCTTAGAGTGCTACAGTCTTCTATATATGTGGTAATTTGTAAAAATTTTTTATTTAACCAAAATTGTAGTAAGTTTCGTGTACAGGTTTTTAGATTTGCTATAACACTTAATTTATTCTAGACTGAGTAGTGATGACCCTTTCTGCATTTGATGTTACAAAAGAAAAGACTGCATCTTAATTTGTTGAGAGCCAGGATGTTTCTTTTTATGTTTGCAAGCACTAAAAGTATCTTCTCAAATCAATCTCATAGGGTCAGCTTTTTGGGGTTATGCCACTATAATCTTACATCTCATTTCACATTCGTTGTTAATTTCATGTTTCTCTTCAATGGTTTGTTTATTGATTTGTTGTTACCGTCGGCCTCCAACTACAAGGAAACTTTATTTCTTCTGCCGTCGCACCACCAGAGCCATTATTGGGTAGGTTCATTTGTTAATGTTTCTTTATTTATTTCTAGGTTTGTAGGTGGAAAGGCAAAGCCTTTGAGGCAACCCAAAGTCGAAGAAGAATGGGTATGGTTAGGTCTATTTTTCCCTTTATTGAAATCTCTTTCAATTTGTGTTTCAAAGTTTGTAGTTTTAATGGATTGGTACTTTGGGTATCTATCTACTGATTACAATAACTTCATTTCTTTTGCATGTAAACTTTTTGCCTTTATTTAATATTTCAACTCTATCATGTTATGTATCAATTATTTACACTTTTACAAAATCCTCATACGTACGGTCAATATTTTAATTTTTTTTTCATTGTAGTTTTTATTTTTGCATCTATATTCTACCACAATTGGTTCTCTCTTTTATCTAGAAAGATGTGGCGGGTAAAGTTGAGGGCAAAGGCAAAGGAAATGAAGACCTAGACAATTCATTGCAAAATAGGTATGTTCCTAAATTCTTGGTAATCAATAATTCATATTGTATTATAATGAAACTTGAGTTCTTTTAGTAAAAATAGTATCAACAGTTTGGTAATTGACTTAAAAATTGGCATTCATGATTTATGTTAGAAAAGCATTAGATTTAATAGATGACTTGGTCAATTAGGGATCACACCAAAGCTCTAAGTGTTGCTACTCACACTAGGTGAATATTGAACATTATTCAAATTCTTTATTTATCTTTGTGTGTGTGTGTGTGTGTGTGTTACATTGGTGTTTCAACATTTGATAGCAGTACTATATGCTTACAACAAAGTTATTTTTTGTGTTTGATTTACTTAGAAGATATGTCACTATAAACCTCTATTATCGTTATTATTATTATTATTATTATTTTGATGAACCATAAACCTCTATCATAAAAGTTCAGTGGTTTGTCATGCACATTAGAATGTCTAATTATCAAGAATTAGGTAGAGTGGAAAGAGCTAATCACCATGCCGTTTGCATTGCTCTATCCTAGAAGGATTTCAATTTGGTTATATACATGTTGCTTTAGAGAATATAAGTTGCAATTAAATTTTTGATGAATGGTTGTGATCTGCATGATCACTTACTTTAATAATGATAGCTTGATTGTGGATGCAAGCTAATGATAAATTGGTATTGCATGCTTTCTTGACATTTGGTTTTGATCGATGCTAATTTCTATATTCATTAATTCTTGAGCATATTATTTACAACCTAATCTTTGAATGGTGTATCTTGAATACTTGGACTACTATGTTCTAGGTATTTAGTGATCTTTATATGATTTAAGGTTCTAATGTTGCATATATTTTACTCTTTTTACAATGTCAGCCTAGCTTTACCATGGTTGCTTTTTTTATTCAAATTACCATCTAACCTTTTTAGTATGTCTATATTTTTTTTTTAAAACTGCTGAATCAGCAAGGGTTCTTCGTGGATTATTATTATTAATTGATGGGTCGATTATTCTCTTTCTTGGATGTTTTGTTTTAATTGCTGTGGCCCCATCCCTTCTCTACAACAGTGACATCAAAAATAAAACTGAAACGCCACCCCCAAAGAAACAAAACCAATCATTCTACCATTTGGAGAGGAATGTAAAAACAAAAACATCTCATGCAGGGGAAGACAAGTGACATCTCAGGCTAACACCACCAACAAAGTGACTTCTATCACCACTGTACTTCTAGAATTGTCACTAGGTGAATTTTTTTTTTTTTTTTTTTTTTTTTTTTTAATAAATTGCTTTCTTTGTATTTTGATTTTTTATAATTAAATAACAAAAACTTGCAATAGCTATTGTTTATGTTTACATATTTGTTTGGTTTTGATTGAGGCATTTGGGCTAAATATGAAAAACAAAATTTCGCAACAAAGCTCTTTATTACATCACAAAATAAATATCAATAATATGGAATGAATTATCATGCTTTTATCAACTTTTATAAAGCTCTTTATTACATCATAAAATAAATATCAATAATATGGAATGTTACTATGCTTTTATCAACTTTTATTATACAATATTACTCTAAAGTTGATTCTTTTTTGCTGATTACTTCATCAAAATAATTATAATGAATATGTGTTTGCAATTTATAATTGTTACTTCTTATGATAAACTCAGTACTAACAAAGTTTTATAACAAATATGTTATAATATATGTACAATATTCTTCATAAAAAATTGCATTAACTATTACAACGTTATCCGTGCATCGCACGGGCGACTTACTAGTTATAGATAAATATACAAGATATTGTAGAATGAAGCCTAATACTTCATCACATCATTAATTAACATGTCTTTATTTTAGGTTTTTTGTTTTAAACCTCTTTCCGATTTCTCGACTTAAATCAAATCACTATAAACATGTTGCTACATATATAATTTCAGTTTTTTTTTATTTTTTTTATTTATAAGAGGTCACTAATTGTAATTGATACAACAATGACAAAATTTACTGTTCACCTTCTTGTGATAGGGCTACACATGGTGTGAATAATAATAATAAAATGATGGTACAGTACTAGTTGAGTAAATAGGGTTATTCTTGTTACACACAGTTTATCCAGGGGCAGCCCAACTAACTTTGAGGCTTAAGGCGATATATTTAAATGAGTCATTTTTGTTATTAATTAAATAATATTTAACTAGTTTTCAATATCATAATTTTTATATAACAAAAATGCATTCTTTTTATCTTGTAATATGTTTTTTTTTTTTTTTTAAGAAATGCTAAAATTATAACAAATTTTACTAAAAAAAACTTACAAATATTGTAGCAATGAATGTGATTAATGACATTTCAAGAAGATAATAAACAAGTATTTGAATGAATGATATTAGGGATATTATAAATTTTGCAACATGATGCTTATAAAGATGTATCACTAAGTAATTTAAAAATGCATTTAATAGGTTGTTGACATCTACAAATTATATTAATTGTCACATCAATTTGTATAAAGATTTTAAAGTAAAATTTATAATATTTATAGTTTTTTCCTATCTAAATTATTTCTTGTAATTAATGACATATTTGTAAGCCTTATGTATTTAAAGTTGTATTATCTTTAGCATTACTCAATTCTTTTGTACTTAAAAATAGAAGAAAAATGAAAAACTAATTTTTTTTCCTTTATATTAAATTTTTTTTTTTTAAATATTTCAATTTTTGCACCAAAATTTGGGGGCCTTTCTCTAGGGGCCCTAGGCGATTGCCTAAGCGGCCTAAGCCTAGGGCCAGCCCTGAGTTTATCACACATTGCCGTACATACAAATGGTTAAAATTGTGTTTGCAAAACATGATTTCACAATTTGAACTTAATAACATATGGAAATAATTAACAAGTAAAGTGCTGCTAACTATTAGTTGGTATTATCAATAACTCTGCCTTTGAATTTTCTGTCATCCATTGTCTTCCATCTTGGTTGGATCCAATTTAGGGATACTACAGATTTTACTATATAGCCTTTACAAAATGATGTATCACCAATCAGAAAAAAATAATTCTAACATTCATTTATTATGTTTTGAAATTCACCAATCACATTCATTGAAATTTACCAATCACATTCATTGCAACTTCAGTTTGTATAGGTTATGTAGTAGAATTTATAATATCTTTAGCATTTTTCATTTATATTTGTCATCAAACTGGAAGCAGTAATAGTGTACACATTTTATTCAAGTCCTTCCATTGCTATTTGAGGTGTTATAGTATTTGCATCTCTGTAGCCTTCTATATCCTAAATTCCTAATGCCGTAATCATGTTTTTGTCAGTGAAGAAGCACAGTTGGTTCAGGCATTAGTCACAAGGGTTTTTATTGAATTGAGCAATACTCCAGTGGGTGTGGCTGCATACACTGTTGGGCTTGATTCTCATATTGAAAAGCTAATGAGATTGTTAGATGTTAAAAACAATGGACTCCAAGTTTTGCGATTTCATGGGATGGGTGGGGTTGGTAAGACAACCTTGGCTAAGGCTCTCTATGGTAGTCTTGTTGGTCACTTCAGGTACCGGAGTTTCATTTCAAATGTTAGAGAAACTTCAGCCCAAGACAATGGTTTAGTATCTCTTCAAAATCAACTTATCAATAATATTTCACCTGGTAAGGTGTCTCCTATAAGGGAGGTTAATGCTGGTATCACTGCCATCAAAGAGATGGTAAATGAGAAGCAAGTTCTAGTTGTTTTGGATGATGTTGATAATATAAGCCAACTAAATGCTCTAATTGGCAATAGAGAATGGTTTTATAAAGGAAGTCGAATAATTATTACAACTAGAGACAGAGAAGTATTATCCAAGCATCTTGTGAATGAGTTCTATGAGGTCAAAGAGTTGGATTCATCTGAGTCGCTACAACTTTTTAGTTACCATGCACTAAAGGGAGAGAAACCCACAGGTGCTTTCTTGAATCTGTCCAAACAAATTGTGTCTCTTACGGGAGGATTACCATTGGCTCTGGAAGTATTTGGTTCTTTCCTGTTTGATAAGAGGAAACCAAAAGAATGGGAAGACGCTCTACAGAAATTTATAAGAGATTTGCCCGCATTATCTTCAAGATGTCTTGATGGTAAGTTTTAATGGATTAGATGAACAAGAGAAGTGTATATTCCTGGACCTTGCCTGTTTATTTGCTGAAATGAGAATAAAGAGAGAAGATGCAATTGACATATTGAAGGTTTGTGGTTTTAATGCTGAGAGAGCAGTCACAGTCCTCACTGCAAAATCACTCATTAAGTTTACTGAGGACAATATTTTGTGGATGCATGATCAAGTTAGAGACATGGGAAGACAAATTGTTCGAGAAAATAGCCTTGTGGATCCTGGCATGCATACTAGACTCTGGGATCGTGATGAGATCATGACTGTCTTGAAGGATATGAAGGTACATATCATATCATGATACCATTTATTAGGAAAGCTGTCTTATTTATCCTTAATGGTTTATGTGTGTGTCAGGCAATGCCACTATCAAGCTTGTATGCATGTAGTATAGCATGTTTATTTGTTTGACAATCTGCCGTTAATTCCTTAATGACAGTTTTCAAATTGAAAATTGCCAGAGATGATTAGATCAGATTGTGGTATGATAGAAATTGACTCAAATTCTGATTTGACTTATTTATCCTTTAATGGTTCATGTGTGTGTCAAACAATGCCTCTGTCAAGCTTGTATGCATGTATTATAGTATGTTTATTCATTGTCAAAAAAGTAATTTCGTATTTCTTGTCCACCAATGTATAAGAGTTGGAGTAAGTAAGTAGTCCTGTAAAGTCTGGTTGCTTTTGCATTAGTGGTCTTCTCACACAGAAAGAGAAGACTTTTATATAAACATGGAGTTTCTTTGAATATTAGTTTGGTAGTTTCTTGGGGTTGAAAGATACCCATGAATGTGAGTAGAGAGTTTGAGACTGTTGGATGTATTGGGTGAGGAAGCATCATTGGGTGTATTGAGACTGTTGAATTGTGCGTCTTGTTTGTTAAGTTTGTTAGATAGTATTGAGAATTTATTTTGGGTATATTGAGATTTGGGTGAGTTTTGTGTTTGTGAGGTTTTTAAGTGTTGTTTGCTAGTAATGTTTGGTTGAGTTTGGTTGTAAACAATATTGTTGATAGAGAATTTTGGTTAGTATTGCTAGTGCATGCAGGTATGGAGTTGGCCAAACCACGTTAAACTTTGTTGTCTATTGTGTATGTTTTAATTTCTTGTTCATGTTAAGCTTGCCCCAAATTACAACATATGGTACTATTCTAGAACTAGGGGGAAACAAAACAGATAGTTGCAGGAGTCCATTCTATATGGCTGGACTACCAAAAATGTCAATTATTATCCTATGAAATAATTAGGTGCTCATTAATATGTTAATTGTTTCCTTCTGTCTTCTTGCTTGCTACACCATAGCTGATTAAATTCCATTTGATTGACAATAGGGAACACAGTGTATAGAAGGCATTGTCCTAGACTCTGAAAAAAGAAACATTGTCAAGCATCCAAGTGGTGACAAAATTTCTTGGGTTAACTTTCGAAGGAAACCCAATTTCACCTCTGCAGTCACATACTTAAAGGAAAGATATAAAAGTTATCTTGAAGATCGAGCAGAGAAAGAGAGAGAGGTTATAATTTGCACCAAATCCTTTAAAAACATGGTCAATCTTAGACTGCTACAAATCAATAATGTGAATTTGGAAGGGGAGTTCAAGTATCTTCCTGTTGAACTGAAGTGGCTGCAATGGAAAGGCTGTCCCATGAAAACTCTTCCTTTAGATTTTTGTCCTTGCAAAGTTGTGGTGCTTGATCTATCACAAAGCAAAATTGAACATCTGTGGCATTCAAACAATTACAAGGTATGTTTCTCTTAAAAATTTCATTGTGATTTTCGTTATTGTTTGAGTAATATGACAGCAAGGATAGGATGCCTGACATATGGAATAGATTTCATGTTTAAGCTGGTTTCCCCTTGTTATCTCCCACATTTCTTTCTATTCAAAGACAATAAAGTGATTGTGGCTTGTTCTGCTTATACATTTGGACGTTGAACCTTGGTGACATTTACCTTTCTGAAAGAAGAAAAAACTTCTTGTTTGCAGGTACTTGAGAACTTGAAGGTTTTGAATCTTCGTGGTTGCTATAATCTAACTGCTATCCCAGATTTATCTGGGCATCAAGCCTTGGAAAAGCTTGATCTTGAGCGTTGTGGTCGGTTGATAAAGATTCATGAATCAATTGGTAGCTTGAGTTCATTACTTCACTTGATCCTGTGAGGTTGTTCAAACCTTATTGAACTCCCAAGTGATGTCTCTGGCCTAAAGCAACTTGAGAGCCTTATTCTCTCACATTGCTCAAAGGTGAAAGAACTGCCAGAGAACATAGGCAGCATGAAATCTTTAAAAGTACTTCTTCTTGATGAAACCTCTATAGAAATCCTTCCTAAATCTATCTTCCACCTTACAAACCTTGAAATGCTTAGTTTAAATGATTGCAAACTTCTGAAAGGGCTACCCCAGTTTATTGGAAAGCTGTGTTCTCTGAAAGAACTCTCCCTTAATAATTCTGCGTTAGAGGAAATACCTGATTCCATTGGATCTTTGGCAAACCTTGAGGAACTAAGTTTGAAGTGTTGTAGATCACTGACCAGAATCCCAGACTCCATTGGCAATCTCAAATCGTTGACCAATTTTTTTATAAATGGTACTAAAATAAAAGAACTACCTTGGTCTATTGGCTCATTATCAAATTTGAAGCACTTATTGATTGGAGAAAATTATTTTCTTAGCAAACTGCCTGATTCAATTGGAGGATTAGCTTCTATAGTTGAGCTTAATATTGAGGGGACATCAATGACAAATTTGCCAGATCAGATCTGTGCCTTGAAAGTACTCAACAAGCTTGAAATAAGGAAATGTGAATCTCTTATATCATTGCCGGAATCAATTGGAAGCATGTTAACACTTACTACTTTAATCATATTTCAAGCTAATATTAGTGAGTTGCCAGAATCAATAGGGATGTTGGAAAATCTTATTGTGTTAAGATTGGATAAATGTAAACAACTCTATAAACTTCCATCTTCAATAGGAAAGTTACAGTCATTGCAGTGCTTGCTAATGGAGGAAACTGCTGTGACAGATTTACCTGAGAGCTTTGGGATGCTCTCAAGCTTAATGATAATAAAGATGGCAAAGAAACCTCATGTTGAACTACTTGAAAACAGTATGCCTAAAGATGCTGTTATTCACAATACAAAAGAGAAGTCTAAGTTGATTGACTTCCCAACTTCTTTCTTAAATCTATCCAGACTCTGTGAATTCGACATTTGTGCTTAGCAAATATCTGGTAAAATTCCCGATGATTTTGAAAAATTGTCAACATTAGAGATTTTGAATCTAGGCCACAATCATATTTGCAGCCTTCCCTCCAGCCTGAGGGGTCTGTCCATCCTCAAAAAACTTATCCTGTCCCATTGTAAAGAGATTAAGACTCTCCCTCCACTTCCGTCTAGTTTACAAGAGGTGAATGTTTCAAATTGCATTGCATTGGAAAGCTTTTCTGATCTTTCAAACTTGGAAAACTTATGTGACCTGAACCTCACCAATTGTGAAAAACTGATGGATATTCCTGGCCTTGAATGCTTGGAGTCCTTGAGAAGGTGGTACATGAGTGGTTGCAATGCTTGCTCCTCAGTAGTTAAGAGAAGACTTGCTAAGGTTCTCTCTCTCTCTCTCTCTTTCTCTCATATATTATATTTTTGCTAGGTTACATAATTTTTATTAATAAAAATCATAGCCAACCCAAAAATACTTCCAAAATCTAATTGTCTCTCGCTCATTATATTAAAAAAACTAAAAGGAGACAAATTTGAACTCTTGTGATATATGTATTTTTGCAGGCTCCTTTGAGAAATTTTCGCAATATAAGTATGCCTGGAAGCAAGATTCCAGATTTTTTTTCTCAAGAGGAGGTTAGATTTAAAAACTTTAAAAACCGTCAGATCAAAGGTATTATCATAGGTGTTGTATTCTCTGTCAATCATCAAATATCAGAGGACTTTAGACATCCCCTCCCTGCAGCTGCAATAGTGGACATTGAAGCAAGTATCCTCAAACTAGATTTCCAGATATTCAAAACAAGCTTGCACTTAATGGAAGTACCAAAGAAAAATGACAATCAAATCCACTTGTGTCAATATCCAAACGGCCATCCATTAGTTTCTTCATTTAAAGATGGTTATAAGATACATGTGACGAAGAGAAACCCACCATTCATGAAGGGGGTTGAGCTAAAGAATTGGGGGATTTATTTGGTTTTTGATGGTGATGATGATTATGAGGGAGACAAAGAATCATTGAACCAGAGACAGAAATCCATCCCAGAAAGACTAGCAAAATTTTTCAGTGACCTTTGAAGAAGATGATTGTATCTCTAAATCTGGCAGTGAGGTTGAAAGAAAAGTGCAAAAGATTGAAGAGAACAGAACAGCAAAGAGCATCTTCATATGGCATGAGTTACTATGTTTGTTTACTCTTTCATTGTTCTTTCTTCCATCTTTGTGTTAAGTTTGTTATACTTTGCTGTTAGTGATTAAAGTTATTTGCACCTCCTGTATGCACCTTTCATGTGTATTGTATTGTATTGTATTTTTTTAATCATACGAATTGTTAATATCACATTCACTTATTACAACAGCTTATATATGACTTTTTAAAGTTACACGTTATTTTAGATACAACTGTATTTTGTCAACTTTTAGCAAATTAATAAATAAGATTTTCAGCAAAAAGTTAATCCAAACATATGATTCTTCTTCTTTCTTCTTCGGGGTTATGTATTGGAGCAATTGGAGACAAGTTATAGAAGAGAGGTTATTACTTCAACTCTTCTACTCAATTTCTTTCAGAAATACTTATTTGTCAACCAACAAAGTATAGAGATACAAAATTTTAAAAATTGTTGGCATGTTTATCATCTTTGCTACATGATAAAAATGATGTTAAGTTAATGATGAATTAATATTAAATTGATTTTTCTTTGATAACAAGTAGTGAAAAGGTAAATTAATTGAGGGAGAGCAGGCTGGATTTTGGATATTAGAAAATCTGGGAAACTGTTGTAAGTCAATTAATCATATTAAATAAACCGTTGCTGTGCTTTGTTTATCGGAATCCGCTTAGATCACTATTACATGTACTGTATAATAAGTAAGAGATATCACAGAGTAAAGCTAAATTGCCTAGCGTTCCGTGCATGAAAGGAAGCCAGACCATTGTATGAATTGGAAAACACCAAAAGAAAGGAATAGTCCTGCTACAGAAATGGACAACGACCCCATTTTGCTTTCATCATTTTCGAGAGTGTTCGCAAATGCCTCTTGGTCAATTGGTCTAGTGGTGTCTCCCACTTTTCCATCGAAAGAGTGGGCTCGATTTGACCCATCTAATTCCTCTGGTAATAAAATCTTGACCGAATTTAGTTTCTTAAAGATTTCTCTGATGATTGAACTGAAAACCTTTAGTAGCAGCCTGCAGTGGTTGATTTGATTCGGCTGCAGTGAAACCAAGATTCGAACTTAGGGAATGTTGGGCAGCGTGTTTAAGGATTCAACACTAGAGGCCGGCAATTTCAGTATTGGTTTATGAATTATTTGTACTTTTTCTTTGAAAGAAATTACATCTTACTGCTTTAAATTATATTTCATATTACGCTTCACGCTATAAACTATTCAAATACACAATTTATACCTTAAGCTACAACCCTTATTATACTTTGCACTCCGACAGTAGTTTTTATGTTAAGTTGGACGGAAATATGAATTAAGTTACTCGCACATGTGTATTGCTTAAGTGACAAAAACTTAAAAGACCAAAAATTTCATCTCCCTAATTAATTAAAAACATTTTTTTTTCATCTCTCTTGCATGCATGCGTATCAGGCCCTCTCCCCAAATCAAAATCCCTGCAACCTTGAATCCCCATACTGATCCACCACCGCGACACCACCGTTATTCCTGGAAGCATCAATCTTTGTAATTCATGTTTTAGATAGCTTTTTTCTGGAAGGAAAAAAAAAATAAGGAATTGATCTGGATTTCCATGTTTGTTGCATCTTAGTATTTTTTTGCCATTCACATTTATATAGTTGGTAACATGGTCTGTTTGGTGTGCTTCAAGGATGGAAGGCGTGCAAATATGGATGACAATTGACATTCTTCGATCCTGATGGGTAGCGAAGGACAAGAAGATACTATTCTACGATATTAATAATTGGATTATGTACAAAGCTTTCAACTGAATTTCTCTATCATCATTTGTTGTTCTTTGTTGTTTGTGCACATTTTTACAACAATCCAACAAACTAGCATGGCACAAATTTTCCTTCAAAACCATTACCCATTGCTCCATAGTAACAAATTTTCCTTCAAAACCATCTAGGAATATTCACTTGCTATGACGCAAAAATTATCGGCTTATCTAAAAGTTGATAAATAAAATGTGTTGCTCCTAGGACTGTCCACCCAACTCGGCAAACTGACCAACCCGAGCATCCCGCTCGAACCCGAACCGACCACTCCAATGTCGGTTACGAGTTGCCACCCATGGAACCCGATAGCTTCGGGTCGGTTGGCGGGTTTTCTCCCCCAAAAACCGAGTCACCTGACCCGAGCATAAAACCAAAGAGATTACTTGACGTAATCTTCGGCGGTATTTGACGTAATCTTCGGCGGATCTCAAGTAATCTTCAGCGGTATTTGACGTTCTCCGGCGAAGATTACTTGAGATCCGGCAAGATCTCATCGAGATCTAGTCCAGATCCAACAAGATCCGGCGTGATCTGGCCAGATCTCGACGGATCCAACCAAAAATAGCTCTCCGGCGATACAACCCGAAACCCAACGAGTCTAGAACTGATTGATCCGACTAGCACTCCGGGTCAGTTTCGGGCTCCGTTTTCACCTACTCGAAAGTTTCGAGTCAAGTCCGGGTCGGGCACAAACCCGACCCGTGGACACCCCTAGTTGCTCCACTATTTAGAGTGGGGTCATGGTCTCATTAAAAAAAAAAAAAAAAGAGTGGTGTTATGGTGGTAGAGTAATGGTGGTGCCGAAGATGGTTTTAATTTTGGGGATTTAGAATAGCAAGGACTTTGATTTTGGGAGAAGGGCTGAAACGCGAGAGAGAGAGTTGGGAAAAAATTTTGTTTTATTGGTGGGGAAAGGAGGGGGGGGGTTGGTTTTTTAAGTTTGTGTCCACTTAAGTAATAGTGTACGTGTGCTTTATATTTCCATCTAATTTAACAGTAAAACTAATGTGGAGTGCAAAGTATAATAAGGGTCATAGTTTAGGGTGCAAACTATGCATTTGAATAATTTAAGGTGTAAAGTGTAATCTGGAGTATAGTTTAGAATGGTAAAGTGTAATTTTCTATTTTTCTTTTGAAAATAAAGTAAACATAATAGTTAGCTTTTCCATTATTTACAAATTGAATAAAAGTTATATTAATGATAGGGATTTATCATGGTTTTAAAAAACGGATTGAACAAAGAATAAAAAAAAAATAAGTATATCTCTATTTTTTGGTCTGAAGGGGATTTGATGGTCAAATTGGTAACTTCATAAATATTATAAATACATAAAAATTCAGCTTAATTCTTCTCACATTATTCTATACCCAACATTTATAATGCTGATTCTCAAAAAAAAAAAAAAACATTTATAATGCTATTTATTAATAACTATAGTTCAAAGTTTAAACTCATGTCAACCACTTAATAAATAATAGCCTTTAAGCATAAATCTCATCACATCCCGAGATATCTCTGTGATTGAAAAATGCACCAACATATGAATTATGATGAATAGAAAGTATAAAATTTTAGTTTTGAAAAAAATAAAAGGGTCTCTGAATATGTACAAAGAGGCTAGTAAAAGAAAATGCTTTTCTTTTTTATTATTATTTATTTATAGGAATAGAGAGAATTCTAACCATTTTAAAAATTTTATTGGTGAAGTAAGAGGAGATATTTTTCAAAAGTTGGAAGTTTGAAAGAAAAAAAAAATACTCCTACTTTTTTACAATGTAACATGGGAAATGTTATGTCCACAACATTTTTACAATACTTTTGCAACAAATCTTAAGTGAAAGGTTGTTACAGGTTGTTATTGGTGGGACAAAAAAGTCATTTCAGTGTTAGACTCAAATTATAACCAATAACAACTAACTATGTATGATTAATTGTAAAAGTGTTGTGAAATGTTGTGGACATAACACTTCTCTAATCATACACACAAATCCAAATTATTAAAGACAAGGTTGTTAAGTAAATGCCACAAGGCCGGCAACAACTTCAAAAAAAAAAAGATAACTTATCAAAACAATAAATCTCAAGGATGATAAACACTTAGATTATGTTTTGTTACTGACCTAAAAAATATATATTCATATCATATATCACTTTATACACATGAATTATTAATGAGTGCTAGCAAATTGGATACATAATTGCTTAATTCAGGAATTTTTATGTATTATTATTTGTTACACGAAAAGATTTCATAAAAATCCATAATAATAATCCAAAGGAAAATAAAACAAATAATAATGAAATTATCCAAAAATTGAAATCGTTTCATTAAAAATTGGGAATACAAATGTCAGAAAGAATCAACAATTGAAAGACTATCTATGAATCACAATAGTGCAATGACATGAAGCTGTTAAAATGATACTAAGCTATTGGAATGATAATACATAATAGCCTTCCAGTGTTCTAAGACCTTGGAATTTGAGTAAACAACCTTATGATTCCAAAACAAATGCAAGGTCTTCAAACAAATGGACAAAATGGGCTTTTGCCCTTTTCGGGCAAAAATAATAGCTTTTTGCCCTATTTCCCAAACTAATTAGAGAAATACTCTTCTTTTGAAACTTGATTTGTGATTAATCGAGTTAGGCCCTATAGCGTCGTTTTTAAGGAGTCTATAATAATGTTTTTAGGACCTATAGTGACGTTTTGTAACTCAACCTATATAAAATCGAGTTATAGGTAAAAAAAAATTTTAAAAAAAATTGCCTATAACTCGACTTCATGGAGGTCGAGTTACAAAACGCCACTATAGGTCCTTAAAACGTTACTATAGGTCCTTAAAAACACCGCTATAGGGCTCTAGAATTTTTTTTTTTTTAAATAACTCGAGTTATCATAAATCGAGTTTCAAAATATGGGCATTTCCCTAATTAGTTTGAGAAATATGGCAAAATGCTGGATTGTTTTTTTAAAAAGGGCAAAAGCCAATTTTTTTCTCAAACAAATTTTAAATATCTTCATCGGCCCAAAGGTCAACTTGACCAAAATCCCTAACAGGGCGTCACACCTTGAATTTCCTAAATGACATCAATACATCTTCATCCTTGCTAAACATATTTCATCATGTGTTTATCTTTAAAATTATAAATGTTTTTGTTGTATATTACACAAAGTTTTGTAATGAGATGAATAATATCAAAACTAGATAGTCATACCATATATCATTTCATACACATGCATTGATAATAAGAGTTAAAAGCTACCAAATTGGATACATACTTGACTAAAATTCAGGAATTTAAAACATAATTATTTTTTACATGAAAATTATTTGTCAAAAACTAGAATAAAAATTCAAAGGTAAATAATAATAAAAAATCAAAAGACATGAAATAAAAATATATATATTAAACTAAGAAGAAACAATTAAAAGACTATTTAAGAACCACAATAGCATAATGACATGAAACTTTAGAATGACAATGATATTTGTATGTTTTAAATCCATATACTTACAGTGTTTCCAGGTCTTTTTTGACAAAATATTCTGCTTTTGCCAAAAAAAAAATTACTGAAAAGCCTCAACCCAAACTTATTTAATTATGTAGCACCTTCTTGGAACTTGAGTTCAAGCATTATGGCCAAAAAAAAAAAAAAGTGCCACATAACTAAAAAAGTTTCAAGATAGGTTAATTAAACTCAAGCTTGGAACTCAAGTTTACTAAACACAAATTCCAAAAATGTGCTACATAACTAAATAAGTTTGGACAGAGACTTTTCAGTAAATTTGTTTTACAAAAAAAAAAAATATTTGACACACAAAAATAGGCTATTTCAAGCCCTTGAACTCTTGGAAAATGCATATTATTCTTTATATATATATATATATATATATATTAATTGTCAAAGCTCAGAGAAAATCTAATTAGATTTTAATTGGATTCTTAATTTTACGCCACGTATCCTATTTAATTTTAATTTTGTGTCAATTGAATTATTGAGTATAAAAATCGAAAAGTCTAAATCCAATTAAATTCTAAATTGAATTTTAATTGGAGTCCAATTTTTATTCATGTATACATCTAAGTTTTTAATTTTTGTGGCAAGTGGATTATTGGGTGCAAAAACCGAAGAGTCTAAAACCAATTAAAATTTAATAATGTGTGTGTGTGTGTGTGTCCACATATATATATATATATATATATACACATATATAATGAGAAACCATTGCATATTTTAGAAATGTATGATTTTTTTTAAAAAAAAGTATAATTTGAACCATATAATTATGATTATTTTTAATAATACTCGTGCATATGCACAGGACTACACACTAGTTTATAATAAATACTAAGCCCTTGATTATTTCTAGTGCAGCGACAATACTCTTCTCCCATGATAAACATATGTTTAATTATAGAGTTGTTTTTATGGTTACACATATTTTTGTTGTATATTGAAATATATATATATATATATATATATAATTAAGGGATGAAAAATGACCTTTTTTTTTTTTTTTAATTTAGGGATGAAAAACGAACTCTATGCAAATTTTAAAAAGATAGAAACAATAGGTGCAAAACAAAACTTGAAATTTGCTGCACTCCAATCCTGGTTAAATAATTTACACATTGATTAGCCTCTTGTTGCACTTGGAAAAACTAGGAATATGAATCATTACTAAAAGAATAAATCCAATTTCTATTATATTTGTCTAAAAGATTGATTTTTTTATATTTTATGGGGGCAAGTACACTTTATTTTTCACCCATTGTCTAATAAATATTAGTGCTAGTAGAACTTACATTTTCCATTATATTGTAAAGTGTTAAAGGCCCACCTTTGTTATGAGTTTTGATAAGTTTCTACTTTTAAAAGTTTTGTAAAAGATTTAAAGGGTTGGTAGCAATTCTTTTTTACTTTATTCTTGAGAATTGACCATTCAGGCTCATGTTGCTGATTTTAAAGATTTTATATATGTAAAAAATTTGGAAATTCAAATGCTACTAAGAACCAACAGCTGAAAAATTATTACACAATGGCCTTTTAGTGTCCCGGGTCCTTGCATCTTCAATGTTCAAGACCATTGAACATTAGGTAGCCCTAGGCCGCGGACTTCCAACAACTGCAGGTTCCTTGATCAAATTGTTAATATGTCTTCAAGTTCCCAAAGGTTGCCTTAGCCAAAATCCCTAATCGGTGCTAGCTAAGCCCCTGATTGGAACGGAACATCAGTATGTCTTCTTTAGACTGAAAGTGTTACAATAAGTATCCAAGCAACAGGCGACAAAATCAACCTAATCAAGAGGATAGTTCATTTCTTTCTAAAACTTGGTTTCTTTTCAAAAGAAAATGCATAAAAGGTTCATCTATTGGAACCTCAAAAGGGTACAATGATAATGCAAAAACGTACAAAAGATGCGTTCGGAACATGCTCATCGTACCCTACTACCCTTGCACCAAAACAAGATTGGCTCATAGCTTTCGTTTGTTGGCCTTTATCTAAAAATAGAAAAGGAAGAATTAAGATTAAAATTCAATTATAGCCAGATTTTTTTTTAAAGATTAATGCACTTGGATGTTAAAACTACTTTAATAGTGTCAAATGATGTCTACCGTATGTTTGGCTGGAGAAAAATATAAAGGAAATAGTGGAGGTGAGAGAAGAGGTTAGAGGGGGGTGATTTGAACTTATGTTCTTTTCATTGGAAGAATCATGTAATGTCATTGAGCTACATAGCTCTTGCTGAAAAAAATGACATTATTGATGTGGACACCCCATTTTGTATAGACTAGTATCGATCAATACCGATGAAGAACCACTATCACCATTGACAAAGGACAAATCGATTCCTAACTGAAAACCCTTCCATTATAAACCCTAGTGTCTCTGCCTAAACTGTAGTATGCCACCTCTTGATAAAACACCAATTATCTAAAAACCATCCCATTCTGTTTTCTTATTTGATTCTAACAAAAATTTCTAAAAGATTTCAAGATAGTTTTCAACTGATTTTTAAACAGGAGGGGGACTTCATGTAAGGCTCGAAGGGGTTTGGGGTTGGTGAGCATTTTATGAACATGTTGGGACTTGCTGTATAAATATTATATATAGATAATTCTACAATATATCTTAGAATGAAGCCTAATACTTTGTTACTTTTTTTAATTAACTTGTTTATATTTTAGCTTTTCCTCTTTTTCTTTATGTTTTCTTAGCTTGAATCGAATCACTATTTTTTACTAGTGCATTGATTGTTCTCATTTTCACATAATTAAACCATCTCAAATACCTTTCTCTCATCTTTTTATCAAAGCTAATGGCCATATTTGTAAAACAAACTCTTCATTTATTATTATATGTTTCTTTCGTACTTCCGCTTATTTCATTTTAATATTCGAATTTCAATTATGTTCATTTTATGAATATGTTATTATATATTTAGTTTCAAAATTTTATTTTAAAAAAGTCGCTAATTATAATTGATACAATAATGAATAAATTTAATGTTCACCTTATTGTGAACAGTTCCATAGTGTGATAATAATAATAATAATAATAACAACTACTGTAAGATCTTAAAAACAACCCCAGGCCTACTTAGAATAGTGGTGTTAGGTATTTCTGGCCCAACACAAGTAATTTATAAGAGAATGGACTTGCTAGGTCAACTTTAATGCTTTGTATGATCCAGATATAAAATTAATGGAGTTGAGACTCGTAGTATGATAGAGAGAAACACAAAACAAGTATAAAACTCTTCCTCGGGTTTGTCCAAGGAGGCAATGTTCATATATAATTTGCTCAAGTCTTGGTACAAGTTGATACTCTCTTCTCTCTAATTCAAGTTCTATTATTCCAACACCTTTCCTGGAGGGATTCCCTTCCTTTATGTAGTCCTTCCTAATGCGTTTGAGTCTTCCACCTGTATCTCTCTAGGTAGCAATTGGGATGCTTGTCCCATCAGGACCTTGCTGGAGTTGGTAGAGAGTGTTATGACCTGTGGAACTACTGTTTAGGTGTCTTTTCCTCATCAATGCAGTCAACTAAGTTGGTACAGTGCATTGAATGTGGAGGTGATGACTACCTATCACAGATATTTCCTCTCTTCTTTACTTGCACGTCTTTGATGGCTTCCACGGTGCCCTGTCTTTTTGTGTAGGTGGCCAACTGAGGCATTCTATAGGTGCATTCGTTCCTAGGGCTCTTCGGACAATGGGTTTGTTCGTTTTCCATCCTCAGACCTAGTCCACATGTCAGGTTTGAACTAGTGTAATCTCTATGTCTTCCCTTCTCAGACTTTAGCCCAAGTGTCGGGTCCAGATTGGTGCACAAATGGGCCTTTGCCCATCCTCGGACTGGGCCCATAGGCTCTATGTTGTGTTCGGTTCCTTCCCTCTCACAATAATAATAATAATAATAATAATAATAATAAATTATTTAGAAAAAAATTTATTAAATTATGCCTTTTTTAAGAAAAAAAATTATTTAGATACACAATATTCTTATTATAATCTTTAAAAAACTAATTGTTAATTTTTTAATACTACTAAATTATTGTTTTAGGCATAGAGATTGACATATTAATTTAAATATGAACTTATACTTTTAAGATCCTTAATAATTTATGAGTTTTGATCAATAACATACATACATACATACATACATACATACATATATATATATATATATATATATATATATATATTGTGGGTGTCAAAAGCCACTAAAAGAAAAAGACTTAAGAACTATGTAGGGGGTTGTGATGATTGACAAGTACAATTTATTTATTAGAAATATAGGGGGGAAGACTCCACAATGAGAAACTTAAACAACTAAATTATCAAATAGGACTTGTATTCATATTGAAGCATGCTCATTACAATGGAAAAACCACTTTTTCCTGTGGTATTGTACTGCAATAGATGAGAATTTCTCTCTCCTTTTTCTTTCGATCCCTCTCCATTTGCCAATCCCCCTCCTTTTATGGACATATCCTTTGCCCTTGTCCTCCCAACTGTCCTATTTCCAACCAAATTCTCTGAGATATTTTTCCTCTTCTTTATTTGGTTCTCTCCTTTCTTATCCTAAAATAGGACTTTTGGGAGTGTTTTCACTATTCAAGTTGTCTCATATGTATTTAATGCAGTAGATGTTAGGTGGAGAACCTCTCATTAATGTGGATAAAGATCTCTGCTATCCTTATCTATCTGGAGGGTTTCACAAGATTATATTTGGACACACTGTGGATTATCCATATTCATTACCTCGTATAAGACTTTGTGAGATGTAGTGTATTGTCAATTTCACGGGAACGATCCACAAGGATTCCCTTTACTTCCTAAATAGATGGTCCAGTCTCATTCTACTCCACGGGATCTTCTAGGCATTTGGGCCTTATTTTAAGTAGATGGGTTTGGCCCATTCCACTCCATGGGATCCTCCATGCATTTGGGCCTTAGGCTTGGGTGAAAATTCTTCCATCCCCCCATATATATATATATATATATATATATAAATATATATAAATATATATAACAGTAACTCCAAAACGGTATGTCGAAATAGGCTGGTATTAAAATATTTCATTCTAATGACAAATCAGAATGCAGTCTAAAATGATATTCATAATATTAGTATTTAGTGAAAAATTCATCTACTTTATTTTGAAAATACAATAGGTCTCGATTCTCATATGTGATTTTTTTTTTTTTTTTTTTTTTTTTTTTTGTGATTGAGTGTGATAATTGAATGATGAATGAAAGCATAAAAGAAAGAACACACATAAAGGTTTACATGGTTTGGCCTAATGGCCTACATCCACGCTGAGGAAGCTCTTGACGATTACATATTATATTAAGTACTAGTGTTACATTAAATACAATATAGGGTTTATATACTAGAGAATACTTGATTAATTCTAGTCTCTAGACTAATCATAGAATAACCTAAGATTAATATGTGTGTTCTACAAATATATGGGCCTACAATTGGTTTGGACCATAATATATCTAACACCATAAAAGAAGATGAAAAAGGTGGAATTTACAGTTTCACACTAGTGGCACTGGGTTCAGGCAAAAAGGAGAAATACAGACTGGCAAGAGATTACGTTTATGTGAACACATATTTTGTGGCTAATTTGGCTATATCTTTTTTTCTTTTTTCTTTTTTTGATGAATTGGATATATCTTATTAACTAAATGTCATTTTGATCCACATATCATTATTACGTGGGTGAAATTTGAATCAATCATAAGAATTGCATTGGTTGGTAATTTCATAGAGGTCCAGTTCTATTGAAAATTAACAAGTGTGATAGGCCAAGAATGTATTGACCCATTGTGATGAATTAACCAACTAATTAGCTAAGTTAATTAATTAATTCAATTAGTATGCAATATGTGTGGTAGTACAAACAAATCACTAACTAAGTTAAATGTAACGGAAAATAAATTTGACACAGGTGATTTGTTTACAAATGATGAAAACTACCGAGACAAAATCCCACCAGGTGATTTTAAGGTCATCACTCCCGAGAATTCACTATTATCACAACAAGCGATTACGAGTAAAGGAATCTCAATACCTTATACCAACTTACAGTTGAACCTTTACCCTAATATCTAATTGGACTTGTTATGTAGTAACAATCTCTCCTTTTAATACACGGCTCTCAGTACGTAACTAACCAATTCGATGCATGAATCCCAGTACGCAGCTTACTCACAAACTTGAGAAAGATGTTGGCTACAAAATTCTTCAGTTCATCAACACAATGAAGATCACGAGACTCTTTGGTTACAAAACCCTATGGTATACAAACATAGCAGCTTCTTGAATAGAAAGATGAACCAGTGCATATGTCTCTGGTTCACAATATGCTTGTGAAAAACTTTTGCATTGAGTTGCATCAGCTGTAACGGCCCTTAAAACAATCCTTATATATGTTTAGGATTGTGAGAAAAGAAAGCTCAAACATCTATTCACGGATTGGAGTGAAATCAGATCTGGAAAACTAATTTTCTTAAACCTCAATAGATACCCTATCTATCGAGCAGTTGTCAAGCATCGGGTTGAAACAGCCTTTTAAACCTCGATAGATACTAGCTGTCGAGTTTTAAAATTCAGCACTTCTTCACTTGATTTTGGGACAGACTTGCATGGTTTTAACACTTGAACTTGAAACCTTATTCCTTGAAGCATTAAACACATCCTAAATCTATTCAATTACAAGTAAAGTGCATTTTGTCAAAGGATTAGTCAATTCTATATTGACATATGTTCTTAATATGATTCACATATGTCCTAACAAAGTAAATTGGAACAAGTTGTCAAATCATGACACCTTGTGTTAATTAAATGTATTGGATTAAGTGATAGGAGAAAATAGATGTTCGTTGCAATTAAAATCCCAAAGGAAGCAAATTTCGAATTGTAAGAGCATAGGCTAAAAATGGTTGAAAAGGATTGTACACCAATTTGGAAACCGGATGCACACCAACGCACTAAAGATAGACAAATACTAAGATTTTCATCCTAGGGAATTGTAAGTTCATAAATTTTAGTTCCGCTAATTATTTTATTTGCTTCATTTTTGGACACATGATATATCAATAACTACTTGTTAGTATTATTATTTATGTGTAGCACATATGGTGAGTGATAGTAGTTTGTTAATTTGTACATGCAATTGTGAAAATTGTGTACAATATATGTAAGTATAGATTGACTCGCCATATTCTCACATGACTGAATTCCATGAATTGAAGCCACAAATGATAACACCAAGATGCAAGAAAAAGTGGGAGGATTATAATTGTATGTTCTTCCTCGATCTGATGTAAATGAGTTTTACATGTGGATTGCATGTAAAGGAATTTTATTGCTGGCCCTGGTTGCCCAACCCACCGGATCAGTGTGCTGGCTATCAGATGAGGTAAGGGGAAGTCACTATGTGGTTTTGTAAAATGTTATTTACCAAATTTTTAAAGATAAAATGTTGTACAATTTTTTTATAAAGGATTTTACGGGCAATGAAAAATACTTTACAAATTTGACCACATTTTACATGTAATAAACACTTAAAAATAAAAAATAAAACATTTTCAGGAAGATATTTTATTTTAAGACAAACGGAGCATAAGCTAATAATGTGCCCGTGAGCACAAGATTTCAATCTTAAAACATGTGCACTACGACATGCATGGTGGTTGAATCAATGTGATTCGGTTGCTACATGGTCCGTAGCTAAGTTTTAATTGCAAAACAAAACAAAACAAAAATCATATATAAGTTTTAAGTGAATCATATATCATTTCATACACATGCATTATTAATGAGAGTTATAAGCTACCAAATTGGATATATACTCGACTAAAACTCAGGAATTAACATATTATTATTTGTTACATGAACAAAATTTTGTAAAAAATTAGAATAAATATTCAAAGGTAAATAAAATAAATCATTATAAAATCATTATTTGGAAATTATTTAATTAGAAATGATACAAAACTAAGATCAAACAGTCAAAAGACTAATTATGAACCACAATAGCAAAATAACATGAAACTTTAAAATGACAATGATATTTAAATGTTTTAAACCCTTATACTTAGAGTGTTTCCAACCTTTGAACTCCAAGAAAATGCATATTATTCTTTTTTTCTTTTCTTTTCTTTTTTTTTTTAAATCGGTGCCTTCAAGTGTTCAAATCTCAAGTTTGTCAAAACTCATAATAAGCACTAAGTCCTCCGTTATCCAGTCCTCCGTTATCCCAAATCGACCGTCAATATGTTTTTCTCCAATGATAAAAATGTGTTTAATTATATGGTTATTTTTATACACATATTTTGTTATATATTGACAAAAATATAAAAAATTAAGGGATAAAAATGAACTTTTTTTAAAAAAAAAAAAATTAGGGATGAAAAATGAACTTTTTGCAAACCTCAAAGATAGAAAAAAAAATGGTTGCACTCCCATCTCGGTTAAATAATTTACACATTGATTAAACTCTTGGTGCACTTGGATAAAACTAGGAAGATGATCCATTACTAAAAGAATATATCCTACTTTTTGTTCTATTCGTATAAAATATGGATTTTTTTTTTTTTTTTTTTTAATTTCATAGGGGTAGGAACACTGCATTATTCACCCTTGTCTAATAATTGTTAGTGCTAGCAGAACTTACATTTTCGTTATGAGTTTTGATGATTTTCTGGTTTTAAAAGTTTTGTAAAAATATTTAATAAGGTTGGTAGGAATTATTTTGAGCTTTATTGTTAAGAGCAAGGTTTTGAAACCTGGACCGGACCGTACGGTCCGATCGAGAAAACCGTGAACCTCTCACAATCATGGTTCTTTTAAACTTAAGAACCGGTCTATGCCAAAAAAGTAGGGAATTGTTTGAACTACGGTTCAACCGCATGGTTCTGAGAACCATGATTAGAGCATCCACAATGGGGGTTGTATATGCCAAATGCTAGGAGCATTTGGTATTTAAACCCCAAAATCCACCAGCAACCGGGAAGGTAAATCCCATATGCAAAAAAAAAAAATGAGATTTAGCTACAGTACCATCTCAAATGTAAGATGGTACTGTAGCTGAATCTTATAAAAAAAAAAATATTTTAATATTTTTTCCCGGGAATATCTCTCACGCTCTTTATTATTTCTCATTATTTTCTCTTTCTTCGGTCTCTCTTTCTCCGTTCTCTCTGTCTCCTCTGCTGTGTGATATCTTCAGACCCATTACTCTGCCCCTCTCTCTCCGATCAATTATGGGTGCTTCTCTTTCTCCGTTCTCTCTGTCTCCGTGATCCGATCCCCTTTACCGATTCAGTCCTCTCATAAATCGGTTTGGATTCACCGATTCACTCATCAAAATCACCGATTCACTCGTCCCATCGGTCTCTCAAATCAAATCGGTTTGGATTCACCGATTTGTTTGCAAAATCTCTTCACGAAGCTCCATCGGTCTCTCAAATCAAATCAGAATCAAAATCAAAGCAATTTACTAGGTGGGTTTTGTGTTTGTGTTTGTGTTTCTGCAATAAAAAATGGGGATTCAGCTTGTGTTTGTGTTTGGGTTTTGATCTAAGAATGGCTGTTGATGTTTGCAGAGGTGGGGACCCATTTCAGAGTTCCATCCGAAGCCTTCTTTTGGGGACCCAATTCATTCATTTCATTTCATGGGTATGTATATATAGCTCTCACTCTTTCTTTGTATATTATATATAGTATTATATTTCTATACGTGGATCTAACACTTTTCTTTTTCTTTTTTGTTTTAATCAGATTCTGCTGTCTGAGATTGGAGGCCAACATTCTTGCTCTTATTGGGCGTCCAATAATTTTCGCTCTTATTTCTTTGGATTCTTTCGGTGACTCTGAACTCCGCTCCAGTATGTTTCCTACTTTTGTTCAATTGCTTTGCATCCTTTATTTTGTTTTGGGTTCTGTTCTTTTAAGAGTCATATATAAAAATGCATTTGTGAATTTCTTTTAGTTGT
This sequence comes from Quercus ilex subsp. ballota, assembly GCA_032727855.1. Lineage (NCBI taxonomy): Eukaryota > Viridiplantae > Streptophyta > Magnoliopsida > Fagales > Fagaceae > Quercus > Quercus ilex. The sequence continues at coordinate 66,174,184 of CM064910.1, forward strand.
TAAGATAAACATTTAGAATTAATGCCAAAATAAAAATAAAAACCCAATACAATAGTTCAATAGTTGCATGTTGTGTGTTTCCTTGTGGATTGATTTGGAAACATTTAGTGTACCCAGTTTCGATTCTATGACAATGGCACGTTTTATATGTTGAAGCTGCAATTTCGGTATGTTTAGTGTAAATTTAGGAATGGTTCTCAAAAGGAGCTGTGGAATTCAGTTCAATGAGTGTGAAAATTATTGGGGTGTAGTCAATAGCACAGAATTTTCACCGTACATATTTGATTTGACACTTGGAAAACAATTATAATTAAGCATCCATGGAAAGAAATCGATTTTGTTACTAATGTCACTATATTGGTGTGTGAAAGGAAATGAAGATTCTCTTTTGATCTTTCTAGAGCAATTTAAAAATACTAGAGCATCTCAAGCATCTACATTTCCACTTATGTAAATCTCATTTTATTATTAAATGTCCTGTTTTGAACTCTTCCTTGTAGAGACTTCTAAACCGATTGTCATAACATGATCATTGAAGATGAGCGAGATGTAAATGAAGCGGTGGAAGTAGATTATGAGCAAATTGATGACAATCCTACTATACAACCATCACGGGAGAACACAAATGAATTTACGGAGTTCATTGAAACCCATCGATGTATTCGAGACCATAAAATTCATTCTCAACTCCAATTAGACCTCATTGAACATTTATGGCAATTACAAGGGGAGTTGTAGGAACTTAAGTGTGTCACTTATGTATGTGGAGTTTTATTGTAATTTGATATATGTATGAGTCTTCTAAAGACAATATTGATAGTTATGTATGTGGATTGTATCTATATATATGTATGTGGATTATAAAAGTTGATAGGTTGAGTACATTGATATTTGATAGGTTGTATGTATATATATATATATATATATATATGTGTGTGGATTTAAAAAATTGGCAGGTTGTATGTATATATATGTATGTAGATTTTTTGAGTTGGCAGGTTGAGTACATTGATATTTGGCATGTTGCATTTTTATGTATGTATGTGGATTTTTAAAGTTAGCAAGTTTGAGTAAATTGATATTTGGCAAGTTCTTTCTCAAAAAAAATGAAAAATTGGTAGGTTCTCTGTGTGTGGTTGTTGAAATAGTTGGAAAGAAATTGGCAGGTTCTGTGGTTGTTGAAATAGTTAGAAAGAAATTGAAAAGAAAAAAAACTGGAAAAATGTGTGTGTGTGTGTGTGTGTGTGTGTGTGTGTGTGTGTGTGTGTGTGTGTGTGTGTAAATTTGGCAGGTTGTATTGGCAGGCAGGTTCTGTGTGTGTGTGAAAAAAAATTTGGCAGGTTGTATTGGCAGGCAGGTTCTCTGTCTGTGTGTGTGTGTGTGTGTGTGTGTGTGTGTGTGTGTGTGTGTGTTGGAAAGAACTTGAAATGAAAAAGAAAAAAAATTTGGCAGCTGTGTGTGGCAGGCAGAGAACGTGTGTGTGTGTGTGTGTGTGTTGGAAAGAACTTGAAAAGAAAAAAAATTTGGCAGGTGTGTGTGGCAGGCAGGGTGTGTGTGTGTGTGTGTGTGTTAGAAAAAAAATTTGGCAGGGACATTCCAACGTGTGTGTGTGTGTGTAGAAAAAAAATTTGTCAGGGACATTCCAACCGTTTGAAAAAGCGGTTGAATTTGAAACAACAAAAAAATGGTAGTTGGAAAAGTAATAATAAAGAAAGATTAAAAAAATAATATTTTAATAAAAGGATGAGATATAGAATTTTGGGATGTTGGGTGTATTGTAAAATGGGATGGTATAATAGATAAAGTAGCTTTTTGAAATTGTAAAATAAGATGAGATTTAGCATCCGGATGTGGATGCTCTTAGACCGCTTCTCACGGTTCCCTTTGAATTTGAACCTAAAAAAAACACAGAAAAACAAAAGAAAAAGAAACACAATTGTTGGGATCAGAAAACGTCTGATCTTTGTTTCAGTCTCTTTACTTCACTCTCAAAAAACGTCTCACATAATCCAAACACAAAACACAACAAAATCCAATTCTTACATTAAAGTTGAATCAGAATAAGCAAATATGGAAAAAAAAAAAAAAAAAAAAAAAAAAAAAAAAAAAAAAGAAGAAGAAGAAAAAGAAGAAGAAGAAGAAGAAGAAGAAGAACAAGCTGATCTGACCCAATCTGGTGGTGGAGAGGAGGACGAACGACGGTGGGGCGACGGACAAGGTAGTGCTTCATGGTGAACGTCAATCTCCACAGACTTTGTCCCTTCGGCGACCTCGATCTCCACTGGCCTTCGATCTGTGCACCACGATCTCCATCGACGCTTCAGATTCTCCTCTCTCTCTTCTCTTTTCTCTAATGTGAATATGTGAATAATTGGGTTTGTATGTGAAATGATAACTGTGAAGTAAATGTCAGGTTGAGAGTTTAGTGATAAATTGGGTCCGTATGAAAATGTGTGGTGTTTATCCTTTCATTTTTTTTTTTATGTAATCGTGTGGTTTTTTTTTTTTTTATTCAAATGTGTGGTATTTAATACTAAGAAATGGCAATTAAGAAATACTACCACAATATTTTCACAATAAATTTTAAGTAATAGATTGTTATTAGCTAATATTGGTAAGTAAAAAAATAATTTCAGCAGTGGGTTCAAATTAGAACTAATAACAACTTTCCACATAAGATTTTGACGTGATTCTTGTAAAAATATTACAAAAAATATTATGGATATAACATCACAATTCTTTCTTCATCTGCTTTTGTTTGTATTGCTCTTTTATCTCTTCCTTTAATTTCATTCACTTTTGTTTCTAGTGCTTTTTTAGGTTTGTGAATGTGAGCTAGACAGCTGGTCACGTGAGCATTGGAAATTGGAACTTGGAAAGACAATTTGTTGCTTTTAATTTTCTTTTTATAAAAAAATGGTTATTATTATTATTGGATAGATATTTCATATTTGGGATATAGATGGATATATTAGACATAGTTAAAATATGGATTTATAGTTTTAATTGGACTATTTTAGTTAATTTTTCTATTTTTTACTAATTTAATATATATATATATATATATGTATTTAAAATAATTATTAAATTAATTATGACATCATCACGGTTCAACATCAGTTCGACCTCGGTTTGACCTCAAAAACTTTGAACCTCTCCCTTTTATGGTTCAATGAACGGTCCGGGTCTGAAAACCTTGGTTAAGAGCCTACTCCTCATGTTTATTGTTGTTGAGTGATTTATTATTCCTCTTGGACTAAAAAGGCGCTGATGATGTAGTAACTTGGAGCTACTACTACCTACACTCTGAAGAAATTCTTCGTAGTTTTTAGGGGATTAACTTTCTAAGCTTTCTTGACTTTTCATTTAATAAAAATAATAATAATAATAAAACCCTCAATGCCCTCACTTTTGAAATACAAGGTAATATGAATTCTACTTAGTTATTTTAGGCATGAATATACATTTCCCCTTATTTAGTATATTAAAATTAAAACTTACAAATAATTAAACCTAAATGACTTCCTTTTTTTAATAAAAAAATTAAACAATTTAAACAACCTATAATAAACCCAAACTGGTTAACGGATTAAAGTTTTTGTTTGTTATAGGTAGTGGTTATAATAATTTAAACAACCTAGGACTATACTTTATAGGTAGTGGTTATAATTTTCTAGCTCAAAAAGTTGTTACATAATAGTTAATTATAATTCAACTAATTGGCCATGGGCCAATACACATCTTTCTTCTCCTTGCTTTGATTTTTGCCATGAAAGGGAAAGATGGGTATGGCTCATCTTGTGGCTTGTGCTCTCCTCATGGTTCTCACATGGACCAATGTTTCCTCTTCATTGAACCTTTCCAATTACTTTGCTTGATCAGTCGATTGGATTGTACATGACTTATGATGGACTATGTATTTCGATTAATTTCATTCTATTGAATACAAATTATTATTCAAGGAAAAAAAAAACTAAGATCAAGAACAATGAATTATATTTCGAAAATTATTATAAACATAATCAAGAAATGTTTCTTTATATATTTATTGTTATGGTTAAATATATTTAATTTTGTTGATTATTTATGTGAAAAATGATATGTCCACAACATTTTTACAACAAATCTTAAGTGACAAGTTGTTAATAGTTGTTATTATTGGGGTAAAAAAGTAATCTTAGTGTTAGGTTCAAATTTGAATCAATATCAACTAACCAATTTTGATTTGTTGTGAAAATGTATAGACATAGCACCTCTCTCTCTCTCTCTCTCTCTCTCTCTCTCTCTCTCTCTCTATATATATATATATATATATAGAGAGAGAGAGAGAGAGAGAGTTCAACCTATGACATTCGCTCTAGATGATAGCTCTTTATCATCAGATCAAGACATCAATCAGTTTTTAGTGTAAGCAGGGATTGAACCCTAGATCACTATTCAACTATCAGAGATTTTACCAGTTGAGCTAATTGAAACCCACTTATTGATTATATTTAGAATGTACATATTCATATCATATATCATTTATATACATGTATTTCTAAGGGTTAAAGGTTTAGCAAATAAAATTTATAATTACTTAAGACCTGGAAATTTCGATATATAATTATTTGTTACATGAACATGATTTTGTCCAAAACCATAATACCATTCCATGGGAGAAGAAAACAATTTTTTTTTTAATTAAAATACTAATGCTACTAAGAACCAATAGTTGAAAGACTATTTACTCAATGGCCTTTTAGTGTCCTGAGCCCTTGGATCTTCAATGTTCTAAATGCTTGAACTTTACTTAGTCCTAGTCCTTGGACTTTTAACAATTGCAGGTTCCTTGATCAAATTGTAAATGAGTTCAAGTGCCAAAAGTTTGACTTAGGGTCCGTTTGGATACAGCTGAAAACTGAAAACTGAAATTGAAAACTGAAAAATACTGTAGCAAAATAATTTTTAAATGTGTGAATAGTACTGTGGGGCCCATTTTTAATGAAAAAGTTGCTGAAAAGTGAAAATTGTGGGTCTGTGAACAGTAAAAATTGTGTGAAAAAGTCACATGTTGCGACTACTGTTCAATGAACAGTAGCCGCAACAGTATTGCTACAGTAACCACTTGTCTCTAAAAAGCTGAAGACGCATGAAAAAAAAAAGAGCTGAAAACGTAAACGTGCAACGCCAAGGCGCCAGCCAAACACTCTCTTAGCCAAAATCCCTAATGGGTGCTAAGCCCGTTATTAGAACAGATCATTAGTATGTCTTCATTAGAGAGTAAGTGTTACAAGTATCCAAGTAATAGTCGACAAAAGCAAGCCAATCAAGAGGATAATTCATTTCTTTCTAAAACTTAAGACTTCATTTCAAGAGTAAATGCATAAAAGGTTCAACATTTGGAACCTCAAAAGGGTATAATGTGAATGCATAAACCTATAAAAGATGCCTTAAGAACTGTCGGGTTAGCAGAAGTTCTAACACTAGATTATTGAACAAAAGATTGAGCAAGAAGCTTTTATTTAAAACTTGACTCTTTGAATTACAACACTTTACAAGCACTAATATTGCATCAATGCACACACGGCATTGTTACAATCACACACACTATCCTCAAATACACTAACACATACTTAGCACCTTACACCTTACCCCTAGACACCTAGCTACTAACTCTTGACTTTATTTTCTTCACTTCACCTGCTACACTTCATGTCACACACTACTTCACCTTATTCCACACATCTCACACACCTCTCACTAGTCTCACAGTACTCTACTTCACAAGTCTCTCACAACTCATACAACTTCACACATCTCTCACTTAGTGCTTTATGACACTCTTCCACTTTCGCAAAACTTCGGCATTCTCAAGAGGTGTGGTTTCGCCACCAGCCACGATCTCCCACAAATCTTGCCCTTGCAAGTATGACTCCATACAAGTTGACCATGTGTTGTAATTCTAGTTATTGAGCCTTCTAATACTACCAACAGCTTGGAGGTCTGCCATCACAACTTGGTGAAATCTCTCGCTCTACCAAATAAGCTTGGTCCCAGACCCCGAGCTTCACAGTCCCAGACTGTACACGAGCAAAATGAAAACCTCCAAAAATACTGTCCTAGACACCATAAACATGGTCCCTAACCGCCAAGCTCTAATACCATATCGTAACTCATCAATTACCGTGAACTGATCTTTCCTAGACTGCTTCCTTATGTTCTCAGGCATTTTCTCTTCAATTTCCTTTGAAAATGGTAGCATTGCTTCCTCTTCTACTGCTTCTTCAACTGGCTCTATCATAGCCAGACACGATTCAATAGCCTATCCTCCTTCGCTATCATCTTCTAGGTTGCTAAACGTCGTTGTATTTCCTTGAGCTGTTCTCCACTTGTATCGACAGTCTCATGCAAAGTGGCCCATTTTTTCACACTTGAAACACTTGACATTACGATTTCTGTAACTCGTGGATCGTCAATCATTATTGTCGCGACCTCCTTGAGCTCCTCGATCTTGAGAGCTCTCCTTATCTTTTCTATCTTCATCATTTCTATTCTTAGAACCTGCATTAAATCTTTCTTGGGTCAGTCTTTATAATGACTGTTAAAGAGTGCCTCCTCGTCACTCTTTAGTGAGACCCCAACCATTTGCTTAACCAATACTTCTTGGTCAACTAGCAAATTTTCCAATTCTACTAATGATGGTTGGACAGGCCAACCTTGACTGGCAGCTACAAAACTTCTATATTTGGGTCTCAACCCATGAATAATTATCCTTCTCATTCTTGAATCAGAAATATTTGATGCAAGATCTAATTCAGAGATTTCGCAATAGAGAGACTTTACCTTGGTGAAGTATTGCGTAATCATCATATCTCGTTGTGCCACTAACATTAGCTCGTTCTCAAGCAATTGTAGCCTTACATCATTCTTCTTTGAAAATAGTGTTGAAAAGGTGTCCCACGCTTCCTTTGGTGTGTTTACATGTTTGATGTGCTCCAGCATCTCTTCCTTGATGCTTGTCTTGATTGCAAACAAAGCCTTCCCGGCTTTAATCTTCCACTTTCGCAAAGTTTCGGCATTCTCAAGAGGTGTGGTTTTGCCACCAGCCACGATCTCTCACAAATCTTGCCCTTGCAAGTACGACTCCATACAAGTCGACCATGTGTTGTAATTCTGGTTATTGAGCCTTCTAATGCTACTAATAGCTTGGAGGTCCACCATCACAACTTGGAGAAATCTCTTGCTCTACCAAATAAGCTTGGTCCCAGACCACGAGCTTCACAGTCCCAAACTATACACGAGTAGAATGAACACCTCCAAAAATACTGTCCTAGACACCACCAACACGGTCTTTGACCGCCAAGCTTGCTACTGATAGCTTGGAGGTCCACCATCACAACTTGGAGAAATCTCTTGCTCTACCAAATAAGCTTGGTCCCAGACGACGAGCTTCACGGTCCCAGACTATACACAAGTAGAATGAACACCTCCAAAAATACTGTCCTAGACACCACCAACACGGTCTTTAACCGCCAAGCTCTAATACCAGAATTACAACACATGGTCGACTTGTATGGAGTCGTACTTGCAAGGGCAAGATTTGTGAGAGATCGTGGCTGGTGGCGAAACCACACCTCCTGAGAAGGCCGAAGCTTTGCGAAAGTGGAAGAGTGTCATAAAGCACCAAGTGAGAGATGTGTGAAGTTGTATGAGCTGTGAGAGACTTGTGAAGTAAAGTACTGTGAGACTAGTGAGAGGTATGTGAGACGTGTGGAATAAGGTGAAGTAGTGTGTGACGTGAAGTGCAGCAGGTGAAGTGAAGAAAATAAAGTCAAGGGTTAGTAGCTAGGTGTCTAGGGGTAAGGTGTAATGTGTTAAGTGTGTGTTAGTGTATTTGAGGATAGTGTGCGTGATTGTAACAGTGCCGTGTGTGTAAGGGTCGTCAATGGGCCGGGTCGGGCCGGCCCGGCCCATTTTTACTTGGCCCATGGGCACAATGGGCTGGGCATAATGGGCTATTAACTGGTTAATGGGCCGGGTCGGGCTGGGCCGAAAGAGGAAACCTTAGCCCATGACCCTGCCCATTTTGTCTTTAGCGAGTTGGACTATCGGGTTGGGCCTAATGGGTTACCCCATGGGCTTGTGTTAGCATATTATTTTATTATTTTTATAAGGAAAGAATCAATTTTTTATAAGGGAATAATCAATCTATTTTTTTAAAGGAAAGAATTAAAGAATTCAATACTTAATTACAAATTTTTTTACAATCAAATGTATTTAATTTTTTGTTTTGTTGATGGAAACCTATTTAATTTTTTATTTATTAAGGCTTTAAATAGTTTTTTTATTTTTATCTTTAATAAAAAAAATGTCAAATGGTTAATTCAAATTTGATAGACTACTAGAAAAATATATATTTAGTAAATTAAGTTTAGCACAATTACTTTAGGTATCATACTGGTTGAGGGAGTTCTCTTAAGAAATTCCTCTATAATATCTCAAGATCAATCCTTCATACACTTCCTATATATTTTTGTTATGAATTATGAGTTATTAGGCTGGGTCAATGGGTTAGGCCAACGGGCTGGTCAACGGGTTGGGTTACTGGGCTAGCCCATCGGGTACCCATGGGCATAAAAACTGGCCCACAGCCTGACCCACTGGGCTAGTGGGCTACCCATGGGTCTCAATAACAACGGGCCGGGCCGCCCATTAGCCCGGTGGGCCGTTGGGTTTCTGGGTCGGGCTGTGGGCCATGGGCTATTTGATGACCCTTACGTGTGTGTGTTGATTGTAACACTTGCTATCTATGGCACACACTTCACCACCTCATACATCTATTTATAGTAGATGTATGTTGGTTAGGAAACCAACTTGAAGCTTCTAGCTTCTTCCTTTTTATTGGCATTAAATTAATGCTTTTCTCCAACCCTCTAGACACCTTATAAATTTGTGGCTAAAATTTACTAGTGCAAGGAAGCTTCTAGAGAAAATATGAAAACTATCTTGGAGATAATTCTGGAAAGAAAGCAAGAGAGAAATGTCCGGAATTAGAGAGAAATTTCTAGAAAGAGAGAGAGATTGTGTGCAAGGGTCTAGAAGTTTCTAGAGAGAGGCAGTATTGATTTTTAACAGGAACATGCTCATGGTACCCTTGCGCCACAACAAGATTGGCTTATGCCTTTCATGCGCCAGCCTCTGTCTAAGAATTGAAAAGGAAGGAATAAGATTAAATTTAATTATAGCCAGTTTTTTATTTTTATTTATTTTTTAAGATTAATGGTCTTGGATGTTAGAACTACTTTATCAGCGTGAAATGATGTCTAGACTATGTTTGGCTAAATGAAAGGAGAAAAAGATAAAGGGAAGGGAAGCAAAAATGTTTATAAGTTTTAAGTGCAAATTCATATGTATTGTGAGGATGGGCATCATACATAATTTATTCAAAGAGATTGTGAGAGCATGTGCATATGGGTGAACAAGGTATTTTTGATGTCTTCTTTACATATGCATGTGAATCTTATCATTACATCATAATGTTTGGTTTTTGTCAGGTCTTGTCATAATGGTCGTGAAGGATATTTTTTTCAACGCAATTAGTTTTTCACAATCTAAGCATACAATCATCTCTTTTTCGATGGAAATGTTAAATTTTAAATGAATCTTATTGATTTGTTTGTTGAAAATGTACACTTTTATAAAAGATATTATTTACTTATTTTTAAACTAAAAATAATCAGATTCACCTGAAGTTCTTTAATTGAGAGTGTATACCAAAAATTAAGAATTACGTGTTTGGAATATATTGTTTTTTCAAAAATTAAGAATTCAAGGGACTCAATAAATCATTGTATGATGACCATGTTAGTTAGGTCCTTTGCAAAAAGATGTAGTAATAAAAGCAAACCAATGAATGTTGTGTGTGATAAACCTGATATTGAAGTTGTGAAACGCATTTGTTCATTAAAGAGAAGTGAGAAGTAGATGATTGGCTTGCTAAAACATCAGTGCTTCATCACATGAATGATTACATAATACACCATTGTTTGAGGAGCATCAAATAGAGAAGAAATTGATGAAAGCATTAGAAGCAATGGATGGGACAAGTAAATTAATGGAGGGTTGAGTGGAAAGTAGGCTGAGTAGTAGAAAATTTGGGAAAACTGTTGCTAGTCAATTAATCACATGAAACCTAGTTTTAACAAACAAAATTAAATAAAATAAAGCAGGGAAGGGTCAAAAAGAAAAAGTAGAAATAGAAGGAATTGGACCAATATAAACCTTTGGTTGTTCTTTGTAAAAGATATAATACATTGGGAAAATCTTGTTCCGTGCATGCTAGAGAGGTAAATAAAACCTAATACATATGAATTGGAAGCTAATCTCTCAGTAAAAAAGAAAGGAAAAACACTTCCATCAAAAGAGTGAGCTCAATTTGATCCATCTATTCGTCTTGTAACAATTAAAAATTCTAGAAGTCCTCGAAAAGAGACATCTCGGTGAGAATCATGATTTCAAAGAGTCACTGATCAACACCATGAAATAGAAATAGAATTGTAAATTTGTAAGTTAGTAGTAAATGAATTAGCCGCTTGTCAAGCATGAAACATTATGCCATACAAGAGATATGGAAGTTTATAATTTTACATTAAAAATAAATAAATAAATAAAAACAAAGTCATAATCAGTGTACAATTTTTTTTTTTTTTTGGTTAAACTTTTATTTTTTCTTAAGAGAGATAACAAGTAACTTTATCTTCAAATTTTTTTGAAAAGATTGATGCTTAAACTCCAACCAACAATGTATCATTTTTTATGAACATCATGTCATCACACCAAATTCCAACCTTTACAGAATTTTATGATTTGAAAAAATAAAATTAATTTTAAAAAAGATAAACCAAGAGACTTATAACTTAATTAACACATTTCTATATATAACATGTTTAAAGATCTAGTGAGGAAAATGTTTAAGCTACAGAGTTAGTAGTATATTGTAAATATCTTTAAAAAAAAACTTTAGAAAAGTTGATTTAACCAAAAACACACCCCTTCTCACAAGTCACAACACCTTAATTACTTAAGTATGTTTTGTCAATTAATGCACTAATTATAAGTTAAAATATAAGTAAATTAATTGTGAATTTTTGAGTGCGGAAAGAGAGCCCGTCTTTATGGTATGCTTCTCACAAGCGCGTGGGTCTCATGTTCCTAGAATTTTTTTTTTTTTTGGTCCCTAGCTTTACTCATAAACGAAAGTGGAAACCTGTTGTATCAATGATTCCTTACGTAACTTTTTTTTTTTTTTTTTTTTTTTTGCTGAATTGATTCCTTACGTACCTACTTTAGAGAAAATAAGCAGCAAAATGGAGTATATTGCCAAAAAGAAATCATCAGCGTGCAATATTCAACATTGGCAACAACAAAAAAGACTAAAAACTGAAGGAAATATTAAAAGAAAGTCTCAAAACATTGGTTTTGGACTTATTTTCCAAGAAAAGGTAAAAACAATTAATTTTGTTTATAATTTTTTAAACCCTTTATAAAAATTATGTCAAAACTTTTTTAATATATTTATTAATAATGACTCTAAAAATCTGTTTGGTATATTATTTTAATAATGTTGTTTAAATTTTTTAAAAACACATGTGATCAAAAAAGTATTATAAAGATACGAAATACTGTTATGTTGATTAAACATCAAAAACTGAAAACTGTGCTTACCAACACCACTAAGAATTGACCAAACTAAAAAACATACAGTACGTAACAGTTAACCCATGATTTCTATAACCATACAAAGTAAGAGATCAGGTTCAAACATCGAAGTCCTTTCAACTTTCTTCACCACACCACACATGAAGCACGCTGCGTCAAAAAGTCAAGAACGCTGCACAGGCACAGCACAACCATGGCGGATCACAACGTCGCCGACGAAGCCATTTCCAGTTCCGAAGTTTCCAGGCTCCGATGGCACGTTGACCCCTCGGATGTTCGAAAACAAGGAGTACCCTTCCTCGGAAAACACTTCAGGGAGCATGAAGAGAAGGTAATTGAGAAGGAAAAGGTAAAGAAGTGGAGGGAAGCCATGAAAACAGCTGGTGGAAAATGTTTTCCAAGACAAAAGACAAAGACAGGTACTGTGTTAATGCGTATGTATGTATGTTTAATCCTTTTGTTTGAATTGTGCTTAATTGTGTTTTTGAGTTGAAGATTTAGTAACTTCGAATTGTTTAGTGAAATGTGGCAATTTGCTTTACATGAACAGTAGCTTCTTCAGCATGATATGTCTGTGCACCTTGCAATTCTTTAATCCATCTTTAATTTTTTTTTTTTTGCTTATTTAAATTAGCGGACGTTTTAGCTTTACATTTTTTTTTTAATCATTTAAGCATCTACTGAAATATATAATATCTGCATCTTCTCCTTTACTGTCTTCTTTCTTTTTCTTTAACAACCTAGCGATAATACCAAAATTTTGGGGTTAGTTAGATATGATCAACTAGTAAAGGTTGGTCACCATTTACTTTTTTGCCATTCATTCTATCTAATCCTCGTTCCCTAGGATACTTTCCTAATTGACATGTCATTTTTATAACATTTATTTATTTTACTTTTAGTCTTTCTCTACCTTTTTTTTGGCTACCTCAACTTTAATTGATTCGCTCCCTCACTTGTGCATTAATCTTTTTCCTTTGATTATAACTACATCATCCCAAGTGACTCTCTCTCGTATCTTCATCAATAGGGGCCACCCCATTTCACTTGATAAATAGTTTAATTGAATTTTAACAGTTTTTTTTTAACCTAACTTATGTGTAGAGTTGATCTTAAGATGAATTAAGTATTACGAGGTGCATATTATTATTAACAGAAACTGGCTATCTCAATATTTCTATCAACAACTCAACTAAGATTGGATGTTATGCATGAAGGGAGATCCGGTGCTTCTTGCTCGCATTTACATTTTATGTCATCTAACAGTCTTTGTCCTAACAAATACTACCATGCTCTGTAGAAGCCAGTATTATGTCATCATCAATGGTCTCATTTAGCAGTTGTCAGGCTTCACTTAAGGTTTTATATACAAAATCCAAAACATTTATGATAAAGTGATATAATATTCATTCTTACACATGATTATATTTTTATGCACATAATATCTGTTTCCCAGCGGTCATCCTTTGGAAGGCCATAGAGTTTGAGGCACTTATATTTATCATCAAAATAGGCACTTGCTACTCTTTATCTATGTTTCTCTCTACCATTTGACAGTTGATGTTTTTTGTTATTAGCATCTGCCTTGCTAGTTTGTTTCCTATAGACTCATTTATGTTTATTGGCAGTAATGAGGCACAAGCAAAGTTGATTCAACTTTTAGTCAAAAGGGTGTTGGAAGAACTAGACAGCACTCCACTAAATGTGGCTCCATATACAGTTGGACTTGATTCTCGTATTGAAGAATTGATGATCAGGTTAGATGTTAGATCCAATGGCGTTCGAGTTTTGGGATTACATGGGGTTGGTGGGGTTGGTAAGACCACACTTGCTAAAGCTCTTTACAATAAACTCATTGGTAGCTTTTAGTGCCTTGTTTTCATGAAAAATGATAGAGAAAATTCTGAAACTGATGATGATTTAGTGTACCTTCAAAACAAACTTATCAATCATCTTTCTCCTAATAAGCCTCCTGTGTATGAGGTTGATTCTGGCATCTCTGCAATCAAAGATGTAGTTCGTGAGGAGCAAGTTCTCGTTATTTTGGATGATATTCACAATGTAAGACAGCTTGAAGTGCTAATTGGGAGAAGAGATTGGTTTTTTGAAGGAAGTAGAATTATTATTACCACTAGAAACAGAGATGCTTTACCTGAGCATCTTGTGAATGGGTTTTATGAGGTCAGAGAGTTGGCCCCCACTGAGGCGCTACAACTTTTTAGCTACCATGCGCTAAGAAGAGAGAAACCCACAGAAAGATTTATGAATCTATCCAAGCAAATGGTCTCTCCTACAGGAGGTCTACCATTGGCCCTGGAAGTATTTGGTTCTTTTTTGTTTGAAAGGTGGAGGATAGAGGAATGGAAAGATGCTCTGCACAAGTTGGAAAGGATTCGTCCACACAATCTTCAGGATGTATTAAAGATAAGTTATGATGGGTTAGATGTACAAGAACAGCGTATATTCCTTGACATTGCATGTTTATTCATTAAAATGGAAATGAAGAGAGAGGATATACTTGATGCATTGAAAGGTTGTGGTTTTAGGGCTGAGATAGCAGTTACAGTGCTCAGAGCAAGATCACTCATTAAGGTTTTTGAGGACAATTCTTTGTGGATGCACGATCAGATTAGAGATATGGGTAGACAAATTGTTCTAGATGAAAGACCTGTAGATCCTGGTACGCGAAGTAGACTGTGGGATTGTGATGAAATCATGACTGTCTTAAAGGATGAGAAGGTATGACTGATAGTGAGATACCTCATCTTTTTTTTTCTCTGTTCCTTTTTTGTTGAATTGCTGGTTTAAAACTTTTCCAAGCGGCAAGTATAGAAAAGTATTCACATATTTCACTACATGCATCATATTGCTATGTATAATCCTCAATGGCAAATATAGAAAAATACTCACATATTTCATTACATGCATCATATTGCTATGTATAATTCTCATGGGGAAAAAGGAATACTAATGTTTGTGCTCCACTAGTTGCTTCATGCACTAGTGTATCTTCAAATTTCCTTCTCATTCTCAGGGTAGAGTTCCAGTAGGTGAAGATTGATGGGAGATTGCAAAGCTTTCAGATAGATGATAAAAGATGTTCAAGCTAACATCTTCAGTCTAAACCATGGATAAGAACAGGAAGGATTAGGATTTTCTAGATTTCTATTGTATTCATAAACCAGAGGGCTTAGGATCTTCTATAATTCTATTGTATTCCACAATGAAGTTCTCTAAATCCTAATATTTCATGAATTAATGGCTAAGATATATCATACCTATAGTTCGATTGACATGAGACCAAACAATTTGTCGATCCCTATTAACCCTTAAATGGCATATTCATCTTGTTGTTTGATATGTTCTCCTCTGCTATCCTCCTCGCCCTCCAACAATTTAGATGGGTTGGTCTTTTTTGTGTTCCTTTAGTCAGGTCCTCTTCTGAGGAGGGAAAGTTCGTTTTTATTCCTCTACTTACTAAACAGAGCGAGAGGGAGAGAGAATGGCAATTTATTTCTGAGTTGAAAATTGGCAAGAAGAGATGGTTGAATCTGCTAGTTCCATATTTTACTGCCATTGAAAAATAAAAATATCTGGATCTTATAGTTTGGCCTCATTTTAGATCCTTAAAAGTTCTAAGTTCCCAAAGGATGGATACTATTCCTATATCCTTAATTATAATTTTACAGTGTTAACTTTGATAACCATTTGTTATTGTCTCAGTTTCACTTGGCTACATTCAAATTTTTTTAACTATTTTCTATATGATTGACAATAGGGAACAAGATGTATAGAAGGAATTGTCCTAGACTTTGAAGGGAAGCCCATTGTTCAGGATCCAAGTGGTGAGAGAATTTCAAGGGAAAACCTTCAAAGAAAGCCCAATTTCACCTCTGCATTAACGTATGCAAAAGAAAAGTATAAGAAATTTCTTCAGGATAATGCAGAGAAAGAGAGAGAGGCACTACTTTGCACCAAGCCCTTTGAATCAATGGTTAATCTAAGACTTCTTCAAATCAACAATGTGAGATTGGAAGGGAAGTATAAATATCTTCCAGCTGGACTGAAGTTGCTACAATGGAAAGGAGTCCTCTGAAAGCTCTTCCTTCTGATTTTTGTCCTCGGGAACTTGCTGTCCTTGATCTTTCAAGAAGCGGAATTGAAAAAGTATGGGGTTCATATACTAGCAAGGTACGGTCCACAATTTGGATGTGACTGTAATAATGAGATTTTAATGAACTTGGTTGATGTGTTTCTTAATACTGGGAGTTACCTAAACTGACTTAGAGTTTTTGTGTGTGTTCTGCTTGTTCTTCCCAACACCACCCCCACCCCCTTTTTTTTTTATATCAGTTCTTCATAATTCTCTTTTTTTAACAGTAAAATCTCTTGTTTGTCAGGTGGCTGAGAACTTGATGGTTATGAATCTCAGCCGTTGCTACAATCTAGCTGCTATTCCTGATTTATCTAGGAACCATGCCCTTGAAAAGCTTATTCTTGTGGGTTGCAAGAAACTGACTAAGATTCATGAATCACTTGGGAACATGAGTACATTACTTCATTTGAACCTGAGAGAATGTTCTAACCTGATCGAATTTCCAACTGATATCTCTGGGCTGAAAAATCTTGAAATCCTTATTTTCTCTTATTGCTCAAAATTGAAAGAGTTACCAACGAACATAGGAAGCATGAAATCTCTTAAAGAACTTCTTGTTGATAACACTGCTATAGCAAAGCTACCAGAGTCCATTTTCCGCCTTACAAAACTTGAAAAGATTGATCTAAATCATTGCCAACTCTTAAGAAGACTACCCAACTGCATTGGAAAATTGTCTTCTCTAAAAGAACTCTCTCTAAATGATTCTGCTATAGAAGAAATACCTGATTCGGTTGGATCTTTGTCAAACCTTGAGATATTAAGTTTAATGTGGTGTGGATCACTCACTGCCATTCCTGATTCTGTTGGCAGTCTCATATCATTGACACAACTTCTAATCAATGGTAGTGCAATCAAAGAACTGCCTATTTCTATTGGTTCATTGTCATATTTGAAGGAGTTATCAGTTGGAAACTGTAAGGATCTGAGCAAATTGCCTGATTCAATTGAAGGACTAGCTTCTTTGGTTGAACTTCAGTTAGATAGAACGCCAATCACACATCTGCCGGATCAGGTAGGTGCCTTGAAAATGCTAAGGAAGCTTGAGATGAGGAATTGTAAAGATCTTAGATTTTTACCAGAATCAATTGGAAGCATGTTGGCTCTTACTACTTTGAACTTTGTCGGTGCCAATATATCTGAATTGCCGGAATCCATAGGAATGCTGGAAAATCTTATTATATTAAGATTGAATAATTGTACACAGCTCTGTAAGCTTCCTTCTTCAATAGGAAATTTGAAGTCCTTGCACCATTTGTGGATGGAAGAAACTGCTGTAACAGAATTACCTGAAAGCTTTGGGATGCTCTCAAGTTTAATGATACTAAAAATGGCTAAGAAGCCTTATATTGAGTTATCTGGAAACAGCATGCCTAATTCTACTGAATTTCCTACGTCTTTCTCCAATCTATGCTCGCTAGTAGAATTGAATGCTCGTGCTTGGAAACTATGTGGGAAGATTCCTGATGATTTTGCTAAGTTGTCATCATTGGAAAGTTTAAATCTAGGCTACAATAATTTTTTCAGCCTTCCGTCCAGCTGGACGGGCCTTTTCAATCTTAAAAAGCTTTTATTGCCCTATTGCAAAGAGCTCAAGTCTCTCCCTCCACTTCCCTCAAACTTTGGAGCAGGTGAACATTGCTAACTGTACTGCATTGGAAAGTGTGTCGGATCTTTCCAACTTGGAAAGATTACAGGAGCTGAACCTTGCAAACTGTGAGAAGGTGGTGGATATTCGGGGCCTTGAATGCTTGAAGTCATTGACAGGGTTACACATGTGTGGCTGCAAAGCATTCTCTTCTATGGTTAAAAGCAGACTGTCTAAGGTTCTCTCTCTCTCTCTCTCTCTCTCTCTCTCTCTCTGTGGTTGACACGAACTAGGATTTACATACACCCACCCAATGGTCTTGAACATACAACCTCACCCTCCACTTTATGCTTACAAACAGAGGTGTTTTAATAATCCTCTTATAAAATGAATTTATTAATCTACATTTTGGTCCCTCGTTTTGCAATGTAAGCCCTAAAATATTAGGTGGTTGCCAATGTAATCCATGATTCTTTTTGCACTATTAATTGGCAATTAAATGCCACGTGAACCTTTGTTTCAGATAGAGAGGAGGAATCAAGTTGGAAGTTCTGGTAGAACTTGCACTTCTTGCTCCTATTCTTTGGAAGTAGTTCTCAAAGCAAATGATTTTTTATTTGCTTAATTATATTTAGAATCCCTTATTTTGCCTATTTTCAGTTTGATTCTCAAAGTTCAATTTCATCCCTAATCTTGCAAACTGTACGTGTTCATGTGGTAAAACAATAGTTTTGATATTTTACTTATTTTTAAGTTCTAATAAAGAAAAAAGTTTATAAAGATTCTTCTAAAAAAGAAATCAAATATAAGAAAAATATTTATGAAAAAATCACCAAAAAAACATCGCTATAGTTGTTGCTTGCCACCCACCATTGTCGACCAAAAACCATATTCTCTCTTGGCCAAAAGATAGCCATACCCATAAGCCATTAAAAACACCAGATTTATATAGTATTTAAAAATTGCAGCGTAGCATTTATTATTATCACAGTCTTATTAAGCAACATCAGCATAGCATTTTGGTCAATTCCATCTAGTGTAGTCCATTCAGTCCATTTTCGTCCGCTCAGTCCATTTTAGTTCATTTGGTCCACTTTGGTCCTTTCCGTCCAATTCGGTCTACTTTTGGTCCATTTTGTCTACTTTTATGATGCTTTGGGATGAGAGATTTGTGTGAAAAACTAAGCTACTTCATTGACAATTATTTTACATTCTCAACGTAATATTAGTAAATTCTTGATAAAATTACTTTTTTTTTTTTATATTACTAAAATCTTGAATTGTTTTTTTCCTAATAGAAGTGATGGATTTACTTATATTTGCTTATTCTTTAGACAATTCAATACATATAGGGGATGAACCGTTTGAAAAGAGCTCTAAAAATAAATTCTAACCACACGTTACATTATTTACAAAAAATCTCATCTTATATAATAATTGAATGTAAAATGTATTTGCTTCTTTGAAAAAAAAAATTACTAAATTTAAAAAGAATTTCGAGTAACAAATATAGATAAATTAATTTTCGAAGTTTAATATATTGCATCTATGCTTTGTTAGAAAATAATCACATCATTTTAAGAAATGTTTGAGACTAACACTTATAAGTTTCATCAACTATTTTCATTTTTTAGTTAACCAAAATATATATATATATATATATATGAAATAGTAATCTAATTTCTTAGCAAAATATCTACTTGCAGGTTTGTTTGAGGAACATACGCAGTCTTAGCATGCCTGGAAGCAAGATTCCAGATTGGTTTTCTCGAGAGGTGGTTAGATTTTCAGAACGCAAAAACCTTAAGATCAAAGGTGTGATAATATGTGTTGTTGTCTCTCTCAACCTTCAAATACCGGATGACTTAAGAGATCAACTCCCTATAATAGCAGGTATAGAAGCAATTCTTGTCAAAATGAATAAACCTTTGTACACTATAATGCTGGAATTAAAAGGAGTTCCAAAGACGCACGAGGACCATCTGTACTTGTGTCGATTTCCAGATCATCGTCCTATAGTTTCTAAGTTGAAAGATGGTTATGAGATAAGTATTATAGAGCATGACCCACCAATCATTAAAGGGCTTAAGTTGAAAAAGTATGGGATTCATTTGGATGATGATTATGATGGAGATGAAGAATCATTAGACGAAAGCCAACTATCCATTTCAGAAAAGCTAAGTAAGTTCTTCAGCTCTCTGTAAGAGGAAGAGAACGCCTGTCAATCTGATTGTGAAGTTGAAAGCCAAGTGCCAGAGATCAAGGAAGAAGAAGAAAGAGAAAGATCTAAGCCTGTACAGTGGGACTTTCTGCGGCCTTTGCAAAGGTGCTTTGTCCCATTAAAAAGATAAGCTACCTGCAATCCATTTCAAAAGAAACTTGGAGTTTTCAGGCAACTTTTAATGAAGCTTTTAGCTACTTCATACTCTTTATTTTATTTTTTTTCTTACCTCACTGTTTTTTTTTTTCTTATATTGTTCTTTCTATTTCAAACCTTGACTTCTTTTTAGATGATCCAAAGGCTGAAAGATTTGGGCTGACTCATCTGCTACTGGTGCTCAGGCCAACATTAACTTTCGAGTAAAAATGCAGCTTGGATTCAAGCATTTTCACCTCCGAGCACGCATACTTTTTTATTGTGAATTTCAGGCGAGGGACTGGGTCTCCACACAATGTATAATTCAGGTCATTTACACACAAATGATTTGAATGCCAAGGTTATACACTCTACTTTCCCTGTCAAGATGGGTTTGAGAAAAACTAATAACTGCCAAAGAATTTGTGAAAGGCTACCGTTGTATCTATTTCCTTGTGTGGGTGTGTGTGTAACATAAAACAAAAACAACGTACAAACTACAATGTGCAAGGTGTAAAGGAAAGTTGAAGTGATTATGAGAGCATGTGCATTGGTTGAAAGTGGAAAACCAGTTGCAATAATGAATTAAAGATTTCTATGGAAAATTATTGAATACTGAGTACTATAAATGTATACTCTTTTTTCTTACATAAATTGTGAGTGTCGCCATAAATTTAATTAACAGAATTTACAGTTATATAAAAATGAAGAATACGTATTTATGATAATATGGAGTAATCAATAATTACCCCCCTTACATACTTACTTTAGGGAAAATAAGCAGCAAATGGATTACTGGAGTATATTATCAAAAAGAAATCCTTGGCGTGCAATATTGGCAAAAACCCTGCTTTCTAACCATACAAGTAAGGGATCAGGTTCGCACTTCGAAGTCAGTTTAACTTTTCGCACCATATATAAAGCACGCTGCGTCAAAAAGTCAAGAACACTGCACATGCAGTGAATTAACTATGGAGGATCACAACAACGAAGTCGAAGACGACCCCATTTCCAGTTCCGAAGTTTCCAGGCTCCGATGGCACGTGTTCTTAAGCTTCAGAGGCGAAGACACACGCTACCCCTTCATAAACAACCTCTACACCTCGCTCCACAACAAAGGCATCCGAGCTTTTCGCGACGACGATGGGTTACGCCGCGGGGACGAGATCGCGCCGACTCTACTCGACGCGATCGAGGAGTCCGCAGCTTCCATCGTCATCATCTCCCAAAACTATGCGGATTCGAGGTGGTGCCTCGAGGAGCTTTCCAAGATATGCGAGTGTAAGAGGCTCATACTCCCTGTGTTCTACCAAGTTGACCCCTCTGATGTTCGAAAACAAAGAGGACCCTTTTTCGGAAAACATTTTAGGGAGCACGAAGAGAAGGGAATTGAGAAGGAAAAGGTGATGAAGTGGAGGAAAGCCATGGAAACAGCTGGTGGAAAAGCTGGTTTTGTTTTCAAAGACAAAGACATAGACAGGTATGTGTGTGTTTATCTGTATGTATATTCTTCACAATTATGAATTATGTGCTTTTTTATTTTTGTTTTTGTGATTTGTGTTCTTTTGAAGAGATATTCTTTAAGGAACCTTTGATAAAAACCCTAGTGTGGTTATAATTTTCATGATATTTTTTTTAACAGTGGAAACAACTAATAATACCAAAATCTATTGAATCCTTTATGTTTGAATTATTACATTTGGTTTTTCTTTTTCCTTTTTTTGAGATTGTTGATTGATTTGGAGACATTGTGTTAGGGCTCAATTGTGTTATTGAGTTGAAGATTAGCTTCGAATTGTTTAGTGAAATGTGGCAATTGGGTTTAAGATAATGGTTTTACGGAGTCTCTGAGATCGGGTAATTAATAGGCAGCTTTTACGGCGTGTATGCCTGTGCATCCATCTTTTATTATTTCTTTCTTTTTTTTTTGGGGGGGGGGGGGGGGGGGGGCTTTGAACTTTGAACCCTGGATCTAGGGGTGCCAATTAGCCAAAACCGACTTAATCCAACTCAAACTGCCGATTTGGGTTGGTTTTTAGGAGTTGGTTGGTGGGTTAGATTGTCAAAATCTTTTTTTACTTTGATTTGGGTTGGGTGTGGATTAGTAGATTCACAAATTTGCCCAACCCAACTATATTTAATACATATTTAAAAATATATATTATATGATTTTTTTTTTTATTTACTCTTTTATTTATCAATTGAGTTGGGATAGAACTATATAATAACCTACTAACTATAAAAAAATAAAATTTCTTCGTGTTTATTTTGTTTCTCAAGTGAGTTGAGATAGAACCATTTGATATCTTACAAATTAAATGAAATTTCATTCATTTTGATTATTTGTGTTAGTTTGATGCACTATTAAGTATTAATATAAATTTTTTGTTATTTGTGTTGGTTTAAACTTTGAAGTATTAATAAAATAGTTTGTGTTGGATTGGTACTATACTTAGGTTATATATTTGTTCTTATTTGTGTTGGTTTTGTACTAATGCTCAATTTAAAAAAAAAAAAAAAAAAAAAAAAAAACTGTCCAATGCATGAGTCCAATCCAATTCTAGTGGATTGGATTCTTCAACCCGACCATGATAGGTCAAATTGAAAAAACCTCTCAACCCGACCCATACACACCATTACCTAGATCTATTGGAAATACATTAAGTACTAGTTGAGTACCAAGCTCTTCGTTATTGTGAGTTTTTTTTTTATTAATATAATAACAACCAAGTCTGAGTCCTAAATTTTGGGGATTAATTATAGATGCTCAACAAACTAGTTAAGGTTGGTCACATGTATTCTTTTTTGTCATTCTATCTAATCTGAAGTCATTCCCTAGGTTACTTCCCTAATTGACATGTCATTTTTTATTATATCTATTAATTTTTGGTCATCCTCTACCTTTTACATTTCTTTAACTTGAATGGATTCACTCTTTCTCATTCATGGATTAGTCTTTTTCCTCTAAATATTAACTGAATCATCCCAAGCTTCTTTGGAGTGGATCTAGTCACATGCTTTATTTCTTGCCTAAGCAAGGGCAACTCCACATGTTTCTCATGAGTTCAACTTGAAAAAAAAAAGTGTATATATAAGTCTATACACACACACATATATATTTGTAATTTAACTTAAATATTTTTTCACACATTGGCTTAAATTTTCCAAAACCAAACAACAATATAAATCAGCTCATCCAAAAATCAAACAACAAAATATATATCACAAATCTCTCTCTCTCTCTCTCTCTCTCTCTCTCTCTCTCTCATTTTCTTTTGGTTCTTATTTTATTTGAGATTGTTGATTGAACTGGAGAAGGGTTTATTGTGTTCTTGAGTGAAAGATTTAGTAACTTCGAATTGTTTAGTGGGGCAGAGGAGTGAAATGTGGCAATTGGCTTTAAGATAATAATCGTACGGAGTCTTTGAAAATTGTTAATGAACTGGCAGCTTCTTTAGCGTGATATCTCTGCATGTGCACCTTGCAATTCTTTAATCCATCTTTAATTCTTTATTTATTTAAATTAGCGGACGTTTTAGCTTTATATTTTTTTAATCATTTAACATCTACTGAAATATAATAGCTGCATGTTCTCCTTTGCTGTCTTCTTTCTTTTTCTTCCCAGTTGACTCTCTCTCGTCTCTTTGTCAATAGGGGCAACCCCATTTTACTAGATAAATTGTTTAATTGGATTTGAAACCTTTGTTGATCTAATTTATATGTGTTGAGTTGAGTTTAAAATAAAGTAAGTCCTACGAGGGGCATTTTATTATTAACAGAAACTAGAAACTGGCTCCTCTGAACTCTCAATGATATTCATTGTAGCCGTGGATATGATGTACAGGACATTATGATTTTACCCTCTATGGTGTTTACATAGAATCATGCAATGGAAACATTGAATATAACAAAACTTTGAACCAGTCAAATATCTCAATATTTATATCAACTCAACTAAGATTGAATGTGATGCATGTAGGAGATCTAGTGCTTCTTGCTCGCTTTTACATTTTATGTTATCTAGTAGTCGTTGTCTTAATTACAGGTTCACTTAAGGTATAATATTCACAATCCAAAATAAAGTGAAATAATATTTTAGGATAATGCTATACATCTCATTCTTATCTATGATTATATTTTTTATATGGGTTACAGTAAAAAATTGGCCAAACAAATACAAATCAACTCAAAGGCCCAAACAACAATAACATAAATTAGCTCAAACAAAGAACAAAATAAAATAATACCCCTCTCCAAACTTAATATTTGTTTCAAATTGGTATCTTAGTAATCAATATTCAATTATTTCTGTCACAGATTGAATAGACTGAAACTGAAGTTAAAAGTGTTTTAGTAAATAATACTTGCAGGTCGTTATTTATCACAAACACCCTATGAAAAGCTTTTTCATAATCCTCCTTCTTACAATTACCTTAAA
This sequence comes from Quercus ilex subsp. ballota, assembly GCA_032727855.1. Lineage (NCBI taxonomy): Eukaryota > Viridiplantae > Streptophyta > Magnoliopsida > Fagales > Fagaceae > Quercus > Quercus ilex. The sequence goes on from CM064910.1 coordinate 66,198,422, forward strand.
CTCTTTGGCTGTCTATGCTATACCTCTACCATAGCAATTAATAGACCTAAATTTGAACCAAGGGCTAGAGCTTGTATCTTTCTAGGGCATCCTTACAATATTAAAGGAACAAAGTTCTTCATTTAAAAACTAAACTCGTTTCTATTTGAATGTTAACTTCTATGAACAAATATTTCCATTTTCCCCTCAATTTTCACCTTTTGAACACTACTCAATCTCGTCTTCCTCATTCCATTCCTATATTTTTATCTACCTTTTTCTTTCAAGATTCCTCTCCAGCTATACCGCTCTCTTTAAATCCTGCATCTTCCACATCAATCTAATATTGTACCAACATCTACTAGTCAGCCTATTGTTTTTATTCTATTCCACCTACTCAACCTACTCAATCTATTCTTCCATTTCAATCTATTCCACCTATTTTAGATGTCCCACCTATAACACAAGCCCCACCTGCATCAGATGCTCCATCTGCACCTGCTACACCTTTTGAACCTGCTGCACCACCTGCACTTGCTACACCTGAACAACCTGAACCTCTTCATCCACCGCTTAGGAGGTCCACTAGAAATATTCATAAACCCTCGTACCTGAAATCTTATCACTACAATCAGGTTTCTGTTGCTCCATCCCCTGCTCTTTCTCCTCCACATCTCTTCAATTCTTTCTTATGACAAACTTTCCCCTAGTCACAAGAGTTTTTGCAATATGATTTCCTCTCATGTGGAACCAAAGTCTTATACTCAAGCTGTTAAAGATTGGAGAGAAGCAATGGCTGTTGAAATTGCAGTTTTAGGGGCCAACAATACATGGTCTCTCACACCTCTTCTTTCTCATAAAAAAACCTATTGGTTGCAAGTGGGTTTATAAGATTAAACACAAGTCTAATAGCTCTTTTGAGAAGGTCAAGGTTCATTTGGTTGCTAAATGATTCACTCAAAAAAAAGAGTTTTGATTATATAGAGACCTTCTCACCTGTTGCAAAAATTGTGTCAATCAAATGTCTCCTAGGCTTCTAGCTATTTCTGCTGTGAAATGCTCACAAGTGGATAGTAATTTACGGTGTTTAGAATTGTTGTTTAGTACATGGGCTAGTGGTGAGTTTAGCTGAGTTCTAAATGATGTGTAATGCAATTTATTATTAGTTTTCTCAAATATTTCAATATTTTTTGCCAAAAATATTATAGGTTAGTTAATTGATACCTCATAATTTTTATAATAGAGACAAACTAAGGTTTATATCCCCACCCCCAACTATATATATATATATATATATATTTCAATAATTTTTCATATAAAAAATTGTAATCTTTAGTTATTTTACAGACAAAATAGAAAAACACTTAAGAGTAATGTAGTGATTTGATCATACTATATATAAGTGTTTACAAATTAAAAATTACATGATATAGTGGCTAATAGAGATAAGCATGTTTCATGCCTACTAAAAAATGCAAATAACCTTCAATTTTTTTTTTTTTTTTTTTTTTTTTTACATTCTTGACTATGTGTTACTAAATTTATTTTTATTTTCCTTTTTTTGGACTTGTTTCAATTGTTTTAAAAACATCTAAACTTGAGAAAGAATACCATATTTTAAATAAATTATTTCTCACATTTAAAAAAATCAACTATTTCTTAGAAAAATGATATTAAAATTTCATTATGCATAAAATAATTAATATAACAAAATAAACATATTTATTCTTTTAGTAATCTTTCTAATTACAAAGAATAAATATTACCATGTTAGTTCCACACACACATTTAATTACAAAGAATTTACAATGTTAATTTTTTATGGTTTCTGTGTCAATTGTTGTTAAAACAACTAAACATGAGGAAGAATGTCATATTCAAAATTTATTATTATTCCAACTAAAAATTATTTCTTATATAGAGTTTATAAAAATAATCATATTAATTCATTTAATATAAATAATTAATGCACAACTATAAGTAATTAATATATGCATTTACTCTATTGGTTAATTCAATGAACTAATACTTTATTATAAATGCAAACTTCGTTAAAGTAAAAGTTTAAATAAAGAGAATCTCAAAAAATGCGCCACATGGCACAACCTCATGATTTTAAGACATGAGATTTTTGATATGTGTGTGTGTTGTTTACTTGGTCAAAACGCCTATGACCACACCTAAACTCGCACTCAATTTCACAACTTGGATTTCATTTTTTTTTATTGGATTTCAACACTTACACAAGGGACCCACACAAGAATTTAATTAAAAAAACTAAGTTCAATAATCACAAGCTTACACCTAAGCATGTTGTAGATTTGAGTGTAGAGTTGGGTGTATCCCTAGACTTTCTCTTAGTGTTTATACAATTTATTAACCGAGGTAGTGGGCTGTGGTCTAATGCAACAACAAATATTTGAGTTGAGTTGAATTGTTGATAGAATAATGTTGTGGATAGAACAAAATTTAAGTTTTAAGAAAAATCCTTCTTAACAAAGTAATGTTATGCACAGAACAATAATAATGCAACAAAAAATAATTATAGTTCAGTTGAATTTTCATCTTTATATAGTAATGCTACATACACAACAAAAATTCCTTAGACATTTGTGCTTGTTATGAAAATTTTGTAGGTAAAATTTTGAAGCTATCATGCACATGAAAAATTATATAGGAAATTGTAGAACTTTATATATTTCAAGTATTTGCGAGTTTTTTTTTATGTCAATATTTATACATTCTTTTTTATTAAATTTTGAATAATTTGAGTTTCTTGATAACCACCCTAAAAAAATTTCTGGAGCTGCCACGGTCACATTATATTTGTTTCCCATATATTCTTCATAGTTGAACATCGCGGTCATCCTTCGGAAGTGCATAGAGTTTGAAGCACTTTATCATGAGCACTTGATACACTTTATCTATGTTTATCTCTACCATTTGACTGTAGATGTTTTTTTTTATTAGTATCAGCCTTCAAGTTTGTTTCCTATGGACTCATTTATGTTTATTGGCAGCAATGAGGCACAAGCAAAGTTGATTCAACTTTTAGTCAAAAGGGTGTTGGAAGAACTAGACAGTACTCCACTGGATGTGGCTCCATACACAGTTGGACTCGAGTCTCGCATTGAAGAATTGATGAGCTTGTTAGATGTTAGATCCAATGGCGTTCGAGTTTTGGGATTATATGGGGTGGGTGGGGTTGGCAAGACCACACTTGCTAAAGCTCTTTACAATAAACTTGTTGGTAGCTTTGAGTACCTCGTTTTCATGAAAAATGATAGAGAAAATTCTGAAAAAGATGATGATTTAGTGTACCTTCAAAACAAACTTATCAATCATCTTTCTCCTAATAAGCCTCCTGTGTATGAGGTTAATTTTGGTATCTCTGCAATCAAAGACGTAGTTCATGAGAAGCGAGCTCTTGTTATTATGGATGATATTCACAATGTAAGACAGCTTGAAGTGCTAACTGGGAGAAGAGATTGGTTTTCTGAAGGAAGCAGAATTATTATTACCACAAGAAACAGAGATGTTTTACCTGATCATCTTGTGAATGTGTTTTATGAGGTCAGAGAGTTGGCCTTCACTGAGGCACTACAACTTTTTAGCTACCATGCGCTAAGAAGAGAGAAACCCACAGAAAGATTTATGAATCTATCCGAGCAAATGGTCTCTCTTACAGGGGGTCTACCATTGGCCCTGGAAGTATTTGGTTCTTTTCTGTTTGAAAGGTGGAGAATAGAGGAATGGAAAGATGCCCTGCAAAAGTTGAAAAGGATTCGTCCACGCAATCTTCAAGATGTGTTGAAGATAAGTTATGATGGGTTAGATGTACAAGAACAGCAGATATTCCTTGACATTGCATGTTTATTCATTAAAATGGAAATTAAGAGAGAGGATATACTCGATGCATTGAAAGGTTTCGGTTTTAGAGCTGAGATAGCAGTTACAGTGCTCAGAGCAAGATCACTCATTAAGGTTTTTGAGGACAATTCTTTGTGGATGCACGATCAAATTAGAGACATGGGAAGACAAATTGTTCTAGATGAAAGTCCTATAAATCCTGGTATGCGAAGTAGACTGTGGGATCATGATGAAATCATGAGAGTCTTAAAGGCTGAGAAGGTATGACTGATAGTGAGATACCTCATCTTTTTCTTTTTTTTTTCCTGTTCCTCTTCTGTTGCATTGCAAGTTCAAAACTTTTCCAAGAGGCAAATATAGAAAAGTACTCACATATTTCACTACATGCATCATATTGCTATGTATAATCCTCAATGGAAATTAGCATATATAGAAAAACACTGACATATTTCACTGCACGCATCATATTGTTATGTATAATACTCATGGGATAAATGGAATACTGATGTTTGTGCTCCACTTGTTGCTTCATGCACTACAGCACTAGTGTATCTTCAAATTTACTTCTCACTCTCAAGGTAGAGTTCCTTCTCACTCTCAGGGTAGAGATGATTAAAAATGTTCAAGTTAACATCTTCAGTCTATACCATATAAGAACAGGAAGGATTAGGATCTTCTGGACTTCTATTGTATTCACAAACCAGAGGACTTAGGATCTTCTAGACTTCTATTTCTTTCCACAATGAAATTCTCTAAATCCTAATATTTCATGAATTATAGGCTAAGATATATCATATCTGTAGTTCAATTGACAGGAAACCAAACAATTCGTTGAACCTGATTAGCTCTTAAATGTCCTACCACACAAGCATATTCATATTGTTGTTTCCTCTACTTACTAAACATAGAGAGAGAGAGAGAGAGAGGCTAATTATTTCTGAGTTTGAAAATTGACAAGAAGAGATGGTTGAATCAAATTCCACCAGTTCCATATTTTACTGCCAAAAAATTATTAAAAACAAAATTTGAATCTGACAGTTTGATCCCATTCCTTAGATGTTCCAAGTTCCCAAAGAATGGATAATATTCTTATGTCCATTGTAATCGTACAGTTTTAACTTGATAACTGTTTGTTTATTGTCTCTGTTTCACTTGGCTACATTCCAATTTTTTAACTATTTTCTACATGATTGACAATAGGGAACAAGATGTATAGAAGGAATTGTCCTAGACTTTGAAGGGAGGCCCTTTGTTCAGGATCCAAGTGGTGAGAGAATTTCTAGGGAAAACCTTCAAAGAATGCCCAATTTAACCTCTGCATTAACATACGTGAAAGAATGGTGCAAGAAATTTCTTCAGGATAATGCAGAGAATGAGAGAGAGGTAGTACTTCACACCAAGCCCTTTGAATCAATGGTTAATCTAAGACTTCTTCAAATCAACTATGTGAGATTGGAAGGGAAGTATAAATATCTTCCAGCTGGACTGAAGTGGCTACAATGGAAAGAATGTCCTCTGAAAACTCTTCCTTCTGATTTTTGCCCTCGGGAACTTGCTGTCCTTGATCTCTCAAGAAGCAGAATTGAAAAAGTATGGGGTTCGTATGCTAGCAAGGTACGGTCCACAATTTGGATGTGACTGTAATAATGAGATTTTAATGAACTTGTTCTTGTGTGGTTTGCTAGTTCTTCCCAACCCACACCGCCCCCTTCACCTTTTTTTTTTTATAGCAGTTCTTCATGATTCTCTTTTAACAGTAAAATGTCTTGTTTTTCAGGTGGCTGAGAACTTGATGGTTATGAATCTCAGTCGTTGCTATAATCTAGCTGCTATTCCTGATTTATCTGGGAACCATGCCCTGGAAAAGCTTATTCTTGTGGGTTGCAAGAAACTGACTAAGATTCATGAATCACTTGGGAACATGAGTACATTACTTCATTTGAACCTGAGAGAATGTTCTAACCTGATCGAATTTCCAACTGATATCTCTGGGCTAAAAAATCTTGAAATCCTTATTCTCTCTGACTGCTCAAAATTGAAAGAGTTACCGATGAACATAGGAAGCATGAAATCTCTGAAAGAACTTCTTGTTGATAAAACTGCTATAGCAATGCTACCAGAGTCCATTTTTCGCCTTACAAAACTTGAAAAGATTGATCTGAATCATTGCCAATTCTTAAGAACACTACCCAACTGCATTGGAAAGTTGTCTTCCCTGAAAGAACTCTCTCTTAATGATTCTGCTATAGAAGAAATACCTGATTCGGTTGGAAATTTGTCAAACCTTGAGATATTAAGTTTAATGTGGTGTGGATCACTCACTGCCATTCCTGATTCTGTTGGCAGTCTCATATCATTGACAAAACTTCTAATTAATGGTAGTGCAATCAAAGAACTGCCTATTTCTGTTGGTTCACTGTCATATTTGAAGGAGTTATCAGTTGGAAACTGTAAGGATCTAAGCAAATTGCCCGATTCAATTGAAGGACTAGCTTCCATGGTTGAGCTTCAGTTAGATGGGACACCAATCACATATCTACCAGATCAGGTAGGGGCCTTGAAAATGCTAAGGAAACTTGAGATGAGGAATTGTAAAAAACTTAGATTTTTACCAGAATCAATTGGAAGCATGCTGGCTCTTACTACTTTGAACCTTTTCGGTGCCAATATTTCTGAATTACCGGAATCCACAGGGATGCTGGAAAATCTTATTTTATTAAGATTGAATAAGTGTACACAGCTCTGTAAGCTTCCTTCTTCAATAGGAAATTTGAAGTCCTTGCGCCATTTGTGGATGGAAGAAACTGCTGTAATAGAATTACCTGAAAGCTTTGGGATGCTCTCAAGTTTAATGATACTAAAAATGGCTAAGAAGCCTTATATTGAGTTATCTGGAAACAGCGTGCCTAATTCTATTGAATTTCCTACTTCTTTCTCCAATCTATGCTCGCTAGTAGAATTGAATGCTCGTGCTTGGAAACTATGTGGGAAGATTCCTGATGATTTTGAAAAGTTATCATCATTGGAGAGTTTGAATTTAGGCTACAATAATTTTTTCAGCCTTCCGTCCAGCTTGACAGGCCTTTTCAATCTTAAAGAGCTTTTATTGCCCTACTGCAAAGAGCTCAAGTCTCTCCCTCCACTTCCTTCAAACTTGGAGGACGTGAATGTTGCAAACTGTACTGCATTGGAAAGTGTGTCTGATCTTTCCAACTTGGAAAGATTACAGGAGCTAAACCTTGCAAACTGTGAGAAGGTGGTGGATATTCCGGGCCTTGAATGCTTGAAGTCATTGACAAGGTTACACATGTGTGGCTGCAAAGCATGCTCTTCTACGGTTAAAAGAAGACTGTCTAAGGTTCTCTCTCTCTCTCTCTCTCTCTCTCTCTGGTTGACATGAACTAGGATTTACACACACCCACCCAATGGTCTTGAACGCACAACCTTGCCCTAAACCTTATTCTTACAAAGAGAGGTGTTTGAATTAGAATTCATTGTCTAAAAGTTGTGTTTTTAATGATCCTCTTATAAAATGAATTTATTAAAATACATATTATAATCCCTAATTTTTCCTATTTTCAATTTGATTCTCAAAGGTCAATTTCAATCCGTAATCTTGAAAAATGTGTTCAATGTGGTAAAACAATAGTTTTGATCTTTTCCTTATTTTTAAATTTTAATATAGAAAAAATTTTAGAAAAATTCTTCTAAATAAGATATCAAGAAAAAAATTTATTAAAAAATCACCAAAGCAATGTCACTATAGTTGTCACTCGCCACCCACCATTGTCAACCAAAAACCATCTTCTCCCTTTTCCAAAAGATAGCCACACCCATACTCCATCAAAAACACCAAATCAATACAATATCTAAAAGTTAAGTATTTAACTATTTATTGTTGTCACACTTCTATGAAGCCATATTAGTGTAGCATTTCGGTCCACTTTCGTCCACTCAATCCATTTCGGTCCATTCCATCCGTTTTGGTCCAACCGGTCCATTTATGTCCATTTGGTTCAATTTGGTCACTTCAGTCCATATGGTCCACTTTAGTGTCCACTTCGATGATGCTTTGGGATGAGAGGTTTATGTAAAAACAAGAGCTACTTCATTTACAATTATTTCACCTTCTCAATGTAATGTTGGTAGGTTATTGATAAAATTACTTCTTCTTTTTTTATGTTATTAAAGTCTTCTATTTTTTTTCCAATATAAGTAATAGATTTTCTTATATCTATTTCCTTTTTAAGCCATTCAATACATATAAAGGATGAATGGTTTGTAAGGAGCACTAGAAACAAACTCTAATTATATATTACGTCATTTACAAAATTTCTCGGCTTATATAATAATTGAATATAAAGTGCATTATGTTTCCTTTAAAAAAAAAACTTACTAAATTTAAAATACTTTCAAATAACAAATATAGATAGCTAAAAATATATTGTATGAACTATACTTTGTTATAAAACTATCACATCATCTTAAGTTTCATCTACTATTTTCATTTTTTACTTAACAAAAAAAAAAATTATCAAATATTTCCATGCATCGTACGAGTCTATGACTAGTAAATAGATAAAAGCAGCCATCAACTAACTAATACTCACCAAAGCCACCGCAACTGTCGTCATAACCTATCCATTGTTATAGATATCAAAGGTCCAATTCTAGTTCGGTCCTAATTCTATTATATATTCTAGACCAGGTTCAAAGTACTAGGACTTACTTGTAATGCAAGCAAAATAATCCTAATCCTATTTATAGCGCAATGTAACAGTGACTAAATTCCACTCCCCCTGAAAAAAATGAATTAGTCTTATTTCTTAGGAAAATATCTACTTGCAGGTTTGTTTGAGGAACATACGCACTCTTAGCATGCCTGGAAGCAGAATTCCAGATTGGTTTCAAGAGGGGGTTAGATTTTCAGAACACAAAAACCGTGAGATCAAAGCTGTGATAATATGTGTTGTTGTCTCTCTCGACCTTCAAATACCGGATGACTTAAGAGATCAACTCCCTATAATAGCAGGTATAAAAGCAAATCTTGTCAAAATGAATAAACCTTTATTCACTACAATGCTGGAATTAAAGGGAGTTCCAAAGACGCATGAAGATCATCTGTACTTAATTCGGTTTCCAGATTGTCATCCGATAGTTTCTAAGTTGAAAGATGGTTATGAGATCAATGTTATAGAACATGACCCACCAATGATTAAAGGGCTTAAGTTGAAAAGGTCTGGGATATATTTGGTTTTTGAAGGCGATGATGATTATGAAGGAGATGAAGAATCATTAGACGAAAGCCAACTATCTATTTCAGAAAAGCTATCAAAGTTTTTCAGCTGTCTGGAAGAGGAAGATCACACCTCTCAATCTGATTGTGTAGTTGAAAGCCAAGTGCAAGCGATTGAGGAAGAAGAAGAAGAAGAAAGAGAAATATCTGAGCCTGTTTGGTGGGACTTTCTGCGGCCTTTGCAAAGGTGTTTTTGCATATAAAGAAGAGAAGCTACCTGCAATCCTTGACTCATCTGCTACTAGTGCTACAAGGCCAACATTACCTTTCTGGTAAAATGCAGCTTGGATTCAAGCATTTTGACCTCCAAGCACGCATACTTCTGCTTGTGAATTTCAGACAAGGGACTGGGTCAGTGGGTCTCCTCCACACAACGTATAATTCCGGCCATTTACACAGCAATGATTTAAATGGCAATGTTATACACTCTACTTTCCCAGTCAAGATGGGGTTTGAGATGAACTATAACTACCAAAGAATTTGTGAAAGGCTACTGTTGTATCTATTTCTGTGTGTGTAAAATAGAACAAAAACACTAGGTACCTATTTGGGACTTTCTCCAAGAACTCATATTGTGTTTTGATTTCCATTTTTTGGATCTATTTTCTGAATTTGAGAACCAAAAGCACTACGTACCCTATCTAGGTCTTGATTCTTAAATATGAAAAAGACCTACAATTTTCATTGATATGCTCGCAACCTTTTTTCACAATTTTCAGCCATTTTACAAAAATGCCACCGAACATAGTTTGCTAAAAATGAAAATGCAAAAAAATTGCTTTCATATTCTGTTTTCATTCTCACTTTTTTTTTTTGGGGGGCATTGAAAATGAAAATAAGAACAAAAAAAAAGTAAACTCAAATAAGTTTTCACCGGTGAGTTCCACAAAAAACAAAAAATGAAAACAGAATACACCCTGTTTTCAATAGAACCAAACATGGTATGTGGACTCTTGTTTAAAAGTATTTCCTGAAATGTTTTCAATTGGCAGTAGACAAGAATGCTTACACAACATCGTAATTGGGTGGTGAAGACATGATATGGACTAGGAATTTGTGATTGATTTCTTTAACTTGTAATCTAACTTCTAGTCTTCTAGACATGGGAGGTATTGCAAGTTTTGGAAACTTTCTGAATTAGGGAAGTTCGATGTACGATCTTGACTTCTTTTTTTGATGTTTAGAAGGGTAATTTTCCTTTGAAAAGCATCTAGGCGTCCGTTAAGGTGCTTCAGAAGGTCTCATTCTTTTGCCTAGACAACTAACGTTGGAAAAAATCTAAAATATCATCTTTGGAACTAAAATATATTGATTACTTTCTCAGGGAAAAAAAAATTTCCACTTACGGGGTTTTTTATTTTACTTTTTTTTACTATTTTAATTGGATTATCGGCTACTGTTGAATATGCAAAAATAGCACAAAATTTATTAGATCTTCGTTTGCTTCATTGTACAGTGGCAGGAGATATACAGATACGGACCATACGGTTGCTTGTTTAAAATGTTTGTTTGAGTGAAGGATGCTCTTTCTTGGAGTTCTTACATAGCTTTGCTTTTGGCTTTGTGATTTGCGATCTCCCTTTGCCCAAATTCTTGTATTATGTAAGGAAAACTCTACTATTTTGGTCCATATTAATGTTTACACTGTGTCAATTTGGTCTCTAATGTTTTAAATTTGTAAATTTAGTCCTTAATCTTTTGGTATTATGTCAAAAATAGTTTATATCATTAAGTGATGAATGAAAAACTAACATGGATAATGATCAAAATAAAAAATTACTTTTATGCCACCTAGGATGCTTGTGGACTGCCACATGGCCTAAAAAAAGAAGTTTAGATTATAATTGGGATCTTAAAATCCCAAAAATCATTAAGGAATCGGTGAGAAGAATGGGGAGAACAGAGCACATAAATATAACAAATTGATTTGATTATATTTATACCGTTTCGTAAAGCTTTTCAGATTTTGCATAAGCACTCAATATCCTGAAATAGATTATTGGGGACAGGTTACTCATTTGTAAAGAAAATCTAGTTTTGTACTTCTCTCTAATTTTATTTTATTATATTAAGGAGTTGTGTTGTTTCCCTAGTAATTATTTATGCAAAATTTATACATAAATCTTGGATTCAGAAGCCTTCTCACAAAGTTTTGAAATGATTTTTCATCCTCCATAGAAAAATTAAGTTAGAGACCAAAATGATAATTTATCCTATTATGTATTTTCTCGTTTGCTTTGAATAAAGGCATTTATTAATTAACTACTAAAAAAAGTCACTTAAAACTCTCATCTAACTATCTAAGAACATTTCTAGCAAATTCATCAAATTTTTGTACTGTTTAGAGAATGAACAGTGACTTTTATCTTTTAACTACCCACGTTTCAAATACACTTTCCAACAGATTCTCTATCTTATTCTCTATCTCATTTAAATATTATTTTTTCATTCATTATTTATTCTTTTTTTAACAACTACACATCTTCCAACATTTTTTTATTCAATACCTGATTATTATAATTAAAAAAATAAAAAAACATTTGAAGAATGAACAATAGCCTATCAAACTTGATGAGCTACTGTTCATGAGCCAAAAAAATTTCCGGATATAAAGAATCCATTAGAGACTGTTTTTATGGTCTCATTCTCTATTTTAGAGAATTTTATGCTTTTGCCTACACAGTCGGAGATGCTCTAAGAGTGACCAAAAGGACACAACCTTCTACTTTTGGGGGGGAGGGGACACCACTGCTTCACATAATAAAAACAAAACTTCCTCTTCAATCAATATACAACATCAGGCTGGAAACTAAATCAACTTGAACAGACCAAAAATTGCTCATTTGTATTTGTTAGATCAAGTACATGTACATCTGTAGCAACCCTAATAACCAGTATTTCCACGAGAACGGATTTATGGGTGAAGGAAAAAATGGACCCCCCAAAAAAAAAAAAAAAAAAAAAAAAAAAAAAACAGTACTAGATATGGCACAAGCTAATTTTACAAACATTCTATAGCTGACTGTCAAAATGAAAACTTTTGTACAATAATAACATTTCAAACTATTTCTTAAGGGGTATGTTTGGCCGAGATTTCATGCTGGCTCTTCGAGCAACATCCCATGCCTTCTGTGGGGCATATATACCAAGCTGTGCAGCAAAAAACGACTCATACCCAGGTGAGTCAAAAGCAAAGCCTGTGTGTTTTGATCTTTCTTGTGGGAGTAGAGATATGGCATATCTCCTTGCCTCAGCTGGCGTAAGTTGGTTCCCAATCTCAAGCAAATCTGACCGGCCAGCACTTTCAGGCTCATGCCTGTGAATTTCCTGAACAATCTGATAATCATAGGGGAAGAACCATCTTTGAATCCTGCATCCAGATAATCCCAAAATTAATGGAGGCAAACGAAGCATGCACACACACACACTAAACAAAATGAACAGAGACTGCAACATAAAAATAAAGATGTTCATATGCAAAGTATTTATATATATAAAAAAGAATTTACAGAAGGGATGCAAGAGCACGTACAAGGTGCGAAATGGGATGGAAGCTAGAACTTAGCTATATATGCTATATGCATGTAAGTCTGTGATCTTAAGTTTCATACTATACCAAAACAAGCGGGAAGTTGTGAACATTAAAAAAGTATTCACCATAAAATACAAACAACATAGACCAAACTAAGTGGTTGACACCCTTGGTGAGTATCAGATGTTTTGATGCATGGAGACAAGCCTGTTTATTTCACCATTTAAATACATTGTGGCAAATATGGGTATGCCCAATTTTGGACAAAGCCAATCCTCCCTTGAATTATCTTCCAAGCTTGAAATCAGCCTGTCTAAGTGTGCGTTTGGGATGAGGTGAATTTTTCAGCTTATCTCTACTTTCCGCTTATTTTTGCTACTATTCATGGATCCCACTGCACTTTTTGATACTATTCATGAGTCCCACTATACTATTCAGCTTATTTTTTAACCTTTTTTTCTACACTAACAAAAAAGTTTTCAATTTCAGCTAAATAAGCTGTTCCAAACAAACGCTAAGTAGCAAAGAAATCTATCCAGATTAATACAGCCAGGAGCCTTCTATTGGGTATCCTAAGCGAATACTGACACAGAATTTGGGAAATATGAAGGATAGGAAAATTAAAATCAGTTGCTATTAAAGTGTTGTTTAATCATGGAATAGCTAACTAAGCAAAGTAGCAAACCACTATATAAGCCATATCAATAATGGAATTGTCACAAGCTTTACTGCTTTAGTCAGTTGAACCTGACCCTACCTAAAACGACTAAAGCCAAATTGTTAATTTGATCAATGACAACATGCATGGAGACAAGCTTAATTATGCATAAAAAGACTCATGACCATTTCCATTTATAATAGCTGTGGAGTGCTTTGAGAAAACAATTTCTTACCCTTGGTAGATGAAGTCACCAAAAAGAGCAACAATGGGAACAAGAAGAAGTGTGACATAAAAATATAATGTACTCATCAAGACATATATGACGAAATAAACATTCTCCTGCAGTGAATGCAAAAAAAAAAATGAGGAAGTTAGCATTTAAAATAATTTGAAAGGGATTTTAGGAAATATACCACAAAAAAAAGACCCACCTGTCGATCCATTGGGGTCATAATTCCTGAATAAATAAAAATGAAGATAAACCATGCTAAAATACTTCCCCCAACACTAATGTAATGCCACCTAGTAATCAAATTACACATCAGAAGAAGTCGCAAGTTGACCGTTACTACAACACATGTGAAGGTCATTGTGCTGACATCCCAGAGACCAAACATCTTCCCTGATGAACTGTTAGCACCTTTACTGGAAGCAGTCACAAAGCAATAAAAGACAAGAGATTGGTAGAAAGAAAAGAAAGCCCATACTGCCACAACCCTCCATTTAAAAAAGACGTTTTTTATTCCCTCCATATACAGTTCAGGGTACTTCTTAGAAAGGGTTGCACTGACATCCTGGAAAAGAACAAAAGTAAATAATCAAAAAACATTTCCCTACAAAATAGTAAAAATACAGTGCACCTAGTAAATTATATTTGAGAAATGGAATGGCCTTCCGATACAAGTTTTCCCAACAAAAGTGATGAACCAAACCAATTGCATTGGCATCAACAGAGCTGCAGTTGTCTGAAAGAATACAGTACCTTATCAAAAAGTCCAACAATGATCACAGGCAGAGCTGTAAATATGACATTATACAAGGACTGAAACCAATCATCATAGAATCTCTGACCAGAGAATCCAGTATGAAAGGTGAACCAAAATTGAGTCAATGTGAACGTAAGATTCTTGTAAAAGAAGTATGTCACAACCTGCAATGAAAAAATTATATATAAGTAACCTCAGATTAGATATTAAATCATTTTTTTTAATTTTTAAATAATTGGTAAATTACACATGCACTCAGTCAATCTTGAACTTACTACCTCATTCCCTACCCTCCCAAAAAGAAGGAAGAGGAGCCATTTGAGCAGGGATCATTCACAAATATTAACGAAGTTTTGAAGTTATAGAAAATCCATACCTTGCATAATCTAAGATAAGACCACCGCCCATGCACAAGAAGCAAATCTGTAAGAAAGCGAAACTGGGCTATTGCAAAATCACTAGCCATCACTGCTTGCATCCCTTCCATCCCACTTATTCCAACGCCAATATGAGCAGCTTGAATCATGCTAACATCATTGGCACCATCACCAATACTAAGTGTAATTTTCCGAGCACCTTTCTTGACCAAAGTTGTTACCTGTTAGGCACCATTAGTTAGTGCCATAAGAATTACATTATGCTTTTAGAAGCAAAAATGTGCCATCAGTACTTTTACATCACAGGAAAAGGTCAAGCTTAGAAGTACAAGGTCCAACCAAATGGACTTAAATTTAAAACTCAAGACTTGTCAAAAAACTGATCAAGATTCTCTCAATTTTTCAAGGAACTCCAATGTGAGGAGTTTGGCCAATCTTACCTTTGAACCAATATGAATGCCCATATCCACAATACATTGGTCAAGAATAAAAAAGGTTGGCCTTCAATTGAAAAAGTTTATTAAGCTTTTTTCTTTTTCTTTTTGACAGATGTGTGATCTTAATTGCTATATTGAGGGCTGAGATTGGTCAAATTCCAGTGGAGTTCCAGTAGGAACTTCAGAGAATCAAGATCACACATCCTCAGTGGCAGACCAGGCCCAAGTCCTTTGGAAGGGGATGCAAGAGAGTGAGATTGAGTAAACAAAACAAATCAAATATGGCTTGTCCAGGTAAAACAGCATTAAAATTTCAATCCATTTATCCAAGTATCCAGACGCAAGACCTTTTCTTATGGGAAAGTTGCATAAGATGACCCCATTTCTCTCATGACATGGTATGGAATGCAACTTAAAAAATTTTCAAACAGAAACCAAAGCCAAGCAAAGAAAAGAAAATAGCTAACTCAAACTTATACATCAATGGCAATGAAAATTCAGAAAGCAAAACTTTGTCAAGTATTCTGCAATGTATCAATAGCTCACTCAAACTTATATATCAATGGCAATGAAAATTCATAAAGCTTCACAACAATTCCTTTTCATGCCCCATTTGGTGCTCAGATAAGAAATAATTCAGTTACCATGACGAATCTTACCTGTGCTTTCTGCAAAGGAGAAACTCGGCAGCAAACAACTGAAGTACAATTCAAGCTCAAGTTGAGCAGCATCACTCGTAAAGTTGGGTCTAATGCATACATCAGACACTTTCCATCTATTACAAGTGCTAATTTTGGTCCGGAAACTGTCCGAAGACTGTGCTGTGCTTCCTCAAGGCACTTCTTCAGCTCTTTCTTAACTTCCTCTCTGATGAAGCGTGCAATTTCCACTTGGTCACCCTAACAACAAAATTTCAATAATAATAAATGAGCTCGAAATGTAACTCTTTCCAGCCTATATACATGTAAAAACTTGTTAGTTAAAAAAAGCAACTTACCCTATCTTCAACTTCTCTAATCGCATCAGTTTCAGAACTGATGATAAACTGCTTCATGTCATTGTTAATTAAGTTGCAGGCTACAGCAGATAGAAACAAAGAGAATACTCTAAGTTGTTGCAGACACATAAAAGGAAATGACAAATAGTTAAAATTAGAGAGAGAGAGAAGTCAGTCCTAGCTCTCATTTTATACCAACTCACCATAAGCTATGTTTATTGCTGTTTCCATCTTGTCCCCTGTCAATACCCAAATCTTAATACCAGCTCGAGAAAGAGTCTCAATACAAGCTGGAACTCCTTCTTGAAGCTTGTCTTCTATAGCAGTGCACCCAATCAAAATAAGATCCTTTTCTATGAGTTCTGCCACCTGCATAAGTTTTACATTTTATTTCAATAATTTTTTTTTTTTTTAAAGTATTAATTGCTTCATATTTAATAAAAATAAAAAAAAACAAAGGAACACAGAAATTAACAAAGTATAAAAGGCACTAACATCATGCTCATGTAAGAACACTTGATTCACAAAATTAAAGACTAATCAATATGAAACAGTATATAAAAACTTCAAATATGTATCATCAAAACCTTATACAAGAAAACGAACTTAAGTCATACTTCTATTGAGAGCATAAGTTCTGTAAAATATGCTATACAAAACTTGAATCATATTTTAACAAGTGTTTTCCAGTCTGTTTCTTTAGATCTTTTAAACGGTATCTTATTTCAAAAATCAAGAGTCTACAGCATGTCACACACAGCAGAAGTGTTTTACCAGCAGATTAATATCCACAAATAAAGGGTTGGAAACATCATTCTTGTGACAATTTCCTCAGTTCAGATTTTGAATCAAGCATGTTCATATAGAACTCCAGAGACTACCACACACAACAGTACCCAAATAAAGACTTGGAAAAATCATTCTTGGGACATTTCTTCCTGCTTACATTTTGCTAAGTACCCGTTTGGATTGAGCTTCTTTGCGTCTGCGTTTCACCTTTTTTTTTTTTTTTTTTTTAGAGAAGCGTGTTACAGCACTTTTGAGAGATTACAGTGGGTCCCGTGAACAGAACATCTTTTTTCAACAAAACTTTCATTAAAAATAGGTCCCACGGCACTATTCACACATTTAAAAATTATTTTGCTACAGTATTTTCAGTTTTCAGCAAAATAAGCGGTATCCAAACACACCCTAAATGATCAATTGTAATCCAGGAAATCAACCACAAACGCATCAGTAATACAGCATCATTCAAAAACAGAACATAAAATAACGTCATTCGTAAAAATGATAATTAATTTCTGCATAAAGAGAAGCATTCAAAAAGAATATTAAAGATTAGAAATTCTGTTTTAGCAGAGAAATGCAATCAAATTCCAGTGAATTAACAAACATTTTTCCCAGACGATATACCTCATCCAACTTCTTCTCACGATCTCGAAGAGAAGATTTAGCCTGGATAAATTTCTCATTCCATCTCTCATACATATCAGGACTTAAATCTCTATAGGCCAGGCAAAGTGTACGTAAGCCAGAAGATCCAAATTGCTCCAGTTGTTCCCTTGTTACTCTCCTTAAATCATCATTTACAGAAGCCAATCTCTCAAATATTACAGAATCAGCACCCTGTCAAAAGTGGATTCTAGTCAAGTGTTATTTTTTTTTCCAACAGACAAGCAATGTTCATAATTTTTGGAAGCCTTGCAAAACTATTACCTTACAGTACAACACAAGCCTACCATCTGGATAACGACATACAACAGACTGACGCTTCCGAGTACTAATTACAAACAACTGATGTTAGAAAGGTGAACCCTGAACTTATAAGGAAGATAAATGACTCAAAAAAAAAAAAAAAGGATGTATACCCACCTATTGAACTCAAGGACATTCAAAATCTCATAAGACACATCTTGGATTTTACCCATCTTCTCAACATTAGATTCACGAACATATATCATGGTAGGTGTACGCCTGAGAATGAGAAATTCATTAGCCTCAAAACAAGCTGGATACCTGGAATAAAACTTATTACTTGTATTAAAAGAAAAAGGGGCTGGATATCCTGGAATGATAGCAGCTCTCTAAGAGAACTCATAGCCATATTGAAACATTTAAAGTTGGGTTTATGTATAAAAATATAGTCTGTAAAGGTTTAAGACTATTTCTTATGACCCACACTCAACTTAACTTCAGTGCTCAATGAAACGATTCCAAAGTCCTAAAAAGCCATCTGGTGGTAGCTACACCAACCCCAATGGGGTTGCAAATGATACACAAACCAACGGTGTCAGATTAATTAGGATTTGTCACTTTATGGTATTAAACAATGGGAAAAGTTAATGAATGCCCTAAGGGGATTGGTTTAAGAACTATTTTTAGAAAAAATTTATGGAAAAATGATAAAGCAATTTTTTTTTTACGGTTTTTTATATTTCCCATGAAAGTGGTGTCAAAGCTTTCCTAAAATGGTTTATTAACAATTGCCCTAAGGGCACCTGTTAATGTGACCCTTAAACAATATGGTATCAAGGCTAAACAATATGGTATCAAGGCAGAAAACTTAAGTACAGAACAAAAAAAACAAAAAAAAAATCCCATTCTTCAACAAGGCATGGGAGAGAATGGCAAGTACAAACCTGTAAAAGAAGAAACCAAAGTTCTTTGCAGCAGTAACCAAAGCAGCCTCATCAGGGGATGCAGCTTGATATGTGATTTTTTCTGGGCTTTCTTCACCCTCTGGGAGTACAGTATGACATATAGCAAGGCATCTGAAAAATTCCTATTAAAAGAACAAATACTCAAACGAATTGTAGTTAAAAAATTATATTAAAAGATTATGCCTGTTTCATGACTTGTATAAGCCTAAACGCCAAACAAAGTATATCAAAGCAAAAGTTGAGAGAATGTTCAATTTTGAAAACCCTAGAGTGCCTCAAGTTAGGCCAAGTGGCATACCTTCTAATAAAAAGGAATTGCAATTGATAAAAAGGAATTACATACAATTGGTATGACTAGAGCAGGCAATTACAACTATAAGACTAACAAGCGTAATTTAAAGAGGCAACTACAACTAAAATATTTGGTGTAGAGATATTCTTATATATACTTCCTTTCACTAATTTATTAATAAATTAAAACAAGTGGGAGGAATTAAAAAAAAAAAATGAAGGCTACTTCAAAATCCATTTCAACAAATTCAATGTCTAATTCAAGAGCCACCATTCAGGTCGTCTCGCAATCTCAGCAGTTACAACTAAAAGAGTAACAGGTTTAACTAGAAGAGATAACTACAACTAAAAGATTTGCTGTGGACATATTGTTTACCATTTTTTTTCTTTGACTATCAAATTTAAATTTTAAACAATTGGTGGCTACTTCAAAACCCATTTCAATGAATTCAAGGAATGTTTGATCCCCTAATAGTTTATTCTTAGTATTACTATTATAATATATAAATAAGTTTGGCAAGTGATTGATTGTGAAATCAAATTAAAAATAGGAAAGAATGAAATAGGTTTCCTTTGTGTTTAAGTTGGTTTGGAAGTAAGAAAGATTTTCATTTTTTTAAGTTATAACAATAGCACCTCAATTTTTTTTTTTTTTTCTCTATAAATCGTTACAAGTTAAAAACTTATTTTCAATTTTGTCTGAGACTTATGGTTCTCTTCATTTTATTGCCAAGGAGAGAATTTTTTATTTTTTTAAAAAAAAAAGAGGTCATGAGAAGTTTATCAACAAATAGGATGTTTGTACTTCAGTTTACATTTAAATATAGCCATACATTTCAAAATTAATTATAAATATAATCTAACGTATTATCCTAATAATAGGATTGTCAACAAAATATTTAAAGACAAATAGTGAAGAAAAGTACCCGTGCATTGCACAGGTTACAGGTAGGGCTGTACAGACACCACCTGCCACCGTAGGAACTAGCCGGAGCCAAACTGACCGCCCACCTCAAGCCTCCATCACAGGGGCCAGGCACAGTGGTCAGCAGCAATTTTCAAGTACCGAAGTCGGCTGGTACAGTTGTCGGCAAAGGTTTTTGGATTCTGACGAACACTGAACCAAACCAGTTTGCTTATATATATACACCTATATATATTTCAACTTGAGATTTCCACCCCTCAAGTCAGATCTAAGATTTCCACCCCCACCCACAACATAAAACCCACCACCATTTCAGCTTCCGATCTTCAAGCTGCCTCCTTTTTATTGCCACCCAGGTCAGATCTTCAAGTCATCATCTCTGCCTCCATCGTCTGGTAGTCGATTGGACTTCAAAGGTGAGTCAATCGAAGGTCAGTCCCAAGAGCCTTGACCTTGTTTGTGTTTAATATTTAGAGGGTTTGCAGTAGCCATTGGTTGGGTTTTGAATCTTTTGATATTTAGATCTCATTCTAAGTTTTGACTTGTGGTTTGAATCCTTAGAGAATTTTCTGGGTTTGATTGTGATTTCAGTTTCAGATCTCTCTCCCTCTCTCTCTCTCCCTCTCTCTCACTGTGACGGACTAGGTGGAAACCGACCACCACACCGACTGGAACTACCGATGTTGCCAGAGAACCGTTCCTTAGGAGCAGCGGCAGCTTGGGATTTTAGGAAACCAAAAGGTCAGGTGCAGTGCAGAAACGGCCACGAAAACCGGCTGCACTGTGCTGTGTACAGACCTAATTATAGGCAAATTAAAGGTTCTTACTCAATTAACAGCTAAACACTACTAGATCCTAACAAAAACACCAGCAACTATTCTTGATAAAGTGTGAACAGCATTTTCAACATTCCTTCTTACCCATTATATTAGAGTAAGAATCTGTATTAAACAAACTTCAACTGAAATCAGAAGGGAAAATCCTGATTAATAGAAGTTATATAATTAAACAAGATCCCAAAGACACCCAAAACTACCCAACAATAAACTTCGCCGCTAAAAAGTTTTAAGCTCACCAACAGAAAAGGAGGAAAAAAAAACCATGGAATTCCCTGAAAATGCAGAGTGAGCAGATATGACAACATAGCAAAAAATTTGGAAAAAAATTAGTCTATCATATAAAAAATCCCCCCCCCCCCCTCCCCCCTTGATAATGTGGGAACCTTTTTAAAAAAGATCCATTACTCACCTCTAGCCAGTAAAACCAACAAGCAACTGACCCCACCCACCAGAAACAATTGCCAAGTAGGGATCAGAAAACACCCAAAACCCATTAATCTGCCCATGACCCGCATTTTTTAAGTAAATCCTTACCCACCCATTTAAAGTAATGGGTTAAATGGGTAAATATTATTGGGTTTCTAATTTGAGTATTAATGGGTAAACCCACCGGGTAACCCATCTTTTTCTTTTTTTAAAAACCTATCCTAAAATCTAAATTTTAATGTTAAAAAATAAAAAATAAAAAAAATCTAAACCCTAACACAAACTACTGACCCCCTCTGGTTGATTTTCTTAGTCTTTTCTCCAATTTTCCCAGCCACTAAATAAATCCTAAGATCGTAACCACCCCACCCCCCCCCCCCTCTCTCTCTCTCTCTCTCTTCCTGATCTGAGAAAATTATAGAAACTCACTCACAGGTCACAGCTATACCTTACCCAAGCACCAACAAAAACAAATCAAAATCAAAAACATTTTTTCCCTAATTTATCAAACTGAATCAAAAATTGAAATCATTCCCTGAGATCCAACTCGTTGCTGACTCCAAGTTCCTCGCCCTAAGTTTGCGAGTCAGTATCACAGCAACAACAAGAACTATAAGAATAAGCAGCAGATTTGAATTCCATTTTCTATGCTCCTTCCAGTGAGGGTATGATAGAGTCAACGGTGGAAGCTAGGGTTTGCTTTTGCCTTTGGATTCCTTTTGTTCTCAACTATGGTGAGACAATGACCATACTGAGTCTGGCGACAACGTTGTCGAGCTAGCACAAGGGAATGATCTTGCTCTCTCATCCAATTTCTTCATCATCGCAAGCTTCATCGTGAAGAAGTAGTTTTTGCATTTTGGTGTTCGTTTGTTTTTTTAATTTTTGATGGAATTGGTGCTTGTAATTATGTGTACCAATCTAATAATGGTTAAATGGGTGGATTAGGTCCCACCCAAATTAAATGGGCAGAGTGGGTATTTAAAATTTACTTAACGGGTAATAAGTGGGTAAATGAGTAATTATATACCCAACTCAAAACCCACCCAACCCGCCTAATTGCCACCCCTAAATGCTGGGTAATTCAGGAACATTCATCCCTGACAGGCTAAACAATTTACGCTTGTGCCCAAGAGCAGATCATATTGATTAATTCATCAAGTGAACTTTCAAATTACAAGCGTACAGACCTTCCTGCCTGTGTAGAATATATCATATATGACAAGCACCAAGACTATCTTAACCTAGTTTCAGTAACTAGGACAGATTTGAGGACTATTCCATCAATGGCCAAAAAAATATAGGTTCCAATATATATTCTAAAATAGTAAAAGTCACAAGTCAGAATCATAAATTTAGCATAGTCCTCCCAACCATGCTGCTTAAAGATTCACTAAGCAATAGAACCAATACATCATAACAGAACCATTGGAAATAGTTCTTCGGCCCAGCCATGTTAAGCCAGCAAGGCATTCCCCCCTTCTTACAGCAACAGTCAGAAACTCTTAAAAGACACATAGAACGTATATAAGAATTGACGAAGGTAATATGAGAGGATCAATGCCCTAGTACAAGCAACAACAGTTTGACCATAAACAAGTCTCATAATAGAAAGCATATATACTGACTGTAATTATTCGCTCCACATTAACATATGGAAAATATATTGCATGCAGTGCAATTTTAGATTAAACAATCTACCTTGCAAGTATCAGGATTAGGCTCATTTCTCCAAGCTCCTCGCATAAGCCTAGCATCATCAAAATTAAAACCCTTCTCATGTACTGCATTGGCTGATTTCCGATCCTGTAAAAATTTAATAAAATCGAAGTTATCTTTAGTTAAAACAGGAATCATGTCCATCTCCATAAAATGACAGCAACGTATACCTCCACTTTTAAGCCATTCCTCTGTGCTATTCCCTTCTCTATTTCAGTGATACCAGTTCCATACGCCTCTCCTCCAATTGAACACTTAAAGAACTCCATTAAATTTCTTGTTAAAGTTCCAGTTTTATCAGAAAAGATGTATTCCACCTGATGACAAAGGAACAATTCAGAACATTATAACTAACACCTTTGAAAATCATCTTTAATTAAGTATATTAAAAAAGTAGCAACTCAATACAGGCATCAGCAATATAATTCCTAAAGAAGTGTAACAGAATTAACTTTTAATGATGAAGAAGATGACAACAAGAAGTGTAGTAATTGAAGTTTCTTTTGTTTGGTAATTTAAAGTAAAAAATATAAAATAATAATAATATAAAAATATAAAATAAAATAATCAACACCACCACCACATTGCAACTCACTCAACATCAATATGACAGCAACTTACCTGTCCAAGTTCCTCATTCAAATTGGAAGTCCGAGCCAATGCTGGAGTGTTGGTTTCACTGTGGTACATATGTAAGTCCTTGTTGATGTATTGAGTGGACTGAATAAATTTGACCATCTGAAACAGCATTCACAAAAATAATAAAGAATTTTATATTCCATTTCCTGATGTTAGCAATGCGCAGCTGTCAAATAGGATCACTTTCTTATCAAGACCCTTTACTTTATTCAGCACACAGATAAGAATGCACTAAGGAACCTACCTCAATGGAAACATAAAGAGAAATGGGGATAATGGTTGAGTACAAAGTAATCAGCGTAAACATAGTCAGAACAGCAACCTGAAAAACCAATAAGTAGAATCAGATGAGGAAAAATTAAGAGAACAAAACAACATGATCTCAGTCCATATTATTCAGCTCACTGTAGTAATAATACAATACCAAGAGTCGGTTGCCAGGATTGAACTGATCATCCACACTTTTACTGAGAGACAAGTAATAGTACTTGCGGTCTATGAATATACCACTGAAAAATTTCATGAAGCCATAAACATCACAACATGGGAAAACTCCAAAGTAATGTGAACAATTTTAAGTACTAAAAAAATTCACAAACATGGTGACATATATAGTACAGACTGGCAAGCTTAATAGTCAAACCTGCCTATGGCTCCAATCAGACACATGGTAAATAAAACACCAAAAAGCATGAGAATGAGTTTGTCAAGTTTTCTCTCTAATGTACTTCTTTTGGAAGGAACATCATTGGCATTCATCATAACCTGCAATAAAATCCAAACATCCATTAACATCATTGGCATTCATCCATTTTTGCTTTTCTCTCTTTTTTGTAATCTTTGATATGCTCTGTGCTTCTTTGCATAAAGCAGTTTTTTGAATATACATTTTTCTTACTTATCAAGAAAAGACATTAGAGACAAATGACACAATGGGGCGGATACCAAAAAATAAAAAGGACATAACCCATATAGCAAAAAAATTCTATGAAACTAATATCCTCCATCAGTTGCAAAAAGAAACAACTTAGTGGATCACGACTTTCCCCGATTTTTTTCTTCCTTCTGATAATTCCCTAAAAAGTTTTATAAGTGCTAGTTATATTTACAAAAAATAAATAAATAAATAATAAAAATAACCATTATTTATAAACCATTGAGTTAGAAGTGCAGGGAAGAGCATAAACAAGAAAGTTGATGCATCAACATAACAGAACACATCATAACATGGAACCTAAGAAGCATAGAAAGGCCTTTGCTGAAGTGTCACCATGTATGATACATGTTGGTTATTAGCAAGTATTGGATATGTTTTCAACACATCTGACACGTAGGAAATTGGCATGCATTAGATATGCCTCAACATGTCTGACATGCTGTACATGTTCAAAATAAAACAAAGGACACATCCAAAGACAAGAAAAGATCATTTTGTATAACTTCTATATTTTAAAGTAGGGCATTTGGTGGTAAATTAGAAAAGCAAGGAGTTTGTGAACACACAGAAATTCTGGATTTCCATTGATCTCATTATGAGAATGTTGTTAGACCACACACAAATGTGTGTGCGTGTGTGTGCGGAGAGAGAGAGAGACTTCCACTTTGAGCTTCACATTTTCCACCAACCTTTTTTTTCTTGTTGAATATCTTATAAATTAGATATGATGATATTCAGATCACTTGCATAAGACACACACACATCACAAGCAATATACACATGAAAACATAATCATGTCTACCCATGTCCTATTTTAAGATTTTCCACTTTTCATGTTTCTCCATGTTTCCAAGCATGGGGGTGGGCCAAAGAGAGGAAAATAGGTTTTGAGTATATAGCAGTGCAGTTCATGATATCAAACCTTCGTTTCATGTCCTGTAAAAACAACAGCCCCAACAATGTACTCCGTATTCCTGAGACTGCACCCCTGGAAACAATTTAGCAGTGCCAATGAGCAAAAGCCAGCTAAGTTTCACCAATGGAGAGCAAACATCGAAATCAACATTGACCACATAATAAAATATTAAAAAAGACCATCAAAAAAAGAATTCTTTCCTTATAAGTACTAAAAAAATTTCTTAATAAAAGAGATATTGATGTAAACTATGCAGCACATACAAACTTTGCCAAAAATTACAATTTATTATCTAAAAAATCAACAAAATCTAGAAGAGAGGAAATGTGGGTGTTGCATAAGTATTTGCTCATGTAAGGAGGGTGGGGATAACAATTTAATTACAAAAATGGCAATGCTACACTGCTAAATGTATGATGGTTCCATTCTCCGTCCAAATTATACATATTAGACAGAAAGAAGCCGCATTCCAAATGAAACCATTCCTTCATCTTCCTAGTCAACCTTTCCAGAAATTTACACATCAACGAACTTCTTCAGCATCACCTATTTAACTCAAAATACATCAAATACAAGATGCCAATTCACCATGATCATAATTAAACTGATAAAGGGATTCTGAATAACGCATAAACTGGTAATCAGTCCAACTCAGAAAACATTTCATTTACACCACCAAGATCAATAGAATATTGGAGTGCAAAAGACTCTTAGCAGATAGTCAAGGGCAGCAAGAACAAATTTAATGGCAAAGACTGAACTACTAGAAACACAAGGATGAAAAACAAACAAACATAAAGTGCAAATGCATGAGGAGGAAAACTCAATGTCATACTCGCAACAAGATTTGGTTTGGAGAGAGAGGCAATGTTTGCTTTTGAAATAAGAGATTGCCAGTGAAAGTGTACAATGAATTGTTTGGTTGCTCGCACTGCACTTCACCTGCAATAAGGAAAGGAATGCTTTTCAGATTTTTTTTGTGGGTGGGTGGGGGGGGGGGGGGGGGGGGGGGGTGGGTGTTATAAATGATAAAACATATTAAAAATGTCAAAAGGGGCAGGGGCAAAACCCAAGTTCACAGGAAGTATACATAAAGAAATAGCCCAGAATAGAAGCTTGTCAGGATTGAAACAAGCAAGAGATCTGGAGTTAAGTTTGATAAGCATTTTGATTTGAAAAATAGGGAATGATGTTAAGTTTATATATTATATATCAATTTCTAGGATAATTTAGTCCCATGGCAAGTGTAAATATAATTGTATAAATAAGATATTTCAGAAATAAAACTTGAAAAACAGATCCAGAATTTCATTCCAATTTTACAACCAAACATATGAATAGAAATAGTTATTCCATTACAACATTTAATATTGCTAGTAATATGAATTTCTATTCCTAACGTAATTCCCATTCAATGTAGGCCTTAAGTTTTTGGGACAAGTGTTAATCTATCATAGTATCAGAGTGGGTGACCATGAGTTCGAACAGAGTCTCCACATGTTGGGCCCCACTAATTAAGGAGAAGCCTGGACACGCATGTGTGAGGGTGTTAAAATAATGGTTAAATGATTAAGTTCATAATTTCCTAATAGTTTAAACTTTTGGGACATATAGTAAATTATCAAAGCTCAAACACCTCAGACTTGGTCTAGTTCAATTGCAGACCTAGTAAAAAAAAAAAATTGTACTACTGGTAATTTACAGCCATTCTCTTAGGTGTATGGTTGTAATAAGTGGGCAAAACATGCACTTTCTCAAACACTGATTCGACATTTCCTATGAGCTTGTCCCCCTCACTTATGTTTGCCCAGCTTTTGTTTCTAGTTACTTCCTGGCTTAACAATGACATGGAATTAAGAACATTTCCTAGGGCTGGATTCCCTGTTTCATTTTTAATTAACACTTCCCATTTGTAAACAACTACATAACCGCTGGTCAAATTTTGTATGGGTTCAATGAAGACTAAAAAATCCTATGAATGCAAATGACAGTATAAGCATCGCAGTCAACAACATTTGTGACAAACAAGTGAAGCAACAAAAAAGCTAAACCTTTGAATTCAGATGCTTTCTCAGGAGTCCGGAAATCCCAGGTCCTTTCCAATGCCTTCCTAATTTTCAAATTTGTTTCCCCATCTAAATTTGCAGTCTGCAGCCGACAATAAAAACAAATTAAGGAAAAAAAGAAGAGATAAAAGTTAAGGAAATTTTTTTTTTTTTTATAAGTATATAGTGGGGAAGGTGATAAAGTTACAAAATTATAAATAAGAAAAACCAAACATTCTTCAATCTTCTAGAAAAATCATGATAATAGTCATTTAAAAAATAAGAAAAATAAAAAATAAAAACACCTCAATATAACAGACACCATCTGAGTTTGTACTAGCAAGAAAAAGCAAATCTGCAGGAAAGAATCCATCCTGCTTAACCTGCAACCATGCAAAATTCACATCATAAAGAAGACTCTGACGTAATTCTTGTGTTGTTGATAGGAAACTATGACATTACTAATAATAGCGACAGCATCAATATCAACAAGTAGAGCATTTGAACAGCTTAAAGACAGTGAATTGTAGATAACACTTGAAACGAAAGTATTAAACAAAAACCATGTAGGAATTACTTGAGAAGTGTTCTACTGCCCAACTCCAAGTCCTCACAACTTTAACTAGCCACATAGAAATTGAACCAAGCAGGAAGCAGAACAATTAAACCAATTTTGCACGGCTATTCGCACAACAAAAGAATAGCACACACATCATCAATATGAAATATTTGTTATCGTCCAAAAAGTAAATTTTTGAGAACCAGTCTGACAACTAATTCATCAAGACTAGAGCTGCAAAAGAAAATCCAGAGAACCCCTACCAAGCAAAAGAAAATCCATTCTAACGAGAAATGACAAAAAGGCAAATCATATTTAAGTGCCACAATTACTAGTGGGCACAGCACAAACAATGCACATGGTAATGGGTGATATATTTGTACATACCATATATAGATTTATACATCAAAATTACTTATCAAAAAAAATATATATTTATACATCAAAATCGGGGGACGAAGCTATTTGCAGGATCCGAGAGAGGAAGAGGTGAATAGGTTGCTCAACGTGCACTATGCAACCTAGTAATATTAAAACGAGCATGAAATAATAGGCAGCACAGTTGGTTAACACTTGACCACAACAAATTTGGCTCAGAAAATGAGAGAATGTCACAAACTAAATGACATAATTTGCATACTTGTAATAATGCTACAGTCCACAGAAATGACAAACAACATAACTGCCATAATTTATCTTAAGGATGATATATTTCAGAAATTATATGATTTTACACAAGTATCAAAACTCAATCTTAACATATAAAACACAAATACAAGTCATTGCAAAAAACACAAAAATGTAGAATACTCACCCTGACAATGTCCCCAACCTGCAACTTCTTCCAGGGAATAGGCTCCCACTTTTGATCTAGCAAGACCTCTATAAGATTGTTATTTATTGACATGTCATTCTGAAGACGCTTCTGTTATACATGATTAAGGGGAATAATCAAAAAATAAGGAACTTAGCCTGGTCCTACAATTATACTCCAAAGCAGATAACAAAAGGAAGATAACAAAGTTTCTTTAAAGAAGCCCAAGCCAAATAAATAAATGAATACAAAAGAGTGCATGCCACAATGAGCAAAGACTGCAGTACTCACCCAATCCTCAAATGCTTCTTTAACTAGAGAGACAAAAAGCACCAGACTCAAAGGGACCACATTCGTTATTGGAGATACAGGACTGCATGATCAAAATAATACTTAGATATCCAGATTCAAAAAAAAATCACATATCGGTAGGATAGATCTCATGACCCTAGAAAAGTTATTTAGTATTATTTTGATCATTATGCCATGTGGAAGGAAGACAGAAAAGCAAAAAGCAAGGCTTGTAAAAAAACACAGAAAGGGAATGAATCCCAACACGAAAACAGGTTTCAACAAATGATAATAAACATAAAAAATGAATCATATATTCAACATATTAGACATCACTTTTTTGTAAGATTTACAATAGCCCAAAGGGAGTTTTCAACAGTTAAATGTCTCAGCATTACCCAAAACTTCATACTAAGCATCCTAGTAAGGAAGAATGGCTTTCAGTGAAACCAGAAGCAGCATTCCAAATATATTGTAGAAGTTCAATTCAAAATATTGGGGTGCATGCAATCTACCACTTCAAAAATGAAAAGCTAAATTCTTCAAAAGCACCAGACAGCCCAAGTCTAGAAAGAATTTTTACAATTTATTAATTTGGTTACATAGTAACTGTATAAAAAAAAAAGGTCAGGATCTAATTGGGGGCAGCTCTATAAAGGATTCATAGAGCACAACCAAATTAGTTAGGATAAGATCTTAGTTTTTTTTATTATGTTTAAGATCTAATAACTCTCACAGGCAATGTAGTATGTTATCTAAGATTAATAAGGTACACATGAAATACATCATAACTAGTAAATATATAACATTACTTTATGATGAGTTGAATGCAGGTAAATTTGGAAGCCAGCCAACTGAGTATAAGTTAAAGACAAGCTTAAACTAACATACCTGATACTTGTTGCTGATAAAATTGAGATTGAAAGAAAGTAGAGGTTAGCCACCCGCCTGAACTGTCCAGTGTAAGAAAGAAAAAAAAATTCTCAGGAACATAACCAAAATAAAATCACAGGAAAGGTGGCAATGAACCAACCATAACCCATTAGTTAGATATGATTAACCATAACTTATCACTATATATAAATAATATTAATTTCCTAAACCCAACTCCAAAATTCAGCATTAAAGTCATGGTATCAAAGTCAAGTACTAAGCTTGCATGGTTTAAATTAACCTAAGCCATTTTATTAAAGAATTTTCTGGACTCCATTTACTAATTTTTAATAAAAAGACAAGCAAGGGTTCATAATTTTTTTTTTAAATTGAAAAAAGAGTTTCCAGGTGAGGCGCCCTATTATTTCTTTTAGCACAATGATCAACAAACGGGTAAATATTTAACATTGTGTCAGACTACTAATGTTATTCATTTGTAAGCTTAAAATACATTTGAAGTAGGACCGATTAGAGAAATCTATGTTTGCTTCTGGTGGGCCTGGGTTTAGGAAAATTAAGGATCTGGGGTTAAGAATTTAGAAAAAGATTAAGGCTACAAAATTGAATGGCAATTTGAAGAGAAAGGACAATAGCACCATCCTTTAAATCAAATAAGTTAATAAAAATTCTGGAGAGCAGCTTTGTTTGAGAACTTTACCTATTGTTTCATAGGCTATTTGATGGAGAAAGTATGTGAGATTAAAGGGTTTTGATATGTATGGAGAAGGGCTTGATTTGGGGTTATACAGAAGAAGGAAAATAGAAAAGTTTGTTACCATTAAGGGCTGTGTTGAACAGACACATGAACAGTATCAATGCGCAAATGAAGAAGAGAGAGAAAAACACTTAAAAGGCATAATCACCTCAAACCCAAAAAGCTCATTTTTCCATCAATTTTGCGAATTTGAGTATAATGAAGCACTTTTATATAGACAATTCTCTTGCTTATCCTACTAAGACTAGAATTCCAACATGAAAACTTAAAATCAAATTAATTGAAAATTCCCTTCAGAAAGAATTCATATTCCCCACTTCCATGATACCAAGAAATAGAATACCCAGCTCTATGCATCTCCACTTGTGCCTGCTAATACCTCAACACCAAACCAACCCCTTGATAGGTCAAAGGTGTGTTGAGAAAAATATTAGGTTGAACTTCAAGTTTTAGCATAAATTGGTTCAGAAATTACCACACATAACCGCCACCTTCAATCATAAACTAACATCGAGGTAAGAGATTAACATAACAATCAATTTACCCATGTTATTGCCAGTATGCTCGAAAGTAATTTACCTGTTCAAACAGTCCTTTCGGTAGAAAAGTAAAAAAGTTGAACTTTGTAGTTGATATAGAATTTCCCTGACATAATTGATACAAACAAATCAAAATGAAAGAAAATTTATTGGAACCAGATGCAAGCCACGTGTAATACAACATAAACAGAAGTGCAGAAATTCCCAACTTCCATATACAAACATTCTCATCCATGCAAAATACTAATTGATTTCAAGATTCAAAAATAGGTCTTTGAGTGCATAAGACAGCAGATTTATTCTTCTTTTCTATGCTATACTTATGTACAATGGCTTAATATCGGCCTCTTGACTTCACATGACTGCCTGTGGTAAATGAAAGATATTTAACGATTCTAGACTTGTAACTCAACTGATTTTAGCACCTTCTGATGTTTTCAATGGAGACATCCAGGGTTCAAATCCCCCCACCACACCACCAACTATCGATGTATCAAAACTAGTCAATAACATGATTTACCCATCAAAAGAGGAAAAAGACTCTTCGAGTGGGAATCGCAATCTTTTACTCTATCCTTGTTTTCTCTTATGGAGTTCCTAGTTTCTTTATGCCCCTAGCGTTGATTCATTGGTGCTTGATCTTGTCACGATACATATCTCTTTTCTTTCTTGCTTTCTTTTTCTCATTGTATACTGCATGTATACGCTTATTTTGTTTTTTAGTGAACTGCACTTATTCGTCATAAAAGCATACAAAGCTTTGTACACTAAACTACCCCCTTCTTTTATGTCTTCCTCCTCTAAACTAACCACACCATAAATAAAAAGTTTCCCAATACAGTCAGCTCACCTATGGAAATTCGTATATAAAAAAGGCTGCAAAATGGGTACTCACTCCCCACCCTAAAACCCTCCTCCCCAACAATGGGTTAAACCATGCAAGTCCACAGGGAAATTTCCTACAAAGGCCTACTGTTCATTCATTCATTCTTTTCTGTTCTGCTTTTGGCTGTATTGCTTATATGTTAGTGCTAGTGTATATGTATGTCTGTATATAGAAGTTTCTGTTGCATAGCACAAGCACCCACAAGGAAATACAATCTAATCTTCAACCAACACCATGCCTCTTAATCAATGCACCTCCAGTTAAACATGTACAAGTTTCAACATCAACTCCATATCTAATTAATATATCAAAGTCACCGTATCCAATGACAGAACTATAGCTAAAAACCAGGCCGTGGCCCCAGCCCCCCTCGATTTACAAATATTAGATATCTATACCTACAATTTTAAATTTTCAATCCAAAAAAATTATCCTCAGCCCCTCAAAAATCAAAAATTAGTCAAAAGTACCCAATAAAAAAAAGTCACATAATTTTATTATGTTATTGATGCAGTACCAATCAGTGAAATCAGTAGCAACTTTATAATTTTCAATGTTTATATTTTGTTAATACTAATTTGCATAATAAATAAATAAAATCTTTACACTTTGGCCCCCCCAAAGTTCGAATCCTGATTTTGTCCATCATCAAAAACCATGTAAGCAATAACGCAATCAAATTCAACAATTCTTCATAGCTAAAAAAGAGAAATACATATTCATCAACCATATAAACTTTCTACCTGCCTTCAAATTTTCTCAGCAACCAAACAAAGCCGAATTCAAAAAAAAAAAAAAGTGAGAGAGAGGATTCTCCAAACCTTGAATCTGACGGGTTGATTGGCCTCGCGATCGTTGCAGTAGATGGTGCGGTGACCAGGAGCCTGAGGCGTGACGTGGCCGAGTCGAACCGTCTTCGTTCTAGTGGAAGGAACGCGCTCGTTGAGCGTAGAATAGTTATTGCGATTTCGACCCATTCTGGTTCCCAATCTCGATACCCTAACCCTATCCCACGGTTCCCACCCACTCATATTCCTTATTTTTCTTTTCGATCTGATACTTATTCTTATATAATAATTAAAATCAAATCAATCTTTCGGGTTGCGAATGGCCGTTTTAACTGTCAAGAGAGCCTCGCTGACTGGCACGGACGGGGAAGTTGAAACAGAGAGAAGTGTGTGTACACGCATTCAACGACCTCACACCTCTCTCCGCTTCCAATTTTTTCCATTTTCCTCTTCTTTTTTTTTTTTCTTTATTAAACAGTTATGCACTTCGCTAACTTTTTTTCCTGCTTTACGCGCGGTCCCTTTGCGTGTGTTCCGAGTTTTCCTTTTTAAAATTTTCGGGTCGTTTGGAACATATGTTTAATGCCTTGTATTTAGTTTTTAAACAATATTATACGTATTTTTACGTACTTTTTTATCCACACATATTTTTTTAAAAATTGAAAAATTGTTATTTAAACACACGTACCAAACGAGTTTCCAAACTTATTTGTAGAAAATTTCTCCAAACCTATTATAAAAATAGACAAAACTTCAGTACTTAATTGTTGTTCTTTAGGTTCCTTATTATGATTCAACCATATGGCTGTACTTAATTACAAATACGCTTCTATCCTATAATAAAAAGGCTATATGGCTGAATATTAAAAAGGAAACGTAAAACCTAAGGGTGTGTTTGATAACTATTTTTTTCCCCTTATTTTCATGTTTCTAAAAACAATTTTCTATTTTTGAGACCAAAAAACTTGTTTGGCAACTCAAAATGGACAGAAAACAAAAACTGTTTTCAGAACTCAATTTGTGAAGGAAACCAAAAACATGCAAAATGCTATTTTCAGTTTCTAATTCTCAAAAATCAATTAAAACACACATTTAATTTAATGAATCTGTCTTATTTAATGAGTTAGTATTAGAGTTCAAATCTTAGTAGCAACATATTTTAGTATTTTCTATTTTTTTTTAAAATATCTTTTTAATTTTAACTAACCAAACATGTTTTTTATTTCAAAAATACAAGAAAATTGTTTTCTTTATATTTTCAAAAACAAGTTTTTGAAGATATAAAATAAAAACTGTTACCAAACATAACCTAAGTTTTGCCCTATAAAAATATGTCATTTTAATGCATCAAAAAAACTACTTTATTATTTTAATACATCATCTTACAATACATCCTACATTATATTGTATATTCTTTAATTCTATACATTAAAATAATATATATAATACATTAAAATAATATTTACTCCAGTAACTAAAAACTCAACAAACACAACCTAGGCCGCATGTACACACAATTTTCATAGAAGATAAATCACACGGTCACAAAATAGTGTAACAAATAATCAATTTTTATTGATTTGTGTATATGTAAGTACAATCCTTTGTATGAATATTTACAATGAAAGAGTACAATAAATTCCTCTAATTCAATCTCTAAGAAACTTTACGATCCAAAGGAGCTATGAAACTTGATCTTGAATCACGCTTTGATGTCTCCAAGTTGAATGAATAGTTGAACGTACTTGATTTGATGCGAGGGCCGTTGGCTTGATCTCGAACTAGATTAAAGGAGAATCCCTACTTTGATTTGAAGAAGTAGAAATAGGCCTTGATAATCAATGGAATTCTTGTAAAACGACTCTCTATTTTGGTAGAGTATCAGTAGGATTTTCTCTCCAAGTGTACGTGTCTTTTCTCATATGAGAAGCCTCTATTTATAGGCAATTCAATAGTATTTAATTTAGAATTTTCTCTCAGCATTTATTGAGAGTTATGAATTTAATTTGGTCTTTCATTTAATAAGAACTTTCTATATAGGTATTTTCTTCTGACGTTGTCGTATGGCTTTCTTATTTAATGTTGTCACATGGCTTGATTTCATTTGATGATCATCCACCTCATCAGTTGGAGATTAATTTGATCACAAATATTTTATCATGAACAATCGGGCGAACAGTTGTGAATACATCATAAAATTTTGATGTCTACACCGCGGTCACCCAACAACCACTGTCACAACCAACTACCACCAACCAACAGCCTCCACCACACAACTACCACATCCTCCACAACCCAAAACACAACTCAAAACAAACCCAAATGCAAAAAACCACACAGCAACATCCAAATCCAAACCCACTACCACAAATTGAACCACCGAGACCAATAATATCAACCACTGCACCCTAATCAAAATCAACCATAATCACCAAAATAACAATCCAAAAAAA
Organism: Quercus ilex subsp. ballota; assembly: GCA_032727855.1. NCBI lineage: Eukaryota > Viridiplantae > Streptophyta > Magnoliopsida > Fagales > Fagaceae > Quercus > Quercus ilex. The sequence goes on from CM064910.1 coordinate 66,233,932, forward strand.
ACCACCACCACAAACAACCACTAACTCACTACATTCACTTCTCAAAATCCATCCAAAAAAAAAAAAAACCCAACAAACCCATTAACTCGCCGATCAATAGAGAGAGATCTGGTGGTGTGGGTGTGGCTTGGCGAGGTGGAGGCATGGAGAGGTGACTAGCAGGGCAAGGTGGAGGCGAAGCGGGTGAACGGCAGGGCAAGGTGGCCAACAAGGTGAGTTGGAGGCATAACAGGTAGGCGTTAGGGCAAGGTGATCGGCGTGGTGAGGTTGAGGTGTGAGTGAGAGAGGAAGAGAACGAGAGGCTGAGACCCAAGGGATAGAGATGAAAAAATATATGAGGGGAGAGAGATAAAAGATTAAAAATTTAAATTTTTTTTTAGCATTTGTGTCCGTACCATTCCAAATTTGGAACGATATTGTTCACGTATGCTAAATCTTTTAACATTTGGAATATTTGATGTGAGAGGTTTTTTGGTGTTTGGTGTGCCAAACAACAAATATTTGGCATTTGGCACACCTAATGCTAATGCTCCTACATGCAAGTGGTTTGTTTTGATATAAAATGTTTTTAGGAAAATATTTTACACATTTTACTACGTTTGTTTTGTTTTAAAATTTTGGTGACCTATAAAACTCAGGTAAAAACATGTAAAATGTTTTACAGTCAATCAAAAGGGTAAAACGTTTTACATATTTCTCTCAACCTGTAACATGGGGTAGTTTATAAACATGGGTAGGTTTTAAAAAAAAAAAAAAATTTGTTATCAATTTATGATTTTAACTTCATTTTTATGTTTTGGGAATAAAGATAAGTTAATTAAATTAAGAGTATTTAAAAAAAAAAATTAACTTTTTGAATTCTATTAATATATAGAGATATAGAGATAAAGTAATAAAATTAATAATTTTTGTATTCTCAATTAACAATTAGTTGAAAAAATTCAATCGATTGGGCGGTTGGCTGTAGTAATGCTTTCGACGTGAAAGGGACGCGATGCGTTACGCGTGGTGTATATTAGGTCGGTAGCAATGTAGCAGAGACGAGAAAGAAGCTTCGGAGAGAAGTTTACTTTGTTTTATTTCTTTCAACGGCGTCGTTTTTCTGCTTGGGACCCTTCGCTTTGCCCTAAAATTTCTGTTGCTAACGTGCGCATCAGCGCGTGGGAAAGTGGTTCCGAAAATTGTTCTACCCTCCAATAGACGACGTGATGGACTTGGCAAGTGCGTTTGGATGCAGTTCACGACGTACATGCGCACGTTAGATATTTGTCTCCAACCTTTTAGGAGGGTTAAATAGGATTGGAAATTCAATTTTGATTGTGAATTTTGCTCAAATACCAACAAACACAATGCCAAGGAAACATCGTAGGCTAGCAAATTTTTTGGCTTATTGATTTGCTAATTTGTAAACCGTTTATGCCATTGCTTTGCTTTGTTGCCAAAATAAAAACAAGGTTGTGTCATGTCTGTCAATTTATGATGTTCCATTTCAAACCAAGCGTGTGTTTGGATACCAATAAAAAATTAAAATTATTTTACTATTTAACTTATTTTACCTACTATTTATGAGTTCATTGCACTTTTTGATACTATTCATGGACCCCGTTGTACTATTTTAACTAACTTTTACTTTTATCTATAGTATTTTCAACAATAAATTTTCAATTTCAGCAAAATAAACAGTATCTAAACAGACCCTAAGTATCATTTATTATATACGAGCTGTAAGCCAATAATGAAGTTCTAAAAAGAACCACTTGAAGTCAGTTCCAAACAATTTGGCTTATAAATATTTTGAGAGACATGATTAAGACAGTGTTGTACTGATCTTAAATGGGTCACATATGGAAATACTTAGAGAATGATTAAAATATGAGAAATGTTAGAAATGTGACGTGCACTATATTTTCATAACAAATTTTAAGTGAAAGATTGTTACTAATTATTATTGGTGAGTTGAAAAGTAATTGGGTCATTTCTCAAAAAAAAAAAAAAACAAAAACAAAAACAAAGTAATTTAAGTGATAGGTTCAAATTAGAACTAGTAACAATTTATCATTTATGATTTTTTTTTTGAGATAGTTTCAACCCATGGCGTCCGCTCCTGATAATAACTCTTTATCATCAGATCAAGACATTAATTGATTTTGGTGTAGGTGAGAATTGAACCCTAGATCTCTTATTCAATCATAAGAAACTTTACTGTTGAGCTAATTGTAACTCACTCTATCATTTATGATTTGTTGTAAAAATGTTGCGGACCTAGCACTTTTCTTAAAACAATGTCATACAATAAAAAAAAAAGTATTGTTTTAGTCCTTGCATTTTGAGATCACTATAAGTTTGATTTTTACATTTTTTATAACAATCAATTTAGTCTGTGTTACATTCAACATGCACTCAATTTAGTTCATACCGTTAAGGCGTTAACTCATTAATTAAAATTGACTACAAGTTAAAAATAACATAGATCAAATTGACTGCTAAACTGTACTTTCTAAATTATTTTTCTTTCTTTCTTTCCTAAGGAGGGAGAGAGAGAGAGAAGCTTGTTATGGACTTCATGTTGAGCCTCAACTCAGCTCAAAAGGGCTGAATTAGTTCTTTATTGGGTTGGGCTTCATCACTATCTCCCTAAAACCCTTTATTCTTTTGTAAGTAGTTGGGCTAAAAACCCAGCCCAAGAACACATACTGAAAAATGGTAATGCCACTTGCAAATCCTAAAGCTAATGGCAGGAACAGCAACATTATCCTCGTTGATCAACCTCAACGTCACACCCCTCCACTCCTCGCTCTCACCGTCTGCACATTTCTCATTACCACAGCACATCCAAACCCCTCGTTTGAAACCCAACATAATCAGCATTATTTGTCACAGCAAGGTCTCTGTATCCCCTCTCTTTAACATGCACACACAGACACTACAACTCAGTTATTAGGAAATTGGAGTTTGACTGTGTGTGTGTTTTTCAGCTGAACAGTAGTGCAGCTAGTGAAGTGGAAGCTGAGGAAATTGATGGAGATTTCTTCTTCGAGGGTGATCATGGGGTGGTAGAGGATGAAAGTGATGATGAGGAAGATACAGAAAGCAGTGTTGATTTGTTAATAAGGTTCTTGCAAAGCATGTTAAAGAAGGTTTCCAAGCGTGCCAAGAAGGCCTCTCGCTCTGTTTTGCCGGCCCAAATACCGGCTCAGCTGGTAATTGTTCTCTATTTGAATCTAGACTTCTCCGTTGGAAATACTAGGAAGTGTCAGTTGCTCTAAAGCTCATTGGCTTTGAGTTTTGTTTAGTGTTCGTTGTACTTTTAAGTATGTATTTTCAAAGTTACATATTTTATTGCTCTTATGTCTTAATAGAATTTTTAAGAATTAAAGGGAACGGTTCAGTCACGTACCTCTAGACACTATGAACAAACATGAATAAATTAAACGCAGTAGTGCGTACTCGGCACACAGTTCATCAGGTCACCCTCAAGAGAGATAAATAGGGTTGACCTAACCTTATGAACATCCGCCTATCATGGATATATCAGAGTTAAAAAGTTCAAACCTTACATTAATTAATTAGAAGGGGGCACAAGTCCAATAGAAACAAGTTGTATGTACCAAGTCAACTACTGATCAAATGATCCCAACAACATACTGAATCACTGATGGGTACTCAGTCAAGGCATATTAACTTAGTTGCATTCAATCCATTTTTACAAAACAAAAGGTCCAATTAATGGAAGAACAATTCTTCTAGAATTAACATGGCTGCGGCTGGTTATATTGGGTAGTCTAATACCTATTGAAAGATGTGATTTCAAAATTTTACTGGCTTTTTTTTTTGGGGATGCTGCTGGTAATTTTTAACGCCCTGTTCACGAGGTAGGATTTATGCATAAATTGATGCATGCAAATAGAGGAATGTTAAGTGCAGGGTGAGCAAATGAACACATAAGGGTATTGTTCAACTGTGACATGCATTATGTGAGCATATGAGATAAGTCTCTGGTTTATTGACTGCATTCACTTGTCATTCATGAAATTCTGCACCGAGTTGTTATGGATGCATATGGCTTGGGTTTGCGAAATTAAAGCTCAATTTGTTGACATAGGCACTTCTTGTCAGACTGTTTGACATGAATACTGGAACCAAAAGTTCTTGAGTTTGGCCTAAATTTAGGAGACTTAACTGAAACAAAAAAGATAAACAACCAGCACAGCACCCCCAAACTAAAAGCAGCATGGTAATACTAACACCTTAAGAAACAGAATGAAATCTTCCATCTACCACATAAACCTCTATTTTGGATAGTTCTTAATACTTCTATAAGACCCCAGTCTAAGTCTATAATCATCTCTAATTAATTGTAGAACTCCTTCTTCGTAAGGACTTTACCATTATATGCACTCAAGCACTTCTTTGTAATTTGTATCCATGAATGGTAAACAGTAGCATCCCATGCCAGTTTGCTGAGGGTTACTTTGAGGCTTTCACCTTTCAACTTGTGAATACCCCATTGCAAGACATGTATCCAGCTATACGCTCCTTTAGCAACCACTTCATCACCTGCTGCCAATTAATTCTTAAAGAGTAAATGAACACTCAAAGTGCAGATAATCATGACCTTGCATTTGACTCTGCAAAAGACACACAACAAACCCCCATTGTATCCCCATTTATTAGCTAACTTTCCTCCAGTGTAGAATCTACATCCTTCACTAACAGCCTGCATATGAAAGATTGTTTAAAGATTGCTGCTGGAAAAATCTTTAAAACAATGCTAATTTTATATTCTGATCTTGCATTGGAAATCAGGTGTCTTTTGCAGTTGATGGCGTTCTACTTTTGGCTTCACTTTCAATTGTTAAAGCACTTCTTGAGGTATACCTTTTCCATAACTAGATTTGTAAAGTTAAATCCCATTAACTGTTTTATGCGTTCAGCAAAATACTTTCATGTATGGATATGAAATCAGTCATTATAAGGTTATAACATTGTCACAATTATTGGATATGTTGAAATCTTTTGATGATGGAACAAGCTCTTAAATATGTTCCTTTCCTTACCTAACATTATTTTTGTAGGGGATATTACACAAAGTAATGATGGAATAACAATGTTTATACAAAAGACAAATAGAAAATAAATAACTTAGAGGCACAATATCGTTTTCCTTAGATAATATTTGCCCCCACATTATTATTGCTAAAGGGTTATCGCAAACTTGTCTCCAGGATACAACCAAGTTGTTGAGTTTTACGAATAACAGAATAACAATTCTGGAGAATAACTACAGGATTTCTTATGTTTCTTTGTAACTTACTATTTTGGGGAGATAGATTTTTTTTAAGTGAACATAAACTTCTCTTTATACTCAGAGGGTTATATTTCACCAAAAGGCACGTATGGAGAGTTAAAATATTTCATAAAACCGTTCACAATACTTGAAACATTTTCAAACGTTCAAAACAGTTACTGAAAATTCTGCAAAAAATACAGTTTTACGAGTCTCGATCGATCGAGAGTTTCTTTCAATAAATTGAATGCTCTTTTCGATCGATAGAACAAGAATCGAGCATCGATTGAAATAGACAGAGACTTCAGGATAGATTTCTTTACCATTTCGATCGATCGAGTAAAAACTTCGACCGATCGAAAATACTGAATTTTGAATTTTCACTTAGAAAATTCAAGAATTTAAATTTTCACTTTATCAACTTTATGAAACAATATTTTCCAAACTCAAATATCATTATTACAACCTATTCATGTATATACCTATATATACAACAATTTTCTATATATATATATATATACACCTTTTTTTTTTAACTTAAAAACATATTTTCCACAATTCAAAAGCAATTGAATAATTTCCCAGGTAGACTTATTCTTAACCCAGCTGTTTTCAGCATTCTGAATCGACTGATGACTGGACATGTTGTGATAGATGAAAAGAGCAGACAACTGACAAGTTATTGATTGCAGGTGGTCTGCACTCTTGGAGGCACTGTGTTTGTGGTGATCCTGTTTCTACGTGTGATTTGGGCGACCATTTCTTATTTCCAATCAAGTGGCAATAATTTTAACCAGGGTGGAAGTTCTTTTGCTACAGCATAGTCAGTAACATAATTTTCACTATTGGTGGAAAGCACTCTTTTTTCTAAATTTCCTCACAGAATGGCTTTTGAAAGCACTCTGTCCTGATGGAGCTGTGCGTTTTTAGTTTGTTTTAATGAATCATCTTTTAACCAAAAAAAAAAGCTCTCTCCACAAAATGCTACATGACTACTACAAAATATTCAACCTTTTCATTGTTGCCTCCAGTTCTTGTGTAAATGTGAAAGGAAATGTAAAATTGAGTAGGAAGCGATTCAAACTGCGTACTAGTTTATTTGTTAGTACAATGGTTCAGTTACCCTCTTGCAAATAGATTTTAATCTAAGTTTGTGGCTGGTCCACTTCAAATGCATGACATTGCGAATTTGTAAAAGAATTGTGTTCACTGAGTTCATGCTCAACTTCACCCAATTAACCAATTTTGGTTGATGGGATTCGTATGGTGCTAATGAATTAGCCAAGGAGACAAGGACACACTAGGCAACTGCAGAAACTACTGTTAGTGTCACATTTTGCTTGAGCTCATTTTCAACAATTCAACTGTGTTGGGTGGGGGGGCTTGTTATATATCCAAGTATCCAACAACATGGAGATGTGTCTGTTAAAAGGGTAATTTTCGGCTTCTATTCTTGTTACACCAAACCCTTGGGAGGACTTCCCTTTTCATGGTCTATACTCTATACTTGGGAGCCATTTTGTGTATGGTATCCTGTGGGGTGTCAAGTGCAGATTTCACTCAACCAGCACATTTTGATTGTGGAGTACTTTCAAAGAAAAGTTCATCAGTTCACATGTTGCTCCTAGCTTCTAGTGCCTTGCTTGTTACACCAAATTAATTCTCCCTCCACAACAATCATTTCTTAACAATAAATTAGCAAACTCCAGGGTTATATTTGTTTCTCTACAGAAAATTAGTTTCATATTCACTTTCAGCATGATGATTGAGAAAAAATAGAAGTCTAGCAGTTTAAAAGATCATTTTACCTAAAGTTGATTCCACAAACACAATAGGACGTTAAAGACATAGGTTTCATAAGATAGATTCTGCATAAAAGCAGATTCCTAACATCAATAATATTCCTATTATTCGATGTGCTTGTACTGCATAATATGATCTTTATTTTCAAGAAAACCAAAAAGAAAAACTTCAGCAAAAACTCATGCCAGACCTTTTAACATGAAGGAAAAATCCTATTTTAAGAACTCGGGTGGGACCTCCAAAATGCATAGCATTAGACTTGCTTAATTTATTAAAGGATACGGCTTCTTAACAAACAGCATGTTATAACAAGGTTTACACAATGTAAGCATTAGAAATTCTGAACTGCTAACATTCTTTCACAAGAACAATACTCATTCTAAGAGGTTATGTTTGGGTATTAGTACAGAGACAATTGTGAAGCCTACTAAAAGATATGTGAAGGAAAAGAATTGATATTCCAACACACAAACAAACGGAGTTTGTTCAGATGGTAACTTAAAGCAGTCTTACAGAAAGCAACCAGAGCTCCACGCCTGATGTGTCTCTTTTTGATTTAACATATTGTGGTATATGGGTTATATATTCTTTGACAACTACTGAAGGAGTAAGCATTGCCTCTTAATGCTTTTATTACCAATCAACAAGGACTTTTGTTGTTTTTGGTTTCCCTTTTCTTTTGGTCTGAATGAGGACTTCATAGACTACGTTGTTCTTTCAAAACCACCACCAACTTGCATGTGCAACCACTCTGGTGATGAACTGCGGGTGTACTCCCTTGGGGCTTGTGAACCAAATGCCATGCCAGAAGTATCAAATGTCTGTTGACCAAACTGAAACGCCAAATTATTTTGTTATAAGAGTCATGGTTCTTGGAAAAAGAGGAAAAACTATCATCAATAAAGAAACTAATAGTGAATTAAACAAATAAATAATGCTCAACCAACCCATTCCTAAATTATATTTAGAAAAATTCCATTCCAATGAAACTGACCAAAAGTTCCATCAGGAATTTGCAAAATAAAAAAAAGTGACATGACCATTTAAAGCAGAGACATATGGTGCATGGTTCAGCTAGAGTACATGGATTTATTCTTTTAGAGAAAGTAAGTTGTAATTCAAAGGGTTAAAGAAAAGAAAACAAGCTCTAGTGCATAATCTGATACATCAAAAGCAACATAAAAGACAATTTGCAAGTAAGAAATCGAAAATGTTATACCTGTACTCTCATTCCAAGAGAAATACATTATATAGAAGATTAAATAAACTCCAATATCTTTACATATAATTAGGACATACATCTTTAGAAGGAAACACTTCAAGTCCAGGGGTCATTCTTGTATTAACTGCTTCTAGCTTCATTGACAAGAACTGTAAAATCCAGTAAACTTTTATAAGGCTCAACTTCAGATTTAGTAAGCAAAAGAAATAACAGTTAAAAGTACAACAATTTAAATCAATCAAAGGGTTCTTACCTCAACCTGATGCTGTAGTGATTGGATGTAATTTATTATCTCATCAAGGACCAGTGCTTTTCCAATAACCTGAATTTAAAAGCCTATTCAGTGAACAGTCTTTCTGGAAAAATACCATATTAAAAGGAAACTGAATATAAACATCAAAAGCCAAAACAACTGATACAGAATATACAGTAACAAGTTGACTGGGTCACTGATTAGGTTATCATATTTTTGGCCATAAAAATAAATAGCTTAAGATGAAATGGAACTTAAACTTCACAAAAACCTTTTCACTGAACACTGTACAGTACATCTATTCTAATGAACTAGAACCTAATTGGCAAATTAGAGAACGATTAAATTTCAAGTAATACCAATACCATACCTTATTACAACCCGGGACCAGATCCTGGAGAATTTTCATCCTCTCACTTATCTTTTCTCGTCTAGCCTGTCCACCAAATGGGTCTAATCAGCAAAACTCGTTCAATAACTTTATATGCAATCAACTGTTAACTACATCAATTTCCACAACTAACTCTACCATGATTGTAACATATACATATTTGCAAATAACAGAATTGTGTCATGTATCTGGATCTTAACCCGCCTTATATCAATGTCTGGCCATTATAAACACTTCAAAGAACAATTAAAATCACAAATTTCACAAACAGTAAAATTAAAGAGGATTTCAGTGAAATTACTCTTTCTGCTAAACTGTGGCTATCAGTAGCTTGACCCCTTCTTGCTCGTACGTGGATGTAGTCTTGCTTAGGCGGCTCCGGCGGGGTCTGAGTATTCTGTTCCACATGCTTGCCTGAACTGGGTTCTGCCTCAGCTTTTGAATCAAGATTCTCATCTCCACTTCCCGGCGTTTTCAGCCGCTTTCCCTCACAATCATTCTGCCCCAAAAATTTAGCACCCAAAAAAAATATTAAAAACCCATCTTCACCAATTTCATTATTGAATAAAAACAAATTTCATGGTATTTCAAACATAACTATCTACTTTCAAGTGCTTTAATCTCTACCATTCCTTATAACAAACAATAAGTACAAAAACCAAGCTTTAGTCCCAACATTTTTGGGTCCACTAAGATTGATTGACTACTAAATTAGTAACTAGGAACGTTTTGAGATCAACAATCAATATCATTGAATCAAATTCAAGATTTGTGTTCATAGAGATTTAATGGCAAGCTACAAAGAAAAATTTTCATGAAATTTGAAGCAAATACCGCGCCATTGGAGTTGGAAGAATCGTCCTCCAAATCACGCCGCTTCCTCGACCCACCGCCATTGCCGCTACCGCCGCCATGAACACCTCGCTGGTCCAAACTCATCGGATCGTTACCCGAAACTTCCCGATTCGTCGCACCGTTTACATCGCCGAACTGAGGCCTCCTCAGCCCCATCACCATTCCGCCGCCGCCATTCATCGGCGGAAGCTGCCAGATCTCCTCCAAGTTATACGACGACCCTTCGTTCATCATCGCCGGCGGATCCATTCTGAAAAGTCTTTTCACATTTATATATAAACTCAACTTAACTAAGTAACTAACTTCAAAATCTCCAAAGCAAAAGCTAAGGTGTTGTCTTTTAAAATTCAGTTGCTTTTTGTGTTTTGAGAAGTAACTTTCAAAAAGAGAGAGAGAGAGGAGCTGAAAATAATAAAATAAGGGGTCTTAGTAGTTTGAAGCTGGAAGCGTTGTTGTTGTTGTGTGTGTGTGTGTGTGTGAGAGAGATCTCCTTAGACAGTGGAGGTTGGTGCGCACAGTGTTGGGTGTTTTGTGTGTCCACTACCACTTACTATTGAGAGACAGAGACCTCGGGAGTAGCAAACAAAAGTCACTTCCAGTGAGTTTTTCTCGGAGGGTCCAGTGTCCAGGTCCAGCCACTTTCTCTCTCTCTCTTCGCTCCGTGTTTTGCTTTGTTTTCCTCTCTCTCACGTGCACCTCCTCCTCTCTCTCCCCACCGCTCGATCGATCTACACTCACTAGTCAATTATATCCGCTTTCTCACTATCTTACCCACCGCGTAAAATGTGAGAGAGAGAATATATACATCTTGCATTGGAATAGGGAGGAATGATATTAAAAAAAAAAGATGAGACTGGGTGCACAACCATATTTATAGTTTTGGCAAAGAGGATAGGGTATCATTATAATCAAATAGAAGACGTTAATTTAAATCGCATCCTATCCAGTTTTAATTCATAAAAAAAAAAGGTTCGACTAACGAATATTGAATACCCTATTACGATTGACCTAATTTTTATTGACAACCGAGCAAGTTTCTATCAATAAATACATATTTTAATTAAATTTACTCTTCTCACTTCTTTATAATAGAGGCGTGATCCAAATCCGATAAATGTTTTCTCAAATAACGTGAATGTTTATGGGTACCTATTAACAAAAGCCAAAACAAAATTCATTTCTTGTTAATATTTTATCATTTGCATCTAACAGTGTATTGACGTGACACTCGATACATATTTAGATTAATGTTTAATTTAAATCATGAAATGAGTTTATTCTAACACGGCACCAAATTCAACTTTTCTATATAATTAAAACTTAGATACAGTGTTTTATGTGTAACGAATTAATTATATTAAGTTCTCCTATTAAATTTAATTTTTGAAAAAAAATATTTATGTTTTAATTTTTTAAGAAACAAGCACACACACAAGGGAGAGGAAAATTGATCCGCAATGCATTTGTATTTAATTGAAGAACTTAATTCACTGATTTAAATTGCATCTTTTCTATATGTTTGATGCAATGCATGGTATCATCTCTACTAGTGAAATTCAACATACACAAAAGTGTTTTGTTTTTTCGTTAGTCCTTGGATCTATTATAAAGTGTATAAAGGAGGCGTGTTTGATTAACGTATGATTTAGTTTCAGTTAATCATTGTTATGATTGTGATGGATGTATAAGCGGTCAATTTATTGCAAAGGTTAGAGATAATTGACTAGCCTGAGAAAAAAAATATATTATTCGAAAGAGGAAGAAGGCCCACCGTTAACTGGCCCGGTGTTGACGTGTTTGGAGTCTTTGGACTAACAACATTCCAAAATATATCGATTTCGTGAACAGAAAATATTGTTTCCAAAATTAACTTTTTAATAAGTTCCCAGTAGCTTAATTGATAAAAATAGTCTTTCTAAAAAAAAAAAAAAAAAATGATAAAAATACTTGTACAGTTTTACACCACAAGTTTTAATCTATAAACAAATACTTTCTTATGTTTGTAGAGAACAAAATTGGACATTATTGCGGAATCTATTCTATAATTATTTTAAAAATATTCATGTGAAGTTTTATAGATATTGATGTAAAAAAAACGAATAGAAAATTGAAAATAAAAATTCATAATAAGATTAGAAATCCATTACAGTTCATAAAATCATACACATATATTTTACTTACTATATGACTCATTAAATAACTTAATTAATTCATGGGCAAATTACAACTTACCCACTTATAGTTTGACCAAAATTTAAGTTGTCTACTTGTGATTTGAAATTTGACAATTTACCCACCTGAGATTAGCTCAATTAGAGTTCTGTAACTCACATCAGTTAAAAACATGGCTAAATATGTAATTTTGCTCAATTTTTATGTTTCTCTCCTCCAAAAACACAAAAACATAAAAATACAATATAAAAAAGAATCAAATGGAACACTTGTATTATGAGATTTCAAATCACAAGTAGGCAACTTAAATTTCAGTCTGTGAGAGTGCTTTTTTTTTTCTTAGCACATAGGTCCAAGTAGAGACAAGGATCCCGGGCCAAATATTTGTTGTTTGGTGGACTTGGCTTGGTTCACTGCAGCTAAATGGAGGCTGATTACGAACTAAGTTGTGCGCAAGTCACATAAATCTTTTCAAGGCAAAAATGCGATTCCTCCTAAGCAATGAAATACCATTATAAGTGTTTTAGTGTCATAAAATGACCATTTACGCTTACGAAATAAGTAAAATAAGTATTCATAATATTCACAATGAGAAAGAGATTGAAATAGAATATTTAAGGCTTATCTTTTATTGTATAAACATTTAAAAGAGTTCGTTCACTTGGTACCCTAGGGCGTACTGTCGTGGGATCTCGGAGCGTACTAGGCTTGTAAGAACCTAGAATGCTGGTTCTCTAAACTATATGATCTTTCTTCATGTTTATCATGCAATAGAGTTTTTATCCTTTCCCTTTACCTTTATAGGTGCTACATAAAACACACTATACAATACACATATCTTCAAATAATTGTTAGATTCTTAGATTAGGATATACATTTTAATACATATACATATATGTAAATGAATTTCATGAGAATGATTCAGCCACGAGGATCCTGGCCACAATTCTCACAGACTTAGTGCTTTTGCACAAGACTTGTGGGATTTGGAACTCAAGTCCGAGTGACTTTGCTTGGGCTTTGCCTTCTAAGATAGTTAGGTGAGAAGGATTTTTGTGGGAGAGACTGATATCTGATGTGTGCATGTTTTGACATATGTTTTTTTTGGAGGCTAAGTGTGTCCAACGCCTAAGTTGAAGTAAGGACCTCGGTAAAAGGACTCAGCTTTTGGCTGAGTAAAAAGAAAACTAGCAAGCAAGAATATATGTATTAAGCAACAAGAAACAGTAAATGAAGAAGAAACAGTAAATGAAGACAATGTAATAAAGAAATACACAAAATAATTGTTAGAGATCCTCAAATCAATATGAGATATTTCATTATTTTTTTTAATTGTGAATTACAATGTGCTCACTAAGATGCGTTACAAGGTCCAAAAAAGCTCAAAAATTACAGACTCAGATGACTATCTAAGCCTCTAAGACTTGCAAAGTTTGAATCCTTTTGAATCCAAGTACATTCTATAGTGGCTGTTTCAGAGATACCGGGAGCTGTTTTTTACTTTCTTTGAGTTTTAGACCATGTTTTCTCAAATATTCTGATATGATTTTATATTTCTGCATAATGCCCCTTAATGTTGGCTACTTCCCCCCTTTTATAGTGTCATTTTAGGGTTTGGACACCATTGATTCTCCTCCCTTGGCTCCCTGGGTACTAGAGCCCCTGTTATGCCAGCCATTCTAACTGTTGATTCTTTCTCTGTTTCTCATAGTTTTCATCTTTTAGTCCTGTTTTCCTAAAAGCCACTTACCGACTTTCCATTTTAGAGAGTTGACCTTTACCCTCTCTTCTTTCAAGGCTTTTTACCTTTTAGACTTAGCTTTTTGGTTGTTCTTCTTGCTGTCATTTTTCCCAAGTGAGCAGAATCCATTCCTACTGGGTTGAAGGTTTTCCCAACCACTTCCCCTTGTAGTTCTTCATTTTGGGTTCCCCAAGGTACCAGCCTTTTGTTCATGAATTGTCACTCTCCAAGCTTTTTGATTCTTTGCTGCACCATTGGGTGCTTGAGAATGACATATATGTTCTTCCTTTCTTATATTTCGTGGTACTCCTTTTGAGCTGTCTCATTCCTACTTTAGCTGTGCTATACGTCTCGAGGATCCCGAGCCTCTGGGTATCCCTGCCCAGTTCTTTCACTGGATTTTGCTGGATTTTTTAATGGTCTTTTTTGCTGGAAATCTGACATACGTCTTGCTGCATATCTTTTGGTTCGCCCGGGATCCTTCCTCTGGCCTGACCGATATCCTATTCTTTTTTCTTTGTTATCATTATTATTTCTTTCTTTTTTCCTTCTTTTTGGGATTTTGGGCCTTCATGGTCCTTCTTAGCTTCATGAATTGGGCATTCTTTTGTTAAAGCCCATGGTCTTTCCTTACTCTTCATGGAATGAGCTTTCTTGTGAAATTTTGGCCCTCAACACAGTCAAACCTCAGGTAGATAAAATGTCAAATTTCAAACCACAGATAGACAATTTAAATTTCGGCCAAATCACATGTGGATAAGTTGTAATTTGTCCTTAATTCATATGACTATTAAGAATGTGAGGTTATTAATTTAATGCCTATTTGAATTGTCACAAGTTAGAAGAATTTTCCTCCAGAGAAATAAATTATGTTCAACTCTCTTTTTTCTTTCAATTATTTCTTAAAAGTGCAGGCATTATCATGTCAACTCAATTTTCATATAATTCCTTTCATTTTTATTTTATTTTATGGGGCGGGGGGTGTTGAGCACTCCATTGTTTGGTATGCATCAATTCTTCAAAAAAGTTAGTTCCACTTGGTTAAGTGGTATGAAATCAGATTGTACCATCATAATTTATGTGGGATGAAGCATAAGGGACATGGGGATGGGGTGTTCATCTTCATGGACCCAATGATCCCTCCATTGGTTTTTTCCTTTTTAAGAAGAGGAATTGGCCTTGAAATGTTACAAAAAGTTGGGTGGTCTAATTCATTTCCTATGTAATCTTTAAATGCAACCTTAGAATCTATTGATAGATATAATCAACATTAGAATTAATTAATTAGCGCTTAGAGTTTTTTTGGTTCCATTCATTGCAATTGTCTCATTCTTTTTATAGGGAGACTTGGGCTCTCTCTCTCTCATTTTAATAGTACTCCTTAACGAGAAGTGTGGTTTATTCCTTTCTCTTTTTCCTTTTTTCTTTTTTGCTTTTAATAAAATGTTTGAACATGGTAATTATTTACAACCCGATCTATCGTTTAACCATGACGAAGGCAAAACTAAGGACTTGTATGACGTGACTCATATTCTTAATGTAAAATTGGTAAAGTCTATTGTTGTCGAATGAGAGATTTGAAATTCAATTTCTGCCTACACCAAAAACTAATTGGTGTCCTGACCTGATGATAAAAGTAATAATCAAGAACAAATGCTATTGGTTGAAATTCTTTCTTAAAAGAAGAGCTTTATATATCTCTAATAGTTCCTCCACAGTCTCGATGTATTGCAATGTGATGCTTTTAATTATTGGTTAGCATCTTCTACATGAATAAATCATGTTAGTTGACCTTGGTTAGCATCAAATGCCCCCATTAATTATGTGCTTGCTAATCTACTTTAGGCTACAAAGCATGCACTTAATGATAGGCCTCCAAACAAAATTCAACTTAATTAGCTGCTGCCAAACAAAATGTAGGTGGATTACATTTAAACATAGGCCTAAACCCTAAAAAATGATGAGCTGCAATTATTCACATTTTGTTAGTCCAGCTCAAAATAATAGTAATATACTATTTGCCACCCCAAAATAAATAAAACAACCTTCACAGAAAGCCATAACCCATTTGCCCGTTACAAATTTATAGAAAGAACACGTGACATTGATTTTATTACTCACCAAAACTTGGAATTGAAAATCCCACGTGCAAATAGAGGAATCCATGAATTCGTTTATATCCTTATTTTCGGTAAAATAAGATTCTTTATTTTTATGCACACTTCAACCACAAAGTGTTTTGTCAGCTTAACAAGTACAGAAAATGTTGGCCACAGGACAGTGATTTCTCACACTTTTTGATTCGGACGCATATCTCACGTGCTTGAAAAGGGCCTTGGGAAATAATTTTCCATACATTGACTTGGAAATACCACAATAATCAACAATAGCAAAAGAGTCATCAGTGATACACATCTTGTGAAATTATGAGAGTAATTCGTTTATTGAAGTCCCTTTTTCTCTCTTATTATGTGCTTAATTAAGATTAATGACCTTAATTAACTTGTTGGTCCAAATGAATTGTGTGTCTTTGTATACTTTGTAAGATAACCATTTGAACAAAAAGTCTATTTAGAGTCCATCTATATCTTCAACTTTATTTAGAAGAGTTCGAATTTGGTAAGGATAGGGTTTAAATTCATGTTTTATACTATTTAGTAAGTGATTGTCACATCAACATTTTACTTAAAATTCAATACATTTTACCACACCTAATAATATCTCAATAAACTCCCAATTTGGTTGGATTTATATATGGGTATTAGAGTTGATTGTGTGTAGTTGTACTTATTTTTAAATATGTAATAAGATGATTTGATATATCGGGATTGGAGAGGTAAAACATGAGTTTTACACTATATCCTTACAAAATTTAATATCTTTTTAGAATTGTTTGATACTTTGATTATATTTGAATTGGAATTTAGTAAGGATAGGGTGTAAAACAAGAATTTTACATCATCCAATAAGAAATTGACACATAAGTTTTTTTTATTTAAAAGTTAATACATCTTATCACACCTAATAATATTTCAAAAAACTTCCAGCAGGGTTGGATTTTTAGATAAATATTATAATTGATCAAGTGTGGTTGTGTCTATTATTTAATGATTAAATTCTATTAAGATATCCAATCCCAACATACCATATCATCATATTACATATTAAAGAATATGTATAATCATACTCAATCAATTCTAATACCTATTTTAAAATCCAAATCAACTGTAAATTTAAGGTCCGATTGGGTAGAGCGGCTGCGTCCGGGTTTTGGGCTTTTTTTTTTTTTTTTTTTTTTTTTTTTTTTTTGAGTCCAGTGCGTTATGCACTGTTCATTGGCCATGAACAGTGATTTTAGGCCAATGAACAGTGCTGAACAGTAATAAACAGTAAACAAATTATTTTTTTATTGTTTTCAGTTTTCAGCAAAATAAGCTGTATCCAAACGCACACTTATTAAAATGTTATTATATGTGGTAGGATGTATTAGGTTATAAATAAAAAATTGATGTGACAATCTCTTATTGGATGGAGTTAAAACATGGATTTTATACCTCATCTTTACTAAATTTGAAACTCTTTTTTAATATGTAATATAATGATGTGACATGTTGGGTTTAGAGAGTGTAAAACTTGATTTTTATCCACATTTTTATAGAATTTAATCTTATTATATTTATAGATTTGATTAAGTGATGATTTTTTTTTAATAAATATTTTGACTGATGCCCATGCTACTTTTAAGAAGTAAAGTGTTTCAACTTGCACAATTGGTGACAGTGGTAAATGCAAAAGGCCCTTTTGTCAAACAGTGATGATGGATAAAAAAAATGATTATGGTCATGCCGACCTTGCCACTTCTACTATCAAATTTAGTTAGGCATGTATAATCACTAGAAAGTAGATTGCTTCAATCTCAAGAAATAACACACAAAATCAACTCGTGAATTGAATAGGACCCTATTTCAACACATGTGAAGGATGTTATGATAAATTCGATAATATTTCCAACCCAATGCAATATAGATATGGTTGCCAACAAAGCAAGGGGAGTTTGGTAATTGTATATATATTTTTTAAAACCATGCTGGGAATTTTAGCATGTGGGTTCAATCATGGTTCACTTGTTCTAAAACTACATGTGCTGAATTCAAAAACTTTGTAGCAATTTCATTGTTGCATCAAGCTATATATTACTGTATGATTTATGACAATGCAGCATGTCATGTGGTGAATTACTAAAATGGTAGTGTGACCCACTGTCCACTTGCTAGCTTTGGTTTAATATATTCTATCCACACTGTAATTTCGTTGCAATATTTGCTTGTGTCATGGAATTTTATCATCTGGATAGGGAAGAGCTGGTGTGGTGTGACACTATGTTTGAGCTCGTAACTATTTACAAGATGACCAAATAGTGACATGAACATGACATGACTTCGACAAGGTTAATTTGAGGAAGGTGATTAATATAGAGTCTTATCTTCAAACTTATTTTTGGAAAGGTTGATTTTTGGACTCAAACCTACATCATATGTACCAGTTTAGATGTAAGGACTTTGCCATTGCACTAAGACCCGACCTCTAACTCAAAGAATGCGAATATTGATAATCCAATTGCTAACATTTGAATTAGTTTTTTTGGTTTAAAAAATGCTATTATAATCATGCCAAGGACTGAAGGGTAGAGGTTGATTTACTTCCGGGTTAGTGCCATATGAATGATAATTGCACTCTTAGACTCAAACCTAATCAAGGAAAAACAATTAAGCTGCAACAAACTTCTCCTACCATCACCGTCAATAAGCCAGCAAAAAAGAAAAAAGAAGGATGTTTACACAGCATGAACTGGATTATACAGTGATTGACAATGACAGATGTCGGCTACATCAAGCTCTTAAGCGAGAGTTTCTAGGTATATGCATCTATAGTCCTTCCAAATTCAATCCACTGAGGTGTTGAGGGTCCTCTTTCTGATAAAAGGATCATCTTTGTTTGAAATAGATCCAACTCATAATTCAGAATAAATATTAAATAACGCGTTATTATGTACACTTTTAGATCTAGAAAACAAAATCTTAACCATAAAATGAATTATCTCTCCATGAAACCCATGCATATTCAAGGATGATAAGCAAGAAAATTAATTGGTTTAACATTGAGTTAGAGCTCCTATGAATAATTTTGTCAAGTTCATAGAAGCTCAGCTAGTTGTGCAAACAATAAAATAGCAGGTGCTTTGATGATCTTCATTAAACTTGATTTTTTGGCTGCCTTTTCTTTTACTAGATAAGTTCAGCTTTAGCCAGAAACCATATCATAATTCATACATAGCTAATGGAGATGAGCAACATTAGAAATAGGGAGTTTTGGGATCAAGAACTTTGATTACTTGAATGGCTCATATTTTTACAGGATAAAGCAATGGCCCCAACTTATTGGAATGCAGTATGTATATGATTTGTGACTTGTGAGTTGTGACAGGCTGCCATCAGAAAGATAGAGGATTTAATGGAGTATTATTATTATTATTAAATTGAGTAGAAAAAAAATATAAATATTAATATATTAAAAAAACCCAAAGATTAGTATCAATGTAACTCCTTAAAGGTAAACAACATTAATGATTAAACAATAATAATAATTTACTAGGGTTTGTGTGAATTAATTGGCTTTTATATATGATAGGAAGAGTTGGTTATTTTAAAAATTTTATTAATTGTATAATATATTTTATATATATATATATATATATTAAATATATGGGTGGGTCGGGTTGGGTTTGGCGGGTTTGAAATTTTATGACCCAAACCCAACCCGACCCGCTATTAAAAAAATAAAAAAAAATTGTAACCCAACACAACCCAACCCACCAAGGCCTAAAAATCGACCCAACTCGGCGGGTTGGGTTGGGTTGGGTTGCATCGGTTTTGGCGAGTTGGCTGCACACCCCTACCTTTATCTTGGGTTTATAGATGACAATGAGACAAGATAGGACAAAATTGTATCATGGGTGCCATATCCCTTCTTCGGGTTAGGGAAAACTTGCTTAGGATAGGAGTAGGTAGGCTAGAGGTATTTTGTCATTCTAAAAGAGATGAATTTGATATTATTTATGAGAGAGAGAGAGAGATTTTTCTGAAATAATAAAAAGAATATTATAAATAAAACATTTATAAAAAAATATTAAGTTTTATAAAATTAAAAAATATTCTATAATATATTTACATACAATCAAGGTGAGATGGGTTGAGATGGGATCTGTGAAGAACTTGTCCCCAACCGGACAACAAAAATTATCTTCTTTGCCCACTCTATGGAGTGAGCCTCTCATAGCACATGAACCTCATGACCGTGTGAAAGACCGGTTCTACATAAGATACTTTCTCTCTTGATATCTTTTTAGGATAGGAAGGCGCATGCAATGTAGAATGGGTAAAGGGGTACGAAGCCAATATACTCATGTCCAAATTATATCATATATATCATAATTATATAATAAAATTGCTAACATGACAAATGACCAAAATAAAATTTTAGTTTATTCTCACATCAACGAAAACTAATTTTTTATTTTGGCCATTAAATACGTTATCAATTTTCATCTAAAAGATAACGACAAAGACCAAATTGACACGGTACTAAAATGTTAGGGACCTAATTGCACTACAAAAAACTTGGCCTATAGTGGCGTTTTTTTAGTGGCGTTTGTCAAAAACGCCACTATAGGTACCCTATAGTGGCGTTTTCTATAAACGCTACTATAGGCATTCTATAGCTGCGTTTAGGAAGCCTTATAGTAGCGTTTTAAAACAACAGACCTATAGTAGCGTTTTTAAGGGCCTATAGCAGCGTTTTTACAAACGCCACTATAGGTCCTGCTCTTAAAAGGCCTATAGTGGCGTTTTTCATGGTCTTACAAACGCTGTTATAGGTATTTTTTTTTTTTTTTTCCTTCGGCTGGTTTTTCTTTAATTTATAATGGTCAGAGGAAAAAACCTATAGTGGCGTTTGACAAACGCCACTATAGGTCACCCTGTAGTGGCGTTTCCCTAACGCCATTATAGGCCCTTGTGAGAGAAGGACCTATAGTGGCGTTTGACAACCGCCACTATAGGCACTTTTTTTTCTTTTTTTTTTTTGGCTGGTTTTTCTTTAATTTATAAGGGGCAAAGGAGAAAAAAAGGCCTATAATGGCGTTTAACAAACGCCACTATAGGAGTTCCTGTAGTGGCGTTTGCCAAACGCCATTATAGGCCCATGTGAGAGAAGGACCTATAGTGGCGTTTGACAACCGCCACTATAGGCACCATTTTTTTTTTTTTTTTTTTTCCAGCTTGGTTTTTTTGGCCGTTGGAAAAAAAGACTATAGGTTCTTTATTTATTTATTTTTTTTTTATAGAAACCACTATAGGTTTTTGAAGATATTAAAAAAAAAAGTGTGACGTTCACTACATTTTTACAATAATTTTACAATAAATCATGAATGGTTAGTTTTTAACCCAATAATAACAACTAATAACAACTCACCACTTAGAATTTATTGTAAAAATATTGTGTACAAATCATTTCTAAAAATAAAATAAAAAATTACCCAATCCGTAAAACAAAACTATGGCATGTTTTAGGAATAGTCTATGACATATTCTAAATTATTCCTAAAAAAAGAAAAAGAAAAAAAAATTAAAAAAAAATTCAATCCGTAAAAAAAACTATGATATATTCTAGAAATATGCCATAGAATACTCTAGGAATATTCTATGGCATATTCCAAACTATTCTTAAAAAAAAAAAAAAAAAAATCCATCCGTAAAAGAAAAACTATGTTATGTTTTGGGAATATGCCATAGAATATTCTAGGCATATTCCAAATTATCCTAAAAAAAAAAAAAAAAAAAAAAAAAACTCAATCCGAAAATTTTTAGCGTTTAGCTTTTATTTATATATATATATATATATATATTTATTTATTTATATATTTATATATTTAAATGTATATATTATTATATATTTATATTTAAATTAGAAAGGTTATATTCACAACATTTTTTGCCCTAACAATAACAACCAGTAACAATATGTCATTTAAGATTTGTTGTGAAAATATTGTAAACATGTTATTTCTCTATTTAAATATATATATATATATATATATATGAAGTGCTACGTCCACAATATTTTTACACCAAATCATAAGTGGTTATTTGTTATTAGTTAAAATTTGAACTTAACACTAAAATTTCTTTTTTATCCCAACAATAATAACAAGTAACAACCTGCCACTTAAAATTTGTTATAAAAATATTGTGAAAATATTGTGTACAAATCATTTATATATATATATATATATATATATATATATATAAAAGAACTAAACAAAAAAAAAATTCAAAATTCAAAATCAAAACCCACCTAACCCCACCTACCCCCACTAACCTTTTATCCTTGTCTCCCCACGTAGCTTCTTCAGTCTTCTATCTTCTTTCATTTCTTTTCTTTTCTTTTCTTTTTCCTTTCTTTCATTCTTTTTCTAGCTCCCTTATCTCCGCTTCTTCAGACTTCTCTCTTTCTTTCTTTCTCTTCTTTTCTGTTTCTATTTTTTTTCCTTCTTTCACTCTTCTTTCATTACACACCTGAATTTATTCTTTTCTCTTTCTCTCCTATTTGATTTTATTTCCCCTATTTTATTTGTGGTGGTGTTAATGTTAGTGGGTTTTGGATTTGAAAATGGTGTTGCAACTAGTTAATTTTGTTCAAATTTGTAAATGGTGCTACTAATATGGGATTTGTGATTGAAGGAAGAATGCTATTGTGTTTGATGCCATTGGTTGTATAGTTGCAAGTAAGTATTTTTTTTAAAAAAAAAATTTAATGCTTGTAAAGTCTATTCCTTTTTTGATAATAATTTTGGTATGTTCTTTGTCTGCTGTTAACTTTGCTTCGTGGGTCTTTGAGGTTTAGAGGTCTCAAGTGTTGTGATAATATCTTTCACAAGTAGTGAAAAATTCAAAATCAATTTGATGATTTCTTTTTGTAGGTTGGTTTTGTGGCGGCTGAATGTGTTGGGGTGGAGTTGCTTTTTTTCTTTTTTTAAATTTTTGGATGTGTGCATGTTGTGTTTAATTTTGAATTTTTTTAGGTGGGTTTGTGTTTTCATTTTAAATTTGCTGGGATAGCCATAGTGTTTGTATTTGTAGTTGCTATTTTATTTTTTTTTAAATTTTTGGATGTGAGCATGTTTGATTTTGAATTTTTTTTAGGTGGGTTTATCTGTGATTTTGAATTTGTTAGGATAGCTATATTGTTTTTTTTTTTTTTTTGGTATCTTTTAATTTATACAATTTTAATTTAATTACAATATTAATTCAATTAAAAAAAACTTTCACGCCAAAAAAAAAAAAACATCTGATTAAATTTTTTTTGGTGTTTTTGGGATATAGCGGCGATTGTATAAACGCCACTATTGTACCGTCACTGTAGACCTATAGTGGCGTTCCTAAACGCCACTATAGACAATTTTTTTTTATTTTTAAAAAGGCTATAGTGGCGTTTGTAAAACGCCACTATAGGTCTACACTATAGTGGCGTTTCTCAAACGCCACTATAGCCTTTTTTAAATAAAAAATTGGTTTATAGGGGCGTTTGGAAACTGGTCTATAGTGGCGTTTGCAAACGCCACTATAGGGCAGGCTTATAGTGGCGTTTTTTCGAAAACGCCACTATAGGTCTATAATAGCGGTACAATAGTGGCGTTTTTTGGACCTGTAGTGGCGTTTCAAAAACGCCACTATAGGCCCAGTTTTTTGTAGTGTTGACACAATTGAAAAGTTAGAGATCAAATTGAAATATATTGTATTGGATAGGGACCAAAAAGTAGTTTACTCATTTTTAAAATATTCAATAATATATATAAATACATTCAAGGTGAGGTAGGGCGAGACAGGATCAACGAAAAACTTGTTCCCAACCCAAAAACAAAAATTATTTTCTTTGTCCACTCTATGGAGCTAGCCTCTCATAGTACATGAACCTCATGCCCTTGTGAAAGGCTAGTTCTATATTAGATACTTTCTCTCTTGATAGCTCTTTAGGATGGAAAGACGCTGAGACGTAGAATGGGCAAAGGGGTATGGAGCCAATAAACTAATGTCCAAATTATATCATATCATATCATATATGATATATTATATGATAAAAATTATTTTCCACTCTATAATAATGCCAAAATGACATCATTTTTTTTTTATAAATTTTTTTATTTGTTATATATATACATATATAAATGGAGCTAAGGGGATTTGAACACTGGATGTCTTCTAATAATTAACATAATTAGTAACTTCTAAGGGAAATCTTGTTGCTAGAACTTCAAGAAATTTAGAGGGAGTTTCATTATTCAATTTAATTATTTTATAATCTTTGAGTTTCTTTTATACAAAATTTAAGTCTTAAAGTTTTTTTTTTAATATAAAAATTGAGTATTATACATGGGCATTTATCATGTAATTTAAAGTATTTTAATTCTTCAATATTAGTGTCCGTTTAGCAAAGATTATTTTGCCAACTTAAGGTCTGTTTAGGATTCGCTTATTTTGTTGAAACTAAAAACTTTTTGCTGAAAGTACTGCAGATAAATGTAAAAGTTAGCTAAAATAGTATAGTGAGATCCATGAATAGTACCAAAAAGTGCAGTGAGATCCATTAAATAGTAGCAAAAACAAGTTGAATAGTAAAATAAGTTGGCAAAATTAGGGTCTGTTTGAGATCCACTTATTTTGCTGAAACTGAAAACATTTTGCTGAAAGTACTGTAGATAAAGGTAAAAGTTAGTTGAAATAGTACAGTGAGACCCATGAATAGTACTAAAAAGTGCAATGGAGCTCATGAATAGTAGCAAAAATAAGCTGAATAGTAAAATAAACTGGCAAAATTAATTATGCCAAACAAACACTTACCGCTTATTTTGTTGGAAACTGAAAACTGTAAACATTATAGCAAAATAATTTTTAAATGTGTGAATAGTGTCATGGGATGAATTTTTAATGAAATTTTTGTTGAAAAAAGAGATTTGTGGGTCCCGTAAACAGTGCACGAGTCTCACTGGTTACTCAGAAACGCGCTTCTGGAAAAAAAAAATGCAGAAGCAGGGACATGGACGCAATCCAAACGCATACTTAATCATGCCAAACAGACACTTATTTTACTATTTATCTTATTTTTGCTACTATTTATAGGCTCTACTGCACTTTTTGGTACTTTTCATGAGTTTCACTGTATTTTTCAACTAATTTTTACTTTTATCTATAGTACTTCTAGTAAAAAAATTTCAATTTCAAAAAATAAGCATATTGATCTTACTATATATATTTTTTATTCAGCTTTTATATTATTAAAATATTTCTCTTGTTGTGTATCACAGTAAAACAATAATAATACAATCCATAGAAGAAGAAAAAAGTACAAGAGCAATATTATGGGGGTAAATTGGAAATTTGCATCAAATTTGTTTTATGGCGGGAAAAAACAGTTTTTGCCCTTCAGCTTCAAGAGACAGCCATTCGAAAACTTTGTCTTGGCCATGGCGGTCGTGAATTGAGAAAAAAAATTTTGAGATTTAAAAGCCTAAACCGTTAATGAAAGCAATTCCAGAAGAAGAAGAAGAATATCTAACAGACTATCAGACCCACTTTTAAAAAAGCCAAAAAATGGAGTTACTTAAGTTGTCTAAATTCAGGCTCCAGCTTCAAACCCTAATCGCCGAATTTCGAGAGCTTAAAGTACGATTCTCTCTCTCTCTCTGTATTCTTAATTTTTAATTTTTATTTTTTAAAATTTTGTTAATCTTTCAGGAAAGAGAACGCTCAGCCACAGAGCAACTTCGTCTTCTAAATCAGGTTTTTTTTTTTTTTTTTTTTTTTGGGTTTAATAATCAATTCACTTCCAATTCAAACGTTGAGGTTTGTTTTTTTAACTTTCTCGGAAAATTTGGATTTTGGTGTTTGTTTGGACACAGAAGCAAAAGCAAACAGAGGAAGAATATGGCAGAAAGTTACAGGAATTGCAAGCAGAGTTAGGTTCCTCCAATGAACAGCGGCAAAAGCTGGAGAGAAAGGTTTGCACTCAACCTGTTTGACGAAATGCCCGTGATAAAAAATCTAAAGTTATTGTTAATAATAGGAATTTTCTTTTAATAGGTGAGTTATCTTCAGAATGACAATGCTTTGCTCGAGAACAAGCAAAAAGAATTGAAGGGAACTATACAAAGCTTACTTCAATCGAAGGAAAGTTTTGTGAATGCTTATGAGGTTTGTAATCAGTAATCCTCTATATAATGGGTTTTAATAATGATGGTGATTAGTTTTCTTAATTATAGATATTTTTGTGGAGGAGGAGAAGAAGTGGGGTAAGTTAGTAAAAGAGTGGGCGTGGATCGAATTTGGATTATAAGAAAGGGGGATGGTTGAAAGTGATTGAAAATGCATTTGAAGATGTTAATTTGATTGATTGTGGTGTTGGTGTTGCCCTTTTGGCTTAGTGTCAGTGGCGTATAAAGAATTGACTTTATGAGGTATTTGGTCTCGTGTTGTGGTTCGGTGTTTGGGCATTGAAGTTGTAGGTGAATGTCCGTTCATAGGAAGAGTTATAGTTTGATGATGTAGTGCATAACATGTTTGTTTTCTGATCGGGGATTGGTCTGTAGTTCTAGTTTTCATCGTGCTATAGATGAGGGTATAGCCTCTAAAGTGTCTACTTTTAGTTATAGTCAGCCTTCTCTTGATCTGAACTCTTGTATAGGTGAACTTGTTTTTTTCAATTTTTAGGAAGAAGAAGAAGGATCTATTGGGCATGGTAAGGCTCCCTCAATGGTAACGCGATATAGCCTTTTAGGAGAATTGGCTCGCCAAGTTGACAAGGAGTCTGCTTGTCAATTTGACGGGTTTTTTACTGTCAGGCCTATATGTTAACATACGAAAAGATCCCCAACCACTACCAGACAGGCGAGCAATGCAAGGTTGACCTTCCTACTTTTGCAGCAACTAATTATTGTTTCAATCTTTATATTTGACCTTCAAAGTTAGGCTTGTTGCTTCTTGCTTCTTGCTGTTGGTCCTTTGCATGAGTTAACCTTATAATCTGGAACTTGACTTTGGAAGATAAATAAATACTTTGTTTAAACCTTATGCTCCTATTTACATTGTTCTGAAACTCTGTGGTGCTCAGTGCATAGATGCTACCCATATACTCCCTCCATCTCCTTTTTCCTTGTCCCATAATGTCTGCCTTAAATTTAAAAAATAAAATAAAATAAATGAACAATTCAAATTTTCATATTCAATATTTATCTTTTAGTTTGAAATTGTTGGAATAATGGTTAAATAATTAAATCCACTCTTTCATATAAGCTTAAACTTTTGGAACAAATGTTATTTTGTCATGGTATTAGAGCATGTGGTTCCAAATTCGAACTTTATGTCCATTCGACCTCTCATTTAAAGATAAAATTTCAAGTTTGGACCCCATTTATTGAGAAGAATTTGGGTCCACACACAAGGCCTATACTTTTGAGACTAGTGGTAGTTTTCATAAATGTGTCCATGATGTAATTTTCAAACCATCAGTGGTATGAGAGTACTTTAAAGAAAAAACAAACAGTATTTTAGTTGTCATGTCTCCTTTAAATTTATGCTTTTTCCTACATTGGGATGGAAGGAGTATTTGAGAAGGGATCAAGGGATAAAAATTTATGCCGAGCATTCGGAGAGGTAGAATGCGATGTAAATATTACTCTGAAGACTAATAGTGATGTATGAACCAATCATCATTGTAATTATTGTATCTGAATGCTATTCTGAAAACTTCATCCTATCAATGCGTATTCAAGAGACATATTATTCTGATGTCATAATTATGTGCAGGAATCCACTTGTGAAATGAAACGTTCAATTGAAACCAGAGATAGAAAGCTCACTGTTCTATCTGAGAAGATAAACTCACATTTATTATTATTTGATTCAATAGAGAAGGAGGCATTTTCTATCAAGCATGTTGTGAATGATGTGCAATGCCTTTTGAATGAAAAAGAGGAAGTAGGCAAGTAGCTTTCTGAACTATTACTTATTCCAGGTGTCTGTTCATTTTTAGATTTTGACATAGGCCGCTCATAATTTCATGAAAGTTGCAGTATCAGATTCCTTTTTAACTTTGTCTGCCGTATTCAGTGGCTGACTTAAGGAGCAAACTGGATAAAGTCTCTACATTTGAAAAAGTTTTTGTTGGTAATTCTTTATACTCGTTCACTTGACTGAATTTGCTCTTCACTTATTATTATAAGATGTACCAGTGTGTGTGTCTGTGTATATGAATTTTAACCACATTTTTATGCATATACATATGTATGTTGTGTCTGTCACATCATATTTGTGTGTTTGTGTGTGCGCACGCTACTTTAAGTGAACTTTCATATCGTACTATTCTAGATTGTATTTCATACATCAACTATTTGGTCGCTGCCATAATGCTCATAAATTAATCTTCACTATTATAGGTTCGCCTAGTACCTGACTTGTGGACAAAAGTGCTGTAATCCTATTATAATTTGTTAGGTCTAGAATTTACACCATTTACTCTGTTTCTTGTAGGGAAGATCCATTACCTGGAAAATAAACTGAAAAATGATGAGGATGAGTTACGAAGAAAGGATAGAATAATTTCAGAGCTAGAAGCACACCTGGAGGCAGAAAGAACTAGCAAAAATTACCAAACTCAAATAGAAGAGATATCCGCACTACTGAGGATTCATGTGTTTATTGATTGATAAGAAATAACTTGCACTTTCAGCATAAGGTCTACTTTATGAGTTTTTTTTGTCTTAACTGGCCAAACCTTCAGAAAACCCTCTCAGCAAAGGATGTGGTCATACAGAATTTAGTATCTGAAAAAGAGGTATGAATTATAGATTTATTATTCTTTCTTTTTGCTTGTCTATGCTTGTTGGTTTTCTAAACTTATTTTAAGCTTCCAAAATCAGGCATTGCATTCTGAAGTGGGGAGTTTAGGCATTATCTTACAGAAGATTCAGGAAACTGTTTCCAATATGAATCAAGAGGTTAGTAAAGGGTCTGATATTTTGCTCTTAAGAAACTTCCCAAAGCCATCGTGATTTTCATTTTAGATTACAAAATATTGTACTGATTGTGTCTATTAGGCCAGAGGGCATCCACCTGTGGTTAAAAATATTTTGGCATGTAATGTAGGGAGTATTTCATAACATGATGGTTCTTCATAAAACATAGGGTTCAAATTTGTCCTAAATTTTGTCTATTCTATATCTTAAGTTCTGCTGTGGTCTTAAAATTATTCTACCAAAGCATTTAAATGCCACAGTTATTAGTGGTAATCTTGTCGATCTATGTTACATGTGATATTTGGTTTAATCTGTTTAAAATTTAGTAGTGTCTTGTAATGCCTCTAACAACCTTTGGTTATTTTCTTCCTCATAAATTCCCAGTGAGTGTGTGTGTTCTTTTAGGTTTTCTTTCTCTGTTGTTACAGTAAGTTCTTTTTATGCTCCTTTTGCCCCCCTTTGCTACCTTTGTGAACTATCTTCAATTCTCATGCCAGGATAAAAGGGTTTTCTCATCAATACTTGAATGCCAAGAAAGATGCAATATAAATGTGACAATGGATGATAATAGGTAAGGTACACACACACACACACATATGTATATATATTGTCATCGTTCATGTTTTGAGTAGTGGAGTACTTCCAAATTTAAAACTTATTAGCATGTGATAGCAAAAAAACTATCTTTATCCCTGTCTGGGATCTAGACAAATTAGTGTATTCATCCAATGGTCTCAATTTAGGTGATCCTGGTTTAGCGGAAAAAAAAAAAACAAAAACGGGGGTGATTCTGGCCTAGTTGTTTTATAGTCACAACCTTGAATTTCAAGCAATTAAAATGGCACCCTCTACCCCCACAGAAATAACCTTTTTAACATGTGTAAATGATTCTCGTATTCCTTAAGTGGGCATGGGTGCATGTGCATGTACTTCCATAGTTCCATTCTCAAGCTTTACCCAAAGATACAGATTATATATCCTGAGAATAAAACAAGGGTATATTCTTGTAGGAGTTTTCAACAGTGGTGCATACAACTCAAACCCAAACAATCGGGATAATCAACTACTATTCTCTTTCCCTTTGATAGCTAGATCGTATTCTTAATGTGATACATATTGAATTTGGCTTATCAGGACTGAAGATGTGCCTCAAGGTAATATTGAAAAATCTCCAAGTAAGGCATCTGAGACAGGCTCTGCAGAAAATACAGGTTTATTCTGTCTACTTTCAGTTGTGTGTCCTGCTTTAAGGCCTATCCATAAAAGCTGAGTATATTAACAAATATTCATGTCAACTACCTTATCATATATTTTGAAATATGTGGTGTGTGTGTGCGCGCGCATCTAGCTATATTTAGCAGAAAAGAAGCAAGAATCAACTTGTCAGTAAGGTAACTTAAGCTTGCTGATACTGTGGTAGGAAATGACATGCTGCTAACCTAAGGAAATCTAGGAGAACTAGGTTTTATTGAGGGAGATTCTTTCTTTCACATGTATCCTTTTATACATTAATCTGTTATGTGATTTGCTAGGCTACTGTTGTTTCTGAAGAGGCAACGGATTTTTTGAATTTATAAAAATGATATCCTTTTTATGATCTGGTTTTTTTAAAGTTCCATGGTGGTTGTATTAGGAATGTACTTTGTTCCTATAGTAGCAGAGGAAAAATTCATCTATAATGGAGCAGCACCCATGTACAATATTACTAAAATCAAAAGCCACTTCAAGAATCATAGAAATTGGCCAAATGTATGCAATTGATATTTTAAATGAAGAATTATTCTCATTTCATGCCATGTAAAGTACAAAATGTTGAGCGCTTTCAATGGCATTGCCAAAGCACCTACATACATAATGCAGATTACTACAAGACACTGCAAGTTAAAATTGATGCACACATGCATTCCCTTGTGGTTTTATGTATGGAAAAAGCTTAGCTCCAAACCAGTTTGGAGCTATGTTCCTCCAACTCACCATATGGCGATTGAAGAGATCATCCGTTTGTAGTTTTAGTCACAACTTTTTTAATGAGTCATGTGATTTGTTTAAACTAATTTGGAGCTAAACTTTGTTCTGTATAGATCTTTAAAGAATGCCTAAGACAAGCATCATTTCTTAATATTTTGATGCAGCTTCACCTCTATGTGATGAGTACAAAGAAGTTGCTGAACCCTTACAAGAGAACAATAACAGTAACTCCTGTTTGTCAGAGGCAAGTGGGTTGTTTTTTACTAGGCTGCAGATTCAGAAACTCATAATTTGGTGACATGTTAAAAGAAAAGTATGGTATTATTATTACTATTTTTTTTCGTAAAGATTCATTGGACTGTTTGCCCGTTCTCCACAGTCAGCCTGCTCAAAGCCTCAATCCGCAGCTAATTTTCTAAGCATCTCTGTAAATGATGGAAAGGTATAGAGATAACTGATATTATGATCAAGATGCAGAGCTATTTTCATGGAATTAACAAATTGCTTGAAAGAATACTTAACTTGATGGAATATTTCAACACTTCAAACCTGTTCTAAGGCACCTGATGTCTAGTTCTACATCCTTTTGTATGCATAGGAAAACCACACAAGTTCGGCACAACGTTTAGATTCTGAGTGCTCAACAACCCAAGCAGAAGCCTCAGAAGATCCAGGTTAGGTTCTTATGTCATGTTGTAACATCATTTCATTTTCAATTGTGTCAACAATATTCTGGCAAGTAACAAGATCTTCATAAAATTGAGGAGCACAAAGTATGATGAATGTACTAGGCCCAGGGTAATGGCCTTTTAAATATGACAATGTATAGATAATTCCACCTGGCACTATCATATCCAAAAGCCTTTTATACACTTAACATTCTTTGGGACTCAGTTTCCAGAAGAACAGCAATAATTATTTCATGTATCGGATATATCATATATGCATCCTCCTTTGAGAGGAAGGATGTATATACCCATTGTATGTGCTGCATATGTTCTGCTTTGGGACTGCTATATGTTTCTTGACATTCAAGTAGTAACTATTTCATACCATAAACTTAATTGGACCGGGTAGTTAGGAAAATGGTGAATTAGGCCCAATTTGCTTGATTTTTGGGCTGTCCAAAGCTATATGTGGTTTGCAATTTAAGCATTCGTTTCTTTGAGTAAGCTTCAATTCTTACCTCTTTTGTCTTTAGCTTTGTCAGACCTCACATGGGCTCTCCGCTAAAGCTGACTTTTCCCAATTTCCATCTCTTAGCCATGAAAATGTTTGTCTTGTGCTTCTCATTTTCTTCGTTGAACACAACTTTGTATGCATTAGAAATTTTGAATGGATTTTTGCCAATAAAAGTCAACCTAAGGGAATCAGCCTGGTCCAAACTCCAAAATGTGGTAGATGAATTAAGCGGCTATCAGAAAATGCAAAAATTCAATCATGTTAACATCATCATCAGTGTGTACAAAGCCAATTTGGTCAATTCTTTTGCAGGCCTAGTATGTTGTGGTCCTATGAAAAATGGGATCTTTCTATTTTTTGGGTATTTGCAGGCACACCACAAAGTCAATCTCGACAATGTGCGGTTGCCATTTGCAGAATTGACACATCCAAAAATCGTAGAACCCTTGGTAATTTAATTGGCGTTTGGCCAATTTTAGAGAATATAGTTGTACGAATATAGATAAATTATATGTATTCATTATTAAAAGAAGATAAATTATATGTGGCAAATGCTTAACAGATCACTTACTACGGTATTAAGTAATTTCTAAACTTCCTATAATATGAATATTTTTTAGGGGGTCAAAGATACAAAAGACAAGAGAATTTGATTATTATAAATATAATTAAAAAATAATAATAATAAATTTTATGGTAGATTTTTTTTAATCAAAAGACAAGTCACAAGAGTACTTAACTGCCAGCTAACATCTATATAAGAAGTTTAATTAAGAGAGAATAAACCATTATTTTCAAATAAAAGTAAAATAGAAAGAGAGAAAATAAGCCATAAGTAAGCATCCACATCTGGTTTTTCATTATAGATTTTTCTCTAAAAAATGGCTACTATTGTAGCAAAATTTCACCCAAAAAAAAGCCTTCCATACCTAGTTGTTTATCATTGTTCAAAAATTTTTTGCAAAACGTTACAGTATTCTATAGCACTTGTAAGTTGTAAATCTCTTATGTTCTTTTTCTATTCACTCTCTCTCCTCTGCTCTTTCATCAAATCTGCGGTGACTAATCTGGCTGACGATGGGCCATTGAGCTTTGGGCTGTTGTGGGTCGTTGACGTCGAGGTTGCGGTCATTGAGCATTAGATCCATATGAATCTTATAATACATTTGAATTTGTAGAGGTGCGGTGGCAGTTTGTACTAGCGGGTTGTTGTTGTATCATGTATGGTGTCGAGGTAAGAGTACTCGAATATATGGCTCCACCCGAACCATTTTAGTATGTTTAATACAAAACCTAAGGGAGAAATAAAAAGAAAAAAAGTTTTTTTTTTCTTTTGTTTAAGGTAAAAGAGTTATAACCTTAGAGTTTCAATAAAAAATTTATTAATATAACCATTACATTTAAAAAAAAAATATTCAACTTTATTTAGAATTAAAAATTATGTTAGATAAAAATAATATTTATTTATAAGTTAAAATACAAAACTGACATTCTAAGTTTATTCCAATTTTATTTCAGTTTTCCAATTTTGATTTTGTTTATTTTAATCATCTATATTTCAAATTTATTTAATTAAAGTGTATTGTCGTGACACAAACACGTTTATACTAAATACTAATAAAAAAAATATCATGCTATATGCGTGTCGTGTTCACAGGCCATCAACGTGTTCCCGGTCGTATGTATAGTTTAATTATTAGAGATATTTATATATACACGTGCCATGAAATTTTCAACCATACAAGTGGAATCATTTATGCGTGTGCTCTTGCCCAAATTAACTTTTCTTTTCTTCTTATCGTCCTTTCTTTTGAAGGCAATATTGTTTTCATCTGCGAATTTAGTAGTAGTAGTTGCAATTTTGTCTCAATCTTCTGAAAGATGCAAAGAAAGAGTGTGCATAGCTGGCCTAAAAGAAAAACCTTTTTTTTTTGGATTCCCAAACCTCTCCTGGGCAAAACCCCGCTATTAGCTGGGAAAGTGTACAGCTTTTTCCTGTACGGTACGTGAAATGACAACTTCCCCAACCGACACTTTAATAATGTTCACGGTCAAATTTGGCTACAATTATTTATTTTACCCATTTCTTTGTAAACTTTGATCTTTGAATTTTTTTTTTTTGAGAAGGGAATATTTCTCAATCTTTTTTGGGCATAGGCAATGAGAACCTAGCAATAACAAAGCTTAATATGTGTAAAAGGTTATACATCAATGTAGACAGTAAATGTTTATTTAAAGAAGTCAATAGAGCCATCATAACATGTCATTGTAGGCATTAACAAAACTAGGTTAAAGTCTTTGGTTTGAATCTTGCCATTGACACAAGTTTATAATTTTTGAGAATGTTGGGAGAGATAACATTTTTGGAGAGATTTAATTGATACTTTAATACAATACATAATTACTCACACCACTTAGCTCAAAAAATTAAGTCTAATAATTTAAGTCCAATTATGTTATTTTTTACCCATTGTACAAATTGGTATTTGAAAAAAATGAATAAAACTACTATAGTCTTTAATTCAAAAAAAAAAAAAAAAATCCTCTAAGCTTCTTATTTTTCCTCTATGCGAGACTTTCATTTATTTGCGTACACTCAACAATTTCTCTCTCATGTGTGAGTCATTGTCTCTTTGTGGGATTAAAGACCCCTCTATTGTTCTAGTTCTATGGGTATCTTCTTGTCTATGAGCTTTTTTTCTTCATCACTCGTCATCCATAGGCTCTTGTACACCATCCATGGGAACATGTGTCAACCATCAAAGGTCTAACACTAGAAACTTTAGGAGACTCACATTGAGCCCGCTTAAGTTATATTAATTCCTCAAGTTTCTTAAAGATTATTCTAATAATAATTTATTGCTTCAATCAATAAAAAAATTGAAAAAAAAAATAGTATCCTGTGACATTATTAAATAAAAGCAATTTACCTAAAAATAGATAATAGTGGAGAAATACTTGCTTGATGCATAAACTAGGCCCATCTAAACTTTTGAATTTTTTTTAATAATTTTTTTTAGATACACAATAAATTTTATACATATTATATTCACTTCATAATAATTGTTATTTATCATCAAACTGAGACACTAATTAAATTTTGATATAGTCAAGTTTGAATTTCAAAATTTTTATTTAATTACAAAAAATGTTACCAACTAAGCTTATCGTTTCGATAAAATTATAACTTTCTTTATTTATGAGAATTTTAATTTGAAGCATTAGGCCCTGTTTGGATGGTGAGTGATTGATATCTCATCACTCATCATCCAAAAATCATCACTCAAAACTCATCACCCTATAACTCATTTTTTATCACTTGAAAATTCCCAACTTATACGTAGCTCTGTTTGGCCCTTAAACTCAGTTGAGTTTTCACTCTAAAAACTCAAAAATCTCAACTTTTTGTGGGATCCACGGATTGACTTGGTGCAGTAGAAACAAAACATCAAACCCAGCACCTAACTGAAAAAAAAAAAAAAAAAACCATCACCGTGCAAATCACAAAACATCAAACCAATCCATCATAGCAAATCTGGCCATTCACACCACCAACATCTTCAACACCACAACAAATTACACTATAAAGCTTAGAAAGAACTAAAAGAGGGAAAAAAAGAGAAGAGAAAAGATTGTGAAGAAAGAAAGAAAGAAAAAAAAAAAAGAAAAAAGAAGAAGAAAAGAAGCCAAACCCAGAAACCCAATGTGAAAAGAAAAGAAAAGAAGAAGAAGAAGAGAATAGAGAAACCAAGCCCAAACCCAGCGTGAAAGAAAAAAAGAAAAAGAAAAAAAGAAGACAACAAGGTGATGATGAAGAGTACAAAAAATCAAAGAGCAAAGAAAAAAGAAGTCTGGTATGATGAAATAGGAGAAAGGAGAGAGGAGTGAGGCACGTGACTAGTGTAGCCGTTGGTGGAGTGTTGGAGAGAGCAAAAGGTTTGAGGTGGATTTGACTACTCTCTACCGTGGGCCCATGTGTTTCTCAGGAAATTACCAAACTGCCATCGTTACACAATTTCCATAACTCAAAAACACCAAAAATTTGTTTCTAGTTTCCATTACTCATCACTCATCACTCAATTTAGGCTGTGTTTGTTTTGTGTAAAACGTTTTCCGGAAAATACATATTTTCCGGAAATGTTATTTTCCGGAAAAGGAAAATATTTTTAAGTGTTTGGTTGAATTATGAAAATTGTTGTGGAAAATATTTTCATGTGTTTGGTTCTATTAGGAAAATGCTATTTTCCGGCAGCAAATTTCGGCAACAACACAACAACAACAATAGCAAATTCCGGCAACAACAACCACAACAACAATCAGTTCATCAAAAAAAAAAACAACAACAATCAAATTAAAAAAAAAACAACTGAGAGATCGAGGAAGAGAGAGCTCGAGGTGCGATGGCGCGATCGAGGGTCTGGGTCTGGGTCAAGTGGCGTTGAAGCGATGGTGCGATCGAGGAGGCGATGGGTCTGGGTCGACGACGAGGTGCGATGGCGCGATCGAGGAGGTGATGGGTCTGGGTCGAGCGGCGTTGGAGCGATCGGCGCGGTGCTGCGATTTCCCTTTGATTGATCGGCGCGGTTCGACGGCGAGGTGCGAGACCGGTGCGATGGCGAGGTGCGATGGGCGCTGGGCTTGGCTCGGCGATGGCGTTGTTTCGTGGGTTCGTGCTCTTTGTTTCGTGGGTTCGTGCGACTGGGCTTGGTTTGTGGGTTCGTGCTCTCTGTTTCTCAATTTTCCGGAAAATGCCATTTGAAGTGAAAATAAAAGGTGAAATGGATTTCTGCCTGGGGAGGGGTATTTTTCGGTCAAAGGTGAAATTATTTTCAGTTGACCGAATTTTCCTAAGCAACCAAACACCCAAATTTAACGGAAATAGTTTTCCGGAAGTAGTTTGAAGTCGAAACAAACACAGCCTTAGTGAGAATTGAGTGAAGAAAACAAAAACTCAAAACAAATCCAAACGAGTGTTACTGTCATGGGCAGTGGCAAAGCCAAGGGGGGGGGGGCAATTGCCCCCCCTAACTCCTTTAAAAAATGCATTGATACCTACTCTGTGATATGCATTTAACTAGTTTGCCCCTTGTAAGTGGGATAAATAGAAAAAGCACTCCCATTGTTAAGAAACAGCCCTGACACCGGAAAGAAAGAATGGGAAAAAAAAGCTTCTCAATTCCCTCACACAATCACACTTTCACCTATTTTACTATTCTTAAATAGTATTTATTTTAAGTAGTTTTGATCTTGTCCCATCCATTACACTGCTTACAGTACTTTTCTTCCCTATTCTAATTTTTCTTTTCTTTTCTTATTATAATTCTAATACTATAAACATAATATTTTTCACAATAAATTTTACAATTGTGAAAATAGTTAACTATGAAAGATGAACAACTTACATTGATGGAGCCACCACTTTATTTCCTTCACAACTCACAACCCACTATTTTAACAATTGTAAAATTTATTGTGAAAAAATTGTGTTTGTATGACAATTCAATTAGTAGGTTCTATAGTTAACTTTTGTAGATTGATTTATTTATTTTAAGCAATCAAATTATGTCTAAATTTTATGTATTTTAATTTCTCACTTTGGTTGTTAGTAACTATGATTGATTATTTTTGTTTCTTTGTTTTAATAATATGAGATATACTTGTAGTTACAATTGTCTATTTATTTTGTTATTATTATTGATCAATTAATATTTTTAGATTAATTTTGTTTTTAGTATTGTTTTTCAATCTTGCCCTCCCTAAACTGAAATCCTGGCTCCGCCATTGGTCGTGGGACCCACCAATTTTGAGTTATAAGTGATAAAAACTCAATGATGAAAACAACCAAATCCAAACAACTCCTTGATAGCCTTGTTCATAGGTTCCCACACCCAATCAGCTTGTTCATTGCTGCTATATAAATATAACAAACAAAAAGAAAAAAACTCATTGAATGCTCTGACTAATTAATTACATCATGAGCTGATTAAAGATTTTAAGAACAACCACATCAGTTAGTGTATTTTACACATCTATTTTTACGCTAAAAACCTATTTTTTCTATTTTACACATCCATTTATACAAAATACCCACATTAGTTTATCTATTCTATCATCTCTTTTATTTAAATAATCAATTTTCTCAATTTTTTTTTATTATTCTCTCAACTTACCCTTTTACATACGTGTGCTCTCTCTTTCTACCCATTTTTTCTGATTTGTTGCTCTCTCCCTATACCCATCTCTCTACCCATCTCTATACTCATTTCTGAACACAGATCAACTCTTCCTCTCGGTCTAATCCACACCATCTCGGTCACAAGCACCAATCCACAGCTCCAATCAGGCAAGACCTGATCAAGCATCGATCCACAAGCACCGATCTCCCTAACTCCGATCCACAAGTACCGATCAGATCTGACCAAGATCTCCCTAGCTCCGATCCACAAGCACCAACCAAATCTCCCTAGCTTCGATCCACAAGCAACGATCAGATTTGATCAAATCATATCTGACCGAGATCTCCCTATCTCCGATCCACAAGCACCAACCAGATCTCCCTAGCTCCGATCCACAAGCACCGATCATTCCGATCAAGTATCGATCTGTCTCTTTGTTGGTTTGTCCGTGTGGGTTTGTTTGTGTGTGGGTGTGTTTGTGTATCTCTGTGTTGATTTGTCTATGTGGATGTGTTTGTGTGTGGGTGTGTTTGTGAGCATCTGAGGAAAAAGAAGATGAGGAGATGAGAAGTTACTAAGTTCGTTGTGCACGAAGAAGAGAGAGAAAAAAATGTGCGAACACTAAAATTAATAAAAGGAAAATGCTAACGAGTGCTCTTAGGGCACTAGATAATAATCTATTTAAAGAAAATTTTTATGAGAAATGAAAAAAATAATTAATATTTTGACAGTTTTTTTCATTTCCTATAAAAGTGGTATCAAAACTTTGCTAAAATTGATTATTAACGAGTGTCTTAAGAGCACTCGTTAGCATGACCCTTAATAAAATAATATATAGACGAGTTATAGTAATTATGTAAATATACATAGTTATTGTAGCAAGTATATAAATATACACATTTTTAGAAGTAATGAAATGAAGCATTTTTAAAGTAAAATGCATAAAAATAGTGCATTTTTCTGTTATGTACTATTTTGCACCCACTTTAATGCTCTATAAGGACAGTGAAGAAGAAGTACTGAATGATAGTAGTAGTAATTAGCTTATCAAAGGCTGAACAGCGTTGAGCAAAGAAATATGGAAACGTGAAGTATGGGCATTGGCCAGAGAGCCAAAAAGATAGCATTAATGAAGTAAATAAATGCTCTCTCGTAAAAGGTGTACCCCCAATGTGTGGCTGCAGTTACTTCCTGGCTGCTTCCAATGGTATCTATTTTGCATTTAGAGCAACCTAATGTATGAATCTCATGCGCCAGATGATCCATCCATGGATTCATGTCTAGATTGGTAGTAGAGTACGACACTCAATTATTGACCATTGGAAACTCTCTTTTCTTTTTTTAAATAAAGTGTCAACTTATAATGGTCCTCCCGATAATTGTTCCTTAGACTATTTATTTAGATGGAAGAGTAAGACAATCCAGAGAGTAGTGGAGTATAATTTGTCAAAAATTGGTCTATTTTCGGTTAAATCTCTCCTACTCTTTTTTATAGAAAATTTTTAAGTATTTTTGAAAGGATTTTATTAACGTGTACTCTAAGAGCACACAATAGTATACTATTTTTGGAAAAAAATTTATCGGGAATTGAAAAAGTTTTGACAGCTTTTTCAATTTCCGATAAAAATTTTTCAAAGACGGATTTGTTAATATATGCTCTTAGGGCATAAATTAACTGGACCCTTTCTGAAATATGAAAAAATTGTGTTTTTTCCTCTCACATTTATGATGAACCTTATTTTTGTTGAGAAACAAGAATAGACCCCATTATAAATGTAAAAGGAGGGATCACTATTCTCGGTGCTCCGAATATATTTAAGAATTACTCTCTCTCTACTCCCCTATCTTCTCTCTCAATCCAAATGAGGACCAATTAGTTTTTAGTGTAGACAAATATCAAATTTAATGAATAGACCTTTCAATGAATGTAAGAGGAGGAATCACTATTTTCCGTGCCCTGGAAGTATTTAATAATTACTCTCTCTCTACTCCCTCTACCTCCTCCCTCAATCCAAATAGGGACCAATTGGTTTTTAGTGTAGGCGAATATCAAATTTAATGAATAGACCCCTCCATGAATGTAAGAGGAGGGATCACTATTTTCCGTGCTTCGGAAGTATTTAAAAATTACTCCTCCTCTACTCCCCTTACTTCCTTCCTCAATTCAAATAGGGACTAATTGGTTTTTAGTGTAGGTATCAAATTCAAGTTATTTTATTCGACGTTAAAAGACTTTACTAATTGAATTTACTTAATTTACATTTTTTATTTTTGGAATTTAATTATTCCAGATCTATGGATTATGGGTAGATTTCCCATTCCCTTTGCGTAACAGATGATCCATCGATGAATTGA
This sequence comes from Quercus ilex subsp. ballota, assembly GCA_032727855.1. Lineage (NCBI taxonomy): Eukaryota > Viridiplantae > Streptophyta > Magnoliopsida > Fagales > Fagaceae > Quercus > Quercus ilex. The sequence goes on from CM064910.1 coordinate 66,274,461, forward strand.
TATATGGATTGGTAGTGGAGTATGACACTCAATGACTCAATTATTGACTGATGGGGAATTCTCTTTTCTTTTGGTTTTTTTTTTTTTTTTTTTTTTTTTGGGAATTTAATTATTGCTAATATATATGGACTATGGGTAGGTTTCCCATGGCCTTGCATAACGTTTATGATTCGTCCGTGAGATAATTTTGCGACTGTTATGACACACCTCTGACATTATTTGAGTTTTCAATAAAAAAAAAAACATCTTTTGAGATTTTTTTTGGAATAATTCAATAAATAGAAATGGGGATTCCAGATTTGAACTCTAAATATTTTTTTTTGAAAATATCAATAAGTGTCAACCAATTGAACTATAAGAATTTTAACAAAATTATTTGAGATTAAAGCAAAAAAGTTAGTTAGTTAGTTATAACAATGAAAAAAAATAAAATAAATTATATAAGAAAAAAATATAAAACTAATTGTATTTCATTAGGTGTAGTATAATAAAATTTTCAATTAAATTTAAACATGTAACTGTACGTATTACATCTAATTGTCCTTAAAAAGATAAAATTGAATATGTTTTATTAATCAATACAAGAAAGTGTTTAAATTTAATCAAGGAACCTATAAGATACAAAGATTTCTAGTGCAGTAAAAATGATGTTATCTTTTTAAATACTAATAATTAAATTCAACTATGTGTTTTCCGATCAATACAACAACATAGTTGAATTTAGTTGGAGAACTTATGGTATACAACACAAGAAATTGTACCTAAGTTTTGACATTTATTATTACTAGTATATAACCCATGCAAGATCATGGATGCATTTAAAATTAAACACAATTTTTATTACAAAAATATAAATAATTAGTCAAATTATTTAAAAAAAAAGCACGTAACACATGCATATGTATGGATAAATTTAAAATTAAACATAATTTTTATCTTAAAAATATAAATAATTAGTCAAATTATTTTTTTAAAGTAAACGTAATTAGTCACATATTAAAATTCTTACCTAAATTTAATACTACTTGTAATTTTTTTTTTTCTAGTTTTTAATAAGATAGAACATGTGTGATCTTTGTTGTGTGGTGATTTTTATTGAGTATATGTGATTGGTTTTTTTTTTTATTATTTTTTTTTTATAGTTCATTAATATTAGATTGTTAGTATTTTACACTCATTAACTCACTTGAAACAAATATTAAAAAACTTAAGTGGAAACATAGCACAAACTTAAGTGGATAATTATAGTGTAGTTCTCACATAAATTTAGATACATGGCTCAAAATTGTATTCTAATTTTAAATTCTAATTGAATTTTCTTTGAGTTTTTTCTATTTATATATACTAGCTTGCAATCCTATGTATATGTATAAATACACTTAAAGATATATAATAAGATGCATAATATAATTCTTTTATGTATAATTTAAATACTATTGATAGCCATTTTTATATTTTGTTAACTTTTTAAAAAGTCTTGTAAGAATATTATTAGGTATAAAATGTAAACTGTCTATTTTTATTTATTTATTTTTATTACTTCTTATTTTTTGTTATTGTGAAGCACTTTTTTTTTTTTTTTAATGATTCATTTATTATAGGCTCTTTAGTTTTTATACTCAGTAACTCACTTTTTTTTTGAGAAGGTACTTAGTAACTCACTTGGATGAATATTTATGATATAGTCCCACATTTGATTTTAAAATTAAAAAATAAAACTCTCTAAAAATAAATAATTTAAGCCACATGACGCAAAATTAGCCTCTAATTTGAAATTCTAATTGAACTTTCTTCAAGTTTTGCCTATTAATATATATATATATATATATATATATAGGAAAAATATACAAATTCTCATGTGGTTTTCTCGTAATACATGAAAAATTTAAAGTTTTTAGTGTAATACTTAACCATTTTGGTACTATCTAGTTATTTTTCTAAAGCTAGAGATAGACAAGATCTTCTAGAAGATATCCAAACCCATTGATCCTTGAGGTGATTGCCTCAATTTTTTACAGCCTCTCCACAAGGACCACAACTCGGTTGTGGCTACTTATCTCTCCTATTATTGCATATACAGGAGCTACAACTCGGGATCTGTTTAGATAGTGCTTATTTGCTGAAAATTAAAAATTTATTACTAAAAATATTGTAATAATATAATTTTTAAAAATATAAATAATATTATGAAACCCAAAAATACATAAATATACACATTTTTATGTTTTTGGCTAGATCATATCGTAGGACCCAACCAAATAGGCAAACGCCCAATAATTGATTCGCAAACGCACGCTCGGTTGCATATTTTGTCCTTTCAATGACTTTTATGTAGGCCAATTCTCCAGCTCACAATTTGGCTGCGTGGGCCTTCTATAATCTATATTATATTTAGGTTGGAACTTGGAACCATCCCTATTTCTTATCTTTTACACTTCCTCCTGTTTTGTTTCAATAGAAATTCAGTTTTCGGAATTAAAAAAAAAATGGGATTTAGTCTAGCTCTAGCCTCCTAGGCCCAGCATTTGAGGCGGCTAGCATTACTGAGCAATATGACTTAAAATTCAACAAAACATGATTTTCCGTGATGGTGACGATTGATGCAGAACCATAAAATGTCAGAAAATGACCACTTGATACACTATTACACAAGGTCTAAACTCTAAAGTATCATTGTATCAATAAGTCCAAAGAGTCAAAGATACAATAATATAATTTTTTATATGTTCATGCTAACAGTTACATTTAAAATAATTGTTAATAAATTATATTTTTATAAAAAATATAAAAAATTGTTAATAAAATTAATTATTTTATCATTTTTTTTATAAATTCTTTTATAAGGTAACATATTATAATTATAGTGGGAGATTTATGTGAAAATGATGTTATATTAATTACAATTTATCATGTTAATAACTTAAACTTTTTTCTTATGATAATGCTAGATCATATCAGAACATGGTGTACCCTCGTGCATACAATAACCTTGCATGGTAGATGAGAATCATTACGATAAAAAAGTCAATTTTTGGGTAAAGTTTTAACTTTTGGGTTAAATATATTTTCGTTCATTAAGAGATGCATGTACTAAAAAAAAAACATAATTGTTACTTATGTGTTCACCTCTTAGACAAGATTGTCATCCATAAGAACCAATAGAAAATTGTTTTGCTTTTATCATTACTTGAATTTTTTTAAATTTTATTTTGTCCATCAAAATTTATATATTAATTTTGTGACATGCCAAATCACTGTTATTATCCTTTATCATTCTATTTTATAGATAAATATCGGAGGACAGGAAAGATGAAGTTTGAATCATAGACGTGGCAACATAAATGATATCATTACCATTGTTATTTTGAAAAATGAAAATTACCACTTGATGTCATTGTTGTTTATCCTTGACTGGAAACTTAGCCATCATGAGCATAAATTCTATAACATCATTGATTATTTAAAAGTCTGGAAAAATAAATATAATATTTTTGTCTCACAAAGTTTTAAACTTTATTGTTGCCTCTCGAGCGATGCGTCGTTATATGAATTTGGATCCACGTTGTTACAAGACAGGGGCCTTGCCACTTCATGTACGCCACATTAATAGCAGCTGTTTTGTCAACATTAATTTGTAGATCTCACCTAGATTAAATATATGGAGGAATAATTAAAAAAAAATAAAATTACGGCATGCCATTTTAAAAAACCTATTTAATTGTCAGTACATAGTACAAAATCCTATTAGCATAGCGACATAGTCTAGAATTAAGTATGGATATTTTTTTGGGTTAACTTATGGGGAAAATTAAAATGGTTTTCCCCCACATTCTATAATGTGATTGATTTTATTTTTTCAAAAACATATCATCCATAACTAAGCTAATTATTTTAGAGATGAAACTATGTATGATGTACTTGGTATTCCATGTGTGACCTCTAAAACCCTTATCCATTAATAATGTTAAATAGTAGTACTTATGTCAATATGTTTGTGTATTGATGTGGGTGAAAATTATGAATGGCTACTTTTGGGGGGGGGGGGGGGGGGGGAGGACAAACCTCGAGGATAGGGTTTGGCCTAGTTGGGACTAGTTTGAGATCACATCCGCATGATAATTATGTATCATCTTGTTGAGTAACACTATTTGTGCATTGATCGATACTCAAGCAAGACCTTCTCAAATAAAGAGTGCATGACACAGGCCGAGCACTCAAGAGGTAGAGTCCTAGACCTTGTTCAGGGATGTCTAAAGCTTGGTAGCACCACTGCTACACTATTATTTTTCTAGAATCTCTTCACTTACTTTAACCTTCGAAGTGTCTCCGATCAATCCCACTTGTTGTTGGTTTGAAGCCTAGGAATAGGTTGTTTCACCTGATGAATTTCTCTACTCATCTCACCACCTGCTTTAGTCAAAGTTCTTGGCATGGTTCATTTTTTTAGAAATTCTCCCTTACAAATTTTCATATCATTTTTATTATATTTAAATTATGAGGATAAACAATTTCTAAGGTAATTTCACTATGCATTCCTAAAAAATTAAACATTTATTTATAGTTATAAGAATGGTTCTATCTTGCCACACACGCCATCGACATTTAAACAAAAATGCATCAACACTATTTATTACCTTAAGTATTGCGCAAGTTCTCAACTCAATTGGTATCTATTAAAAATAGTAATGATGCCATAGAATTTTAAGATAGAGCTATAATTGATTTGTAGTTTGAGAATGAACATAGACGTTTCTTTCAATTCCTTTTTTATTCCTCAACATGACCAATTAGTGTTATTCTTTACATTGTCTTATCATTATTTCATTCCCAAAACTCTCTTTACCCTCCACCGAACAATTGAATGGTCTTCATTATTCTACACGCGGCACAAAATTTTTGACTTATTCGGTTCACAACATTGTAAGTTTCTTTCAAACACACACAACTTATTAGTGGGAATCAAGCAAGAAAAAAAGAAGTCATTTTGGGAATATTATCATTATTACATCATTTACTATAATGCTAAAAATACATATCCACACACAAATAAGGAATAAGTTAATAAATATATATAGCAAACACAAGCTGCACAAACTTTCATTTCCTTTACGTTTTTTGGGCTAAAGTGACACGTTTTTATTTTTTATTTTTTTTTATGGTAGGTGAGTTGTTTGGAATAATATCTATTTAGAAGAGAACTCCCCTGAGTGTTGACAAATATTCTCAGTTACCAACCATTGAAAAATAAAGCAGCATTTAGGTAAAGCCCACTTCACGCAAGCTCGGTTTCATTATTATTCATATACTTACAAATTTGATAACATAATTGTTTTTATTGATGTGACTGGTTTATAGCACAAACATTGATATTAATTATTTTTAAAATAATGTTAATTCAATAAGAATTTATATAAAAATTATATATGTTGTGAATATTTTTATGCCTTAATGAATAGAATACTATTTTATTGACTAGAAATACCTGTACAAAATACAGTAATACCAGCAAACACCTAAACACGACATAGTGATAGTATTCAAACTACTTCCCAACTAAGTCATTACTCATTGGAGGACCCATACAAAATTACAAACCAATGCATAAGACGTCACAAACCCACCAATATACTTTACTTTGGTTTCATACCTTCCTAGACAGAGTTCTCTCCAAACAAACTATTCAAACTCTCATTTTAGAACGTAAATTTTGACAAATTCATCAATAAATTACATTTTTTTTATTATATCCTCTACACTTGTAAAATTTTAAGAAAATAAAAAATTAATAATTATGTCATTAGTCAAATGTTTAAATTTTAAGTTTTTGCAATCTTAAATTATATATAAAAAATACATTTTTGGATCAAATAGTATTTGTGTGATGTCCCAATTTAATTGACTATGTGTGTTATGTTGGTGTGTGATGAGTTTTACATCGGATATTTACCGGGTAGATTTGGGTTTTAGTCTCAATTATAACTAGTCTTTTTTAAGTATAGCACAAATGTAGCTAGTGTTTCTCCTTAGGTTGTTATAGTAATTAACATCCAATTTGAACCTATTTTATATAGATTTTTTTTTAATAAGAAAATTGTAACTTTATTAAGATAAAGATAAAAACACTACATTATGACTCAATGCTAACTCAATTAGAATAAAATTTAACATCTATATATGTTTTTGGATTAAGATTTTCTAGATTTCCTAAAGTACTTTACTAATAAATTTTTTTAAATTCTAACCATTATTTTATGACTTAAGGGTTTAAATTCTACCATGTCAGCATTCCACTGATAATACTCTTAAAATAATAAAATAATATTGCAAACAAAACAATTAAGATTATTGTTAGTGGGTAGCCAAAAAAAATTATTGTTAGTGGATGTTGACATGACAAAATCTAGACTATTAAATCATTAAACAATGATTAAGATTTAACAAAAATCTATTTGACAGAGTAGCCTATAAAATTTAAAAGATCTGAATCTGTTATGAAAATAAATAATATCAAATTCAATAATTAAAATTTCCAAATACATGTCCACGATAAATTCTCAAGGTGTGAATATTTTTAATCAATTTTTATCCCTCCTAAAATTTCATTTTCCTTTTTAAAGTTTTTTCTCTAATACATATATTTTTTGGTTGTAAAATATAAAACCTTGTAATCAGTAAAAATGACATCAACAAGTTGGCCGACCTCCTCATAATAAATGGCCTAGCTAGGGACAGCTTTTTTGCCCTGACAAAAAATTTTGGACTGGTTATACAAACATAGAATCATCATAGATAATGAAAAATTGAAAAAAGAGATACATTATAGTTTGTACAAAACACAAACAGTCACACACACATTACGTCAAAAAACTGTGTAACATCTATAACATCAGCAGCAACAACCACGTCAGGTCAGGTAGTACTGTAGTGGTTGCTAGCTAGTTAGTAGCAGTATATAGAAAATAAAAATAGACTAATGGTACAACACTATGAACGAAGCACGTCCACGAAACACAGTCCCCAACACACACACACACGTTTGCTTAACCATTTCTGCGCCTACGTGGCATATTCATTTCACTCCCTGTGGGTCCCACCTCCCACTATTGGCAAATGTCTATTGCTAAATAGTAAAAAGGGCAATTCTATGCCTTTTAAATTGCCCCTTTTTACGCTGCCACCAACAACCAAAAAAAAAAAAAGGAAAGATTGCCATTGCTCATTACTGCATCATCATGTACCTCTCTCCACACCAATGTAGAAAGAAAAAAAACAACAATATCTATACATTTTTTCATCCGGAGAAAATCTAGCACTGTAACATTTTATGCCACAATTCACTTTAATGTAATAAATTGTGAGTAATAGGAAAAAAATGATTAACAGATATGATAGGTAGACCGCGAGTAATTGAGGAAAAAAAAAAAAAACGATAGATAATGGCACAAAAATAATAATTTTAGAACTTATTCTTTTCATAATGGTTAAGTTTACAAATTGCCGTGGCGCAAAAATAATGGATATAGAATTTGTTCTTTTTATACTTACTTGTTTTTATCTATATTTATTTTTGATATTATCCTTTTAATTTATTTACCAATAATGACATGCCAACTGAGTGAAAGTTTTTTTATAAAACTTAAAAGACAAAATACAACATTTGGTTTTTTCTTTTAAGAACCCAACAATAAAAAGAAGAGAATTTCACAAGCGGTAGCTTAAAGCTTAAACTCTCTCTCTTTCTCCCACTTCAATTTACTATCTTCCTCTTTTTTCTTCTCTCTCTCTCTCTCTAGAATTGTTTATATCTTTGTGTTAAAGATAATGGTGGTGGTTGCAGATTGATCCGAGAGAGAGAGAGACATGGGGGCGTGTGTTTCCGCGCCTGAAGGGTGTGTTGGTGGGAGATTGAAGAATAGGAAGAACCGGAAAAGGAGGAGAGTAGGACTCAAACAAAAGGTTTCTTCTCGTTTATGTGATGGATCACTGGACAGGGTTGATAGGTCTGCACCATCTGATAGATCCTATACCAACCCCACTCTCCAAGGTTTCATCTTTCTTTCTCTTTTTTTTTTTTTTTTTTTGGTTTTTGGTTTTTTTTATTCCTCTAGAATGGTCTTTGGTATAAGTTGTGGAATAACATGAGGAGCAGGTGGTGTTTTTAATTATTATTATTTTGATAAATTTAAGATTTTTATTTTTGGGTTTGTGTTTTTTTGTGTGGATTTGTTGGTGGGTTATGTTGTTGGACATTTTTTTTGTTGGTTTTGTTTTATGGTTTGGATTATAGAAGGTGGGTTTTGGATTGCTAAGAGTACAGCTTTTGGAAATTATGTGAGTCTGCTAATCTGTTATAGCATGAATGTACACTTGTTTTATGTGTGAGAAAAAAAAAAGTGGCATTTCTTTACAAAAGTGACTCAATTATTGAGTTCTGCGATGATAGGATGCTGGGGTAAAGTACACGTAAATTATTAGTTGGTTTTCTTCTGTTTTGAGCTTTTACGCAAAGAAAGATATTTCTTTATGTGGGGTTTTGATCTATATATTACAAGAATAATCTTGGTTACCTCAAGTTATCTGCAATTTTCTTTGCATGCAACTTTGTTGGTAAGCTCAGAAAGTTATGGATAAGTTTGAGTTGCTTTTTGTTAACATTGGTAGTTGAATAGAATGTGGTTGATTAAGAGGGGGATGGATTATATTTTTTGAATTGATCAGTGATCCAGATGGAAATTTTATGAATTTGATTGTTCTTGACAGCTGGAGGAGATAAATCACTTTGTCCTTGATTCTTAGTTTACTGGGAGATTAGCATACTGATTTTTAGCAATTGTACCCTGATAACTAATTGACCTCAATAGGGGACTTTGAGAGTCCATTTCTAGGTGAATTGATGTGCCAATCATAGGAAATTGTCTTTTGCAGATATAATAATTGTGAAAGCCCTCCGTGTATAACCATATTGCATTTGGTTTGAGTTGTCTCAGTGCTAGTTAATGTGCCAAGAACCGGAAATGGTATTTTGCAAGAGTTGTAAACAAGACAGCCTTACAATTTGATATTGTTGTGAGAGATGGCTTCTGCAACTGGATTTTTAGGTCTGAAGTTCAATGTGCTTGGATCAAAAAGCAATATGGTTTGCCTGTCTAAGAGACTGTGCATTGAAGTTTTTGAAATGCTAACAATAGTTCTGGTCAAGTGGCAAATGAACTTTTGATATTGGGCATGTCTATAGGATAGCCATAGGAGTGACTGTCCTATTAACTGAATATCACAGAGCTTCCTAATTATGGAAAGAAAGCTGTCATTGGAGGTTTGCTAAGTAAAGAGCTAAGAATATAAATTTGTTTTTCACTGACAATGTAACACGAGGTGTATAATCTAGAAAGGTAGACCTTCTCATGGATTTAAGATTGGTGTTGCTTGCAGTGATTAGGTTTTCAAAGATAAAGACCTGGAACATTAGGGGAACTTGCGAGAAATATGCAGTGTATAAAGCTCATTGACTTCTCCAATAAATCTGCTTTATCAGTCGCATTGAAGATATTGGAGCATTATCGTGCTTGTTATTCTTCTACTTTCTTTGTTCTGAAACTTTTGCTATTTTTTGAACATATGATGAATTAGGAGCCAAAATTTCCCTGAAATGCTAGTCTAGCTTTGGCTAACCATGTAATTAAGCATTGAATTCTCAAATTATGTGTCACTGCGATTTTCTTATATCATTCCTCTGATTCTGTTCAATATGATGACAGGATCAGGACAAGTTGAAGAGGCATGGTTTGATTCAGCTGCAATTCTGGAGTCTGACTGTGATGAAGATTACCAAAGTGTTGCAGATGGTATGATTTTGTAGATACTTAGACTCAAATACATATGAGGATTATTTTCCTTCGCTTTCTGATAGAAGAGATATGTTGACTTATGCACACCAATGATATCTGCAGATGTGTTATCTCTGAACGGCTTTGAAGTTGCATCCGTATCAAGTATTCCATCTCTGAGAGATGCCAATCATTGGGACCATAATCTCAATAACCATCATACTTATTCCACCAATCATATGCAGAAACCGGGGGATTTGTCAACAGGGAATTCTGCACTCGACTCTGTTAATGAGGTTTCTAGATGTGATGGACCTTCAAATGAAGCAAACCATCCCGTGTACCTTGATGAAGTCTCCTCGTCTGTGGATGGAAGTCCTGGCAAGGAGCAAGGAGTATTAGATAACTGTGGGATTCTTCCAAGCAACTGCTTACCTTGTCTTGCATCCACTGTTCCTTCAGTTGATAAGAGAAGATCATTAAGTTCTAGTCCGCCAAGTTCGAGAAAAAAGGCTTCCTTAAAGCTTTCCTTCAAATGGAAAGATGGAAATGTGAATGGCCCTCTATGTGAGTATTGAGATTGTCAAATTTTGACACATTTGTTTCTTATGGATACAAACATAAATGGACCTCATAGAAAATCCAGCTTTACATTGGGAGAATATAAGTAGAATTTAAATAGAGTGCAGTTTATCAATTTTGGTTTAGCATTTTTGTTCTACTAGATTGATGTGTAGTCATTCCAATCCTTCTTCCTCCAAATAAGTCATTGATATTGATGGTGGTAATTTACGCGCACACACACACACACGTGTATATTGTGGTGCTCATTAGTAGTATAATTACATGGCATATACACAAGTAAATGCTTTCAGAGAGAAATATAAAACAAGTGTAAGTTGAATAAGTTTAAATATTTATTTCTTTGTATGATTACAGTTTCCTCGAAGATGCTTCTGGAAAGGCCAATAGCAGGTTCCCAAGTACCTTTTTGTCCAATAGATAAGAAAATGCTTGATTGTTGGTCACATATTGAGCCAAGTACTTTCAAAGTTCGAGCTGTAAATTATTTAAGGTAAGACTGTGAGAACACAGTACTCAATTGTTTTATATATGCACAATTACATGGCATATACACAAGTAAATGTATACATATTTAACTAGTGATTGTACAAATGCAAGTATGCTCTTACACTTAAAGCTTACAAATCCCCACAATGAGACTTCATGTAAATGTAGTTGGATCTCTTATAAATAGAGTTGTTGCAATGCTAAACTATTTATTGTGGAAATCGGCCTTTTGTGTGACAGGGACAAGAAGAAGGAGTTTGCTTCTAATTGTGCTGCATATTATCCCCTTGGTGTTGATGTATTCTTATCTCAGAGGAAAATAACTCATATAGCTCGTTTTGTGCAACTCCCCCCTGTTAATTCTTCTGGAAACCTCCCACCTCTTCTCATTGTAAATGTTCAGGTATACCTTTTTTCTACTTTTGATTGCCCTCCATGTTGTATGAACATGCTGGTAAGTGTTTGTATGTGTCATTTGTCTTTTTAGTAGTTAGAGGGTGGAGATTAGGTTAAAAATTCTAAGTATCTTGACACCTATTGTTGTGTATGATATCCAATGTCTTTGCTGGCAGCCCAGCTTGTGTTTTCAAGAATAAAAGTTGTTTTATTTGGGAATTGTGGTCAAAAAATTGAGAAATGTAAGAATTTTGAATTTGTGAAATATATTTTACCATCACAGGGTAAACTTTTTCCCCTTGAACACGATTCGAGCCTTAAACCTATCTAATCATCCCTGTAACATGAGGCAAGACCCATAAACCGCTATGGAAAATATATCTTGCTTGCTTTATTAGATTTTGTCCCACCTCTTGAGAGCTTGAATTTTTATACTTCAGTTGCAACTTCTTTCATTGTCCCCCTCCCTTCTTTTTGATAAGCAAATTCTTTCATCATTATCCTATTTGTGATTGATTGGTGAGGGTCGTTAATGCAGACACCTCCAGTTCATAATGAAATTAAATTGTGCTTGCATTCTACTAGTTATAAACTAACAATTTAATTTGGCAAAGCCCTAATCCTTTTATTTGGGCCTGGCATACCATTCTAGTCTCCTAAAGAGCTGGGTTGAGTCCTCCTCTCTCTCTTTTTGTGTTTTCTTTTACTCTTGAAAGACAGGAAGGCAATTTTTTTATTTAACTTTCTGATTCTCCCTCCCTTGTCCTTCTTGTGCCTTTAAATTGAGCCTATGCTCTAATTCTCATTGGGAAAAATTAATGGTTTTTATTGCATACAAGCAAACCATATTTGACTGTCTCTCAATTTTTATTTATTTATATTTTCTAAACTTTTGAATTTTGTTTGTTGTCATCATGTCTCAACATGCTCAAATGTGTTTTTCTCATTTATGTATTTCATGTTTCTTGGCTGGTTAGCTAGCATTTCAAATTAAGGAGGACCCATAGAGCATATTTTCTTCATAAACTTTACCTAGGCATTTTTCTTGAGGCTTATAGAATTTTTTTTTTCCCTGTACATTCTGATACCGGCCTTTCTACAGGTTCCGTTGTACCCTACCACAATTTTTCAGGGTGAAACTGATGGAGAAGGAATGAGTTTCGTATTGTACTTTAAGCTTAATGAAAGTTACGCTAAGGAGCTTCCATCCAATTTTCAAGAAAATATCAGAGTAAGAAGGAGCATTTGTAACTTTGCATTCTAGTCTGGTTTCTTCTAATAATGATAAGATAAGCTCTATGATTTTCACATCAATGCACTCTAGTTATAACTTAATGTTCTCATTTTTCACATCATAATCTGTTTAATAAAAGGCACATTGCAATTTTCCTATGGTGCCTATCTGTCTGACAACATATCTTCCCTGTTTTGTGTTTGATAGTATTTTAAAAAATTAAAATGGAAAAGCGAAGTAATCAATTCTTTCTGATTATCTATGTTTCCATTGTTTCACATCCATGCTTTTTGCAACAGAGGTTAATGCACGATGAAGTTGAAAAAGTGAAAGGGTTTCCTGTTGATTCAATTGTACCCTTTCGGGAAAGGTTGAAGATATTGGGCCGTGTTGCAAATGTGGAAGATCTTCATTTGAGTGCACCAGAGCGGAAGCTTATGCAGGCTTACAATGAAAAACCTGTTCTTTCACGTCCTCAACATGAGTTTTACTCGGTAAGTTTGCATCAAGCCAACTATATTGGTTAATAGTGAGTTCATTCTAATTTAATTCTCTTTTAAATGAATGGTTTTTTTCTCTTTTAAAAAGGTTTGAGTTTATCTTAAAAAGGTGTCAGAATTCAATTTCTTTACATTTTTTTACTTACTGATACAATTGTTTTTAATGACTCTACAATGTTGGTGTGGCAATGATGTTGCCATCTATTTCATGATCTTGCATATAGTAGGTCCGCATCAAGACAAGATATTTATAGCAAGCAAATTCAGTTGTAGATTTCATGGAACATACTTTAGTGTTGAAAAAGACATCCTTTAGTGTTGAAAAAATCCATTGTGTACTACATAACAATTAATGAGTCAAATGTGTGAGTGCATGTGTGTTTTACACAATATCTTAATTTATTCTATTTGCTTTATGTTGCAATGTTTTCTTCAAAATCTATTTGAGCAACCAAACGACATTGGATTACAAAAGATTACCTCTACGTTTCCCTTCTTGGTTACAGGGAGACAATTACTTCGAGATTGATTTGGATATGCACAGATTCAGTTATATCTCTAGGAAAGGGTTTGAAGCATTCCTGGACAGACTAAAGATCTGCGTCTTGGACGTTGGCCTCACTATTCAGGCAATTTTTTTTCTCTATAATGAAATTTGTTTCCCCTGTAAAATATTTTCTTTTAATAATACATTATTCTAGTTTTGCTTTTGGCTTTCTGAGTGCTGTGCTAATCTCTGCCTTATCCGTGGATTCTAAAACAGGGAAACAAGGCTGAAGAGTTGCCAGAGCAGATCTTATGTTGTATACGACTAAACGGAATTGACTACATGAATTACAGGCAACTGGGGAATAATCAGGAGCCCCTTTGAAATGATTACAATTACTAAAACAATGTAAGGCTTAAAGGTTAAAATTAATAAAGGCTAATTTTAGAGAAATTCTCTTATATTGTGTGTACCTGTATAAACTCTTGTACTCTTTAATGATTAAAGATGCTGACTGTGAATCACAGCATGAGTGGAAGCAAGTACTGCTCCAATTGAGGTTGAGAAAATGACAAGATTCGCATAATACGGTCAGGTCATGTGCAATGGAGATTGAGTAAAGCACTTGTGAGAAAGAGTTAGAGTTGAGGGAGTAAAAAGAGGTAGTTGGAAGTCTAAAATAACATGTGTAGAACTGGTGAAGCAGGATATGTTGAGTATGGTGTTAGATAGGAAAGAATCTTGAGTAGACTGTGGGTCAAAAGTGTATATACTCACTCCATACAATTTCGCAAATTGGAAAAAAGCACTCAGATTCCTATCTTGGCACTTGAAGCACGGGGAATTTAATATTTAAATGCTAAATTACTTGTCTTTCCTGATGCATTGCGATGCATATAACTTGGTACATTATTCCTGTGCCCTTGGCCTGCTACAGAAGGACCAAAAGTTCCAAATATATTTTTAAAATGAAGAGTATATATATAGACTCAATTTGAGAAACAATAATATATTCTACTTCTTGAGTAATCAAGAATTTAACTCAAAACCTTACAAGGTGTAAGAGGCTTCCCACATAAACCTTTGTTCCCAGAGTAGGAGCTCTCAGGAAAGTTACTTAGAGGTTCTCCCACAGGGATTTCCCCCTCCAGTAGATTATCTGATAAGTCCAATTCCTTGAGATTTCCTAGCTCCAAAAACCCAATTGGTATTTTACCAGTGAAGTGGTTTTTCTGCAGCTTCAGTGTTTCTAACAAGCTTACATTTGCTAGAGCCTCTGGCAAGTTGAAGCCCAACTCATTGTAGCTCAAATCCAAACTTTGCATAGATATCATTCTTGCTATAGTTATTGGTATTCTGCCTTCCAAGAAGTTGTGTGATAAATTAAGAAACTGAATCCCACATTGTGCTCCCATACCAATTTCTTCAATTCCTCCTGAGAAGCTGTTATCAGAAAGATCAATGCACGTTAGTGATCCATCAGGAAAGCTTTTTCCTATCTCGAAAATCTGATTTATGGGGCCTGTTAACTTATTTGAGTGGAGATCAAGCACACCCAAATTTTGCAAACTTGTAACTGTGTCAGGAATATTTGACACGAGTGAATTCCTAGAAAGATTTAACAAGTAGAGCTGAGTGAGGCTTCCAAGCCATGCTGGAATGCTTCCACTGAGATTGTTAGCTGATAAGTCCAGTTCCTGTATCGGACTCGGAGTTGTTTGCAAGAACTCTGGAATTTTGCCTTGGATTCCACATCCCGCCAAGAAGATCCTGGAGAGAGATGGCAGTTCTGCCAGCCACTGTGGTATAGTGGAGAGTTCTAAACTGTTGAATGAAAGATCAAGCGTTTGAAGATTTTGGAGTAATGACATCTCATGAGGCAATGGTCCTTGAATCAAATTATGAGAAATACTCAAGAGAATAAGCTGAGAAAGTTGACCAATTGATGTTGGTATTTGGTCAGATAACCTGTTGCCACCAAGATATAGCTCTGTCAAAGCTACTAAGTTCCCCAAACTGGAGGGAACTGCTCCACTAAGGTTATTATTTGCTAGAGAAACTCTTTGGAGGGAGACCAAATATCCAAAGCCGGGTGGTATCTTTCCACTCAGACTGTTATTATGCAGTCTTAGAAAAGCAAGAGAAGGCAATTGGCCAAAACTTGATGGAAATGGGATTTCTCCCTCAAGATAGTTGGTGTCCATGTACATAACTGAAATGGAGGTTAAATTAGTTAATGACTGGGGAATCTTCCCCCTCAAGGAATTGTTTGAAAGATCAAGCTCTTTCAAAACCTGCAACTGATCAATTCTATCTGGAATTTGACCAGTCAGATAATTACTGTGAAGATCTAAATGTATCAAATTTGTCAAGTTTGTAAAGGAATCAGGTATAGGACCGGAAAATTGGTTTGAATATAAAAGCAGCATTTTTAGATTCTCTAGCCTTCCAAGGCTTGGAGGGAGTGACCCAGATAATCTATTTTCGTGCAGTAGAAGCTCTTCAAGTTTTGACAGCTTACCAATGCTTTCTGGTACATCACCAGTTAGATTATTGCCATAGAGATTGAGCTTTCGGAGATTCGGGAGGTGATAACCAATCGATGATGGGATGTTTCCAGCAAGACCAACGAGTCCACCAAGATCAATGACTTCAAGGGAAGTGAGAAGTGTTATCAAAGGAGATAACTGGCCATTCATCTGGGACTGAAAAAAGAATTCATCAGAGGAAATGAGTCCCGGAAGATAAATTTCTGTTACCCTGCCGGTTCTGTTATCACAGACAATGCCTTCCCACTTGCAGCAGCTATGACCAACCCACTTCGGTAGCCGGCCAGACGAGTCAATCTGAATTCCAGCCTTGAAACTGGTTAGACCCTTCAGATCATTGAGGCTGCATCCTTCACCTCCAATACTTAAGTTTCCCTCTCCAAATGTTATGATACTGAACACAAACACAAACCATAGCAGCTGAGAAGACATTTCTGTCTAAACAGATGGGTTCATCTGATTTCTATAGGAGTTGAGAAATGAGTTGGATTTGGAAGATTTTAGAAAGTTGACAATCAGTTAGGGAGGGACTAAATAAAATGGAGAATTAGTTTATAGGAAATAGCAAAGAAAAGAGAGCAATAGTTGTCAAAAGATCTCTATGCTTTTTCTTATTTGTCTTCTCTTTCCTTTACAGATTGTATTACTGAAAAGCATGCTTGTGCTTGAATCATGTTGTCCTTGGTTAGTCGTGGTTTTTCTTTTTTGGGGGGCCAGAAATCGTTGGTTGTGGTTAAAGAAGTCATAAAGATCAATGAATAGCACTAGCAGTCTAGCACATTCGAGTATACATACGCTCCTCAAATAGTTTCAAAATGATTAAAGTAATCCTTGGCTCGCATTGTTCAAAGGATCCAAATCATTTTTTCTATGTAGCTTAGATGGTGATGCAGCACGCGCCCTATAACTTTGTTATTTGTAAAACTCAAAGTCATGTCCACTGACTCTGACAGTATACCAGTTCATGAAAAGCAAAATGCAACATAAAAATCACATATTCACATGGAGATCTGATACTATAGTTGATAGGGTGCAAGTCTAGTGTAGCTGAGCTCATTAGATTATTCTCCCTTAAAAGGAATCTTGACAATCTTCCACGTTCCTAGTATACTGCAAGGTATTGATGTACTTATAAAACTTCCATGCTCAAACATCAGAGGGTTCCTGTCGTTGTTTACAAAGTCCAAGGCTAACCTGTTTTATTTTTTAAAAATTTCAAGAAGGATCTTGCAGTTGTCAGCGTTGTTTAAGCTGTTAAAGCTTACATTTTCCATGCACATCAGGATAAGATTTAGGGTCATGTTTATTTCATTCTTGTTATTGCACACAAACCTACAGTTACAATTCAGTGCAAAAAGTGTGTAATAACAAGTTTGTACTAATATTTACCTTAAGATTTAAATATTAAGGTACGTCTTCTACAAAAAAAAAAAAATGTTAATTCATGCCTGGAAACTCATTTTTCCCTCCTTTCATAATAAAATTGCACTCAAATTTTAAATAACACTTTTCTTTTCTGTTGATGTGGGCTTCCAAGGCTCTTAGAGAGCCAGATTAAGGCAAAAATGGCCCACTACCACTGTTTCCCGAAAAAATTAGCAATTTACCACAGTTTTGGAAATATGTAGGAATCTACCACTTTTTGGGTACTTGACTTTAAAGAAATTGAGATTTCCACAGTACTCGAGTTCTCTATCAAAATTTTTTTGGCAAATTTGAAAGTTATTTTTTCAAAGAACTTGAGTTTCAAAAAGATGATAGATACCTACATATTTTCAAAATAGTAATATATTGCTAATTTTTTCGGGAAACAATGGTAGTGGGTCATTTTCGCCACCAAACTAATCTCTTAAGTGTATATTCCATACACTTCAAGAAATTATAGGAAATAATTCCTTGGAAATGGCCCCAAGGTATTGGGCTTATTGGCTAGTAAACTTTAACCCAAATCCTCGTATAGATGAAATGAAGCTTGGAAACCACTAGATCAACCCCATGGGGTTTAAGCTAGCCCTCTATTGCACAAGAAAAAGGCTGAGATATTCATGGTCTTACCAGAATTTAAGAATTAATTCATGTATCAAAGTTAATAAGTTTCATTACTACAGTAGCATCGTATTTTGTAAAAATGAGACCCATATTTTCGGTTGTGCTATTAATAAAATTAGTCACAAACTCATGCGATACACGAAAAAATTTGACAAAATTTTTTTTTCTTGTTAAGTGAAAAATGAAAATAGTAGATAGACTTATAAATATTAGGAAAAAAAATGCTCATACACCCTCCTAAACTTTAAGCTAGTGAACATAACACCCCTTAAACTTTTATTTCGGCCAATTTACTCCATAAACTTTACATCACTGTTAAATCAACACCTCTGTTAATATTCGTTAAAATCACAAACGAAATGCTCGCATGCATCTCACGTGAACTTCAAAAATACCAAATTAGCAAAGGGTTGAACCAGTTGAGAGGAGAGAGAAACCAAGGGTTCAGTTGAGACTTAAGAGAGATGATCTAACAAGAAGAATCATCATCGCCGACCGCCTCGCTGTAAAAAAGACACCGTTTTATCGTCGTCGTATAGCCGCTGGTATGCCTTTTTATTTCTCGCACTCTATTTTCCAATCCTCCATGATCTTCTAGAAAGGGAGACAACGCAAGTGCATTTTTTCTGGTTTTGGGGGCGATTTACTATAAATTTCCCCAATGGTTGGTTTGTTCACCTTTTTTGTTGGGTTTTGGTTGATTTCGGACCTGGTGGTTGACGTCTCTTACTAGCTATATATTGGGTTTTTGTTAAAGATCTTGTGCTTACTAATTACTATATGTTCATCAATATTGCTCTGCAAAATAGTGTCCACTAAACTATCATTTTGATTTCTGCTTTATTTTCACATTGTTTATTACGGGCTTGGTTTGATTTGAAACGAAGTGGGTTTTCCCATTTTGTTTCTTTATTTTTAGCATCAATATTATTATTCATCGTTTGTTTGTGGGTCGAGGAGGATTGGGAAGACAAAGAGCAAAACAGGAAAAAATTATAAAAAAGAAAAAAGAAAAGCATAAGAGCAGTAACAATAGTGGCAGTTAAAGGTAAGCTGGCCGGTGTTTCTTTTGGTTTGATCGTCTCTCTCAACCGGTTCAATTTACCAAGGTATTTAAAAGTTTCACATAAGAGCATTCCGTTTGTGATTTTTATGGAAGATTAACATTGATTTGACAGTTGTATAAAGTTTATGGAGTAAAATGGCGAAAATAAAAGTTTTGGGAGTGTTTTGACCATTAGTTTAAAGTTTAGGGAATGTATGAGTATTTTTTCCTAAATATTAATTCCAAACTTTTCTTAAAAGAACAAGACTTAAATACAGTATTTAGGTGTTATTTCTTAGATTTTTCTTTTAAGATTCTATCATGTGAATTTTTTTTTCATGGGATGGAAGTGTTTTTTTTAGTTAAGTAGCTACATGGTTGAATCTTAAGAGGGAAACCTAAGAAATAATACCCAATTAAGGTACTGTACCTAAATTTTGTTATTCTTAAAAGAGTGTGGCTTATGGGTGTGGCTTATGTCCAATGGAAGTTTCCATTGGACACGTTGGATGGTGGACACGTGTCTGAATTCGGACGTGTCCAGTGGAAGTTGGTACTGTACTTAAGTTTTGTTATTCTTAAAAGAGTGTGGCTTATGGGTGTGGCTTATGTCCAATGGAAGTTTCCATTGGACACGTTGGATGGTGGACACGTGTCCGAATTCGGACGTGTCCAGTGGAAACTTCCACTGGACACAAGCCGTGTCCTTCTTAAAATGATGTGAGTATTTTCTACAAAAGTATACTAACTATAGTTGATACAATATATTAGATTTTCTAAATTAAGCTATTTATATTTATTATTTAAAAGTGTTTTAAATTTAGTAATTTATTTATTTATTATTTTTAAGGAAACATAATGTATTTTACATCCAAATATTATATAAGGCAAGATATTTTGTAGATAATATAATGTATGGTTGGAATTTCTTTCAAGTATACCTCACAAATTGTTCATTCTTTATACGTCTTGAATGGCCTGAAGGAGAAGCAGATATATAAGTAAATCCATCATGTATATTAAAAAAAAAAAAATACAAAACCTTTAATAACATATAATATAAGAAAAGAAAAATGTTAACAGGCACCGTAAGGTGTCCGTTAAAGATGATTTATTGTGGGATCCATTTAATAAAAAATTGGTATAAATTGATGAAAGGAAAAATAGTATTGAAGTGACAAGTGAAACTCAAAAAGTTGACTTTATTGGCTTTACACCCTATAAAATTGGTAAAAAATCTGACAAAAAGTTGACTTTATTGACATATAATTGTTTCTTAATGGGCACCGCAATGTGCTCATTAACATTACCTATAAGAAAAATGTAATTTTATCAAGAACCTACCAACATTATATTGAGAAGATAACATAATTGTCTATGAAGTAGCTTATCTTTTTATACAAATCTCTTCTCCCAAAGTATCATCAAAGTGGACTGTAGTAAACTGAAGTAGACTGAACTGGATTGGATGAGCCGAAGTGGACTTAAATGGACTGAATGGACTGAAGTATACCTAATGGACCAAAGAGGACTGTATGGGACCAAGGTGGATAGAACTGGACCGTATAGAACTGAAGTGGACCGAATGGGACTAAAATGTACTGAATGGACTGAAGTGGACTGATGGGGACTGAAGTGGACCAAATGAGATCAAAATGGACCGAAGTGAACTGAATTGGACCGTAGTGGACGAAAATGGACCCAAATGCTACATTGATATGACTCAACAAGAGTGTAGTAACAATAAATACTACACTTCAAATTTTAGTATTATATAGATTTACTATTGTAGTTGAGCTGAGAGAATAGATAGTATTGCTCAATGAATTTCAGGAGTTTTTAACATAAACAATTCAAACAACCACAACGATCTAGATAACCCCTTTAAGCCTTCATGATTGTTGTAATGATGGACCAGAAGCTCAGAACCAATGAGTAGGTTGTGATTTTGATGTCCAATGATTTAAATAGCCATACAAGTTATTGTTCTCTACTTAATATGCCACAAAGAACAAGCAGCATTTCTTGAAAGTTATTGCTTGGAAGTACAATGCTCATTACAGAAATTTTTTTATGAGATAGTAGCAAAATAACAATGCCAGAGAATAGCAGGTAGACAATTAGCATATACAATAATTGGGAACAAAATTTTTTTTCTCTTGTTCTGGTGAGTTTGGAATTGGATCTTCTCAGTCTCTAGATTCCAATGCACGTCACAAGCATTTATTCTATGCTGATCCACCTTATATGTGGACCTCAAGATGCATCATAGAGAGTTAGAAAACCTTTCATTTTTATTTTTTTACTTTAGAGGAAAGATCTAATAACCTATTGTAACTTTTTAATGGCAGTTCCCAAAAAAATTGATCATTTCCATTATATTCAGAGTCCATTTCGTATTGACTATTGAGATTTAAAAGTGACTTTTGGATGTTTGGTATGAAAGGAGAAATTAAAGAGAGCTTTTTGAAAAAAAGTGGGAAGGATAATACCTTTTAAAAAGGTTTTTTTTTTAACCCAAAAGATTTGTAAAAATGGCTTTTGTACCAATGGAATAGAGTGAAAGATCATAAGTAGTTGATTAATGAGAGTTTTTTTTATTTATTTTTGAATAATTCAATAGTTACAAATTACAGCAACTGGTGTGGGGAGTTTGTGGGTGGGGGGGGGGGGGGGGGGGGGGGAGGGGGGTGGAGACGGAGATTTGAATTTTGAATGCCTCCGTTAGAAACACCAGGAGGTGCCTATTGAGCTACAAGGCTCTTGACAGCTGATCAATCAAAGATTCAAGGCTGCTGATTAATCAATCATTGGATAGAAAATAAGAAAGGCCAGGTTCTCGTTCCGGCAGTAGGCGTAATACCCTTATGAATTGGCTGATCGCTAGCTGCTCCCATGAGAAAAGACTGATGTTGCTGATATAGATGCCGTGGGGCTGGTCACATCTCTATCTACATTACCAAAGTTGGCTTTCCCAGTCAACACTTTTATTGCTATTTGAGCAACTTCAGCAAACCATTCATCCTCTGGCAACACGCTGCAAAAAACAAGGTTATTAGACAGATTTTCATAGGCAACTTTGGTTCATAAAAAAGGTTATTAGCTTATTATGCATAATGGTTTATAAGACAAGTAGGTAGCTTCAAAGCCTCAATCACAACAAGAGCGGGCTATGTTGCCATAGTCAAAAGAATTTTCTTTAGCCCCAAGTTTTCTTTAGTATACTTTTCTGCCAACTAAATGTACCTGTAAGGATCCATTCCAGTGGCAGCAACTGAGTCTATAGCTCTACCTATAATATTCTTGATAACTTGATGCAGATTCCGGGATAAGTAACGGCCTTGGGATGAAAAAAGTATCACAAACTCCATATCCAAGTATAACTGCATAACAATGAAACCGTATATATAATATATCAATTGCTCACACCAAAAACACATAGAGATAAAGCCATAAAGGAGACAGTTGTGAAAATGTACCTGTTGAAGGCCAAAAGGACCTAAAGGCTTTGGCCCCTCCTCTATGTCTTCCCAAAAGCTTTGATCTTCAGAAAGCCACAGGATTACAGTCTCTGTGAGTCTCATCAATAGAACAGTTGCAAACCTTTCCCTACCTACAAACATATCCGTTGCAATGCTTGCCATCCTTGTCAATTTTGCAAAGAGTACCTGAAAGGAGATGTAGTCAATGGTAATCTATAGGATTTTGGTAAACGAAATAGCATTTTTAGTGAAAAAAAGATGTATGATATATAATGATATGGTCCATATAGATGCAGATTATTTGCTGCACTAATCAGACAGCAATCAACCGTACTAAAAAAAAAGCTAGGATAAGTCAAATTACTTGGTTTGAGTCCTTGAATATGAATAATCTGCAGTGTCACTGCATTATAAAAGTTGCAAATGGAAAAGGTAGCTGAGAAAGCAACTGTAGTAACTAGGAAGAAATGGAAACAACAGCATCAAATGGAGAAAAAATTGCAGTACTTTGTTCAAAGTTCTTGCATTTTTAAATTATATAATGTCAGCACACTTCTAGAGCAATATTACTTCCAGTAAAAAAATATAAATTTTATTACAGAAGTAAAACAGTTGCACAGAACATACTAATACACCATAAATTAGTAAGGCCCCACCCAACAGAAAAGCTTCCCTTGTGGTTAGGTTTGACTTCTAAAGAGGTCTAGATGATAAAGTACGACATGAACCAAGAGGCTTCAATATTTACTTTTAGCTGTGTTGGACAAACTGATATTAATGTCTTTTGAGTATTATTGAAGCACCAACATGACGACAACTATGACAGAGATCAATTTATTCTGAGGTTTCTATTTGAGACATCTTGTAATTTTTAATCAAATTCATCACCAATTCCATGCCTTTACTACATCAAGCATAGTACCATAACATCCCAAACAAGATGTAAAATTGAAATTCAGAATGACAACTACCTGAAAAATTGGAGATGGAAACCATTCAGGTTCATCTGTATTATCATCCATATATATGTACATTTGAGCATTGATACTAGTGTCACCATCATCTAAGAAGATTAGCTCAAGAGCATGATGTCGGCAGAAGCTATCTCTCAGGCGGTCGACTGAACGTTGAAGTCGTCTCTTCCATTCCCTTTGCTCAGGAAGACGGCTTTGCCTGTCTGAACCTCTTCTAGGGGGCTCATCCATTCTGTTCGTCTGCTGCAAGGGCAAGAGCTTCAGGGCAGCACGTGGGAGCAGCTCATCTGCTAACAGTGATGCATTAGCTAGCAAAGCTATCTGTTGGGCTTCAGTCTCTGCCATCCTAACAATTTTGTTTGCATAAACTTCTGTATCCTCCTCATTGTCCATTGAACTTGGTAATGCATTTATTAACAAGTTTACATAGGAGTTGAACACTTGTAAAACACCTTCCAATGTGGAAACATCCAACTGCAGGCTTTCAAGGAGGCACGCATCTTCAAGAAATTCCTGATTCCAGCATGTTTCATAATTAGTCAAGTTTAACGAATCAGCAACATCTAAAACAACAGCAGCCAAGCCTTATTTCCAAAATTTTGGGGTTGGCTATGGATTCTCAACGTAGTCAAGGTCAACCACATATACTGTTTTTCAGAATTCTATTCTCCTCAACAAATTAGCAAGATATAATGAACAATAAAAATTGGAGCTTGGCAGATGATTCATCTTTCATCCCATACTATAATCAAAATTCAGTACACTTGGCTTTCTTATTGATTTAATAGTTGCAATCAGGTTCAGCAAAACAAGAAAGCTACAAGCTTCTTTTCCAAGAAAAGCAATTGGGTAAGTGGCATTTTAAAAAGAAGAAATTAGTTGACGAAGATGACATTCATCCTTTGCTAGGATAGAAATTCTACACAAAGGAAAATAATCACCTGAACCATTGAATTGAATCTGTGAGCACTGGATGAAAGCTTAGGCTGGGATAGGTTCACACTACTAAGAGATGTACTTGAAGCCAGACGTGTACCAGCTGGCAGATAAGTAAGTACCCAATCATCTGCTGCAGCTAGTGCTGCACAGCTCTGTTCAATTCTTTTTAAGTTGTCATTTAATGCCTGTTCAATGAGCGGCCTAAAGAGTCTCAAAAGGACAGGAGAAAGTGATAATCCACGAGCTTCTAACAAAGAGGAGTGAGCCAAGCATATATGAACACACTCGGCTGCAACTCTTAAGCCCCCAACTGCTGCTGAGGAAGCAAGAACATGCCTCTTAAGGATAAGAGCAAAAGCCTCAGTTTGTTTCACTGCCCAAGTTACAAGCTCAGAAGTATACGCAGGCTCCTCATCAAAAACTGCCAATGAGTCACTTGCAGCTTGTGCAATGGTGGAAAAAACAATCTGGGAGAGTGAAGCTGTATATGCTGCTCCATATGAAGCATTTGATGGGCGAAGACTCTGCATATTACCCTGCAACTTCTGCTTGTGAGAATTGAGTAGCAATGTATGCGCACGAGGACCATCCCCGAGTTTTTTCAGAGCTAGAACAGCTGAACGAAGCTCAACACCACGAGTAGAAGGTTGACAGGTAGTCTCTGCAAGCTGATCAGCTAGTTTCTGTCTCTGTTCAGTGATGGTAGTCTCCAGCGATAAGAGAATGGTCTGGCTCAATGTTTGCCTCTCTTTGGCTTCTTTGGCCATACTTTCTCCTTCATCCAAGGCAGCCAAAGCTTCATCCACTCTTCTCTCAGACAATAGAACTTCAAGGGTGTCTAAAAATTCTACTAACCAATTTTCTATGTTGGAAAGTTCCTTGTTTTCGTACAATACATCCTCTCCAGCTGAATCTTCAGGACCAGTGGACAAGGAATCAATGTGAACTCCTTCAGATAAACCATGAACTAGAGCAGCCTGAGTAGATAGGAGATTCCTCATTGAGAGGAGCTGACCTTCAAGATCTGAAATCTCTCTTGATGTGCTGCAAATGAAACAACCCAGATAGTTCACAAACAATGAATGTGGATACTTTGAGAAAGAAAGAATATAACAACAGCCAAACCTTGGTCTAAAAATTTGGGGTTGGTTATGGATCCACAATAGATTAGTCAGGGTCAGACAAATTATGAGAAAGGAAGAATGACTGTTATTAAAAAAAAAGAAAAGTAGAAACATGCTTTTTGAAAGGTACAGATTTTTTTTATAAGAACTGCAAAGCCAAGATAGCTAAGTAGTTCATAACATTGCCAGGAGACTCCTATCTGTTCAGAAGTTTCATTTTAGGAGACTCTTAATAACACCAGAAATTTTCCAGGGTGTCTACAACCATTCTGTCTTCCAACATATGAGTTGCTCCTAAACTCTCATCGCACATTTTTCTTTTTCAGGACAAAGAAACCTTTCTAATTTTTACTAGTATTAAGTGTGGCATGTGGAGACAAAGTATTGACATTCACCAATTGCAGGTTCCAATAAGTTGGTTATGTCAATGATATTCATGCCCATATCTTGAAAAAATACAAAACCTGATGTTGCTCCAGTGTCTAATTTTGACAATTCTGCATTAGTTCAAAACTCAGAGATTTCCAGTAAAGGACAATTGAGAAGATCATTAAATAGTTCAATAGTTACAGTTAACAGCACAACTTAAGAACCACAAGCATTTGGAAGTATGAAATTGAGAATATGCAATAGCTGAGACACGTGGTAACCACTTTGAAACTCGTTTACATACTTAATATAGTGATGCTCACCGGATGAAGGCACCATAATTAGCATAGACACTTTTACGCATTTCCTCAGCAGATGCCTTCTTCAGTTCAACAAGGTAAGAGCACAAGTGCCTTATCTCCTGTCAAACGTGGATAAAATGTTAACCTTATGTTTCACATGACAATCTTCTCATTACTATGCTTTCTATTCCTTAACTTGCTAGATTCACCAACTAAGAACTAAAACATATAAGAGAAATGTTCATTTTTTAATGGTATGTATGAAAAAATAAAATATCAAGCACATAGTTTCATATTCTGTATGTATATTCTAGCAAATTGAAACATATGCCCTCACATTAGGAAAATCTCATTGCAACATACAAACAATAGGAATTTTAATATTTTAAATTCTGATTACAAATTTACAATCATGTTACATTGTACAAAACTGCCTGAACATCAAAAATAAATTTATTGAGAAATCAACAACAACCAATCTTTAGTCTCGAATTCTCAACTGATTAATCAGGGTCAATTCTGCCATTCTATTACATCTAAAGTCAAACTTTATTGCTTTTGTTTGCATATTGACCAAACCATCTCAAGCGACTCTCACATTGTCTTTTGTTCATCAATAGGACCACTTATATATCTTAAAACAATATCCACATCTTGTATCATGTTTTTAATTATATTTTCACTTATCTATCTTAATATTATTATTTTAGTTCTACTCATTTTATGAAAACATTGGTCCAAATGAGACATCAAAACTATACAAAATTGGCTTGTTTATTAACTCTTGTGAACATAAAATCAATGTTCATCCTTGTCCCACACCTCAATGGACAGTTAAATGGGATCCCACCTAAGCTTTTTCATAAACAATCAGGACACCATATATGGACACAACAAATGGCCATTGTAACATACTACAAGACCTCCACAATTGCCAGTGAAAAAAAATGCACTACAATGAAATATATTCTTGATTCATTTTGTATTTAATAGTGGACCCACATGAAAATTTTTCTTAAATTTTAACTTAACAACTCAACTTCGATTTTTAAAAATTTTTTTTATAAAAAAAAAAAATTTCTGGGTTTTATTACAAGCATGCATAAAATACTTTCAAATATGAATCTATTGGTGCAAACCCATTTCTCAAATATATTTTCTGAAACTGTTGTATATTGATCAATATCCATATATGTAACACAACCAATACCACGCAGGGAGAGAAAACAAAGAGAGAAGAAAACCTTTTCATTCATGGTCTGGCATTTGGAGGTGACATAGGCATCAGGGTCGAAGTTAGAGGTCTTGAACACCTTAAGCCTATCGCTGAGTGTTAAATTTGCCTCAGATTCTGAGGAGTCTTCTACACTTGATGAAAATGACCCTCTTGAAAGAGATGTGATTGTTGACGAGTCCATATTCTTTGTTTTCTCTTGGATTTTTTTTTAAGCGCAGAACATGAGAAGTTTCGATCAATATGTGATGCAAAAGAAAAAGAATGAAAACAATGAAAAGCTAAGAAAACATACAAATATGTAGTTTTGTTTGAGTTCCTATAAAATTGGATCAACAAGGAGATGAGACGTAGGGAGAGCATATCAGCTGCAATTAAACAAGGTGCAATCCCTGTAATGTTGCTTACTTGGGCGAATGAGACGCTGCCACATCACATCATTTAAAACCTCCCCATGGCATAAATGATGAAGCTAGAGTAGGTATTATTGTGATGGGCAATGATGATCGCACATCCTCTATTGCGTATTCATTGTACACACATTGCCAGGTGGGTTGAAATTGTATTTTAAAAACACGATTTCATTTGAAGAAGTAAAATTAAAACACAATTTCACATTTTTTTTTTAATTGAAATTGTGTTTTCAAAACTTGATTTCACAAGAAGTGCATACAAAGTGTGTAATAAAAAGTGTATAAATTTAGCTTTGCTGAGAATTTGTATTATATAAGAGTAGAAAAGAATTACTCTTATATTTTTATTAGTTAAAGGGTATTAAATTAGGTATTATTGTCATCTAAAAGAAAAAAAAAAAATAATGGGGGCACTCTAGAAGGAAATTCATATTCCTAGAAAGAAAATTTTGATGAGAATCAAAATGCATAGTGAGATATGGATTTCCTTGAAATATGGGAATGTTCGGAAAAATTCTTAAAATTCTCATGAATAGTAATTAAGGTCTATTATGATAACGTTCATATGATTCTCAAAAGTGTCAGATCACATGGAATGGATGCACAAATTAAGAGTCAGATCACGTCTAGAAAGAAAGTTCAAAGAGACTAATTTGGATTTTTTTTTTTTTTGAGAATCAAATTTGGAATTGATATACAATACAATATTCCCTTCAACAAACTTTACCAAGACTTTTTTTTTCATGGCAATTACTAAATTAAAAAAAAAAACAACAACAACAACAACAACAAAAATGTGGATAAATAAAGTATTGAACCATTTTCAAAAACTTTAATTAGGGTCTAAGTCAAGGCACTTGAGTTTTCTTTTCACTAATTGACAAAGGGCCTAAGTCAAGGCACTTGAGTTTTCTTTTCACTAATTGACAAATGGCAAAACTTAAGTACTGTAAATTAGCACAAATGGTGTAAAACACTTAGAACATCCACATCAGTATGTGCAAAATTTTTTTCATTTTGCACATCTAAAACCTACTTTTTTTACTTTACACACCTATTTTTACAAAACACCCACATCAGTTTGTCTATTATACCCATTTATTCAAATAAAATATTCATTTTTTTAACATTGTGAACAGTAACCATGAGAGGAGAGAGAAAGGAAAAGAGAGTGAGGTGAATAGAGGAGAGAGAAAAAAAGAATAAAAAAATCATTTAAAGTGAACAGTAATCATGTATATATACACGGTTACTGCTCGTTTGCAAGATTATTGTGCATATTAAGACATTTTTACAAAGATTGATGTGGGGAGTTTTTGGGTTAAAATGTGTAAAATTGAGCATTTTTTATATTTTAAAAGACTATTCATAAGTTCGTGTGGTTGCTCACGTCAAAAGAGAGGAGAAAAAAAAACTTCAATTCTCTCGTTTTCGTTTTTAAAATAAAAAAAAACTCTCGTTCTCAATCTCCTCGCATCTATTGAAGACCATGGCTGAGAGCTCTGAGCTTTGCCGTTCACCAATCATCGCTGCCAACATTAGTGCCTTAGCTTTATCTCAATCTCTCTTCTCCCTTCTCTCCCTTTTTCTCTCCCTCCATCACTCTCTATCTGTCTCGATCTAAATAATCCTAAACTCCAAGATCGATTTAGATCTACCACCGCCACAACCGGTGGTGGCTCCTGAAGTGAACTAGTGGCGAGGTCGATGGTGGATGCCTTTAAGTTTTCTTTCCAAACCCATAAGAATGGGAGAAGAGGCCAGCCACGAATGATGTGCTTAAAATAAAGATACAAGGAAATCCTTGCTGGCCTTTTTCCAAATCTAACTCGGATTTGTTCCAGTGAACATTACCTCTAAATCCTATCCTTTAGTTTTGAAATTATTTGTCGAGATGGTGATGTTCCTAGTGATATTATTTGCTGGATCTATTTTGTCTATCAAATACCTCTTTTTTTAATTGGATTTAAAACCAAGTGCCCCAAAGCGGTGGTGTTTTTTTGGCAATCTGAAAAACGATCGGTGAGTTGCAACAAGAACACAATAAGCATGGGTGTTTTTTATGGCCAAACTAGAAGGTATCAGTCTAACGGATGGGTTTAATGGTGTTTGCTATTTTATTAGTTGGACACATGGCTAAAATTTAAGCGGAGAACTTAAGAAACAGCACGTAAGATATTGGACCTAAGTTTTGCCCAATTGACAAAAACCTCAATTTCAATATTTTTTTTTTGAGAAACAATTTCAAGAAATTGATCGTTCATGGATGAAATTGAACACTAAAACAGTTTAAGAACCAAAAT
This sequence comes from Quercus ilex subsp. ballota, assembly GCA_032727855.1. Taxonomy (NCBI): domain Eukaryota; kingdom Viridiplantae; phylum Streptophyta; class Magnoliopsida; order Fagales; family Fagaceae; genus Quercus; species Quercus ilex. The sequence continues at coordinate 66,304,756 of CM064910.1, forward strand.
CATTATTTTCCCAAAAAATAAGATATTATCACCACATGGTTGAAATATAAAACAATTCATTAATCCAGTTAAAAGGAGAAAAACAATTGATTGCTTATAAGATTTTACCTTAAAAATTCTACTTTAATTCTAATATTTTGTGTATATACACACATATATACATCTATATATGTTTGTATTATCAACCTAAAAATCATATCATGGGTTTTTCTAAGGCAATTATGTAATGTACTCATTAGTAAGGAAAAAAATTCTTTACAAATCAAAATCTATCGAAAAAGATTCGGTAAGTATTCTCATCAATCTATATAAGTGAGATCTTACAATAGATTTGTTTATATTTTTCAATAAATCCATCTAAATATGAAAAAACTTTAAGTCACCATGATATGGATTCACCGTACAATTTCTCTTTGTAAAATGTTAAAACAATACAAATTTTATTACACAAAGTTTATAAATTAATGTGGTAAAAAATGCAATTAGTAAGATTTCAATAACATAGTAAACGAATGTTAGAACTTAAAATTATATTTTTGTAATTGGTGACAAATTAATTTGTAAAGTTTATTGTAATAAAATGTGTAGCATCTCTAACGTTATTCAGTTATCTCACGTGATTGTAAGCTTCCAGCCCTAAATAAGCTCAACCAATGATATTAGACCTGTGATGACATACAAATAGTCAGACCACGAAGGACTAACTCAATTTTGTTACTTAATAAGCTGTATAGATAGTATGTAGCATCGTTTTTAACCAATCTGCAGAGTCATATTTAAAGAAGTTCCAATAAGATGCCCAAACCTTCACATTGCAGAATTTGCCATCGGACCTGCTCATGGACTACCTAGTGTAAACAGTAAACACACGTATAAAGAGGCATTTTGTTCTTTGCAGGTATATGCCAAGATTTGGTGATTATGTTGTTATGAGACGGATTGACCAATATGCCTCGGACTTGGAGAAAGACTATTTGGTTATAGAGTTCAAAAATTGTTGTTTAAAAAGATGTGAAAACTGTGGTTTAAAAAGTGTTGTTGAAAAATGTGTTTTTAGTGTTTATAAAACAAAAAAATGTGTTTGGTATCATGGTTTAAATAATATGTTTCAATGTTCAAAAAATATAAATATGTGTTTGGTATGTGTGTATTGAATTGTAAAAAAAGTTGATTAAAGTACAAAATAAACATTTTTTAAATCAGGAAAGAGAACATCATATTCTCGTTGCTCATCTCTTTCCTTCTTTATCTCTTCTCTTCCCTGAGAGCAGAAAACCAAACCCACGCATAGTCCTCATCTCCATTGATGCCTCAGAAGATCCATGGCTGGGCTTCACGTTCCTCGGATCTCATCTCCACTGTCAGCACTCCAAGACCGAGCAACTAATTGAGCTTCTGTCGCATCCGACCCATCACTCCAAGATCCAGGTTCGAATCTCACTTTCACCTTGCTTGTCAATGGGCTTTTTTCTAAAGACTGAATAGTTGCTTCTTCACTCACAGATTTCTCACTTTTTTGTTTTTTTGTTTTCCTCACCAATCGGGAAAACCCATTTTTTTTTGTGCTTTGTTTGCTATTGAAACAATATTTGATTTACAATCCAAACATACACGCCCTACATTCTTGAAATCTTTTAGGTACATTCTCGAAATCTTTTGCTGTTGAAACAATGTTTGATTTACGACCCATTCGATTTTTCATTTTTCTTAACACTGTTTGGTTGCCGAGAAAATGTTGGAAGATTAAAATAAAAAAAAAATAAAAAAGGCTAACAAATCTTCTGAACTCTAAATTAATAATTTCTTGTGGTTTTTCCTAGGGTTTCTCAGCCACCAAACTCCAATGTTGAGGGTCTTTTGAGTGTGATTTTTAAGCTAATATGAAAGTCTCCGTAGCTAATTAGTAGTTTCATTAGTGAATCTTTATTGTTAGTTTTAGTTGATTGGGTTTAGTTTAATTATTCATGAATTTAAGCTTGGTGAATTTGATGATTTTGTGGTAGGTTTGACTGAATTTTGTTGAATTCAATTTGGATATGATGGATATAATGTGGTGCTGTTGAGGCTAATTCCTCAATTATAGTGATCAAAAGAAAGGTTTTGTGAGGTTTAGGAGTGCTTTTGGTTTTCTCTATTTTGGTTCTATCAATGATGGTTTTCTAATTCAAAATTTTGAAAGTTTGTATTAATCTTGCACCGAAAATTGAAAACAGTTATAGGAAATTGCATAGCCATAGGGTCTGCTTGGATATGTTGCTATAGTTTTTGTTGCACGAATTGATAGCATGTTCAAATGGTTGTTTAATAGTGTTGATTACGTTTTGCAATGTGTGAGTGAGTAGGTTTGTGGCTTTTTCTTGCAGATGTCGAACGCAATGCATGAGGATATTGACGATGGCCTTCGGTTCTGAAATTTCAACTGTTTCTGTGGCTTGAGAGCAAGCGTGAGGATTTCAGATAAGCGAAATGAGAACCGGTACAGGCTTTTCCAATGTTGCCCAAAGGATGCATGTAAGGTTTTTCAATGGTGTATTCCCTTGAAAACACTATTGTCATTTGTGGAGGATTTCCAACAACTACAAGAAGAGCTGTGTGTATTGCGAGAGGAATTAAGGGTCATGCATGACAAGGTCCACCCCTTAGATCAGACAAAAAAAATGGTCAAGATTATGTTCATAAAGCATCTAGTCATTATCTTATTATTATTATTATTTTTATTTTTTCCATTTATTCTAAAGTATGATATGGATTGTTTTAATCTTGTTTTAATATAGCACCAATGGATGCAAATTTAGTTATAAGTGAGACTCATCAAGTTGGTAAAAGGAATTACTTCGAGAATGAACTTTTATTTTATTTTATTTGTATAATTTTTTTCATTTATCTTAAAAGATGATATTGAATATTGATTTTTTTAATCTTGTTTTAATGTAGCACAACTGGATGACAATTTAGTTGTAAGTGAGACTCATCAACTTGTTCCGATGAATTACTTTGACTTAAATGAACTACCTCAAGAAGGTACTATTATTTTTTATTTTATTTGTAATCCAAATTTCATTTAACGTATAATATGATATTGATTTTTTTTTTTTTAAATTCTTGTTTTAATATAGCACAAATTGATGATGATGTAATTACAAGTGAGATTAATGGAAGTGTTTCAAGGAATTGTGTTGAGTTAAATGAGTTTCTGAATGATGGAAAAAATAATAACACATGTGGAGAGGAAATAATTGATTGGAATGAATGTCCAATAGATGAAATGGGGCTTATTGAAGAATATGAGGATATAAATTCAATAGAAAATGAATTTGAGCCTTTTGTTGGTCAATGTTTTCTTAGTGACGAAGAAGCTTTCATTTTCTATAAAAATTATGCAAATCAAAATGGTTTTACAATTCGAAAAGGTTGTTTGGAGAAAAAAAATGAAGAAATAAGAAGAAGTAATTTCTTTTGTCATCGGGAAGGTAGACAACCACTAAAAATGGTGGATCCATCTAAGGAGCAACGAAATAGGAAGTCTTTAAAATGTGGATGCAAGACTCGTCTAACTATTGTATTGCAAAAGTCAATAGACATTTTTCCGAAAGAATGACATGTCACTATTTTTTGTTGTAGATCACAATCATGAATTGTTGTCTCATTCGAGAGTACGATTTCTTCCAGCTAATCTAGTTATCATCGAAGATTATAAAAATTGCATTCTCTTATACAAAGAAGCTGGACTTTTAGTAAGAGAAATAATACGTGTTATGGAACTTAAGAAAAATGTGAAACACGGACATCTTCCATTTTTTCAAAGGGATATTCGTAATCTTTATGTGAAAATGAGAAAGATGTATGTTGTGAATGATGCCATGGATCTCTTACAATTTTGTAAAGTTGATAAAGAAAGGAATTCTAAGTTTCAATATGCATTCACAACCAATGAAGAGAAAAGGCTCAAATGGAGAAAGAGACTTGTACTTCCTCAAATGGAGCAAAAAAAAGGAAAACATGTACTTCTAGTGAAATGGGATTGAATCCAATATTTTGTTTGAAATGTTAGGTAGAAGCTCTTGAACTTGTATAACAAAAATTGTGACAATATTATTTTTGTTATTTTTGACAATGTCATTGCTTCTTCCCTCACTATGACAATATTATGCCATTGTTAATTGATGCTTCTCTTGTCTTTTTTTTTTTTGGTGTTATATTTTCATTTTGACAATATTATGTCATTGTACTTAAATGTTTTGGTTAGCTAAGTACTCTTATTAATTTTGACTAGTTGTGATCATGATATTTTAAATTATACTAATTATGATTAAATATTCTTTAAAAATAAGCAGCAAATTTTTTTTTTTTTTAAAATTTGTAAGACTACAATTGCAAATTAACCCTTAAATTTTATATCAAATCAACAATGATGAAAGAAACAAGGAAATTTTAATAAATAAGAAAGCAAATATGATAAAGTCACTATCTTCATGGAATATTTGCCCTTGCACAAAATTGTCAAGGGGTTATAAAAAAAACATATGATAGGATAGAATGAAATTTTCCAGCTCTTAGGTGCGGTTTGGATCCACATTTCTGCGTTGCGTTTGCGCGTTTCAGCCTCTTTTTTTTTCCCAGCCGCAGATGTTGACTTTTCAGCAGTGAACAGTGCATTAGTGCACTATTCATGGGTCCCACAAACTTCACTTTTCAGTAACTTTTTCATTAAAAATGGGTTCCAGAGCACTATTCGTATATTTAAAAATTATTTTGGTACAGTGTTTTCAATTTTCAATTTTTAATTTCAGCAAAATAAGTTTTATCCAAACAGACTTTTAGTGTTTGTGGCTCGTATTTGGTTTTAGATAACAAAGGCCATTTATTATGTGAAATGTAAAATTACTTTTTAAGCTTTGATTCCTATCACATGTTACAAAATTTAAATTAAATTGGATAAGTACAAGTCTACTCTTGATGATTTGACTTTTTTCATCTAAACTGAATCATGCCTAATAGGTATCCAACTTTTTCCAACCCCTAAAAAAAATGAACAGTTTATTCTAATTTTTTTAGCATTAACTGGGGCTGTACACGTTAACAGCACCCTTAATAAATTATAAAAATAAGATATGTCCTTCAGCATTGCTCAAAAGTCAAAACAAATTGAAAGTTTCAAACAAATATGGTAATATTGACAAGCTCGAACGCGTGTCCCATGGCAGAGACTCGAGAGACATTTTTAAACTCAACTAAGAGTGGCGGAGAAAACAATACTAATTGACACTATTCAATTGCGTCCACCACATTGGTTGCTTTCATACAATATACGATAAGCTGTGCATCAATTCCTCCTTAGACCTAGGACCTCGATTCCATCATTATCATTGTTTTCGTAAACCAAAACCCTTTGTCCCTTTACGCACACTCAACAGTTAATACACACTGGTCTTCCTCATTCTTATTCTAAATTCTATATATAGCCAAAAAAGCATAGGCAAAGAAACTTCAATAACTATAGCTCCTTCTAAAGTTAGATAGATAGGCTTATTTTCCTTTAGCTTTTGAACCAAACCATGGCCAAAACAACCTTCCCAACTGTGAACAAATGCACATCAATAGGCAGAGAACAACACGCAGTGGTTGCTGACATGGATGGAACCTTGCTTAGAGGCCGTAGCTCTTTCCCTTACTTTGCACTTGTGGCCTTCGAGGTTGGTGGGATTCTGAGGCTCCTTTTCTTGCTCCTTGCAACCCCACTAGCTGGACTTCTCTATTACTTTGTCTCAGAATCTGCAGGGATCCAAGTTCTGGTCTTTGCAACATTTTCTGGTATGAGAGTCTCAGATATTGAGTCGGTGGCTCGAGCTGTATTGCCAAAGTTTTATTCGAGCGATCTTCACCCAGAGACTTGGCGTGTGTTCTCTGCATGTGGGAAAAGGTGTGTGCTGACTGCAAATCCAACAATTATGGTGGAAGCGTTTTTCAAAGATGTGTTGGGAGTTGATTTGGTTTTGGGTACTAAGATAGCAACTTATAAGGGCAGAGCAACTGGGTTGGTTTGTAAGCCTGGGGTACTTGTTGGGAGGAACAAAGCTGATGCTCTTGAAAAGGCCTTGGGAGAAACTCAGCCAGATATTGGTCTTGGTGATAGAGATACAGATACTCCCTTTATGTCACTGTGCAAGGTTTGCAATTCTAATTTCATAATCAAACAATTGGCTTTTGCAATTATAGATTGAAATCAAACACTTTTTACCAACAAGAGGGAAAAAAAAAAAGAAAAAAAGAGAGTTTGAAGGCAATTTTTTTATCCACTCATGTTTTTTACTATCCAAATGGATGTGATTTACTAAAAAATATTTTAAAATCATACCAACTGTTCTAGAATAAAAATATATTACATTATCTAATAATTTTGTATTAAATTAATATTTTAAAGTTCTCATCGTAGAATTACACGTTTTTTTGTTTGTTTTTACCACACATATAAAATTTTATATTAACAATGTACAACAGTATATCCGTAGACATAAATCAATAGAAAGTTAAGTTACACCAATCACCAAATATATTATTTTAATACACAATTATACTGACCTAACTCATGTATATAGTTGTATAGTTAATTAGTTATACTCAATTAATAGTTAATTAGTTATACTCAATTATACTTTTTTATATTTATTTTAATAGAATAGTGTATTTGAAAATTTATATATATAAAAATATTTATATATTATATTTACCAAGAAAATCAAGTAATTTATAAATAAATAAAAAAAAACTCTTCAAAAAAAAAAATTCAATATAAAATATTATTAATAGTTGTAATTCAATCCAAATATATTTGTTATTAGGATGTTTTAGATAAACAGATATTATGGAGGACAGGAATTCTATATCATTTAAGATAAAAATTAATTAATATGTTGTATTTGTAGATAAGAGGAGAGAGATTTTTCTACCAAATAAAGTTTGTAGTGCAATTTTACCCCTTAAAATTGGATTCACCAAATCTAGTGCATTAGTTTAGGCTTAGATGTGAATCAATAATAATTTAACAACTTAACGGTTGTAAAATATGTTATGAAAAACATTGTGTATATATCATTGATAAATTGGATTATTTATTGGATGGTGCAAAACACATGCAGGAGGCTTTCATTGTGCTACCCCAACCAGAAGTAAAGCCTGTGACAACGGACAAACTTCCCAAGCCAATTATCTTCCATGATGGCCGCCTTGTTCAAAAGCCAACACCTCTCGTGGCACTCCTCACCATTCTTTGGATCCCCGTAGGCTTCCTCTTAGCCTGTCTTCGAATCACCGCAGGTGCCCTCCTCCCCATGCCACTAGTCTATTACGCTTTCATGGCACTAGGTGTTCGTGTCACTATCAAAGGCACCCCTCCTCCTGAGGCCAAAAAATCCGTAGGCCAATCTGGTGTCCTCTTTATTTGCTCCCATAGAACCTTACTTGACCCTATTTTCCTTTCCACCACCCTCGGCCGTGCCATCCCTGCTGTGACCTACTCTGTCTCTCGCCTCTCCGAGATCATCTCACCCATCAAGACCGTTCGCCTTAATCGTGACCGGGCTAGGGATGCATCCATGATCAAGAAACTATTAGAAGAAGGTGACTTAGCAATCTGCCCTGAGGGTACAACTTGTAGGGAACCATTTCTTTTAAGGTTTTCTGCTTTGTTTGCTGAATTAACAGACCAACTTGTGCCTGTGGCAATGGTGAATCGAATGAGTATGTTTCATGGAACCACAGCTAGAGGGTGGAAAGGAATGGACCCATTTTATTTCTTCATGAACCCTATCCCAGCTTATGAAGTAACTTTTTTGAACAAGTTGCCACTTGAGCTAACCTGCAGTTCTGGGAAGTCTAGCCATGAGGTTGCAAATTATATACAAAGAGTTATTGCGGCAACTCTTTCTTATGAGTGCACAAGCTTCACTAGGAAAGATAAGTATCGGGCACTTGCTGGTAATGATGGAACTGTGGTTGAGAAACCTTTGCTCAAGGCCAACAAAGTAATGGGATGTTGATATATATGCATGGTAATATGTGTTTACTAAAGAATATGAAAATAAACTAGAAAACAAAATCTAGTTGGAAGTTGCAAAAGAGATGAATTAACTGATTTTCATTAATTGTATGGGGGAAATATGATTGTTATTTCTTGTATCAAACTTCAAATTATGGTGATAAACGTTTGATCAAAATAAATAGAATATATATATATATACACACACACCAAAGGGGGTACTGAAATTAATGATATGTTGATGCTGAAAATATGGCAGTATAACTTGCCAACTTTTGATTGAATAAAATGTAACTTACAACTATTATCGGCCAACTTAGCTCTGATACCAAAGAGGGGTAAGTTACAGAGAAATTCCTTAGGAAAGGGGGGAGGCCGACCGGGGCCATATGATTACAAAAGTAAAAGTTGACTGGGGCATTACAAGTGTAAACTAAAAAGACTAAAAAGAGGGTTGCCATCTGATTACAAGTATTGGGTTATAAAGGAGAGGCTATACTGAGTTTTCAATTGGGATTCCAATTGGACCTGATACCAAAGGGGGGTAAGTTACAGAGAAATTCCTTAGGAAAAGGGGAGCCCGATCGGGGCCATATGATTATAGAAGTAAAAGCTGACCAGGGCATTACAAGTGTAAACTAAAAAGACTAAAAAGAGGGTTGCCGTCTGATTACAAGTATTGGGTTGTAAAGGAGAGGCTATACTGGGTTTTCAATTGGGACTCCAATTGGACCTGCTTTAGAATGGAGCTTTGGCTTCCTTAAATAGGCTGAAGAGAGCATTGGATTCTCTGAAGAACCGCTGAATTCCCAAAAAGTGAATTGCTTTTACTGAAGGTGAAAACCTTTTCCACCTAAAGCAAATAGTGTTTCTAGAAAGTAGTGCTGGACTGTTCAAGAATAGTGATTGCGAACTGTTCATGAATAGTGTTTTGTCTTTTGTCTGTTAGTGGCGGCTGAGTGCAGGTACTGTTCATGAATTGTAACTAGTCTGTTGGTATTGTTCTGAATAGTGGCTAGTGCTATCTAGAGTAACTTAATCGCTATCCAAATTATAGCCATCATAAGGATCTTGAGAGTCCTGGAATAATGGGTTGTATGGACAGTGATTAATTGAAGCTTCTGAAGAGGCAGACGAAACCTTTTCTTCTGACTCTTAGCTTTTTTGACTGAAGGAGCAATTGCATTGCAAGATCTTTTAATTCTTTGCTAGATTTTCCGGCGACCTGAACGGAGTCTAGGCTAGACTAGGATCTTGATTTCTGAGCAATGGCTTTCTAAACTGGAGGAGGGTAGTCTTTATGGAGCTGACTGATGACCTGATCAATCTTAAGGCTATCCTACCACTTAATTAAGAATTCCCTATTTAAGAAATTATTACAAATTGCATAGGACCACATGCTAATCCAATGGATCCTGTATTTGATAGTCATATGCAAAATTACTGGAAACTAGGAATTGTGACTGTTGGCTTGAAACTTGGAGCTGAAATGTAATGACCCAAGGAAAAACGCTAGCCACATCTGCACTATACCTCAAAAGGACTAGTCACAATTGAGGCTCCTTGCAATTGTTAATAAAACCCAGTTCAACCTAGTAAATACCTGATGTGGGACTCATTACACACTCATACACATCACACAATCAACAAATTGGGGCATCACGATCTCCCCCACTTAAATCCCTAACATCCTCGTTAGGGCCCACTTTGTAGAGTAGTGTCTTCGAGCCCACATGAGGTTGCCGGGCCGGTTCTGATACTAAATGTAACGACCTAAGGAAAAGCTCTAGCCACATTTGCGCTATACCTCAAAAGAACTAGTCCTTACAATTGTTAATAAAGCCCAGTTCAACCTAGTAAATATTCGATGTGGGACTCATCATACACCCACATGCATCACACAATTAATCAAATTGAGGCATCACATGAAATACCTGATGGCATCCTGTAGGGGCTTGGGGAAGATCTGGGGTACTGATCCAAATATTTCCCACCACTTAAGGAACCATGTAGGTATTGGACTGGAGAACTTCTTGTCAAACATTAAGAACCATGAATGATCAAAGTTCCTATTTTGGCAGAATAGGACTTTCTCAAAGGCGTCCATGTAGTCATAATAACTATAATAGAGTTCTGAACCTGTGAGAGACTTGAGATCTGTGTGTGTCTTGAGCAAGGAGGGGTGCCTTCCCCATTCTTTGCAGCTGACAATACCTATAATGATGAACTTGTGGTAGAGGACTACTGAGGGGTCCCCTTTGTTCATGATGTTTTCTACTTGAGTAGACTTTTCCTGGATAAGGATGCTCTTATAGAACTTGATATTTTTCGATATTTTTCTTTGGGTGTTTTGGGAGGTAGTAACATTCTTGGGGAAAACTTCCATGGCTAGAGCCAAGGGATCCTTTATATGAACTAGATAGGGTTCAATATAAGAGATGTGTTGGACGAAGGGTTTCTTAACATAAGAAGACCTTCCTTTTCTAGATGGGTGGACTATATGGGGCCAAAAGGTTCTTCTACTATGTATGGGGTGATTGCTCTCAGTGTTGGGGTGGCTAAGGCTGAACTGTAATTGGGTTGACCATGGGATGGCCTTTTGTAGTTTGGCTTTGGGATTGTGGAAACCAAACAACAATTAACTATGGTCGACGGGGAGACTGGAACTAATTGGCCAAGTTTCTGTGCCTGAATGGTACCACTGGGGTTTTGCTGTTTAGGCAACTTTGGGGGTTGGGGTTGTACGGGTTTCTTCCCGGACATCTTGGTTTGGATTCTGCAAAAATTCATGGGTAAGGAAATCGGGGATACTGTTCTGGGTTCCTTCTATGAATTCTATATCAAAGTCCAAAACTGAAAGGATGGCTTGCCATCGTGCAAAAATTTGTTTTGATGCAATGTTTTGAACATCTTTTTCTAAAACATGTTTTGTAGATTTACAATCAATCCCTATTAAAAACTTTTGATTCAAAAGATCACTTTGGAATTTTGAAATGCATAGTACTATAGATAAAATTTATTTTTTAATAGTACTATAATTTATCTGAATGGGAGTCCAAATTCCCGAATGGAAACAGACTATTTGTTCAGGAGAAGTGGAGTTGACACGCTAGAGGAGAATGCCACCATAACCTATGTTAGAGGCATTTGTTTGGAAAATCTTGAAGGAATTGACTAAGGGAATTCCTAAACAAGGGAGTGTCTTGACATATTTTTTGATTTCTTGGATGATTGCTGTATGGGCTGAAGTCCAAGGGGACCGGTTGATTCGAAGTCTATCAAAAAGGGGTTTGCATTGCTGCTTGGGATTTTGATAGAAATCCAAAATGTAATTGAGAGATCCTAGAAATCTTTGAAGCTGGGTTTTATCTAGGATTTGGTCAGGAAACTTATCCGTAAACTGGATAGCTTTATCTATGGGTTTGATGACACCATGGTGAATATCAAAACCTAAGAATCGAACCTTAGTTTGGAAAAGTTTGATTTTGGGTGCTGAAACAACGAGACCGTTGAGCTTGATGGTATGGAGAAATGCTCGTAGGCACTTCCAATGTTGATCCAGGGATTCTGAAAAGATGAGTACATCATCAATGTACATAATTACATGTCTGGAGAATGGATTGAAAATTTCATTCATGATATTTTGGAATTCAGAAGGTGCATTTTTGAGACCAAAGGGCATTACGTTCCATTCGTAATGTCCAAAGGGTGTGGTGAAGGCTGTCTTGTACTTATCAGACTCTCTGATTTGTATCTACCAAAAATCACTCTTCATGTCAAACTTGTTGAAAACCACTGCTCTATTAAGCCTATTAACTAAGTCTTTTTTGTTGGGAATTAGGTACCTTACCCATTCTAAGACTTTGTTAAAGGGCTTGTAGTTGATGACTAGCCTAGGGACTCCTTTTTCTATCTTAGCATTTTTCTGGACGTAAAAGGCTAGACAAGACCATGGTGATCTAGACTTTTTGATGATTCCTTTTTTAAGGAGATCCTTTATTTCTGCTCTACAAATATCCATGAGTTCTTGGTTCATTTGGATAGGTCGAGCTTTGGTAGGGATATCCTTTTCCTCAAAATTCTTGACATAAGGGAGAGTCACCTCGTGTCTCTTTCTATGCCAAAAAGCTGTGGGTAGATCAGAGCAGACTTCCTGCTTAAGTTTTTCTTCAAACTTTTTGATCTCTGCTTGGATGTTTTTACAAGTTAGTTGTTCCTCAACTTTCTTGTATCTTAAATCATCCTTAAGGTACTTAAGATGCTGGGTTTTGGCACTAATCAAGTTTAGGGTCTTGGAGACAGAAACATCCTGGAGGGTGCTAATTTCTCTAGGTTCTGGGTTCCTAAGGAATTTAAACTTGACTGGCTGGCTAAAGGGATGGGTAGTGATTCCTTCACTATCCGTGATGAAATGATATAACAGACACATGAATGGGTTTCCTAAGATGACCTTATCTGTCATATTCTTAACAAGGACAAATGTTGTTTTGAAACATATGTTGTCCTGACACACATGAGCCTTTGGGATTTTGAATTCAATCTGCATTTTTCCACCACTTGCGGATGTTAATCTTTCCTTAGTCTTTTTGAAATACTTGGAGGGAATGATTCCTTCTTGAATGGAGTTGAGATCAGCTCTTAAATCTATTAGGGCTATAACCTCAAATTCAAAATCTTTGCTGATGACAATTCTGACCTTGGAATGCTATTTCTAGAAGTTAATCCTACTAATGGTTTCTAAGAACTTTTGAGTTGGTTGTTCTAGGACCATATCAGCTGTAGGGTTAACTGTTTCATCATCTTCTTCATCAGAAGTGATAGGTTTTTAGACCCCTTAACCCAACCAGATTAGCCCAATTAATTAGCTAAGTGATTAACTTAGTCAAATTATGTCAATCTAGGTTATCACAATCAAACAATCATATCAAGAATATAAAGTAGCGGAAAAGTAAATAACACAATGATATGATGACCCAGGAAACCACATGGTAAAAACTTGGAGAGGATTTGACCTAGCTATCCTCAAGGTAAACTTGAATCCACTATATGAAAGAATCGAAGTTCATACAAAAGGACTTACAAGTGCCCATGCTCGACTTCCTAATGCTACCCATCAGTAGAACTTACTGACACGACCACGTGCAAGCTCCAAATCTACGGACTCCTTCTTTCTTGGATTCTCCACAAGATACAAGCACCCCCGCTTGTGTTTCTTTAAGCTCTAAGAGCAGCAACTGAGTTGATCATCAAGATGTTGATATAATCTCTACCTTGAAAATCCTAAGTTTATGTGAAGGAAAACTCCTCAAGAATCTCACAAGAGATTTACACAAACAGCAAAATATGAGCAACAATATAACCAGAGCAATTCTAAAAAACGTGGCTAGGGTTTTGCCTTATATACCTTGGGCAAAAACATAAAACCCAAAATGTTTAATGAGATAGGGCTGAGTTAGAAATTCTGCAGAAAAACATTCTGGCCGACTTTGGATCGATCGAGTCAGGTCGAAATGCACCAATGCATCTGCAGCCTCTCGATTCCAACTTTACATGAATTACACAACTTTGAGCAAGCCTAAACAAGACTAAACATATTGTTTTGATCATGGTTTGCCAACATTACACATTAGAGTTCTAAATACATAAATTCCTAAATCTTTAGAACCTAGCAAGAAGGGTTTTGATATGAGGGACCTTCCTCATTGCCTTGATGAGAAGTGTTTTCTAGATGCTTTATCCTTTGATCAAGGAAATTGTGATCAACCCTAAGAATGGTTAGTTCCATATCAGACTTGGATGGGGATGGAGTGGATTGACTATGGTTGTCATCTTCATTGACAACTGAGTCTTGTTTGGCTGTGTAGCAAGGGGTGCTAACCTGGGATTTGGTCTTGACTCCTTGGAGTTCTAGACCTAAATCTCTTCTAGACTTTGGAAACGGTGCAAGAGGTCTGGATGAGCTACATTGGGATGTAGCTCTATCCTTAAGAAGGATAGGGGACTGTCTGTTGGACTGGTGAAGATCTATTGGGGATCTAAACCTAGATTGATCATATTCTAAAGGTGTTCTAAACCTAGACTGGTCAAAACTTAGTCTTACAGTTCCATCAGCTAACTGCTGGACAAAGTCTAAGTCTAGATTTTGGGCTGGGTTTTGGATTTGGAGAGGATTGTTTTCATTCTCTAGAGTTCAATCTGGAGGGAATGTGACCTCGGACCATATTAGGGTTCTGGGTACCTGAATCTTGGATCTAAGATCTGTTGTTTGGATTAGAGTGGTTTCTCCCATTTTCCTTTTGTCAAGTGCTTGGACATTTAAGTTTGTTCTCATGCACTTATAATACACTCTATATATCAAGACTATTTGGCTAGTTCCCTACACCATGAGGGTTCCATGAGTCTTGATATTAAGGGTGAGAGCCTTCATGATATGCTGGTCATGAAGGTAGACTATGAAGTCAGGGAAACAATTAAAATGAACTGGTCCACTACTAAGACTGGTTTCTATGGTTCCTAGGAGGCTGTCATTAAATCTGATGTGACGAGTGTCTCTGAGGGCCATAAGGATTGAACAATTCAACCCTTTTCTGATAAGTGGTTATATATATATATATATATATATATATCTGAAAGTCGTCGAAAGAGAAAGTACATGTGTTATGTTATTGTTTGCGTGATCTATTGGGAAAAAGTACCACGAATTGAAACTAAAATCATATATATTATATTAAAAACCAAAGCATAATTAAAAATAACTCATCATCAATATTAATGTCAAATTTTTCTGTACATAAGTACAAGTTTTAACTTGATTATATAAATAGTATATTAAAGATGAAACAGAAAGAAAATTTAATTGAATCCAATTTAATTTGAATCTAATTTTGTGTTATGTATCCCAATTTATTTCTTTAATTTTGGCGCCAAAGGTGGGGACCATAATAATAGCACTTACATAAGTAAGATTAACTCATTATCACTTCATCAATCGCAAAAAATATGTATTATTCCAATTTTTTTTTTTAATATAAAGGTTGTCATCTTTTTATTTTTTTGAGATAAATGGTAGAAACTTTTATTAAAGAAAGGAAAAACAATACAAGTATAGACAGAGCCAACTAGCTTTGACTGGGGAAAAACACCAGCAGAATATAGTGCTGCTGTGTTTTCCAGGGAAAAGAAAATAAGAAAAACATGGAATATAATTCTAAAGAAGTGAGTTGCACAGGGGTGTGGCCTCAAACTAATGCATGTGCTGCCATTAGACGTTGATACTCCTCCAACAACCCATTAGCCCCCTCGAGTATTACCCTTGGATGAGTTTGAATCTGTTGGAAATAAAAATTAATTCTGGCATTCCAAATGGCCCATGCCGTGACCAGCCACCTTTCGAGATCCATCTTAATCAACTTGTTTTTCATCTGTTGGAAAAGTAAGAAAAAATCATCTGCTTCATTGCTACACTTCTGAATTCGACCCTTAACCATGCTTCAAACACTTCTTGCAAAAGGACAGACCCACAGAAGGTGGCCCATGGTCTCAGGATGTTGGCAGCATAATTCACATATGGTGTCCACCTTGACCTACTTTTGGTGTAGGTTGTCACGGGTTGTTAAGCAATTCGAGCATGCTCTCCAAATGAAAGTACGAACCTTTGGCTGCATATTGAGGGTCCATACCTTGTTCCATGTTGTACGATGAAACTAAGCAGACGAGTGTTCTACTCGGCTTTGGTTATGAAACCTTAGTGCCACTTGGTAAACTGTCATAACTGAAAAACGTCGAGCTTTGTTTTCCTTCCAAAGCAAGGTATCAGGTAAGTTAAGATTTGGCAGTGGAGTTGATAGTATCTCATCCCGTTTCCTTGGGGCAAAAGTAGCAGAGATTTTACCCCTGTCCCACTGTCTAAAGTTGCTCTCAATGAGATCACAAACATGCAAGCCAAGTTGAGCCCCATTCAAAAAGATTGGTGAGTGAGATAGCCAGGGGTGTGTGGATACGCCTATGGTTGTTCCATCCCCAACCTTCTAAGATGACCCTTCCATAATAACATCCCTAGCGGCTAAAAGACTCTGCCACACAAAAGATGGGCTATTCCCCAACCCCACCATCATGAAAGAGCAGTTCGGGAAATATCTAGCCTTGTAGACTCTGTAAAAAAGAGAGTGGGAATTATGAATTAATCTCTATGCTTGCTTAGCCAACATAGCTAGGCTGAAAGCATGCAAATCTGGAAAGCCCATCCCACCATCCCTCTTTTGGGTGCATAAATTCTTCTAGTTGATCCAATGAATCTTCTTTTCGTCCTTATTTTGTCCCCACCAATATTTTGCCAACAGAGAGTTAATACTATCACAAATGGTTTTTGGCAATTTAAACAAACTCATAAAATATGTTGGAATTGTTTGAGTCACTGTTTTTATTAGGATTTCATGCCCCACCTTTGAGATAAAGTTCTATTTCCACCCCAATGCTCTCTTGGAGATTTTCTCTTGTAGGTCTTTAAAAGTACTCACCTTAGACTTCTCACAGGCCATGGGCAACCCAAGGTATCTTTCACACTCTATCATAACCCAAACACCCAACAACTATTGAATAGCTCCCTTCACCTCCGGCTTGGTGTTTTTACTGAAGAAAAGAGATGTTTTTTGGCGATTGATGGCTTGACCAGAGGCAGCTTCATATTGGCCCAGTAGAGATAGAAATCTTTGGCATTCTTCCATAGTGGCTTGGCAAAGGAAGAGGCTATCATTAGAGAAAAAAAGATGGGAAATGCACACTCCATTTTGGCTTGACATAATTACTTTTAATTGGCGAGTACTCTTAGCTTTTCTCAACATTGCAGACAAACCCTCAACATAGAGGAGAAATAAATATGAAGATAGGGGATCACCCTGCTTATGCCACATGTAGGAGTAATCAAACCTTTAGGTTCACCATTCATTAGAACAAAGTAAGAAGATGTAGAGACTGTCTCCATTACCAAGTGGACCCATCTTCAATCAAAGCCAAGCTTTAGCATTATTGCCTCCAAGAAACCTCATTCCACCCAATCATAGGCTTTGCTAATATCAAGCTTGACCGCTATCTGCTCCACTTTGCCTTTTCGTCTATTCCTCATCCTGTGCAATAACTCATATGCTATAGTAGTATTATCAATACGAAGGCGATTAGGAATAAAAGCACTTTGGACATTAGATATCATAATAGGTAGGATGTGCTTAAGACAGTTAGCACTTAGCAATAACCTTTGAGAGAAGCCTAGATATAACATTCCCCAAATTGATGGGACCGTAGTCAGTCATAAACTTTGGCTCATTAACTTTTGGAAATAGTACAATATGGGTAAAGTTCATTTTATGCAACATGTGACCGGAATGTAAAACTGACAAAACAGCCTCAACAACATCATGCTCAACAATAAGCCAATATTTTTGGAAAAAGAATTGAGACATACTATTAGGTCTAGGCGACTTGGATGGGTGCATTTGAAACAATGTTTGTCTGGCCTCCACTGGTGTGTACTGCTAGAGGAGATTTTGATTCATATCTGGTGTAACTAGGCCATCCACAGAATCCAAGACGCTCTTAAAGTTACTGGGGTGGGCCGAATTGAACAAGTCTTGAAAATATCTTTTAGCAACTGGTGCAATTTGGTCTTCATCGATACATCACCACTCCCCTCGCTTGAAGTAACTCCAGCAATATGATTCCTGCGTCGACATTGGCTTGCCCGCTAGTGGAAAAACTTGGTGTTTTGTCCTCTGCTAGAAGCCATATCAAGCGAGATCGCTACTTCCAAGAAAGCTCATCCTGGTACAAGATGGCGTTGATGTCCTCCTTAATTTCTTTAATGGTGGAGATGCTCTACCTTGTTTGAACATGACAAATCCTCCAATATTTTCTACTTTTCCTTCATTGATTTCGAGCACCCCATTGTGGTTTGGCCCTAGGCCACCAGTGCATGTCAACACCTTTTTATCTTCTTAAACAACCTAAACATTGGAGAGTCATCGAAGGTGGGTGCTTCCCAAGTAGATTGAATCACCGCCTCACATTCTGGGTGCGATGCCCATTTCTCTTTGAATCTTTGAGGAAGTTTATTTCTTCTATGAAGCTGGTTCGAATTATGTGTTGTTAGAAGTAGTGGGACATAATTAGAGTAAGATGCTTGGACGTGGGTGACACATCCATGGGAAACATTTCTTTCCAATCTCTTGTTATGCAAGACCTATCCTACCATTCCTGCACAAAAGCATCACCAAGCCGGCCATTATCTCATGTAAAAATGATTCCATGGTAACCCAAGTCACCCAATCCACATTGAAGAAGAGTAGCCCAAAACTCGTCCATAAGGGTTAGTGGTCTAGGAATGTGCCCTTGCTTTTCATCTGATGTAAGGATTTTATTGAAGTCCCCCATACATAACCAGGGGAGCGAATGTCTAGTGTGAAGTTGCCTTAGTAATTGCCATGACTCATGCTTTCGTTGTTCTTTAGGCCACCCGTAAAAACCACTCAATCTTCAAGGCTTATTAAAAACCAATCCTCTTTCCAAAACAAAGCTAGTTTGCCTGTTTGTCGTATAAGAGATTACACGTCCTTCAACCCTTTTCCATCTCACCCCATTCCCAGACTAAGTCATTCCTGGTTGTGTTAGAAATTCCTTAGTTTTTTTTCTCCAAAACGTGCATTGGTAGGGCTGTATCAACATAGTCATCTGGGACAGAATAAAGATTTTTGGCCCCATCCACGTGATTGTTGCATGTTACTGTAGAAACAACTAAATCCATGAACGTAGTCTCTTCCATCAATGCATATTCAATAACATCTGTTGAAGTATCCTTACATGCTGATTTTGCTCCTGAAAAATCCGAAAGCTTCGAAAAATCCATGCCCCTCATCCCATGATTCAGGTTAGACAAGATTTCATCCTCCTAAATTGCCGCAGTTTGAAGAGTGATGCCATCTCTGTCCTAGTTTTCATATTTATCTCTCAACTCACTGGGAATTGAGTGTGGCGAAACCCTAGTGTTACATTCCTCTTCCCTTGCTCATTCATATCTCAGCGGACTGTGTGGCCTATTTTTTGTGCCTTCCTCTCTTTTCTGATACCCCACCTTCAACCACTCCCTATATGGATTGTCACCACAATTCTGGTCTCTAGGTTGGAGGCACTCTTTTGCTTCATGACCAAATAAACGGCATCCATAGCATAGCCCGACCATGCATTCATACTTGAACCTGATACAAACCTGGTCTCCTTTAGGGTTTGCTACCGTGCTCCCTGCCGTATGGGCCTATCCAACGGTATCTTTACATGAACTCGGAGAAATCGTGCCTAGTCCAATGTGAAAACCTTGCTGTCAAATTCAACCACATGGCCCAGTCCCTTCCTAATAGCTCACCCTACTTCTTCATTAATTAGGTTGAACGGTAGTCCCCACACTTGGAACCAAATAGGCAAAGAGACAAAGCTGACTATCCTAGCCGTCAGACCCCTCTCCTAGTGTCGCAGAACAAGCAAATGGTTATCAAAGCTCCAAGGGTTGTTGTTCAATACCCACTTCAACTAGCTCTCTATGGTAAACTTGAATTGGAAAAGTCCCACCCCCATATCAACTATGTGCAAGTCGTTCCCAAACATCCAGGGAGACTGCAGTGTCACCTTTATGGCCCTTGGTTATATGGATGGGCTGTGAGAAAGCATCCTAAGAGTCTAAGAGAACATTCTTCAAGGATTTTTTCCCTCTGGGGCAAACGGACCGTGAGGACTTTACCCTCCTCCTCCATTAAATTGATTCGTTGTAATCTTTCTATGAAATCAAAGTCCATGACTTCCCACAAAAACCTATTACTGTGCCAAGAAGAGAACCAAAGAAAAAAAAAAAAAACAAAAAAACAAAAGGAAAAACTCTGCTGCTATAAGGTAGTAGGAAGAAAAACTCACCCTAGGTGAGAGAGAAAACCCACCCTAGGTGAGAGAGAAGACAAATTTGTTAAAGGTTGTCATCTTTGTTAAATGGACAAAAACATTACCTTAACCCTTTTTTTTTCCCTTTTGGTTAGGGAGAAAACATTTCACTATATAGTCCTTTTAAAAATATTTCCCAAATTATTATTGTATTAAGATTATCAGATCAAATTCTTAATTCTATTGATAATAAAAAGAAAATTAGAGTAAAATGGGTTGGGTACCTTAAATCCTATCAAATTGCAGTGATTTTTGACATCCTCTGAATATTTTTTAATGACAAGAAAGGGGTCTTTAGTTCAAAGTAGGATACCTATATATATATATATATATATATATATATTGCCTACCTTTATCATGATATATTGAAAATGAAGCTCTTATTTTGTTGAGTAATAATTCAAGTAAGTTTGAAAGAGCCCCTTGTAAGTTTGATGCAAATAAAGGAATTTTTATTCTACACTTTAAGCTATATATCCTCACTTAATTATGGTCTTTGAATAAATAAAATCATATATCATATCATACCAATATTATATTGAAGTGGAAGTTGAGAGAAAATTCAATCAAGAATCTAAATTAGATATTAAATGAACTCCAATTTAGTTTCAAGTGTCCATCTAATTGCTCACTAATTTGATGTCAAGTGTCTTTATATTTGAAAGATTCTTCAAATTGTGTCAAGTTTCATTCCATCTCTCATTTTGTGTCAAGCGTCTTTATATGTACATTCATAAAATTAAACTTAAAAAATATGAAAAGATTCAATTTCTAATTTATCATACTTCTATGTTGTTAATGCTCATTTTGGAAAGCCTAGTAGAAGGAAGAAGCCTAGTAACATGGGCAGAAAAGAGTTAGTAATTGGATAGAAAAGCCATTAAGCCCAAGCGGCAGGAATAATGGATCATAGACCCATAAAATAAACAAATAGGCCTTGAGGAAGTAAACGGGCCTAAAGGAGCCCGGAGAGAGAGAAGTAGCAAACTTATGGGAAGTATGTGATGTAGAAAAGTGAGAATGGGCTACGACAAACCCAAAGTAATACAAGTAAAGAAAGTAAGGGGTTGATGGAAAGTCCATGTGCCCCAAGGATGAAGGATAAAGTAATTGGGCCAGGGAAGCCCAAAGGAGTTAGTAAAAGCCCATGAGAACGCAAAATTAGAAAGGGCCGAGGATGCCCAAGAGGAAACAAATGGGACACAGGAGCCCGTAAGCAATGTAATAAAAAGCCCAATGATCATACTAAGTCATTGAGAGAAAAATAAGCAGCAGACCCAAAGAAGCCCAGCAGGCTTGGGTTAAATGACATCACAACAGGAATGACAGAGTGGTATGACAGGAAATGGTAGCAAGACTGCAGAAAGGAACAAAAGAGTGGGTTGAAGGAAGAAAAGCCCACAATCAAGCAAAGCCCAGTCCCTAAAAGGAGCAGGCCATAAAGAATGGGAAGTCAGAAAATAGTTCACGCCATAAGAAGTTAAGGATGGGCAGCAGAATGTGCAAATAAGGCCCAGACACCACTAGTCTGTACCCAGCCAATACAGAAGTGGTGGGTCATGGGTCAAAGGTAAGAGGGCATAGTCTGGCAGTGAGGAGAGGGGAAAACCTATTCTGGGGTTCCTACTCAGGCTCGTTTAGGAGAAATGTCCTGCTGGGATGACATACCGCCCAAAAGAAGTAAGGATGAGTTGGAATCACTAGGTGCATGCCATGAGAGATAGGGAGAGAGAGAGCAACCATACCGTAGTAGGTAAGAGTGTCACGACAAACAAACAAACAAAATAGTCTTCTTTGTCTGGTGATGAGGAGTGGCACAGCCAGCACAGGTAAGTGGTGGTGGCTAGGCGACTGAAAAACCAGTGGTGGTCGGCAAGGACACCCAGACCAGACAAAGGTAGTTAAAGGCTAAAATAGTAAAAGCCAGTCACGGTAGGCATTATATAAAGGACCCTTGCCGTGCACAGTAGGGGATCACGATCACGGTAATAGTAACCTCCACGAGAGAATCACACAACATAAAAACAAGCACTGAGAAAAGAAGTGGGAAAAAGAAAAGGAATTAGAAATAACGAAAGAAAATAGAGAGCATAGAACGGCAGGCATGCACCAATAGGTTGACCCCCTCTCTCCCTTTAAAGCCCTGCTCTTTGACAACGACAAAGGATTCTCTTGGGCACAAAGGATCACGATCACGGTAATTGTAACCTCCACGAGAGAATCACACAACATAAAAACAAGCACTGAGAAAAGAAGTGGGAAAAAGAAAAGGAATTAGAAATAACGAAAGAAAATAGAGAGCATAGAACTGCAGGCATGCACCAATAGGTTGACCCCCTCTCTCCCTTTAAAGCCCTGCTCTTTGACAACGACAAAGGATTCTCTTGGGCACAAACCATTCAGGCCCGTTCCCTCAAAGCATTTAATTTCTTTCTTGGGGAGATTATTCGCATTGAGGAAATGGTTCCTTTCTTGGTTTCAGTCATGTAACATAACTTGGCATGGCAGACTAATATTTCCCTCTTTGATTCAATAAACTTGATAAGGGTAAAATTGTGAATGCGAATACTCATGAATATAGTATTATGAAGCGACGTTCAAAATAGACCCGTCGGCCTCACTTGTTATAAATGGCAGTCAAACAGCTTTAGGATGTCTACAGCTTTAGGAAGACGGGGTTAACTTATGGAAAGCCGACACTACTAAGCTAAAGGGAGTAGGCAAAGCTGACGATCCTAAAGCTGACAACCCTAAAGCTGACGGCTCCAATGTATCCTTGACTTGATCACCACGCATGAGTATATAAGGAAATGTCTTGTATCCCACGCTTAGTGTTAATCTCCTACAAGGAAAGGATTTCGCAATATACACTCATGAGGATTCCTATAAGGAAAAGACTTCTAGCCCAAGGAAGATAGGTTAACCCTCTACCACTATAAAAGCCCCAATACCCTCACAAACCAAGGTATGCATAATTGACCCCGCTCTAGCACTTTAGAGTTGTGAAAAGTTCTAACTTGACCTTCGGAGGGTATTTGGCCGGTACTACACCTGTACTCCTCTTAAGGTCTTCAGCTTTTGTGTTGTGCAGGTGCTGTTTCGAGTGTACGAGAACCGTGTGGCTCATTGGTGATTTTTTTGGCATCATCAAAACTCATTACTATTTCTTCCCCACTTATTTCTGCTATTTTATGTATGGGGCGTTTCCTGTCGTTGCCCTTCATTTATTTTGTCTAAATAACGAGCGTATTTGTTTTGCTATCTTTATTACATCTGCCTACAATAACCTTCCCATAACAGCTTCGCCTGTCATGGGCATATGACTAAAGTTTTGGCAAATGGGGCGTACTTTGTGCACAAGCCGGAACAAGGTGGGTTACAATTAGACTGGTCCCAATTCCTTTATCCAGAACACTTGGGCCCAGTATAGTAGGAGGTAGCCTAGCCCAACGTTACAAAAAGGCCCACCACATATGTAAAACTTTAAATGTGTAATACTTCAAACTTATTAAAACTATTTTAGTTCCATCTAAAATTACTTATAACTCATTCTTTTTAGATCCCATTTGAAATCAATTCTAATTTATAAAAACTAATCCATATTTCCTTACAAAAACTTATTATTAGTTCAAAACTTCAGATATAAATTTCAACGAAAATGATACCATGTTCTAAAAATTGGTTGTTCATATCTTATTTAAAAATTCAGGCATCAAATAAATTTATTACGTCACAATAACAAAAATTAAATTAAAAGGTACCAATTTTTTTCCCTAAAATTAAAATTAATAAGAATAAACAATTTGCATGTTCTACCGAGTAATATTCTTACATTGCTTTTTTAGGTATAAAGAAAATAAGGTTTCAAAAAAAATTATTAAGAAAATAAAAGAATGACAATCAATAGTATTTTACTAATGTATGAATGTTAATATACATCTAATTATGTTCATTTTTAAATGTATCTATCTATCTATATATATATATATATATATATATATATATGCATGGGGTTATAAGCTAGATAGAATTTAATTGCACTCCAATTTTGTGCCAAGTGTTCTTCTAATTGCTCTATAATTTGATGACAAGTACCATCGTATTTTAAACGCACTCCAATTTTATGTCAAATATCATTCTAACTATTCTCCAATTTTGTATTAGTTATATTTATATACAAATTCATGCATCTAAATTTAGAAATATACCAAAAAAAAAAAAAATCAATTCTAATTTATTATACTTCCACGTAATACTTTGAAGTTTGTGTTAAGGATATATTTTATGTAATTGGCTAATCCTTTGACAAAATGTACTTTACTTGTAATTGGGTAGATCTAGGATAGGTTTAATACAGCAAGAAACAAAAGTTCAAGTCAAGTATTAAAGTCATGAAGATTGAACCAAGAAACAAGTGAAGAAAAGATGTTTATTAAAGCTCGACAGATACTTTGACAGAAACAGTATCTATCGAGAATTAAGAACGAAGCTTGACAAAAGCTCGACAGAAACTGTATCTGTTGAGATCTGCAAAATCAGAATTTCTAGATTTGATTTTTGGCTCATGCTAACATGTATGTGTAGGGTTTCTTTTCTCACAACCCTAGACATATATAAGGCGGCTTATTTTAAAGGCCGTTATACATGGAGAACTCCATGCAGAAAGTGACCTAGTGCCTTATTCTTTTTGTAAGAAGTTACTACGTCTTTTGCGCCTTAGGATTTTGAAACCAAGTACTTCTTGATCTTCATTGTTGATGAAGTGAAGAACTTTGCAGCCAACAACATCTTCAAATTGTTGGAGTTAGTCACGTACTGGGATTTGCGTAAAAGGATGGCGTTCATATATTGAAGAGTTCAGAGTTTCTGAAGCAGTAGAAGGTTTCTGCTATAAGTTCATCTATGGGAATTGTAGAGTCTAGGGACAAAAGTTTTGTACTAGATCTGAAATTTCTATTTACTATAGTGAATTACTTTTCAAGAAAGTTTCCCCCCAGGTTTTTTAACTGTGAAACTAGTTTGTTTCATTAGTTTTTTTGGGTCATCATATCTTGTCTTATTTACTATTCCGTTGTGCTTGATATTGACATGATATTGATGTTTGTTTGTTTTAACAAGGTTTATTCGTAATAAATCTAATTAACAATTTGGATTTAAAACTTGTTAATTCTATCAACCGGGGTCTAAATTTCCCAACAGTTTGAATTTGAATGCTTACAATCAACTTATGAAAAAAATTTAGTTTGTACCATCAATTACTTATTAGGCAAAAACGTGATGTTTATGTGTGTCTAATTATGGTTTCAACCTATGGTTATTTTTAATTGCACGTGTCTAAGGGTTGTAAGCTAATGACTATATACTCTAACCTATGTGTGGGGCCAAATAATCCCACGGCCCAGCCCAATTCATTCCTGGGCCGAAGGCCCGAGCCGAGGAGACATCCAAGTCCGAGGATGACCTCATCATCGGACGACCGAGAGTTTGAAGAACATGTCCCCAGCAAGCTGTCATCTCCACACTAATCGCACCTGACAACCGCCCTGGCCGCATTAATGAGGAAAGGACCTTCACCAGTGTCGCCTTGGTTACCGCGACTCCCAAAGCGACTGGAGGGCGGCTGATGGGACAAGCACCTGAGCAAAGGTCATGATCACTCAACAAGTGTAGGGCTAGGATTGGTTGGGCCAGGGGTATATAATGTAAGGGAATCCCTCCTGAAAGGGGGGGGGGGGAAGAAAAAGAGGAGGGGGAAGAAAAAGAGGAGAGAGAAGAAGAAAGAAAAAAGAGAACTCAAAAGACAGAAAGGAAAAGAGGACAAAAAAGGGCAAGGGCCTCCTCCGCCCATGGCCGAGGAGCCCATCCCAGTTGTAAATTGTGTTAAGTCTATTTCCTTAAGTAAAAGAGACCGGAGTTCACGCCACTCGAGCGCCGGCCGGCGCCTAGACCTTCGACCCACTCTCTATAAATTCATTGCGGGGTTCGTTGGGCTTTTGACCCGTGTCCATTGGGCTTGGGCAACCAAAAACCCAGTCCCTACAATTGGCGCCGTCTGTGGGGAGGATTAGTGCACCGGTTGGCGCAACAGGCGACTGTTCTAAACAACCGTTCCATGGAAGATCGACGGTGATGCAAAAAAAAAAAAAGAACTATAAAGAAAAGCGTTGCAGAAAGATAAAAGCTTGGAGACAAAAGATTCAACAGTAAAAAGAAAAGTACTTGATATTATTCAAAAAAAAAAGTCACAGATTACAATCAGAGGCTTAGGCTGGCTTGTTTTACAACTGTTCCTACCATCTAGTCCTACAATCAGAGGCCCAGGCGGACCCAACCTAAAACTAGCTAGAGGGAGATGTCAACTCGTCCCCTTATTGGCATAAAGAGAATGGGAAAAAGAGAATGGGAGAGCTTGACAATAAGGGGGTGGAAGGGGGCTGAGAGCTTGAACAAAGCGAGGAGCAGATGCAGGGGCTCCGGGACGCCCTCCCCCATGATGTTTCCTTGATTCTCTCCAACCTCCACGAGCGTTGGCCGTTGGTGACGGCAACACTCGGGCGCCGCACATAATGTGAGTTCGCATGTCTCCTCCGTCGGGGGTGCGCTCTGAGGAGGGACGTTAGGTACTTCAACGATATCCCTTCGGGCCACCGTGCATGGCGCCATCGGGGTTACGCCTAGATTCTGCCGCACCGAAAGCCCAGTGGGGGTCATGGCCACCACGGCTCTTGGCACGGATGTTCTCATGTCCGTCCAAAGCCGCCCCATATCGCCTAACTCCGGTCACAATTCCGGCGGGGTTGTTAAAGGGGCATGGGGAGTTGAAGGCGTATCTTCTTTCTGGTTGGGTTGAGAAGTTCATGGAATGAAGATAAACCATTCCCCTAGGGAGCCTTATATAGAGGATGAAGGTAGGTGGGAGTTAATCCACGCAGAATTCGAAAAACTGGTTAACGAAGCGTTGGATAGTAATGAAGCGGCCAAACTCCAAAGGAGCCGCAGACCGTTGAGCTTATGGGGATTTACGAGGCCATTAATGAAGGCGCGTCTCGCGCACCGAAGCGTCAGGCGCGGAACACGAACGGCCAAGGGACGCTTCGCAAATGACAGAGATGAGGGCTCGAGATGGAGATGAGATCAATGCCACGTGCAAGATCATGAGCCGTCCGAAGGAGGAATCGTCCCCAGTAAAGCAAACCGAGGACAAACCCCTATTCCCAGAGGCCAAGCGTTAGACAGAACCAAGGCACTGCATGGTCCTCGGACTTAGGCCTATGGGGAAACTAACCGCTCCAGAGGCCAAGCGTTAGACAGAACCAAGGCACTGCATGGTCCTCGGACTCAGCCTATGGGGAAACTAACCGTTCCAGATGCCAAGCGTTAGACAGAACCAAGGCACTGCATGGTCCTCGGACTCAGGCCTATGGGGAAACTAACCGCTCCAGAGGCCAAGCGTTAGACAGAACCAAGGCACTGCATGGTCCTCGGACTCAGGCCTATGGGGAAACTAACCGCTCCAGATGCCAAGCGTTAGACAGAACCAAGGCACTGCATGGTCCTCGGACTCAGGCCTATGGGGAAACTAACCGCTCCAGAGGCCAAGCGTTAGACAGAACCAAGGCACTGCATGGTCCATGGACTCAGGCCTATGGGGAAACTAACCGCTCCAGAGGCCAAGCGTTAGACAGAACCAAGGCACTGCATGGTCCTCGGACTCAGGCCTATGGGGAAACTAACCGTTCCAGAGGCTAAGCGTTAGACAGAACCAAGGCACTGCATGGTCCTCGAACTCAGGCCTATGGGGAAACTAACCGCTCCAGAGGCCAAGCGTTAGACAGAACCAAGGCACTGCATGGTCCTCGGACTCAGGCCTATGGGGAAACTAACCGTTCCAGATGCCAAGCGTTAGACAGAACCAAGGCACTGCATGGTCCTCGGACACAGGCCTATGGGGAAACTAACCGCTCCAGAGGCCAAGCGTTAGACAGAACCAAGGCACTGCATGGTCCTCGGACTCAAGCCTATGGGGAAACTAACCGCTCCAGATGCCAAGCGTTAGACAGAACCAAGGCACTGCATGGTCCTCGGACTCAGGCCTATGGGGAAACTAACCGCTCCAGAGGCCAAGCGTTAGACAGAACCAAGGCACTGCATGGTCCACGGACTCAGGCCTATGGGGAAACTAACCGCTCCAGAGGCCAAGCGTTAGACAGAACTAAGGCACTGCATGGTCCTCGGACTCAGGCCTATGGGGAAACTAACCGCTCCAGAGGCCAAGCGTTAGACAGAACCAAGGCACTGCATGGTCCACGGACTCAGGCCTATGGGGAAACTAACCGCTCCAGATGCCAAGCGTTAGACAGAACCAAGGCACTGCATGGTCCACGGACTCAGGCCTATGGGGAAACTAACCGCTCCAGATGCCAAGCGTTAGACAGAACCAAGGCACTGCATGGTCCTCGGACTCAGGCCTATGGGGAAACTAACCGCTCCAGATGCCAAGCGTTAGACAGAACCAAGGCACTGCATGGTCCTCGGACTCAGGCCTATGGGGAAACTAACCGCTCCAGATGCCAAGCGTTAGACAGAACCAAGGCACTGCATGGTCCTCGGACTCAGGCCTATGGGGAAACTAACCGCTCTAGATGCCAAGCATTAGACAGAACCAAGGCACTGCATGGTCCTCGGACTCAGGCCTATGGGGAAACTAACCGCTCCAAGAGGCCAAGCGTTAGACAGAACCAAGGCACTGCATGGTCCTCGGACTCAGGCCTATGGGGAAACTAACCGCTCCAGATGCCAAGCATTAGACAGAACCAAGGCACTGCACGGTCCTCGAACTCAGGCTCACGCGGAAGCTAAATACTTCGGATGAGCCTAAGTGTTAGGCAGAACCAAGGCTCTGCACGGTCCTCGGACTCAGGCTCACGGGGAAACCAACCACCTTAGATGATCCTAAGAGTTAGACAGAACCAAGGCACTGCATGGTCCCAGGACTCAGGCCTTTGGGGAAACTAACTCCTTCAGAGGATTCCAGGTGTTGGACAGAACCAAAAGCGCTGCATAATCCCAGGACTCAGACCTATGGGGAAACTAACTACTTCAGAGGATTCTAAGTGTTAGACGGAACCCAAAGCACTATACGGTCCCTGGACTCAAGCTTATGGGGAAGCCAACCACATCAAGGAGAACTTAAGTGTCAACCTAAAGAATTTTCTACCCGGCCCTTAGGGAAAGATGGGCCCACTCGAGCATACATGCCCTCGCTGCAACAATTGATGCCGCGACTGGCCGAAGTGCAATTAAAGATAAAATTACACAAGTAAAGAAAGAACGAATAACGTGCAAGTAAGCAAACAACCACAACAAACTGGAAAAGAAATAAAACTCGCATTCCATTAAGTTCACAAATATTACATGGTGAGTACCACATTACAGTCACAAAGCATAAAGGAAAAAGAAGAAAATACAAAGGACCAGGGAGACAACAGGGTCGGAGGGCCTGCCCCACTCACTTATACTCCTCCCTCAGTTGGGGGCTGGACCATAGCAGCATCGAGGCTTTCTGAGCTTTGGCCAGAAGGGACGGCCTGCGAAGGCGAAGCAGGAAAAGCTGCCTCCTCAGCAACAGGAGCTCTAACTCCAGCGCCAGACTTCACAGCCTCCTGGGGCGCCTCCCCAACGGGGCCCTCACCCGATTTTGCCACCTTGGAAGGGTCACTTCCTTGGGCGGGCTCAGCCACGGGCTCAGCAGTTGATGTGTCCTCACCCGTAGCAGTGCTGGTTTCCTCCGCAGCCTCCTCGGCCTCAGCGCCACTTGGAGCCGCCTCGTGGATGGCAGGAGGGTAGTACACATTCTCCTCCTTCCACAAGTCGGATGAGGCCTCGATCCCAGCCTGCCTGAGAGCTTCCCTCCAAACCTCGGCAGAGTAGCGCCTGCACAACCCGGGGACTTCGGACCTAAATGTTGCTGCTGTCTCTTCCATCCCCGCGGCGTAAGCCTCCTCCTCGGCTTCCTTCATAGCGGCTAGGGCTTCCTCCCTGCCCTGGTCAGCCTCAAACTTGGCCCTCACGGCCTCGTCCCTCGCCCACTCGGCTGCCTTCTTATCCGACTCGGCGGCAGCCACCTTCTTGGGCAAATCTGCAAGCAACCCCTTTGCAGTCTTCAGCTGCTCCTCCGCCTCAGCCAGGCGTTTCGAGTAATCCTCGGCCTGCTTCTGAAAACCGGCGAGACCGGACAGGGCAGTGTCCCGGGCACTGGTCATCGCACTCAGCTCCTCCCGGGCCTTGGATAGATCGGCCTCAGAGTGCTTAAGAACCTGGGTGGCCTCCAGACGTTTCTCGCGCTCCACCTCCATGGCTTTCCCCTGGTCACGGGCCACGTCCTCCAACCTATAGGTAGCCTGAACGGCCTGTCCAACAAAATAAATACGCCATCAGCTGAGACCAAAAAGCGGAAAGGAAGAGCTATAACTAGGAAAAGTCACAAGTATTGAGGGGCTTACCATCCCCAAGTACCGCTTGAAGCAGAGGAACCGGACTTTCAAATGGGTATTTATACCCTAAAGTCAAGGAACGGAGCGGGTTTTTCCAGCCCCAACCGTTAGGCAAATCCCAACCGTTCGATTGATATCCTCCCGTTGAACGTGGGGAGCACAAAGCCGTCAGGATTTAATGAAGGGAACGTCGCGCCCTTCAAGGCGTCAGTAACGCTTCTGAAGCAGGCGAAAAGACTCTAGTACCCCCAGAGGGTCAAACTCAACGGTACATGACGTGTGCCCGAGGACATCAAAATCCTCCTCTCCGCCCGAGGACGCGGACAGCAAAATTTTGAGGGGCTATTGTGGGGCCAAATAATCCCACGGCCCAGCCCAATTCATTCCTGGGCCGAAGGCCCGAGCCGAGGAGACATCCAAGTCCGAGGATGACCTCATCATCGGACGACCGAGAGTTTGAAGAACATGTCCCCAGCAAGCTGTCATCTCCACACTAAACGCACCTGACAACCGCCCTGGCCGCATTAATGAGGAAATGACCTTCACCAGTGCCGCCTTGGTTACCGCGACTCCCAAAGCGACTGGGAGGGCGGCTGATGGGACAAGCACCTGAGCAAAGGTCATGATCACTCAACAAGTGTAGGGCTAGGATTGGTTGGGCCAAGGGTATATAATGTAAGGGAATCCCTCCTGAAAAGGGGGGGGGGGGAAGAAAAAGAGGAGGGGGAAGAAAAAGAGGAGAGAGAAGAAGAAAGAAAAAAGAGAACTCAAAAGACAGAAAGGAAAAGAGGACAAAAAAGGGCAAGGGCCTCCTCGGCCATGGGCCGAGGAGCCCATCCCAGTTGTAAATTGTGTTAAGTCTATTTCCTTAAGTAAAAGAGACCAGAGTTCACGCCACTCGAGCGCCGGCCGGCGCTTAGACCTTCGACCCACTCTCTATAAATTCATTGCGGGGTTCGTTGGGCTTTTGACCCGTGTCCATTGGGCTTGGGCAACCAAAAACCCAGTCCCTACACTATGAATTTTAAATTATACTCCATGAATGGAAACTCATATGGATGAATTTAAATAATAAAGTAGCAACTCATTTTTTATTATTTGTATTTTTTTTTTTTTGGAATTTAAACATAATTTCTAACGTAATCATACATTTAAACATAACCATAGTCTATTAATTAATATATAAAAGTAATTTAATGACTCTTATGTTCGGTTCATTTGAATACATATTCTTTTGGAAGAAAAAATGAGTTATTCCAACCATTGTCAGATATGAATCCAAGCGCCGAACGAGAATGAATAACACACAAAAGAGTCACCAGGCTCCCTAATGAACCTTATTAGTCATTATATTTGAGGATATTTCATTTTGGTCCTCATGTTTTAAGAATTTATAATCTGATCATTGAAAATTTTTTTTAAACTTATTATTATTTTAGTCCCTATAATTTTTTGAGAGACGCAAAAAGCTTATGTGACTAATGGAATGCACAGCTAGCCTGGTACATATGGTAAATATAATTAATTAATTGATTAAAAATTCCACATCATCATCTCAAGAAAACACATAAGAAAAAAATGATTATTTTTAAAGAAAAATAAATTAAATGAACAATAGCTCCGAGAGCTATTGTTCAATACCCACTTCAACTGGCTCTCTATGGTAAACTTGAATTGGAAAAGTCCCTCTCCTCTATCAACTATGCGCAAGTCATTCCCAAACTTCCAGGGAGACTGTAATGTCACCTTTGCGACCCTTGGTTATATGGACGGGCTGTGAGAAAGCATCCCAGTAGGCTAAAAGAACATTCTTCAAGGATTTTTTCTCTCTGGGACAAACGGACCGTGAGGACTTCACCCTCCTCCTCCGTCAAATTGATTTGTCGTAATCTTTCTATGAAATCAGAGTCCATGGCTTCCCGCAAAAACCTATTACTGTGCCAAGAAGAGAACCAAAGAAAAAAAACAAAAAAACAAAAGGAAAAACTACACTGCTGTGAGGCAGTAGGAAGAAAAACTCACCCTAGGTGAGAGAGAAAACCCACCCTAGGTGAGAGAGAAAACAAATTTGTTAAAGGTTGTCATCTTTGTTAAATGGACAAAAACATTACCTTAACATTTTTTTTTCCTTTTAGTTAGGGACAAAACATTTCACTAAATAATCCTTTTAAAAATATTTCCCAAATTATTATTCTATTAAAATTATCGGATAAAATTCTTAATTCTATTGATAAAAAAAAAAATTAGAGTAAAATGGGCTGGGTACCTTAAATCCAATCAAATTGCAGTGATTTTTGACATCCTCTCAATATTTTTTAATGGCAAGAAAGGGGTCTTCAGTTCAAAGTAGGATACACAAATATATATGTGTGTGTCTATATATTGCCTACCTTTATCATGATATACTGAAAACGAAGCTCTTATTTTGTTGAGTAATAATTCAAGTAAGTTTGAAAGAGCCCCTTGTAAGTTTGATGCAAATAAAGGAATTTTTATTCTACACTCTAAGCTATATATCCTCATTTAATTATGGTATTTGAATAAATAAAATCATATATCATATCATACCAATATTATATTGAAGTGGAAGCTGAGAGAAAATTCAATCAAGAATCTAAATTAGATATTAAATGAACTCCAATTTTGTTTCAAGTGTCCATCTAATTGCCCACTAATTTGATGTCAAGTGTCTTTATATTTTAAAGATACTTCAAATTGTGTCAAGTTTCATTCCATCTCTCATTTTGTGTCAAGTGTCTTTATATGTAGATTCATGAAATTAAACTTAAGAAAATATGAAAAGATTCAATTTCTAATTTATCATACTTCTATGTAAAACTTTAAATGTGTAATACTTCAAACTTATTAAAACTATTTTAATTCCATCTAAAACTACTTATAGCTCATTCTATTTAGATCCTATTTGAAATCAATTCTAATTTATTAAAACTAATCCATATTTCCTTACAAAAACTTATTATTAGTTAAAAACTTCAGATATAAATTTTAACGAATATGATACCATGTTCTAAAAATTGGTTGTTCATATCTTATTTCAAAATTCAGGCATCAAATAAATTTATTACATCACAATAACAAAAATTAAATTAAAAGGTACCAATTTTTTTCCTAATTTAAAAATAAATAAGAATGAACAATTTGCATGTTCTACTGAGTAATATTCTTACAATGCTTTTTTAAGTATTAATAAAATAAGGTTTCAAAAAAATTATTAAGAAAATAAAAGAATGACAATCAATAGTATTTTACTTATGTACGAATGTTAATATACATCTAATTATATTCATTTTTAAATGTATCTACATATATGCATAGGGTTACAAGCTAGATAGAATTTAATTGCACTCCAATTTTGTGCCAAGTGTTCTTCTAAATTGCTCTATAATTTGATGCCAATAACCAATGTATTTTAAACGCACTCCAATTTTATGCCAAATATCATTCTAACTATTCTCCAATTTTGTATTAGTTATATTTATATACAAATTCATGCATCTAAATTTAGAAAGTATACCACAAAAAAAAATCAATTCTAATTTATTATACTTCCATGCAATACTTTGAAGTTTGAATTTGAACACTTACAATCAACTTTATGAAAAAAAATTTAGTTTGTATCATCAATTACTTATTAGGAAAAAACGTATTGTTTATGTATGTCTAATTATGGTTATTTTTAATTGCACGTGTCTAAGGGTTGTAAGCTAATGACTATATACTCTAACCTATGAATTTTAAATTATACTCCATGAATAGAAACTCATATAGATGAATTTAAATAATAAAGTAGCAACTCATTTTTTATTATTTGTATTTTTTAAAATGTAAAACATAATTTCTAACGTAAACATACATTTAAACATAACCATAGTCTATTAATTAATATATAAAAGTAATTTAATGACTCTTATGTTCGGTTCATTTGAACACATTTTCTTTTGGAAGAAAAAATGAGTTATTCCAACCATTGTCAGATATGAATCCAACAGCCAAACAAGAATGAATACCACACAAAAGAGTCACTAGGCTCTCTAATGAACCTTAGTAGTCATTATATTTGAGGATATTTCATTTTGGTCCTCATGTTTTAAGAATTTTTAATCTGATCATTGATTTTTTTTTTTTAACTTATTATCATTTTAGTCCCCATCATTATCTTAGAGACACAAAAAGCTTATGTGACTAATGGAATGCACAGCTAGCCTGGTACATATGGTAAATATAATAATAAAATAAATAATTAATTAAAAATGCCACATATTCATCTCAAAAAAAAAAAAGAAAAAAAGAAAAAAATGATTATTTTTAATGAAAAATAAATTAAAATGAATTAAAATAATAAAATCAAGGGAAACATGTATTCTTTAGCTCATTAATCTCACCAATAATTGATTTTGCATTCAATTCCTGCTTCATTGATAATATGGCAGATATAGTTGTGAAGCTACTAGGTGGAACCATGGAAGAAATTGTGGTGACAATTCAAGAAGTAATAAATGCTGAGATTTACCCCTTAAATTTCAGACGCTTTGAGTAAGGTTATTGGTGTCTTAACTAATTATGCTATTAATTATAGGGTGATGCTAACGAGTGCTCTTAGGGCACTCATTAATAATCAATTTTAGGAAAATTTATATACCACTTTTATGGGAAATGAAAAAAGCTGTCAAAATATTAATTATTTTTTTTCATTCCCTATAAAAAATTTCTTTAAATAGATTATTAATGAGTGCCCTAAGGGCACTCGTTAGCATTTCCCTTAATGATATTATCATGGTGTTTCTATCATATCCACTTAATCCATAATTGGACTCGTTTCAACATCTTTATACATATCTAAAAGACTGAAAATGTAAATTGTGAAACTATGCATTTGCCACAAGGTCATGGCTTTGAGCAAAACTTCAAAATGAGGAGGTACAAATATTCCACCCCCACCCCCCCCCCCCCCTCTCCAAATGTCTATTCAGCAAAAAGCGAAAGAGTCAAAATTTCGAAGGAATATTTTCTTAATTATGCAATAAAGCAAATATTCTATCATACTCGGCTTGTCAAATTAATATATGTTTCATTTGTTGCCCTTCTATTTGGTTATAGGAAACTGAAAGTTCAAATAGCATATAAAACACTATGAACGTTTAGACCTCTAATTATAAAATTATCAATTCAAACTTAATGTCAAACAATACATGTGCAGAAAATGAACATAAGCTAATAACAGAATTAATAAACAATCTAAACCAATTAAAAACACATCCATAACAGAAATTAAATAGCAAAAATTAAGGGAAGAGAGATGCAAACACAAAGACAACACAACGATGTGCTATCGAAGAGAAAACCGAAGCCCTCGGCGTAAAACCTCTCAGCCGCCCTCCAAGTGGTCAATAATCCACTAAAAAATGTAGTTGGGATACATGAACAGTAGTAGACCCTCTAAGCCTAATCTACTTAATGTAGCTAAGCCTTCCAAGCTTCTTGCTCCAATGAGGTTACGCCGAACTTTTGTCTTTTCTAGCTTACCGGATTTCGCTATAGCCCATAGCATCAACTAATAACCATTGGTCCCTTCCTAACTGCTTCCCAAAGTACCAAAAAGCCTACTCACAGATATGGGTATGGTGAGATAATGATTTAGCTAATGAACCTCTCAAGGATGTAACAATGGAGAGGGTGAGAGTAGAGGAATTTGAAGAGTCACTGTGTAAAGATTGTGGATGAGTCAATCTTACTTTTCTTTAGGGTTTTTGTCTCAAAATTCTCTCTAGAAGCTCTCTACATTTCATGGGTATAAGGGGTATTTATACTAGGGTGAGAATGGAATGCGAAGAGTCAGTTTTCGCAAAACAGAGTTGGCTGGCGACTTGGCCTCGTGACTTAACTGAGTTGCAAGTTCAAGCCGTGAGCTAACTGACTGGCCAGTCTGGACTTTTTCTCTTGTAGTGCTACAGCTTGCATGACGGTTCAGCTTCTCTGTATGCTTCACTCGTGTGCATCTTCTGGTGGCTTGCCAGTCGCGAGCCACCCATGAGATCCAGTCGCGAGTCCCCGTTTCACTGCACAGTCTTGAGCATTTCTTCACACTCTCTCACACACTATCCTTACATGATTCCCACCTAAATACAGGGTTTCTAAATGCTGAAATACAAGCAAATGTGGCACGGAATAAAGCCAACAGAATGGTTGATTAAATTCAACCTTACAATCTCCCCCTTTGGTTATTCCGTGACAAAACCCTACAACAAACTCTAGACTTAACGCATGAGTTGGGAACAGTTGAACAAAACTTACTCACACCTAACTCTAGAATTTGTGAAGCTTTTGAACCATAAAAATAAGTATCTCCTGAAACATAACAACACAATATGATCATAGTATGCAGAAAACTTGTAATACATATGGAGTAAGCACAATGCAATCAAGCAAAATGGAATTAAGTAATAAACCATGGCTTAACCAAAAAAAAAATCACTATAAATAGTGACCATAATGCTCATTCACACAAGGAATGAACATCCGGACATGCAAGCTAATAAGTTTAATACAGAGTATCATTTGCATGTTCAACACTCAACAAATGCAACAACACTAGGTAATTGCATTAAGGATATAAGATCCAACAAAGGGCACAAGAGTGATGTACTAAAAGAAAATGCATAACATTTAACAACAAGTACTAGGCTACAAAGCGTGGTTACAAATTAAAAGCTACATAAGCAAAGGTACAAAATAATAAACTATTTTAAATAAACTAAAAATGCTTAAAGTTTCTCCCCTTCAAAATGATGAGAAACTGTGATGTACTTGGAACATATATACTTGTAATTTGAAACATTTGCACAAAACACATTAGACCCTCAAGGTAAAGCAAGTCATAAAAGGACAAGTATAATGTAACAAATAAATTGCGATCAAGAACATGATGTGAAACATGTGAGCAACTTGATCATACACCAAAACAGTCAGAAAGAAATGACTACCAAAACAAAGTTTTCTTATTAACTCAAAATCTTCTCCCCCTTGGTATATGCATCTCCCCTATGAAATATCTCTCCCCCTACAAATGTGCATGAGAAATAGAATTTCTCCCCCTAAGAATGTGCACAAGAGTCATAGAGAAATGACAAAAACTCTCCAGTATACTCTCTAGAGTATACTCTCCCTCTTTTTATCACGAATAGACAAAGGATCAAGGAGAAACGAGGGCAAGAGATAAAGGTATGAATAATGATAATGATGTATGAAGGATGCGAGATGAATGAGAAAATGAAACTCAAACCTAGGACGAAACAAAATGCTACAGAGCATAAGGTAAACATGACATGCTAGGATGAAGAAACAATGTATGAATCAATGCATGACAAGGGTAGCAAAGGTGTGTGCAAGAGGTGGTTATGTGCAATGCATGACCAATGCATGAAAAATGCACATGTGGGCAAGGTGTGTTAAATACACAACCAATGAACCAAACATGTTCCTAATGAGGAAACATGAGAAACCCCAAAGTTTGATAATCATCAGAGTCCAAACAATCAAGAAAATGCCTAAGATGCATTTTATCAAACACCTAGCATGCACACTATGAAGAACAATGTGAAACAATGTATGAACATCATGAAATCCACCCTTAATACATGTTCTTTTTGCCACAAGGGGACAACATCCAAAGTAGATCATCAAAAGAAACCAATCCCATACAAAAATTTGACAAAAAATAAGTTTTTCCAACCCCTATGATGAAAATCCCAACCAAGAGCACAAAACTCTCCAAAACATAATCTAAGGATCCAAAACAATGAAAAGAGTTTAAAATTACCGTAGAGATGTTAATGGAATGAAAAACCATTCAAATTGATTGGGTTTTGATGAAAAAATAGTGAAAGAGGGGTTTAAGAGAGGATGAGAGAGGTTTAAAATAGTTTTCCCACGAAAAGCCCTTTAAAAAGCTGTTTCTGGGCGATTCACGACTGAGCGAGTCGCGAAAATTTTTGTGAGTCACGTGGTGAGTTGCGAAAGCTTTTGGATGAACTCGCGACTGGGGTTTCGCGACTGGCGAGTGAGTCGTGAAATACTCTGACACTTGTTTTTCAACACAGAACATGTTTAAACAATAAAAAACAATGTAAGCACTAAACATGAACACAAAGAGTGATAAAAATCACTTCAAAAAACATATAAAATGATCAAAAATCTTTTTGGATTGATCCATATATAATTGAGCACACACACATCACATTTAAACAAGTACAATCGAACAAATGAATAAGGCATTCATTGAACATTAGGCATGTGTGTTGTATGTGTGTATCAAATGTGGAATAGTCCTTAGTCTAGAGTGAAACTTCAATGATCAATTCAATCAAGTCATACACAACTAGTACTAAGACAAGTGGTCTATCTCAATTATAAAAATGAACATATATGACCTCTCACAAGAAAATGATTACATATCTTTGAAACTTTTCATTTGGCTTCTTTACAATTCATAACATTTGATCATTTTGAATCAATACATCTCATTTTGAGATTGATGCCTAAAATTTTTGATATTTCAATTTGATGAACAAGCCTTTGGCTTTTGGGTACCATACATTTTCATAAAAGTCGCTTTCCATTTTTCTTAGTCAAATACTAGTATGTGCGACAGCTTTTGCAGCTCATTATCTCTTTTTATTTTGAGATTTACATTTGTTGAGCTCTTTAAGCAAAAAAAAAAAAAAAAAGAGTGGTAAGATATATAGGCACAATTCTACGCATGTATCAAAACCAACATGACTATTGACTAATTATTCATGACAAGCTTGAAGATCGATTTACAACAATCACACATAAATGTCAAGATTTTTCTCATAAAGATATATGTGCATACATAACAAGCTAAGCTCGTAAATGCACTACGCCATTAGTACAAAGGTACAAGGCAAAACATGCTTGTGACAAAACACAATAATGTTGATCAAACTTTTTGGATTTTTTACTTTTTATGTGTTTTTAGATTTCTGACAAAAAAAAAAAAAAAAAAAAACTAGAAAAGATTGATAAAAAACAACAATGTAAAAACATTTAAAAACAAATAGACAAACAAACAATTTTCAACACAAACTAGCAAAAAGCACACAACCAAGTATAGTCACGAAACATAGGAAGTATTAATGCATAGACATGTTGTAATGCTTATGCATGAGTACCCTTCTTCACCCACACGTCACGTGCGTTTGGGGTGATATCCCTATAGGATTGGGTACGAGTGTTAGGATTTTCAAACCTTCTAGTGAAGCTTTCCAAACAGGTGGTGAATGCACCAATCATCTTCATCACATCCATCATTCCGGAATCACTATCTTGACCTTTTGATTGCTCAACAGCCCAAGTCCTCTTGTCATTTCTTGGTCCTCTTGACCTTTGATCACTTGCATTCTTCAATGCTTTAAGTTTATGACAATTTGATTTGGTGTGTCCTTGAAGTCCATAATGATGGCAAAAATGGTTCGTTCTCGGACATCTTTGTGATCTTGGAAGTGATTTCCTTCTAACTTCTGGTTTGACCACAGATTGGTTACGGGGCTTATTCAACACCCGTTGCTTAGCCACATTCTTCTTCTTTTCATCCTCCACCTTCTTAGGAGTAAAGGCAGCCACTACTGATTCTTTGGCTTGCACAAACTTCACTTTCTTGGTGATTTTGATAGCTAAACTACTTTCTCCAGTATATCCCAATCCAGATTTGTTTGAGAAATAATGACATCATCTAGCTTCTTGGTGGAGACCCTCTCTACCTTGGCATTTGCTTGAACCACCTCAAGCTCAAGGAATCTAATTTTTAAGTAAGCTTTTGACAACTCTCCATTCAGTTTCTCTATCTCACACTTGGCCTCCTTATGTTGCACTAGGAGACTTCTATAGTCCTTCTCTGCCTTCTTCATATTTTTCACGGCTGCCTTGGCCACACATGCACATTCTCCTGATTTCTCAAGGAGTGAATTGTAGTTTTCTTGAAGACCCTCTGTACTCTCATCTTCTTCACCATCCGATTCTTCTACAATTCCCATTGATTCCTCATCACTATGCTCCCCAAACTCTTGTACAAGCAAATTCAAGTCCTCCGAAGCCTCAACATGAGCAATAGTCATAAAAGCGGAGTAATTCCCTTCTTCGTCACAGCTTTCCTCAGAATCAGAATTGGATGAATCCAAGTCACTAAGAGTTGTGGCATACGCCTTGCCCTTCGATTTCAAATAATTGGGACATTCTTTCTTGAAATGTCCGTGTCTGTTGCATTCGAAACAAGTGATTCCTTGAGAAGATTGAGAGTCCTTCCCATCTTTCCTCTTGAAGTCCTTTATCTCCTTTTCGAAACTTGGGAATCTTTCTTTCTCAGCAATTTTTTCACTCTTTTTGAACTTCAAGAACTTTTGAAAATTCTTCACAAGATATGCCACATCTTTATCGACAACATCCTCATCCGATGAGTCGTGAGCTTCTACCCTTTCATTAATTGTCTTAAGAGCAAGAGAATTGCTCTTCCTTTGTATGGGCAACGACAGTTCATAAGTCTGAAGTGAGCCAACCAGTTCTTGGACTTTGATATCATCAAGGTCCTTACTCTCTTTAATCGCTGTAACCTTTGCACAGAAGCTCTCCGGCAATGATTGAAGTATTTTCCTCACTATCTTTAAGTCCTCAGTCTTCTCACCCAAGTTGAACTTGCCAACAACCACCTCATTCAGCTTACTATAGAATGAGTCAAATGACTCGTCTTCACTCTTTTTTAGCTCTTCGAATCGAGTGGTTAGCATCTGCAACTTAGTATCCTTCACCTTCTTCGTGCCTTCATAGGTAGTCTCCAATATCTCCCACGCCTCCTTGGCAACTGTTATGTGAGAAATCATGTGAAACTCATCTGGAGAAACACCACAAAAAATTGCATTCAAAATTTTACTATTAGCGTTAGCTGTCGCAAGGGCTGCCTTATCCCAAGTGGATATAGCGGCCTCTGACCTAGTCCATCATACTTCTACCGCATCCCAAACAGTATCATCAATTGAACACAAGAATGCCTTCATTCGGACTTTCCAAAAGGCATAATTACTATCATCAAAATATGGTGGAACATTTAAAGATTGAGATCGGTCCATCTTAAATGGGGTCAAGGATCACACTAAGGTAATTAAACCACAGCAAGTGCACCCGCTCTGATACCAATTGAAAGTTCAAATAGCGTATAAAACACTATAAACATTTAGACCCCCAATTACAAAATTATCAATTCAAGCTTATTGTCAAACAATATATGTGCGAAAAATGAACATAAGCTAATAACAGAATTGATAAACAATCTAAACCAATTAAAAACACATCCACAGTAGAAATTAAATGGCAAAAATTAAGGGAAGAGAGATGCAAACACAAGGACAACACAATGATGTGTTATTGACGAGGAAACCGAAGCCCTCGGCGTAAAAGCTCTCCGCCGCCTTCCAAACGGTCAATAATCCACTAGAAAATGTAGTTGGGATATATGAACAACAATAGACCCTCCAAGCCTAATCTACCCAGTGTACCTAAGCCCTCTAAGCTTTTTGCTCCAACGAGGTTACGCCGAATTTTTGTCTTTTCTAGCTTACCGGATTCCGCTATAGCCCATAGCATCAACCAATAACCATTAATCCTTTTCTAACTGCTTCCCAAAGCACCAAAAAGCCTTCTCATAGATATAGGTATGGTGAGATAAGGATTTGGCTAATGAACCTCTCAAGAATGTAACAATGGAGAGGGTGAGAGTAGAGGAATTTGAAGAGTCACTGTGTAAAGATTGTGGATGAGTCAATCTTTTTTTTTTCTAGGGTTTCTCTCTCAAAATTCTCTCTGGAAGCTCTCTACATTTCGTGGATATAAGTGATATTTATACTAGGGTGAGAATGGAATGCGAAGAGTCAGTTTTTCTAAAACAGAGTTGGTTGGCGACTTGGCCTCGCGACTTGACTGAGTCGCGAGTTCAAGCCGTGAGCTAACTGACTGGCCAGTCTGGACTTTTTGTCCTGTAGTGCTACAGCTGGCATGATGGTTTAGCTTCTCTGCATGCTTCACTCGTGTGCATCTTCTGGCGGCTTGCTAGTCGCAAGCCACCCGTGAGATCTAGTCGCGAGTCCCTGCTTCATTGCACAGTCTTGAGCATTTCTTTACACTCTCTCACACACTATCCTTACATGATTCTCACCTAAATACAGGGTTTCTAAATGCTGATATACAAGCAAATTGGCACGGAATAAAGCCAACAGAATAGTTGATTAAATTCAACCTTACAGAAACTATGTATATATCATACTCGGCTTGTAAAATTAATATATGTTTCATTTGTTGCCCTTCTATTTGGTTGTTATAGGAAACTATGTATATCTTAAGAAAATTAATTATAAATATTTTTCTATTGTCATCTATCATTCCTTTTTATAATCACAATGATCAAAAGTGAATCAAATGATCGCTTTAATGGTATTCCAAAACCTTTTTGAAAACTCCCAAAGGTAAGAACCCAACCCAAAAGAACTAGAGCACTATGGATACCCAAGAGATGGTGGCGGTATTGACCTAAACTTTCCTTACACTTTCTTCACAAACTCGATTGCAATGAGGTAAAAGTGTTGTTCTCCTTCACTTTGTTCTTCTTTCTTTCTAGTTTCATTGGTGTCTTGTTGCTGGGGCTTTGTATGAAATTTCAATTCTTTTTATCCATCAAAGAGATTTGGGAGGAATTAAAGATGAGTAGTTGGCTTCGCAGGTTCTTGGATTTCAATTGTTAATGTAGCAATTTAAACTATACTTTTTTTTTATTCTATTTAATATATACATAATGTTTAGCATAGACATATATTTGAACATAACCATATGTGTTAATGACTTTTTTAGTGTATATATTTTTTGAAAATCATATTCTTCTAAAAAAAAAAAAAAAGCATTAAACCATGTGTTTTAAATATGCGTATTTGAACACATATTCTTCTCAACTATACTAGTATATTAACTACAAACTAAAAAGTAAAAATACTAGAAACATTTATGCCGAAGTTCATGCAATGACTTTTATTTTAGAAAGCATCTTGTAAATGAAAATTTTCAAAAAAAACATGAATAAGTTATGATGTTGGAATATTTTTATAAAAATAATTATAAATCTTGATTAATGAACATTTAAGCTAAAAAAATTATTTATTTTTCATCAATGCCATAACAGTTTTATGCTATCAAAATCAAAGTTAAATTTACTAATAATATATAGGGTAAACTATGTATTTAGTCTCTATCCTTTACATCATATTGTAATTTAGTC
Organism: Quercus ilex subsp. ballota; assembly: GCA_032727855.1. Taxonomy (NCBI): domain Eukaryota; kingdom Viridiplantae; phylum Streptophyta; class Magnoliopsida; order Fagales; family Fagaceae; genus Quercus; species Quercus ilex. Next base: position 66,348,605 of record CM064910.1, read on the forward strand.
CCTAACCTTTCAATTGTGTTAATTTGATCTCTAACCTTTTTGTTCCGTGTCAATTCAAACTATCCCATTATCTTTTGAATGGAAATTGCTAATGTTACAAACGATCAAAATAAAAATTAGTTTCTGTTAATGTGGCAATAAATTAAATTTTTTTTTTGCTGTTTTCCACATCAACAATTTTCATCAAAAAGATAACAGCAGAGACTAAATTGACATGACACTAAAAGGTTAGAGACCGAATTGACACAATTGAAAGATTAGGGACCAAATTGAAATACGATAAAAAAGATGAGGATAAATAATAGATATGTTCATTAAATAAGTAAGCTAAACATCATAGCTAGACAAATAAAATGTAAGAAGATAAAAAAAGAAAAAAAGAAGAAAAGAAGTATGAATAACAAAATCTTCACTGTAGATGGTTGTAGGTATTTGATAAAGAGCTTCAATTGTAGCATAACATTATTCATTTTGAAAATATAACTATTGTGTGTGACAATGTCTTAGAAAAACAAAGTTACTTATTATTAGAAGATGATGATATTCGTTATTACTCTTAGAAGTTTTTAGTGAGTGCATATTGCCTTTCACAAATAGATTCTAAGAAATTATTATTGTAAAATAGATATTCATATGTTAAATAGTTGCTCTAAATTTGTGTATGATCAAAATTCTTATATGAATGAGATTTTTATTGTATGAAATATCTTTTGTGAACATGGTTTCTTTCTACTTCAAATAAAAGTTTTACCTTAATTTTCTCACTCAAGGAGTAGCATGTGCTACCCACGCTAGTTTTGAACAACGAGAGAGAGAGAGAGAGAGAGAGAGAGAGAGAGAGAGAGAGAGAGAGAGAGAGAGAGAGAGAGAGGTTGATTTTTTGTGAAGTTGAAAAAAATCAACTTCACTTTCTTACAAAAACACTCTAAGTAGATAACATGTATATCACGTAAATTATTTTTAATACTTAATACTATGATATATTACAAAGTTGATCCCTATCTTTGCACCATGTCTCAATTTGATTCCTAACTTTTCGACTGTGTCAATTTGGTCTCTAAAATTTTCAATATCATGTCAAATAGTCCATGTCGTTAGCCCTTAGATTGAAAAAACTAATGTGTCAACAGAATAATAAAAATTTATTTTCCATGCTACATTAACTGCTAATTGTACCATTATGTTAGATTTTTTAAAAAATGTTTCTAATATTCCTTTCAAATGATTCATCCTCTTTAAGTCTTAAATGGCTAAAAGAGGAAGTAGATATATGTAAATTCACCACTTATATTAGAAAACAAATACAAGACTTTAATAACACAAGAAAAATGTAATTTTATCAAGAACCTATCAACATTATACTGAGAATGTTACATAATTGTTAATGAAACGTCTCCTCTTTTTACACAAACCTCTCATCCCAAAGCTGAAAAAATGTATAAAAATAAGTATAATATTATTTAAAAACTGAAAACATGTGTTTGACTGAGTGTACCAAACGGACCTGAGCAGTCCTAAAAATGAGAAGTAGGTTTTATCGAGGAAAATAGTGGGACGTGTGGCTGAGTAAAAAATAGCCTCCTGCCACACGCATTAGTCACTCGAATTAAAGAAAGAAAAAGATGGCATCAATGTGGCTACTGGTTGGCTGCAACACATCACATAATGTTAAAAAAATAAAAATAAAAAACAAATATCAAAAGTGAAAACGTGAAGACGTGAAAGATTGTCCCCATTTAAATCGCCACTTGGGGAAGTAACCCTTTTTTCCAAATGTTTATAAATTAAGACTGCATTTGGCTTTATGTAAATGAATTTTCGAGCGTAAAATAATTGCAAGTAAAAATATTTTTGGGAAAGGAAAATATGTTTTTAGTGTTTGGTTGTATTTTGAAAATTGTATTAGAAAATATTTTCAAGTGTTTGATAACATTCTGAAAAATACAAAATTTCTACTAGTTTCTCACATTTTCTCAGCCATTTTCTCAGCTTCCAAACAAATTTATAATAGAAAATTGCAAGATATAAACTTTTTAAAGAAACAAAAATCAAAATAAAATCATTAAACTTTCAAACTCAGTCAAATCGAGAAGGAGAGATTGAGGGAAAGAGAGAGGTAGATCGAGAGAGGTTGAAATCGGGTCAAGGCTCCGATTTGTGTTTGGCGTTGATGACGAGCTTTAGCGGTGACGAGAACGAGATGACAGGGCTTCGATCTTTGTTTGGCGGTGACTATGAGCCGGCGACGGCGATGAGATTCTCCCAAGTTCAAGCTCTCTCTCTTCAAGTTCACTTTCCCTTCAAGCTCTCTCTCTCGTGTCTGGTTTTAAATCCGTAAAACTTGATTTGAAGGTATGGGTTGGTTCAAACGAGGGATGGGTCGATAGAGGTGGGTTAGTGAGGATGAGGGATGGGTCGGTGAAGGATGAGGACAAGGGATGGGTTGGTGGAGTGGTTTGCACGCGACGGCGGGGCCGTGTGTCGAAGGGTGGTTCTGGGCATCACCAGTGAGGATGGGTTTGAACAAGGATGGCGATCTGACCAACGAGGATGTGCTTGGGTTGTCTTCAGGTGGAGTGTGCTTGAGCTCTCTCTCTTCGGTGTGTAGTTCAGAAATTTATTGAAGGTAAAATGCAAGCGTAAACGATTTTACAACTTTAGGGGTTTATTTTATAGTCAACGTGTATTTGAATTTTCGTTTGACTTTATTTTCCGTAGCTACCAAACACACAGAAGGGTGTAAAATCATTTCCTAAAAGCATTTTCACCGGAAACAAATGCAGCCTAAAGCAATCAGAACAAAGAAAAGGGCTTCAACAAGTTTAAGAGAGGTCTCAGCAAGTCGAAGACAAAAAAGTTTAAAGCAAGCTTCAGCAAAATTTCAAAGAGCTTCAGCAATGATCAATAACAGAGCAAGGGCCTATTTGGTTGGAGCATTATGTGATGTGTTTATTAATGAAGCATTAGTGAATCCATGTTTATTAAATAGTGAGATAATATTAAAGTAATTTGCATCCAGTGGTGCAATAGAAATGAGTTAACGTATACTTAATAATGTAATCTTGAAGATAGAGAGATATTGACTTATCTTGTATGTTTTTGACTCCAGCCATATAGCATCACTTTATTCTTTATATAATTTGTGACTCCAGCCGTATAACATTACTTTATTCTTTATATGATTTGTGGCTCCAATCATATAGCGTTAGCGAGCTAATAACATTCCAGCGGCATAATAATATGAGTATAGCAGTACAATGATAATGAATTAAAATATACTCAATAGTATAATTTTGGAGATAAAAATATAATGACTTATCTTCATAATTTGTAGCTCCAGTTATATAATATCAGTGGACTTATAACATTTTAGTAGTACGATAAAATGAGTCCAGTGGTACAATATGATATTATGAGTCCTTTCATGGTGACTTCATGATTGGAGGGGAAAAATGGGTGCAACTGGAGGGAGAGAGAATATGTCCAGCTATGTGCATAGGTTGGTTAAGTTTATCCCCTTTATCATGCACTTAAATGATTTTTCTCATGTAATGCTCTTTTAGTTTTTAGTCAAATATGAGTGATATTGCCTTCCATGAAAAGGGCCTTTAGAACCATAAGTTTGTGCCTTCCATATGAAGGGCTTTTAGCATTATAATTATATGCCTCCATGAAAAGGGTTTTTGTAACATGTTTTTGGAAGAGTTTTTGATATCTTTCAAGATGTATGGAGATGGTAAAAAACAAATATGTTTTGTAAGATATGGTGTTTGTAATATGTATAGGAATTATATGTAGATACTTTGTTGAATATGGATCTTGTATATAATTACTTTGTTAGACATGAAGTTTAAAGATATATGAGAAGTATGTATGGATATTTTGTAAGGAATGTGTTTGTAAAGTATAGGGAAGTATGAGAGATATTGAGGTTAAACATAGTAAATACATGAGATTAAAGTTACTGTTGGAATGACTTTTGTGTTATGATAATGAGTTATATTTCTTTCTAAGAGAAGAGATTTGGTAAGAGAAATGGAGATGTGTTTATGGGCAGCAAAATGATGAAATTTTAGAATATTTAGAATGAGAGAGTAAGTATATGATAGATAGTGGTGTTGTGTAATAGGTGTGTTGTAATGGTGTTATTTAAGAATAGAGATTTTGTAAGAGAGATGGAGAAGTATGAAAATGTTTAGAGATATGGGCAGCAAAGTGAATGAAGTTTCAGAGTAAGAGAGTGAGAGAGGGATGGGTAGTGGGTGTGTTAGTGTGTGGCTTGGTCCTCTTTATATAGAGTCAAGTATGTAATTAGATTAGAATTAGTTGAAGGGAACTTTAGCATATAAGGAAAATTCTTTGACAAAGTAAATGATTTCATTAGTGGGTTTTTAGTTTTTAGCCAAAAGAAGAAAGTTTGAAACTTTAAAGCTGCTGCTGCAGCTGTACAGCAGTTGACATAGTAGTATAGCTGTAGCTGCTGCAGCTGACAGCTCTACAGTAGTAGCTGTCGATGATGTCAGCTGTGTGAGGTCTTCCGCTGGAGAAAATATTTTGCATTAAACTCATGGGTTTGGCTAAAAATTGTAAGATAACCTTTATGAGATCTTCCTATTTCTGATACTGTAGCTAGAGGCTAAGGATCTTAGCTTAAAATGGTAGGACTTCCTTTATAGGATATTGCTTCTTAATTTGGGTATGGCAGCAAGCTGCTGGGAATGGGCATTAAAGGGTTGACAATGTCACTTTGGACATGTGTCAATTGCCTAAGTTGCTATTGGAGCTATTGCAGTTACTGCTAGAGCTACTGCAGCTTTTGTTGCAACTGTTGTTGTTTTTGCTGGAGCTGTTGTAGCTTCTGTTAGAGTTAAGGCAGTTTCTGCTGTAACTATTGCTAGTATCTTTGGCTAAGTTTCCTTTTTTGGAAAATTATATGTTTAGTTCATGGTTTTATTACAATATAATTTTGGTAAGTAATAACTAGTTGGTTGATATTTGATGAGGTTTTAGAGATGTAATTGTGGTCTCTTTGTGTTTTGACCAAATCTTGGAGAGTAAGGAGAGCATTTAATGCTAGATATGAGATATTAATATAGATTTAACCATGTGCTTCGGATTGATTTAAATATTAATATAATTTATATGAAATAATATAATTACATTTTTAAACTTATATTATATGATGAACATTAATTTTTATGTAAAGAGCATGAGAATTTTTTTCATTTTAAGTGTTATGTGATATGAAAGGCTTACTAGATGCTACCTATTGCATACTGACTCATCAGAGTTCAGGGAATTAGGGAAGACATGCCAAGCAAAACATGTTTTACTTTATTAACTTTGAACCACTGGAACTTTATTAAACATACTTCTTGGCCCTCCAAACTACGACTCCCAAAAATCCCCTGATGAGACTCATGAGCTTGGATCATGAGCCGAAAATGAAATGATGTACTTTGAGCTTGAACCATGGGCTTTGATGAGATAATATCACCATGGGTTTTGGACCGTGGGCTTTGGCATCATTTTGTGTAAATATGGGCTCTTTTGGGCTTTAAAGTAGATTTTCCCAAAATCCATGATAATGTTGATGTAGTGCGAGTTGCCAATGAAATAAAGTCATGTAGCATGAAAATTTTGCCCTCAACAATAGGTACAACAAAACATGAAATCCCAAGTATTATATAACCCAAGTAACATATAAGAATATGTGTTTTGAAATTTAAATTATACACAGACTTACTTCCTGACATGACTCTATCCACAAATAATATAAAAGACTCCACGAACAATATTAATATGCAGAATTGTTTAGCATGAAATTCATTGTGCCTGTGAAGTAGGAAAATGCATGGGACAAATAATTTCTTGAAATGCTTGCTCAAACTAGGTAAAGTAGAGCACTTGTAATTCATATTCAAAAAAAGAAAGGGGGCGGAGCTTTGGTAAAAGATATAAGTGGAAAACTAAGAAAAGGTGAAAACTTTTTTGTTCTTTTATATTAACATGGAAAAACAAAGGCCATAAATAAATGTTGCAGGTGATAAAATCTAAGAAAAAATGGGAAGAATTGTAAATGCGGTGCTGTGATCTGTGTTCTTTGATCTTTACCCCTTTCCATTGTTTTATTTTTAAATGAAACCACTTTTTATTTTCTTTTTCTTTTCTTTTCTTTTTTTGGTTGAAAATTTCATATTTCAACAACAGTGGTATCAGCTTTATTATGATTTTTGTCCTTTCCTTTCTCTAGCTTCTTGTTTCTTCATTGATCAAATTTTTAACAAACCATTCAGAGCAAAGTTACTGAGTGACATCCACAAAGTCTCTCAAATGTTAAGGAACGCAAGTAATAAAGCTTACAATTCAACATCTATCAGCAATTTCAAATTGTAACTATTTAATTTACCAAGTTTTGTAACTCACTCAGGTTCTTTGCAGTTGATATTTTCTCATTAAGATTAAAACTTACAAGCTTTTTAATTGCAAAAGTTTTATTTTGAGTCGTCTTTCTCTCGTAGAGCCTATCCAATTTTTCCTAAAAAGTATTTGAACTAGTCTCTTGAGATACATGATAAAAAACACTAACATCAATACATGGTCTAATACACCAATGGTTTTTCTATGCATCTTCTCCTACTTTTTGTTTGGCATATTGCTTGGCTTGGCACTATCACCCTTAATAGGGCCATGAAAGTCCTAAAAATAAAGGATGTCCTCCATCATCAGCTTCCAAATTAAAAAATTCAATACCAGGAGTTTAACCAGAGTGTTTGTCATATATTTTTCATTTAATTTAACGCAAGACAGCCACATCTCAAAATCCAAAGCTCTAATGACATTTGTTGGGATAAATCTTTGTCTATATGTGAATTAAATCAAATAAAAAAACCCAAGCAATGAAGACAAAAAGAATTGTCCACAAACTCCAAGCAAAAATCAACTATGCATCAATGACTCAATCTTACATTTTTTAGTGGGGGGTGCCCCTATGTTCACGCCCATAGGGGTGAGCAATGAAGACAAATAGAATTGTCCACAAACTCCAAGCAAAAATCAACCATGCATCTATGACTCAATCCAACATTTTTTAGTGGGGGGTGCCCCTATGTTCACGCCCATAGGGGTGAGTCACAATGGTCGCTCCCGCCCCCCCTTTCGTTCATCAAAAAAAGAAAAAGAAATCAACCACGCAATACTACCAAATTTACATGGAAACCCCTCTAGTGTAGAATGAAAAACTACATTTCAAATTCAACAAATTCGTTATAATAAAATAAATATTATAATACTTAAGTTTATGCTCAATCTTGAGTTCACAATAAAATGAGTTAAGTACAATAATTCCTCACCACTTATAAATACAATCTCACAATTAAATATTTCAACTCCGTGTTTGTAGCACTCAAAAATTCTTCTTAGCAAAAAACTTCAAAAAATTTTCCCTTTGTGCTTGTAGCTTGAACAAAGGAAAAACCCATTTTTATTTTTCACTTTTCGTGAGCTTGCAGTCTCTCAATTTTTGGACTGCTCTCTCACCGATTGAAAATTTTCCTTTCTGTGCATGTAGCTTATTTCAAAAACACACACACCCACGCAACACTTCTTTTCATAAATAAGTCTGACTTTTCAAAAACCTGTCCAACAAGCTCACAGAATGATCTTTATGTGTGGACTAGGCCGAAAAGATTTTGCTAATAAGAAGATGAATAAGGAAGATTATTAGTTTGGCTTAGTGATGAGAATGTTTCTCACTGGCATATGTGAAAAATGTTGTTTCTTACTACTTGCTGTTTATAGTGCAAGATTTGATCTGTCCAAAGATGTTTTGGAAATGAGAAAATGCAGCAGCCTTGATGCTAGTCTCCCCATTAACCATGTGTCCCGTTGTCATCTTTAATGAAATGCATGCAAAGTCTTTCGGGCTCTTCTTTCGGATAAGGCAACTAGATACATCCAGACGGTGTTAGATTTTATCAAATTCTTTAATTATTGTTGTGAGTAGCTTGACTTTGGATTGCCAGAGTCAGGTGGAAACCAAGTTTTACTTGGTTCTAGAATCCTTGAGCACGCACTATGGACTTGGGAGTTTATCCTTTGTTGGTTTAGGACTTGTAGTTGTAGCCAACCTATGCTTATATAAATATACCACAAGAATATGCCGCACTTTAAGTACTATAAAGAAAGAAGTAACTACAGGGTCTAGTTCTTACCAAAAAAATAAATTACCGGGTCTAGTGCAAATACAATAGAGTACTCTTTTGTGATACTATTGTAATATCTTTATTTTATTTTACAGTGGAACTTTTTCTATCACCGCGTAAATTTTGTGTTTATTTTTCTTTGCTCTTCTTTAATCTTGTGTAAGTGGATTTATTTTCACAACAATTATGGTTCAAGTAGTTAATTAATCAATATCATGAACAAGATCAATAGAGCAATAAACCAACAATCACCCACAGCATACACGCAAACAAGCAATATGTTGATGAAAATAAAACTCAAATTAGAGAACTCTCCAAAGTTGCACATCCAAAAAATTGAATCCACTGTGAAAATAGTTATAATGCAATACTACTTATAAAACCTCCTGCAGTATAAGTAAGGAACTTGTATTCGAGCTCCCCACTATTGATACAACAGGTTGTACCAGTCACTTCTCTTCAATAGCTTCTCAGTTACGCAAGTTGATCATCGACTGCAAATCCGCTCTCAAATACTTCAAGGTCACTTGGAGAGTTGAGGATTGCTTCAATGATTTCTAGCACTAATCTAATGCACTTAGGATTATGATCAAGACGTTTGAATGGAATATTCTATCAAAGGTAAGTAATATAGAGAAGAATGGAGGTGACAAGAATTTCTCTCTAGGGTAAGAGATAGTCTCTCTTCAGTTCTACTAAGATTAAGGTTTATTTACAAATTAAGTTCGAGGGTTGGTTGGCTTTGAGAATAATCAAGAAAATCAAACATTGAAATTCATGGCAAACTTGCTCGACCAAGTTTCTGGCGAATTTCAGTCAAATTGTGTTGTGTAACTGATTTTCAAATCTAAGTGTCTTACAGTCAATTTTGTATTACATTTTGAATCTCACTTGACTTTGTTTCCTTTTGCAGCCCTTCTTTCATTTGAACTTAAACTTCATTGACTTGATGCAATTACAATTGAAATAAAATTGAATTACATTAAAAAAAAAAAATTACAATTATAATAGAAACATATGGCAAGAAATATTGCCAACATTATGGATGTGCTTTAATAAATTAGCCTGACATCGATCATTTCATGCTTCTGAATTGAGCTTATTGAAATTGCAGTTTCACACTTTCAATTTACTACACTTTTTCTCCGATGGTTATCATCGCAAACAATAACATTAAACATGTACTTTCCTCTTTCAAAACTTACAGATATATATATATATATATATATAAAATTTTTGTTTATTTTTATATACTTTATCAAACGTATCACCATAATTTAGAAGTTTTGAACCTTCATACAAAAATAACAATCATTTCTCTCAGGCAATTAATGAAAATCAGTTAATCCATCTCTTTTGCAACTTTCTTCTACTTTCTTTTTTATTTTATAGTTTATGTTGATATAATTTAGCAAACATATATTACCATGCATATATAATTTAGCATCCCATTACTTTGTTGGCCTTGAGCTAAGGTTTCTCAACCACAGTTCCATCATTACCAGCAAGTGCTCGGTACTTATCTTTCCTAGTGAAGCTTGTGCACTCATAAGAAAGAGTTGCAGCAATAGCCCTTTGTATATAATTCGCAACCTCATGGCTAGACTTCCCAGCACTGCACGTTAGCTCAAGTGGCAAATTGTTCAAAAAAGTTACTTCATAAGCTGGGCTAGGGTTCATGAGGAAATAAAACGGGTCCATTCCTTTCCAACCTCTAGCTGTGGTTCCATGAAACATACTCATCCGATTCACCATTGCTACCGGCACGAGTTGGTCTGTTAATTCAGCAAACAAAGCTGAAAACCTCAAAAGAAATGGTTCCCTACAAGTTGTACCTTCAGGGCATATTGCTAAGTCACCTTCTTCTAATAGTTTCTTGATTATGGATGCATCTTTGGCCCGGTCACGATTAAGGCGGGCGGTCTTGATGGGTGAGATGATTTCAGAGAGGCGGGAGATAGAGTAGGTCACGACAGGGATGGCACGGCCAAGAGCGATGGAGAGGAAAATAGGGTCAAGTAGGGTTCTATGGGAGCAAACAAAGAGGACACCAGATTGGCCTATGGATTTTTTGGCCTGAGGAGGAGGGGTTCCTTTGATGGTGACACGAACGCCTAGTGCCATGATAGCATAGTAGACTAGAGGCATGGGGAGGAGAGCACCGGCAGTGATTCGAAGACAGGCTAAGAGGAAGCCTATAGGGATCCAAAGAATGGTGAGAAGTGCTATGAGAGGTGTTGGCATCTGAACAAGCCGGCCATCGTGGAAGATAATTTGCTTGGGGAGTTTGTCCATTGTCACAGGTTTTACTTCTGGCTGTGGTGGCACAATAAAAGCCTCCTACATGTGTTTCGCATCCAGTTAATAATCGAATTTAAGTAGTAAAATTATAGCACTACAAATTCTAATTGGTTCTTTTTCCAATACAAAATATGGGAGGATACCCATATGCAGGGGTGTAGCTATGTATAATATGCTCTTATATTTGTTAAATATTTGATAAAATTTGACACCAAACATATTTGAATCTATATCTTAATTTTTCAAAGAGTTATGTGGCAATTAACAAGTCATTGACTCATTAAAAAAATAATGTCACTAAAACTACACATAAAATGTCTCTTTAGTTACCACATAATGGGTTAGAGTAAAATAGTTTCAAATGTGTTTGAAGCCTAACTTATTTTTCCAAGTTTTGGATCATTCATATTTTTTAAAATTTCATTAATTCAATCAAAAGATTTTTTTACTTACTTTAGTATAAAATTTGATAATTTGTATTGAAAATGAAATTTTTTAAGAATTTTACTATAAAAATAGAAAAAATGAATTTTATTTTATAAAAGATCGCCACCAAACATAATTTTGATTGAAATTACTAAGTTTTTTTTTTTTTTTTTTGGTGTGTGTATATATATAACTTATCAAATAAAAAAGTATGTGTACATAATAAAAAAGCGTGTATATATGTGTATATGGGGGTTGTCTTGATAAATATATTAGAGCTACAACTAGGCCCCTCCTAAATAAAAATTTCTAGTTCCGCCCCTGCCCATATGGATAGTCAAAAATATGAGAGGATACCAAAACTTGCTTCATACTTCTTTTGTTTCCTCTTGTAAAAAAAGAGGTTGTGAATAAGTGCTTGATTTTGAAAATATAATTGCAAATAACAATTGATTGAATTTGGTTTTGAAGTAAGGAAAAAGATAACGGATACCTAGTTTAGAAGATACTTTTAGAAAATTTTTACGAGAAAAGAAAGAAGCAGTTGACTTTTTTGAAACTTTTTTATATTTTCTATAAAAGTAATATCAAAACTTTTATAAAATGATCTATCATCAAATACTCTAAAAACACTCATTAATATGAACCTTTAAATAATTAGATTTGCGAATAAAAATTGATAAGAGTTTGGTTTTGAAATAATTAGAAATGCAAACCTTGCACAGTGACATAAAGGGAGCATCAGTGTCTCTATCACCAAGACCAATATCTGGCTGAGTTTCTCCGAAGGCCTTTTCAAGAGCATCAGCCTTGTTCTTCCCAGCAAGTATCCCTGGCTTACAAACCAACCCAGTTGCTCTGCCCTTAGAAGTTGCTATTTTAGTACCCAAAACCAAATCAGCTCCCAACACATCTTTCAAAAACGCTTCCACCATAATTGTTGGATTTGCAGTCAGCACACGCCTTTTCCCACATGCAGAGAACACACGCCAAGTCTCTGGGTGAAGATCACTCGAATAAAACTTTGGCAGTACAGCTCGAGCCACTGCCTCAATATCTGAGACTTTCATACCAGCAAATGTTGCAAAGACCAGAACTTGGATACCTGCAGATTCTGAGACAAAGTAATAGAGAAGTCCAGCTAGTGGGGTTGCAAGGAGCAAGAAAAGGAGCCTCAGAATCCCACCAACCTCAAAGGCCACAAGTGCAAAGTAAGGGAAAGAGCTACGGCCTCTAAGCAAGGTTCCATCCATGTCAGCAACCACTGTGTGTTGTTCTCGGCCTATTGATGTGCATTTGTCCACAGTTGGGAAGGTTGCTTTGGCCATGGTTTGGTTTAGAAGCTATAGGAAATTAAACCTATTAACTCCTAGAAGAGCTAGCTAATTGAAATTTCTTGTCTATGCTTTTTTGGCTATATATAGAATTTAGAATAAGAAAGAGAAAACCAGTTTGTATTAACTGTTGAGTTTGCGTAAAGGGACAAAATGTTTGGTTTATGAAAACAATGATAAGGGAAGAACCGAGGCCCTACGAAGGGTTTTTTTTTTTCTTCTTTTTTTTTGGCGTCTATGAAGGGTTGATGCACAGCTTATCGTATACATATATATCGTACGAAAACAATTGACGTGGCCCAATGATGCACAAATCAAAATTTAGTTGAGCGGACAACCACCATCTACTCTTCATTTAATATACATATAATTGATGTGGTGTACGTAATTATATTGAATGGATACTGCTTATTGTTGAAAACTGAAAATTAAAAATACTGTAACAAGATAATTTTTAAATGTATGAATAATGCCATGCGACTTAGTTTTAACTTAAAATTTGCTGAATTTCATATTTGTGGATCCTGTGAACAGTGCACAAGACTCACAGGAAAAACGCCAAATGCTCATCTTTGATCATTTCAACAACATCCAAACTCACACTTAGCTAACGTTTGGATAGCGTTTGGCGTCTACGTTTGGGCGTTAGGCGTTTAAACAGTGGGTCTCGTGCACTATTTACAGAACCCACAAACCTCTTTTTTAACTAAAACTTTCATTAAAAATGGATCTCACGGTACTATTCACACATTTAAAAGTTATTTTGTTACAGTGTTTTCAATTTTCAATAATAAGCGGTATCCAAACACACTCTTAGTCTACCGCTCCTCGTTTAGTAGAGTTTTGAGAAAGTTCTCTCAAGTATGATCTCCCACACGAAACAATGCCAATTCTTCTACAATCACACATTTTGCCAAAATGCGATGAGAAGTACAACTGTGATCGGTGAATTATCTATTTCAAATAAACTCATAACTTTTTTTCCTACTATTCATACAAGAGATGTAGCTCAACAATTATGTCCATAGACTCTCCTCTTTTTTTAGAAGAAATTTCAAATTGTTTAATTTTAGCAACAATTTTTCTATGATGATGCAATTTTCTACAACTTAATAATATGGTAATTGATGAATCATCACTTTTACATAAATCTTTTGTTTTTCCATCTTTCACAGCACACATGTCAGAGTTGTGTCAAAAGTTCTGCCCCACGTACTTACTCTTTGAGCAATACTAAACACATTAACTTATTTTATACTTTATTAAGGTGATAAATTATTATTAGTAATGAGAAGCCACTAACTTTCACTAAACTCACTATTTTTTCTATACCACTCATAGTTGCACATGTTAAGGTTGTGGCAAAATTTGTGTCAATAAACTCTCTTTGAGTAATGCTAAAGACAACTTATTCAATAACTTATTAAAGTGATAAATTGTTAGAAAATCGGTGATTCCTAAAGAGGATGGATGAGAAGTGTATGGAAATAGATGGGAATTGTAAGTGAATTGACTTAATTTGAGTTAGTCACTATTCATAGAGAAATATTAAAAGAGAAAGGAAATGCACTAAATAAGGAATTAGTTTTTTTTTCAAGATATCTCAAATGATGGTTACAAGTACTATTTATAGAATTCAATGGTCACACATGACTTGATCCTTTTGGCTTACTAATTAACACTCATCAATTAACCCATATGATTATATTGTTACATGTGCCAATAACTCTAACAAATTCTATCATATCCTATTACTTGTAACTAATTAATTGAAAGGATAGGTTTATAAAAAGTATTATGATGTTAGGATATTACAATAAATATCACTGCACACCCTTGGCACAATAGTCACTTCACAAGTATAAGTGTTTGTAGGGGGTGGGCGGCAAAGGCCGATGTTCAAGTTTTTAGGAGGAAATTTCACACACATATACATTTAGGTTAGAGTATAATTTCTATCTTGTATTAAAAGGGAGAAAACAAAAAACAAAAAATATTACAATAAATAAGGAATTCTGATCATACATTACTAGCAGTAGTGGGGAGCCACTAAAGGGAGAGTGAGGACTAAAGCTAATGAATTTTTTATAAATATTATATGTACATGCTTAATTTTATTTATATATTAGATGTTAGATGGTACTTTCAAAATTGATTTGTATATATTGATGTTTACATAAAGATAAATTTTAGTATTTGGAACTCACAGTCTTCCAAATTATTAATGTAAACTTTCTTTTATAATGGTTCATAACTCACAATCTCATTCCAATTCTTAACTTTTCAACCAATTAAAAAATTACAATAAAATAAGACTAAAATAGCCTAATTCCTTATGAGTTACCAAAAAATCGAATAAATCCACATTTATGCTTTGGTGATTAAGGCTGGATATTTCATTTTTTGTTTTACATTTTCTTTTGAACATATATTGGTAAATAGTGTAATATTTTTCTTAATCTTAGCACATATTTATTAACTTTGATAGACACTTTTTGTTTAATTTTTTAAATGGTAGCATGTTTATAACTTTTGTACACTACTATATTTATATTTTTTATTTTTTTGTCTATGGGTGTCCAAAGCTATTCTAGATGGGTGAGATGATCTCAGAGAGGCGGGAGACGGAGTATGTCACAGCAAGAATGGCACGGCCGAGGGCGATAGAAAGGAAAATAGGGTCAAGTAAGGTTCTATGGGAACAAATAAAGAGGACGCCGGATTGGCCTATGGATTTTTTGGCCTGAGGTGGAGGGGTGCCTTTGATAGTGACACGAACACCTAATGCCATCAAAGCGTAGTAGACTAGCAACATGGGGAGGAGGGCACCGGCAGCCATTCGAAGACAGGCTAAAAGGAAGCCTATGGGGATCCAGAGAATGGTGAGAAGTGCCATGAGAGGTGTTGGCTTTTGAACAAGGCGGCCATCATGGAAGATAATTGGCTTGGGGAGTTTGTCCATTGTCACAAGCTTTACTTTAGTTGGGGTGGCACAATGAAAGCCACCTACATATGTTTTGCACAATCCAATAAATTATTGGATTGATCAATGATATATATACAATATTTTTTTATAACAAATTTTACAATTGTTAAGTTGTTAAATTATTATTGATTCATATCTGAGCCTAAACTTATAAAATAATTGTCACTCCAAATTTGGTGAATCCAATTTTGAAGAGTAAAATTGTACTGCAAACTTTATTTGGTAGAAAAATGTCTCTCCTCTTATCTACAAATACAACAGATCAATTAATTTTCATCTTATAAAGTTGTTATTTACAACTATGTATTTTGTTGGCTTTTATTCCGTGTCAAATTTGATTGTAATTTTGTTTAATCTTTTGTACCCTGTATTTATTGTGGGATTTAATTGTAAGGGTTGTGTGATAGAGAGAGAGTGTGTGAAGACTCAAGCAATTGAAGACTGAAGAGCTTTCGCGGGTAGCTCGCAACTAAGCATCCCGCGAAGTGACTCATGTGCCTTGCACATGCTAGAATGCGAAGAGTCAGGCCAGGATAGAGACAGCTGTGTCTCGCGAGTATCTCGCAGGTAAAGCTTTCCCGTGAGACATTCTGTTCTGCCAGTCTGTCCATTCTGATACACACTACACTATATATACACACATTACCCACAAATGTTGAGGAGTGCTTCTGAGAGAAAATCCTAGCCAAACACCTTGAGAGTTAGAGATTGTTATACCCACAATCCTCTACACATTTGCTTGTGAAATTTCCTCAACTCCTACCTCTCCATTTCCATACCATTGAGAGGTTGATAGCCCAAACACTTACCACACCTTTTCAGAGTGTCAAGTGAAGTTTTGGTGCTGCTGGAAAGTATTGGAAGAAGCCAAGGATGGCAGATGCAACATGGAGCTTGTTGCGGGATCCAGAGAACTAGACAAGATACGGTTCCGAGAAGCCTTGTTGGAGTAGGAACTTGGAGGGCTTAGGTACATCGGGTAGATTAGGCTTGGAAGGTCTCTTACTAACTTATGTATCCCAATTGATTGTCTAGTGGATCGATTTCCGCTTGGAGGGCAGCGGAGAGGTTTTTTGCCGAATTCTTCGATTTCCTCTTCAATAACACATCGGCATGTTATCTTGTGTTTGCATCTTTCTTTCCTACTCTTTTACTTTCCATTTTACTGCTGTGATACTTTGATTATGGATTAGAGTAGCTTGTTTGTTTATCCGCTCGCTTTTACACTATTCCGCACTTAGTATTAAGCTAGTGTAAAATCAATCAAGCCGTAACTTTAATTTAGGGGTTTAAACATCTCTTGTGTTTTCTACACATTTTCGAGCTTTCACATCTTAAATAATATAAAACTCATGTCCTCCATAATATCTGTTTAGCTAAAACAACCCAATAATAAATATATTTCAATTGAATTACAGCTATTAATAATATATTATATTTAATTTTTTTCGTTTATTTATAAATTACTTGATTTTCTTGTTAAATATAATATATATATGTATAGTTTTATATATATAAATTTCAAATACACTCTACTATTAAAACAAATATAAAAGGTGTAATTGTGTATAATTATACAACTATATAAATGTGTTTGGTCAGTATAATTGTGTGTTAAAATAAAATATTTGGTGATCGGTGTAACTTAACTTTCTATGGATTTATGTTTACGGATATACTGTTCTACATTGTTAATATAAAATTGTATGTGTGGCAAAAACAAAAGAACGTCTAATTCTTCCATCAAAAAAGAAAAGAAAAGAACGTCTAATTCGATGGTAAATACTTTAAAATATTAATTTAATATAAAATTATTAAATAATGAAATATACTTCTATTCTAAAAAAGAATATATGATTTCAAAAGAATATTTTAATAAATCACACTCATTTGGATCGTCAAAAACATGAGAGGATAAAAAATTTGGCTTCAAACTCTCTTTTTTTCTTTGTTTGTTTCCTCTTTGTGGGTAAAAAGTGTTTGATTTTCAAACTATTAATGCAAAAACCAATTGTGTGAGGGATTTCACAATTTGCTCCAATACCAATGGGCTTGGTCTGCGATCGAATGCAATAAAAGATTTGTGCCCCCTCATCCTTCACCAATTGGTCGTTGGATGGATTGGTAAGGCACAGGGTCCGACAAGTGGTATCAGAGCCAAGGTCATAGGTTCGAGTCGTTGGAGCCACATTGTGAGGGATTTCACAATTCGCTCCAATACCAATTGGCTTGGTCTGCGATCGAATGCTATAAAAGATTTGTGCCCCCTCATCCTTCACCAATTGGTCGTTGGATAGATTGGTAAGGCACACGGTCCGACAAATTGTTTGATTATGAAATTAGAATTGCAGACCTTGCACAGTGACATAAAGGGAGTATCAGTATCTCTATCACCAAGACCAATATCTGGCTGAGTTTCTCCAAAGGCCTTTTCTAGAGCATCAGCTTTGTTCTTCCCAACAAGTACCCCAGGCTTACAAACCAACCCAGTTGCTCTGCCCTTATAAGTTGCTATCTTAGTACCCAAAACCATATCAGCTCCCAACACATCTTTCAAAAACGCTTCCACCATAATTGTTGGATTTGCAGTCAGCACACACCTTTTCCCACATGCAGAGAACACACGCCAAGTCTCTGGGTGAAGATCGCTCGAATAAAACTCTGGCAATACAGCTCGAGCCACCGACTCAATATCTGAGACTCTCATATGAGAAAATGTTGCAAAGATCAGAACTTGGATACCTGCAGATTCTGCGACAAAGTAATAGAGAAGTCCTGCTAGTGGAGTTGCAAGGAGCAAGAGCCTCAGAATCCCACCAACCTCAAATGCCACAAGTGCAAAATAAGGGAAAGAGCTACGGCCTCTAAGCAAGGTTCCATCCATGTCAGCAACCACTGCGTGTTGTTCTCTGCCTATTGATGTGCATTTGTCCACAGTTGGGAAGGTTGTTTTGGCCATGGTTTGGTTTAGAAGCTATAGGAAATTAAGCCTATTAACTTCTAAAAGAGCTAGCTATTTGAAATTTCTTGTCTATGCTTTTTTGCTGTTGTGATAATTGGGTGAAATAATCTGTTAATACAAGGTTAAAGAAGAGAGAGAGGAAAATATGACACAATGAATTTACGTGATTCGGCAATATGCCTACGTCCACGGAGGTATCAGAATAAATTTTCACAACACTATAGAGATTACAACAATGACTTGAAAACACTCTCACACAAACCTAAACCCCAAATACACCCTTGTTCTCTCACAAATAAATAGAAAACACCTATTGTATTTAGACAAAAGTTGCAAGACACTAACTTCCTACACTCTGGTGCGCACACACAGAAAAAGTTCTAATTGCTATCTCTGTAGCTCACATTCATAGCTCTTATTTGCTCTACCTCTATTTATAGCTAAACTTCAGCCGAAATATCACCAACGTGAAACATATCAAGTCAACAAAAATGGCCAGCATTGCCAATGGAGTCATACATTTCGACTAAAAGGTGAAGCATGTATGCATGTCAAGTGTTCCAGAACATGAGAATAATGCAAGACTTCTATCAACAAAGAAGTCAAAAAATTCGGCCATGAGTCCATGCAACATTTAATGCAACTTTTTGCATTTCTTCACTCACGAAAACATGCAACTTTGTTGGCTAATGTCATTTAATGATTTGTTGGCTAATGTCAAGCCACCAATTTGACAATTCAAGCCATTCCAACGATTGCCTATATATAGAATTTAGAATAAGAAAGAGAAAACCAGTTTGTATTAACTGTTGAGCTTGCGTAAAGGGACAAAATGTTTGGTTTATGAAAACAATGATAAGGGAAGAACCGAGGTCTTACGTTTATGAAAGTTTTTTTTTCTTTTTTCTTTTTTTTTGACGTCTATGATGGGTTGATGCTCAGCTTATCGTATATATCGTATGAAAACAATTGATGTGGTGCACGTAATTGAATAGTGTCAATTAAATTGGTATTGTTTAGTCCGCCGCTCATCGTTTAGTAGAGTTTTGAGAAAGTTCTCTCGAGTCTCTCCCATGGGAAACAATACCAGTTCTTCTATAATCACACATATTGCCAAAATGGGATGAGAAGTACAATTGTGATCAGTGAATTATCTATTTCACATGAACTCACAACTTTTTATCTACTATTCATACAAGAAATGTGGCTCAACAATTATGTCCATAGACTCCCCTTTTTTTTAGGAGAAGAAATTTCACTTTGTTTAATTTGAGCAACAATTTTTCTATCATAATACAATTTTCTACGACTTGATAATACAGTAATTGATAAATCATCACTTTTACATAAAAAAAAAATTTCATCTTTCATAGCACACATGTCAAGGTTGTGGCAAAAGTTTTGCCCACGTACTTACTCTTTGAGCAATACTAAACACATTAACTTATTTTATACTTTATTAAGGTGATAAATTGTTATTAGTAATGAGAAGCCACTAACTTTCACATAAACTCACTATTTTTTCTATACCACTCATAGTCGCACATGTTAAGGTTGTGGCAAAATTTGTGTCAATAAACTTTCTCTTTGAATAATGCTAAAGATAACTTATTCAATACCTTATTAAGTTGATAAATTGTTAGAAAATCAGTGGTTCCTAAACAGGATGGATGAGAAGTGTATGGAAATAGATGAGAATTGTAAATGAATTAACTTAATTCGAGGTAGTCACTATTCGTAGAGAAATATTAAAAGAGAAAGGAAATGCACTAAATAAGGAATTAGTTTTTATTCAAGATATCTCAAATGATGGTTACAAGTACTATTTATAGAATTCAATGGCCACACATGACTTGATCCTTTTGGCTTACTAATTACCACTCACCAATTAACCCATATGATTATATTGTTACATGTGCCAATAACTCTAACAAACTTTATCATATTATATTACTTGTAACTAATTAATTGAAAGGATAGGTTTATAAGAAGTATTAGGATATTAGGATATTACGATAAATACCACCACGCGCTCTTGGTGAGATGGTCACTTCACAAATATAAGTGTTTGTAGGGTGTGGGGAGCAAAGGGCAGGGTTCAAGTCTCTAGGAGAAAACTTCACACACATATATATTTAAGCTAGAGTAGAATTTCTATTTTGTATAAAAATAAAAATAAAATTAAAAAAAAGAAAGATATTACAATAAATAAGGGGTTCTAATCATAAATTACTAGTAGTAGTGGGGAGCCACTAAAGGGAGAGTGAGGGCTAAAGCTAATGAATTTTTGTTAAATATCATATGTACATGCTTAATTGTATTTATATATTAGATGGTCCTTTCAAAATTGATTTGTATATATTGATGTTTACGTAAAGATAATTTTTAGCATTTGGAACTCAGTCTTCCAATCTATCAATGTAAACTTTCTTTTATAATGGTTCATAACTCACAATCTCATTCCAATTTTTAGCTCAATTGATAAAGTTTCTTATAGTTGTATAAGAGATCTGGAGTTCAATCACCAAAAAAATAAATAAATAAATAAACCAAAAAATCGAATAAATCCACATTTATGCTTTGGTGATTAAGGCTGGATATTTCATTTTTTGTTTTACATTTTCTTTTGAACATATATTGGTAAATAGTGTAATATTTTTCTTAATCTTAGCACATATTTATTAACTTTGATAGAAACTTTTTGTTTAATTTTTTAAATGGTAGCATGTTGAAAATGTTTATAACTTTTTTACACTACTATATTTTTATTTTTTATTTTTTTGTCTATGAGTGTCCAAAGCTATTCTAGATCCATTATATGGTTATTCCTCCAATCACTTGTGTATAATCCTCCTGCACAAGACGTTGGTTAAATTTTTTTTTTTTTTTTTTTTAGAACTCCGCCACTTATTATTAGAGTAACCTAGCTTATTTTTTCTATAAGACCATCTCTATTACGATTTTTATTTTGAACCAACAGAACACATCATATAAATCAATATATATATATATATATATATTTAAACTAAAAGTCTATTATAAAAAAATTATAAACGTAAATCTCAAATAACAACCAACGTTTCCTTTCTATAAATAAAAATAAATAAATAAACTCACGTTTTGACTTCTACTCTAACTAAAAGTCTATTATCAATATTTTAAGAATAACTAATTAGTAAATTAATTATATATATATATAAAAATTGAATGGAAGATGAACAGTTTTAGACCCCTTAAACCAACAGGATTAACCTAGTTAATTAGCCAAGTGATTAACTTAGTCAATTTATGCAATTCTAGGTTATCACAATCACACAATCATATCAAGAATATAAAGCAGCGGAATAATAAATAACACAAGATATGATGATCCAGGAAACCACACAGTAAAAACCTGGGGAGGATTTGACCTAGCTATCCTCAAGGCAAACCTGAATCCACTATGCGAAAGAATAGAAGTTCATACAAAAGGACTTACAAGCTACCCGCTTGACTTCCTAATGCTATCCACCAGTAGAACTTACTGACACGACCATGTGCAAGCTCCAAATCTACGGACTCCTTCTTTCTTAGATTCTCCAATCAACTACAAGCACCCACGCTTGTTATTCTTTAAACTCCAATGGCAGCAACCAAGTTGATCATCAAGATGTTGAAAAATCTCTACCTTGAAAATCCTAAATTTATGTAAAGGAAAGCTCCTCAATGATCTCACAAGAGATTCACACAAACAGCAAAGTATGAGCAATAATACAACTAGAGCAACTCTCAAAAACGTGGCTAGGGTTTTGCCTTATATACCTAGGGCAAAAACATAAAACCCTAAACGTTTAATGAGGTAGGGCTGAGTTGGAAAATTCTGCAGAAAAACATTTTGGCCGATTTTCGATCGATCGAGTCTAACTTTCCATCGATCGAGCCAGGCTGAAATGCACCAATGCATCTGCAGCCTCTCGATTCCAACTTTACATAAAATATATAACTTTGAGCAAGCCTAAACAAGACTAAACATATTGTTTTGCTCATAGTTTGCCAATATTACACATTAGAATTCTAAATACACAAATTCATAAATCTTTAGAACCTAACAGAAGATGGTAGAGTTACCAAAATATATATATATATATATATAAAATGATTTTCAATAATACATTGAACTTTAAGGCTCTATTAATCACATATATTTAAATGGAAAACCCTTGAATTTAAAGTTAAAAACTATCCAAAACAATAATTGAAATAACGTTTCAGTAGAAACCTTAATTCAATAATTAAGAACAATGTAAATTATTAAAGATTTAAAAATTTGAAGTAGAGAGACTCACATGAGAATTTCCCCCCCCCCCCCCCCCCCTTGAAACTTGAGTGAGTTTCACCCTACTAAGTTTAAGTTTAAACTTAAAGTTTAAGTCATGTGCGTTGCACGCTACATGTGTGTGTATATGCATGAAAAATGATTTGAATCTAACATTTGTTCTAGAAAAGAGGTGGTGTAATCTTATCCTTGTCTAGCTAATTCTTATTATAATCCCTTTGTGTAGCATGTGTGTATGCATGAAAAATAATATGAATTTGACATTTATTGTAGAAAAGAGGTGGTGTAGTCTTACTCCTGTCTAGCTAATTCTTATTATAATCCATTTGTTTTGCGGGGAGAGAGAGAACTGCTTCTTTTGAAAAAAAAAAAAAAAGTCTGTGTATAATATATAATAGCTAAGATATTAATCTTTGGAAGTGGTATCTCATACATATTAGTATTTCAATTGTGGGTTTTGGTAGTTAGAAGTTAGCACATAGTAGTTAATAATTAGAAAATCACTTTGAATTTTTTTTTAAACCAATCCCTTAAAAAAGTTTTAGAAGAGTTTAAATCACGTTAATAAGTTATCTTTCTATTCTTTCTTTTTTTTAAATCATGTTAATAAAAAGTTATTGATAAAACTATTACTACTAAACATTTCTTAGGCTTATCTATTCAGCTTTGTTGCCAAATTTATATAAACTCTTTTATTTTCTTTTTCTTTTTCTTTTTTTTCTTTTTTTTTCTTTTGAAGAATATTGTTAGGAGATATGTGGATTTTGTTAGAGACATATATTATGTAAATTGGCGAATCCTTTGACAAAACGTACTTTATTTGTAATTAGGTAGATTTAAGATGGGTTTAGTACTTCAAGGAATAAGAGTTCAAGTCTAGTATTGAAGTCATGCAAATCTGTCCAAGAAACAAGTGAAGAAGTGTTGTTCATTAAATCTCGACAGATAGCTCGACAGATATATCTATCGAGGTCTCGACTGTTGCTCAACAGAAATATCTATCAAGATCTATGAAATCAGAATTTCCAGATCTGATTTTCGACCCAAGCTGATGTGTATGTGTAAGGTTTCTTTTCTCACAACCCTTGATATATATATATATATATATATAAGAATTATTTTAAAGGCCGTCATATAGGTATTGAGTGACTATACATGGAGAACACATGCAAAAAGTGACCAAGTGCCTTACTTTCTCTGAAAGAAGTTACTGCGTCTTGATCTTCATTGTTGATGAAGTGAAGAACTTTGCAGCCAAAAATATTCTTCAAGTTGGTGTGTTAGTCACGTATTGGAAGTTGTGCATCATTGATTAGTCACGTACTGGGATCCGTGCAAAATGGTGGTGTTCATTTATTGAAGAGTTCAAAGGTTCTGAAGCGGTAGAAGATTTCTATTGTGATAGAAGGTTTCCGTTGTAAGTTCATCTATGGGGATTGTAGAGTCTAGGGACAAAAGTTTTGTACTAGATCTAAAATTTCTTTTTATTATAGTGGATTGTTTTTTGGAAAGATTTCCCCCCAGATTTTTACTGTGAAACTAGTTTGTTTCATTGGATTTCCTGATCATCATATCTTGTCTTATTTACTATTCTATTGTGCATGATATTGATGTTAGTTTGGTTTAATAAGGTTTATTCATAATAAATCTAATTAATAACTTGGGTTTAAAACTTGTTAATTCTATCAACCGGGGTCTAAATTTTCCAACAAATGGTATAAAGCGGGTATACTTTGATTGGATTAATTTCCTAAGTGTAATCCTTGACCCCTGTTGTCATGGATTATGGACAATCTCTTTTGATTCCTTTTTTATTTGATGGAACTAATTATGCGTACTGGAAAGTTCATATGAAAGTTTTTTTGCAGGCTCTAAGTGAAAAAGTACGGCAAGTTGTTGAAGTTAGCTGAATTAAGCCTAAGGAAGCGCCGGTGGATTGGGATGAAACAACAATCAAAGCAGCAAATTTCAACAGTAGGGCCTTGAATGCTTTGTTTAATGGGGTGACCAATGAGGAATTCAAGAAAATATCATCCACGGAAGTTGTTAAGGAAGCATAGACTATTCTTGAGACCACCTATGAAGGTACCAAGGCAGTAAAGACTGTGAAGTTTCAAAGACTCACTAGTAGTTTTGAAGAAATAAGGATGGAGAAGGATGAGACATTTGATGAGTTCCATGCTAAACTCAAGGATATTGTGAATTTTGCCTTCAACCTTGGAGAATCTATAGCAGAATTCAAAATTGTTAGAAAAATTCTTAGGTCCTTACCTAAAAGATTCCATGCCAAGATCGCTGTCATTGAAAAAGTGAAGGACATTGATCAAATTCTTTTGACTGAGCTTGTAAGGAACCTTCAAACCTATGAGATGGGATTAGGTTTTATGGGAAAAGGTGGAAAGAGTAGAAACTTGTCTCTTAAGGGTATAGAGGAAGAGAGTGATGACTCTAAAGATGAAGATGAAAGCAAAGATGAAGATGATGATGAGGATGAGGATCTAACCTTCATAGTTAATGAGATTATCAAGCTTCTTCAATACAGGAAAAAGGATAAGGACAAACCTCCTAGAAAATCTAAATCCTCTAGGAAGGGTAAGAGTGAGAAACCCCTTATCCAGTGCCATGAGTGTAAAGGTTTTGGTCATATGAGGATAGAATGTCCAAACTACCTTATGAAAGAAAAGACCGAAAAGTCAAAAGATAAAGGGTTGGTTGCTACCTGGAGTGATACTAAGAATGACTATTCTGATGAATATGTGGATGTATATGGTCACTTGATGGCTTTTGTTGTCACAACCGATAAGGTAATTATGAAGAGTGCTAGTGACAGTGAGGATTCTTCTGATAATGAAGTACCCAAAAAGTTGACCCTTCAAGAAGCCTATGATAAGCTATGCACTGAATTTATAAAATCTGAAAAAACTTCTCATCTTTGTAGAAAAGAGCTTAATGAGGTACAAACTAAAAAAGCTAATCTGTTAGTCAAACTAGATGAGACTACAAGGTTAGTTGAGACTTTTATTGTGGAGAACACCTCATTAGAAGAGAATGTCAAGAATCTTAAGGTTGAGCTTAGTCAAGCTATAACTCAAATAGAGAGGATGTCCAGTGCAAAGCTTGATGAGGTATTGAGTACTCAAAAGTCTAGTTCTGATAAGACTGGCTTAAGATATGTTGTTTCCACTGGCCCTTCCTCTTCCACTACTTATGGATCAAAGACTGTCTCTGTGCTCCAATCTGAGAAAAGTGATAAAGGTATGAAATCCAAAACTGATTTGGCTAATTTTAAATCATTTGTTAGACCTCATGTTTGTCACCATTGTGGTGTTTCTGGACACATTTGTCTTAATTGGTTTAAATTGTATCCTCAAAAGCAAGTATCCAAATGGCCACAGGTTTCCTTTCAAGGGCCTACACCTTTGTTTGGAGAGTTATTAAAAGTTTTGAGCTTTTTAACTCAATTTCAAGAGAATTCTAATTCTTCTATTTCCTTTTATAGACATAGTAGGACATGTGCCTTTTCATCTTCACGGCCAAAGACTCATGCTGTATGGGTGAGAAAGGAGCCTAAAACTTAATTGTCTTTTCTATTTGTCTTCTACTTTAATTCTTTCTATCTAAAGTAGGACTCTTTTTGCTTGATTTTTTATCTGCTTTTGGAATCATACTTTTCTGCAGCTGCATCTATCTTCATACTTTCATGTTGTTTGTCTGTTTTTGTTTGGTTGTTTAGTCTTTATTTTGTTTGTTTTTCAAAATAGAAAGAGAAAAAAAAAACAAAACAGTATATGTTTGTGTATATTGGTATTTGTGTAACTTGGATGGCCATTAAAACAAAGTTTTCTAAACTTTGTATTTTTTGTAGCTTAGATGAGCATCTTAATACACAACTAAACAAGTGAGTTTTGTGGCTCATGTTTGTAATGAGTATGATTAAGTAATCTCTTATACTTAACACTCATATCACTTTTTTTGACGGGAATGACTAAAAAATTCTAAGAGAAAGCCAATCTTGAATAACATCTATATGCTTCAGCATAGCAAAATTGTGATGTTTTAGGCTTAACATAATTGGGTATTTCTTTTCTCTCTCTTATATGCTCATACATGATATACTCAAAAAGGAAAAATATGTAAAGAAAAATAAAAGCAAAAAGAATCAAAATGCTTTAAATATGGCTGCAAGCGTGTTTCTAGGAGATGTGAGAGTTATAAGATATACCTCGAAGGTAATAGTCCTTTCAAGCAGTTATGATTGTGTGTAAGTAAAATTGATTTTCTCATATCTCAAATCGTCATAATATGAGACACTTATGCACTCTTGCTATGTTTTCACACACAACACACAAATTCTTTGCTACTTTTGATACATGTACAAGTATAATGTGATTTGGCTATCACAAAGAATACATGTATTAACGTATACTCACTAAACTGTCTTAACTTATTTTTGAAATATAAAATTGGTTAGACTTGTTGTATGTGTGTGTGTGTGTGTGTGTTTTGGATCTTGAATGCTTTGCATTTTTCTTGTTGAGAGATGTTTTTGAAAGTTTAAAATGTTGATTGGATCTTTGGTTGAGTAGCTTTCCTGATTGCATTCATTTCTGTGTGTTTTTCCTCTCTTTGAAAAACTGGTTTTTATCAAGCTCGATAGCTTCTCGGCATACAGATCCTCGACAGATTTCTATCTATCGAGCCCCTTAGACTTCCTTTCTTGACAGAAGTTACCGCATACTCGATCTATCGAGGTTTATAGGCTTTGTCTTGATAGCTTCTCAACAAATTCTTGATCCATTGAGAAACTTTCTGTCTGGCTGATAGATTCTCGACAAATTCTCGATCCATCGAGGTTGGCTTCTACTCGATAACAGCTTGACAGCTTCTCGATCTGTCGAGACGCTCTTGCATGCATTGTTTTTTTTTTCATATGTTTTGCATCTTTCTATTATCTTGTCATCCATAGAATCTTGTTTCATTACATTCATGCTTTTACATGGATTCCTTATGCCCCCTTGATCATCTTTATGTTTCTTGGGTGAAGTTTTATAGCTTCTTGTACCTTTTGTCAATCATGAAAAAAATGGGGAGAAAATGTGTTTTCTTTTTAAGATTCAAGATTGTACATGTTAGGGGGAGAAATACATGCCTTTGTAAGGGAGAGTTGTGTTTCATCTTGTTAGAGAGAGTGTTTACCTCCTTGTTGTTTTAAGAGCTTGTTGATTTAATAGCTTCTTTTAGCTTCTTGTACACCGGTCTTGTGACCATTTTATTAATAACATACATTGTATTTATTTCTCATTTATATATATGATAATGTATGTTGTTATTCACCTACATCTACATGTGTTGTTTCTTTTCTTTCTTTATACACATGTTTCTCTATGTATGCAATCTTTTATTTCTGTTTCATACTAAGATGCCTTGATGAGTTTTTTTAAAGTGCTTCAGAAAAACATGTTGTCAAAATCTATCATGCCATGAATTCTTCTCTTGCAAAATTTTCCAAGAGTTTGTGTTAGGATTAGATTTTATTGTATTTAACAAGTGATTATGAGTTTAGTGATTTATGACTTCTCTCATACTTCATTTATTTATTGTGGTTTTGTCAGGGATTGCCAAAGAGGGAGATTGTTAGAACATATTTGGATTTTGTTAGAGACATATGTTATGTAAATTGGCTAAGCCTTTAAAAAAAAGCACTTTACTTGTAACTGGGTAGATCTATGATGGGTTTAGTACTTCAAAGAACAAAAGTTCAAGTCTAGTATTGAAACCATGCAAATCTGTCCAAGAATCAAGTGAAGAAGTGCTGTTCATTAAAGCTCGACAAATATATCTATCGAGATCTACGAAATCAGAATTTTCAGATCTAATTTTCAACCCAAGCTAATGTGTATATGTAAGGTTTCTTTTCTCATAACCCTAAACATATATAAGGCTTATTTTAAAAGCCATCATATAGGTATTGAGTGACTATACATGGAGAACACATGCAAAAAGTGACCGAGTGCCTTACTCTCTCTGAAAGAAGTTACTGCGTCTTTACGCCTTAGGGTTTTGTAACCAAGTGCTTCTTGATCTTCTTTGTTGATAAAGTGAAGAACTTTGCAACCAACAATTTTCTTCAAGTTGGTGTGTTAATCACGTACTAAGAGCCGTGTATCAATGGTTAATCACGTACTGGGATCCGTGCAAAAGGGTGGCGTTCATATATTGAAGAGTTTAGAGGTTCTGAAGTGGTAAAAAGTTTCTGCCGTAAGTTCATCTACGAGGATTGTAGAGTTTAAAGACAAATGTTTTATACTTGATCTGAAACTTCTCTTTATTATAGTGGGTTGCTTTTCGAGAAGGTTTCCCCCCAAGTTTTTACTGTGAAACTAGTTTATTTCATTGGTTTTTCTAGGTCATCATATTTTGTCTTATTTACTATTCTGTTGTACATGATATTAATGTTAGTTTGTTTTAATAAGGTTTATTTATAATAAATCTAATTAACAACTTGGGTTTAAAACTTGTTAATTCTATCAACTGAGGTTTAAATTTCCCAACATATATAACACAACCAAAAACCTATAAACAACAATTTACTTTCAATATAAAGAATATGATCAAACTTATTCATAATTTAAATTTAAGAAATTAACACAAATTATAAATTAAGATATAAATTTAGAAAAAGAACAAAGAATAAGCCTATTTGTTTTCTCCATCACTTTGAGAGATGAAAGTGTGAGTATGTAACTAAAAACTAAACCCATTATTGTAGACGATAATGAATTAGTACAAAAGTTTGATATTATTAATTGAGTTAAAACATATCTGAGAAGTTTTTATTAATTTTTTTGAAGTTAAAGAAAAATAACTTAAACAAAATGAAAAAATAATAATGAAGAAAGAATGCAAACTTGTCATGGAATTTAGGCATTCACATATTGGAATAAACTTCACTTCAAAAAGGAGATATATATGTGTGTGTGTGTGTGTATGTATGTAGAGTTTCATTTGATATAGAGTTTAAATCCAATTGAAATTAAGATTTCTAATCAATTTGTTTGTTGCTATCTCATAAATCCCATAAAAAGTGGAATAAAAAAAAGGTCATATGAATAGAAAGAAAAAAGAAAACTTTTTTAGAAGAACAAACGTTTCTTTAAAAGGAAACTTTTCTTTTATAACCACAAAAAAAAAAAAAAAAAAAAAACAAACAAACAAACAAACAAACAAACAAACATTTTTTTTTTTAAAGAACAAATGTTTATTATATGAGTAATACTACAGTTACAAACTATTTTACAACATTTTTACAAGCTATTGATGTGACAAATTCTTATTAGTTCTAATATGGGTTCACCACTAACATCACATTTATGTTTATTAATGACTATTTGAAAATTACTAAAACCACATCAACAGTTTATAAAAATGTTGTAAAATAGTTTGTGTCTGTAGCATTACTCTTATTATGTATAGATACTTTTCTTTTTTTTGACAAGGAAGAGAAGGTGTTTACTTTAAACTTAAATACTTATTACCTTTGTGGGGACAAAGAATCTGGTAACCCCGGCCCACTTCGTACCAAGCTCAAGGCCCATGCCGAGGATGAAGAAACGCCCGAGGACGAAGTGTGAAAGTCCAAATTGCCCAGGAACCTTGCCGAGGACGACCCTGTCCTCGGCCAACCGAGATCATTAGAGTAGGAAATAATGGCCCACCAAAAGCATCCTTCCCAAGCATGTAAAGAGAAGGAACAAGTACAACGTGTCAGCCGAGGAGGCGTGGTGGAGGAGCAAGTTTAAGATGAACTGTCACCTCCATATTAAATGCCCACAACTAACATTCTGGCCATATTAATGAGGAAATAACCCCTGAATAGCGCAGCCTTGGTTGCTGCAGCCCACAGAAAGAATGGGAAGGCGGCTGATGGGACAAGCACTCAAGTAATGACCTGCTTTATTGACAAATGTAGGGCTAAGATCAACTAAAAGGAGGTATATAATGTAAGGAATCCCTCTTGAAAGAAGGATGACGGGAGGGAGGAGAAATTAGAAATATAGAACACTGTAACAACCTATCAGAAGGGAGAGACAGTTGTATTCCATCACTAAAGAAATAATAAGAACCTTAAGCTCCCAAGAGGAGGGCCGAGGAACATCGTTGCACATTTGAATCCACGTCCATTCTATTCGACCCACATGCATCCATGCCTAGCTGTTGTATCCCTTGCTAAGGCCTAGTTCTTAAACTCATTCTCTACAAATTCATTGTATTGGGCTAGCTGGGCTTGAGTCTACTCACTCAACAGTAGAAGTGCTCAAACCCAAACCCTACAATTGGCGCCGTCTATGGGAAGAACTCGTGTGTTAGTAAGGGCAACGGTCAAGCATGGCAAGATCGGGCCCTCATCAAGCAGGCTCCCATCAGCCTGAACAGGTCAAATCTCGGCATCAGGGTAACTTTGCCAACCCCTGAGCGTGATCGAAATGAAGAGAATGGAAGATTTCGAGAGGGAAGTGTGCACACCATTCAAACCAGCAGAAGTTACTCGCGTGGGGACAGTCATGCGCCCCAGAGACAAAACAACAACCGGGCCACCCAGCCAAAGAAGGTTAGGAGCTGCGTGACCCAGGGGCAAAACAATGAGTAGGCCATGCAGCGAAAGATAGATGGCTTGAAGAGGAGGCTGCACCATGCACAACGAAGGTGACCTCGACCTAGCCCCGACCTGCCCTCTAACGATGAAAGCGATGATGACTACAGGCAAAGGTCGAGAACTCCTCCAAGCGAGACCTTCTCTCATGAAGAAGAGCACTATTGGGAGCGTAAACATAAGAGCCCATCTCCTAGGGGCTTAGGATACGATGCCATGAACAGGGCATTGGATTAACTGTCCAAGTCGCCTTTCACGCGCCACATAGAAGGGGCTATCCTTCCTCGGCGGTTCCAGCAGCCAACCTTCTCCATTTATAACGGTAAAACGGACTTCGTGGAGCATGTGAGCCAGTTTAACCAAAGGATGGCTGTCCACTCTAAGAATGAGGCGTTGATGTGCAAGGTTTTCTCCTCTAGCTTCGGTCTAGTGGTGATGAGGTGGTTCAATGGCTTGAAGACAAATTCCATATATTCATATAGACAGCTGACCCAAGCCTTTAGCTCCCGCTTCGTTACAAACAACATAACCCCTCGGCCTTTGAGCGCGTTACTGTCTCTATCCATGCATGATGGAGATACTTTAAAGGCCTACTCAGGCCAATATTGGGAGATGTACAACGAACTGAAGGGCAATTTTGATGACGTGTCCATCAGTACCTTCAAAAATGGTCTCCCGACTAGACACAGCCTAAGGAAGTCTCTGACTGGCAAGCCTACCACTAGTATGCGACAACTGATGGATCGGATCGGCAAGTATAAACGAGTGGAGGAAGAGCAGTTGCAGGGCAAAGGAAAGGAGAAGGCTATCCCTCAGGAGAGAAGGGATTTCAGGCAGAATCGATACAACAACACCCGCCCGATGAGGGACTTCGCGGGGCAATCTGGAGCAGCTGACATGCAGGCGGTCCATGCCGTATTCCGAGAGCCGGTGCACAGGGTGTTGGCAAAAATCGAGAGCGAGTCATACTTTAGGTGGCCGAATAAGATAGTGGGGGAATCCACGAAGCGCAACCAGAACCTTTACTGCCAGTACCACAGGGACCACAGACATACTACAAAGAACTGCAGGAATCTCTGAAGCTATCTGGACCAGCTGGTCTGAGAAGGAAAGTTGAAGCACCTTCTGCATGACCCCGGTGACCATCAAGGCCAGACCAATTAGAAGCCGAGGAGAGATAACGCCCTAAGGGCGCCCGCAAGGATGATCAATGTCGCGAGTGTTGTCTGTGGCCCAAATGCCTGCCGAGGAGTCCCAGCCAGAGCCGAAGAGGGCCAGAAGAAATTCTCACCCAACCTTGAGCTTTTCAGAGGAAGACAAAATTGGGACCACCCAGCCCCATGATGATGCTCTGGTGATCACTCTCAGAATCGGGGACTATGATGTGAGGAGGGTGATGGTCGATGAGGGCAGCGCGGCCGAGATCAAGTACCCGGACCTCTACAAAGGGCTGGGGTTGAAACCGAAGGACTTAACGCCCTACAGCTCTCCCTTGATGAGCTTCGACGGGAAGCTTGTTATCCCAAAGGGCATGATCAGGTTGCCCATCTAGACCAATACAGAGGTGGTGGAGGTGAACTTTATAGTAATGGACACTTACTCCCCCTACACAGCCATCGTAGGAAGGCCATGGCTCCAAACCTTGGGAGCTGTCGCCTCCTCCTTACACCAGAAGGTGAAATTCCCGTCAGGGGATCAAGTTCTCGAAATCTGTGGTAGTCAATCCACGGCAAGGCAATGCATAGTGACTGCCATATCATGTCGGCTCGATGCACAGCCCTCGGCCACTACTGAAGGGGGCTTATAGCAATCAAAGACCCCGGCGGAGCCTCCTGAGGCAGCTGCCGAGGAAGCAAAATGTGAGGATCTGGAGAAAGTGGTGATTGGTGACGACCCGGAGAAGTTCTTTCGGGTCGGGGCTCGGCTGCTTCCCAAGGAGCAGCAGGAGCTAATTGAGTTCCTCAAAAATAATATCGACGTGTTTACATGGGATGCCTGTGATGCCCTAGGGATTGATTCGTCCTTCATCTGTCACCATCTCAACGTCAATCCATCCATAATTCCTAAGAAGCAGCCACCCCGGT
The DNA here is from genome assembly GCA_032727855.1 of Quercus ilex subsp. ballota. Classification (NCBI taxonomy): domain Eukaryota; kingdom Viridiplantae; phylum Streptophyta; class Magnoliopsida; order Fagales; family Fagaceae; genus Quercus; species Quercus ilex. The sequence goes on from CM064910.1 coordinate 66,381,867, forward strand.
TCCCATCAAGAGAGCACGATGAGGCGATTAGGGAAGAGGTGAATAAGTTTAAGCGTGCAAGGGCTATCAAAGAAGTCTTTTACCCCGAATGGTTGGCCAACACTGTGGTGGTCAATAAGAAAAGCAGAAAATGGAGGGTATGTGTGGACTTCACTAACTTGAACAGAGCATGTCCAAAAAACCTGTTCCTCATGCCTCGGATAGATCAGCCAGTGGATGCAACTACAGGCCATCCTCGAACGAGCTTCCTAGACGCCTTTCAAGGCTATCATCAAATACCATTAGCCTTGGAGGATCAGAAGAAGACAACCTTTGTGACCCTCATTGGGAACTACCATTATAAAGTAATGTCGTTCAGCCTGAAGAACGCGGGGTCCACCTATTAAAGGATGATGACGAGAATGTTCGAGTTAATGCTAGGCAAGAGCATCGAAGTCTACATTGATGATATGGTAGTAAAAAGTAAAGCAGTATCCGAACACTTAGGGGACCTCGGCTGCACCTTTGACATCTTGAGGAAGCACAAGCTACGCCTGAATGCTTCCAAATTTTTGTTTGGTGTGGGATCAGACAAGTTTTTAGGATATATTATTACCCACAGGGGAATCGAGGTTGATCCTGACCAAATCAAGGCTATTCATAATCTGAAGTCTCAACAAAACCCCAAGGAGGTCCAAAAGCTTACTGGAATAATCGCGATCCTGAATCAATTCATTTCCAGGTCGGCTGACAGGTGCAAGCCCTTCTATCTCTAGATCAACAAGTGGAAGGGATTTGAGTGGTCCGAGGATTGTGTTACGGCCTTCCAGCAACTCAAGGAGTACCTATCCCGGCCACCTATCATGTCCAATCTTGAGGCCGACGAGGTCTTATACGCATACAATGTTGTGGCACTTCACGCTGTGAGCCTGGTACTAATTCGGGATGACAATGGCATTCAAAAACCAGTCTACTACGTTAGCAAGTCACTACATGAAGCTGAGGTCAAGTACCTATCCTTAGAGAAAGCCATACTAGCTGTGGTCCACGCTACACGAAAACTCCCCATATTATTTCCAAGCTCACACAGTGGTTGTCCTAACCCAATTACCCTTGAAGTTTGTACTCTGGACGGCTGATTACATAGGAAGGATCACGAAGTGGAACACAATTCTGGGGGCTTTTGACATCAAATACATGCTTCGGACCTCCATAAAAGGCCAGGTCCTGGCTGATTTAGTGGCCGAATTCGCTGAACCACCAATAGAGATGCCACCCGAGAAGATAAGCATGGACAAAAAATCAGTTGGGGCAATCTCCATCTCAGGGCCACTATGTTGGAGGGTATATGTTGATGGCGCGGCAAATTAGAGGGGGTCTGGAGTGGGGCTGGTCTTAGTATCCCCTGAGGAGTCTGTCATAGAAAAATCCCTGAGACTCGGGTTCTCGGCCAAAAACAATGAATCCGAGTATAAAGCACTGTTACAAGGGATGGTCATGGTGCAGAAAATGAGAGGAAAAGCAGTGGAGATGTTCTCGGATTCGAAATTGGTGGTAGGCCAGGTAAAGGGAGAACTGAAAGCCAGAGACGCAAGGATGCAAGAGTACCTATGCTAGGTCAAGCACTTACAGTCAGGTTTCGATCTTTTCAGCTTGTCACATGTCTCCAGGAGTGGAAACACCCATGCCGATTTATTGGCCACACTTGTCACCTCATCGGCAGGGGATTTGCCTTGGATCATTCTTGTAGAGCATTTGGAGAGAGCAAATGAGGTGGTAAAGGGCACGGTCCACATCATTCAAGTTGGGATGGGTCCCAGCTGGATGGACCCCATAGTGAAGTTCCTCAAATACGATATTCTGCCTGAGGAGAAGTCAGAGGCCAAAAAAATACAAAGAAAAACTTCTCAGTTCTGGTTGTCCGAGGACCACAAGTTGTATAGGCGCTCCTACTCTGGACCATACCTACTGTGTATTCACCCCGAGGCATCAGAGTTACTACTCGAAGAGCTACATGAAGGGATCTGTGGGAGCCACACAGGAGGAAGGTCCCTATCTCACCTGACCGTCACACAAGGATATTGGTGGCCGAGGATGCAGAAGGAGGCCCTGGAGTATGTTAAAAAGTGTGACCAATACCAAAAGTTCACCCCAAATATTCATCAGCCTGGAGGGGTCCTCAACCCTTTGTCCAGCCCATAGCCGTTCGCCCAGTGTGGCTTGGATATTGTAGGCCCTTTCCCCAAGGCACCAGGGAATAAGAGATATCTGTTGGTTGCCATAAATTACTTCACCAAATGGGTCGAGGCTGAGCCGTTGGCCAACATCAAGGATGTGGACGCTAAGAAAATCCTTTGGAGAAACATTGTCACACGATTCGGGGTCTCTCATACCCTCATTTCGGATAACGAACTCCAATTTGACAACAAAGCCTTCAGAAGGTACTGTTGTGAGCTTGGGATCACAAACAGGTATTCAACTCCAGCTTATCCTCAGGGAAATGGGCAGGCCGAGACTGTCAATAAGGTCATTGTCAATGGGCTTAAGAAGAAACTGTATGATGCCAAGGGAAGATGGGTAGAAGAGCTGCCACACGTTCTTTGGACATACCGGACTACACCACGGCAGTCAACGGGGGAGACACATTTTGCCATGACTTACGGGGCTAAGGCTGTCATCCCTTTGGAAGTAAACTTCCCAACGCTGAGGACGAGCTCTTTCACTCCAAGCAGTAATGATGAACTACTGGGAAGAAGCCTAGATCTGGTTGATGAACGAAGGGAAGGGGTAATGATCCAGCTGGCCTATTACCACCAAAAGCTCAAGCAGGGATATGACGCCAGTGCGAAGCTAAGACCACTAGCAGTGGGGGACCTAGTGTTGAGGAAAGTTGTGGGGGCTGCTAAGAATCCTTCCTGGAGGAAGCTGGGGCCCAATTGGGAGGGGCCATATCGAATTACCTCGGTGGCGGGGATAGGTGCATACTACTTAGAAGACCTAGATGAAAAACCTGTACCTCGTCCGTGGAATGTAAATAACCTGAGAAGGTATTGTTATTAATGAAAGCATCCCCTTTTCTGATTCAAGTTTTATGTCTATTATGATTATATATCCTGTATTTTGGCGGCCGCCTCAGTACTAGACTGAACCAAGGTCTTGCATGGTCCTCGGACTCAAGCCTATGGGGAAACTAACCACTTCAAGAAAAACCTGAGTACTAGACTAAACCAAGGTCTTGCATGGTCCTCGGACTCAAACCTATGGGGAAACTAGTCACTTACAGGAGAATCTAAGTGTTAGACAGAACCAAGGCCTTATACGGTCCTCGGACTCAAGCCTATGGGGAAACTAGCTACTCGGAGAAGAACCTAAGGGTTCGGCGGCACTAGGGTCTTGTACGGCCCTCAGACCAAGGTCTGAGGCACAAACCCATGAGCATTCAGCAAAGGAGTAAACAAACACAAGCCCATTAGCATCACTTAAGGCATTCTGAGGCACATTGAACCTAACCCTTTAGCATAATCAGTAACTAACGGCTTTCTTACGCATTTCTTATTGCCTACAGTAGCCAATTCATGTGATGTAGAACCAATATTGTGGAGTTATTCCCTCAGTACTCAATCTAGCAAAAATAGGACGTGGTGTTAAGGTGGCTCAATTATCGTCTAAGGTCCAAGTGGGAACTGTCACTATGGGCTTTACATTTTTCGGTTGTCAATTTAAAATGAAAAACATGCTGAGCTTCTGAGATTGTGAAGCTGACAATTAAAACCAAGGTTATATAAGTAACAAAACTCATCATAATAACAACAAACACCAAGTAAAAAAAAAAAAAAGGATTCATGCATTCAACTCAAAGCATAGCATTACAGTGCTTAAAAGAAAAAAGGAACAAAAACGACAAAAACAAAAAAAAACTAACTAACTAAAAACTAAACATAAGATAGAAGCTAGCTAAGACGGCCTATTTCTTTGATTTGAGCTTTACTTCCCCCTTGGGAGGCTGTCCAGAGGTATCCTCGAGGTCCTCGGAGCTCTGACCTAAAGGAACAGCCTGCAGAGGCACCACCATGAGAACTGTCTCCTTAGCTGGAAGGGCAACTTTGGAAGGTCCCCCTCAGCAAGAAGAGCCTAGGAGTCAACAGGAGGGACTTGAAGACCAACAGGGGGCTTCACCACATCCCCGGGCACTTCCAGGTTACTGGTTTCTCCTTCCTCTAGCACCCCTTAATGCTCAGCCTCCTCGACAGGCCTACCAGTAGAAGTGGGATCCTTGGTAGCATCGGCCTGGTCCCCGTCTGCCGCTTTGGGGGTGGTGTCGGCTTCAGAGATGGCAGAGGCAGCCTCTTGAATAGCAGGAGGGTAGTACACTCTTTCGGCCCTCCTAAGCTCAGACGAGGCCTCGACCCCAACTTGGTTGAGCGCCTCATTCCAAGTCTGGGAGCAGTAGCGCCTGCACATCTCAGGAACTTGAGCCTTGAGGGCAACCTCAGTTTCGGCCATTCCTTCAGCAAAGGCCTCTTCCTCCGCATGCTCTTTGGAGTTCTCGGCCTCTGTCTTTGCAAACTTGGCCTCTGCTTTGGCCCTTAAAGCCTTATCCCTAGCGCACTCAGCAACACCTCTAACCCCTACTGCCTCGGCCAACTGCTGCTTCAAGTCAGTAATGTGCTCCATGGCAATCTTCAGTTGGCCCTGAACATCTAGAAGGCGCCTCGTCTGGTCGGCGGCCTGTTTCTAAGCACCAGCTAGGCCTGACACCGCACTATGTCTGGCCTTTATCACCTCCTTTAGATCCTCCCTTGCCTTCTTGAGGTCAGACTCAGAGTTCTTAAGGGTCTACGTGGCTTCCAGGCGCTTGTCGCGTTCTTGGTCCACGGCCTTGCTCTGGTTATTGGCTTCCTCTTCCAGCCTGTAAGTGGCTTGGACAGCCTGCAAATCGAAACAAATAAACGATAAGTTGGGATCTAAAGAGTAAAAATCAACAAAGTCTCAAGCGTCGGATGGCTTACTATGCCTAAGTACCTCTTCAGGCTGAGGATGATCTCCTGCCTCCTTAGGTTCTCCAATTGGGCAATATCGGCAGGGAGTAGCAGGGACCTCTCCAACGCATCAGCTACATATGCGCCCTCACCCCCTCTGAAGTCCCTGAAGGAGGCGTTATCCATCAAAGGCTCCCCATGGAGCATTGAGGCAGGGAGCCAAGCCTAGGCCTCGGACTGCACAGCCACCTCTCTTCCCTGGCCCTGATGCCCAATTTTTTGCTGCTTAGGGGGCCGCCGAGCCTTATCTTCCTCTTGGGAAGAACGAGTTCTGTCAGCTCCCATAGGCCTTTTGCCCTTAGTGCCCTTCTTCTGCTGGGGATCAGTAGGCTCGATCCTTGGTGGTAAACTCGGCTGAGGTGGAGGAGGTGGAAGCTTGGACTAGGAAGAGGACGACCTGGTCTGAACGGGTTGAGACTTGGGTAACGGAGGAGAAAGCTTGGATTGGGACTTTCTCGGCTCGTCCCTCCCCGGCTGACCCTCAAGCAGGTCAAGTAGGCTAGACCGGGGTTGCCTCTTAAAGCCCATCCCGTCCTGGGGAGAAGTCCTTGCAGAGAGGAGGTCCGCCTCGGTCAGATTAGGGTCGCCCAAGTCACTAGAGGGATCCTCGACTAGGTGGACTTGGTCAAAAGTACTAAATTCGTCCTCAGAGTGGCCTAAATCAACAACTTCTTCCTCTTCTCCTAGCTCTTCTTCCTCCGCCTCCGCAGCTTGGGCAGAGGTAGAAGGACCTACCAACGGAATACCTTCCGGAGCAAGAGACCCTTCAGGAAACAAAAACCCCTGATCCACTACAGTTATGCTACGAAGCCGAGGATCTTTGGCTCTAATCACGTGCTTCGAAGCTAGGAACGACTTTTGGAGCGGCTTGTACCCGAGGTTCTTGTGGGTAGCTCTAACTTGTTTGTCAGCCTCGTTCACAAAGATCTCCGCCCTGAGGACCTTTTTCAAGTCCTCCTTGTTGACCAGGTTAAAATGACGCTCAAAGGCGTGCGGATCTGCAGAAAAGAAAACATGTTCCTGTTAGCAACCAAACAAAGCAGACCTACAATCCGAAAGACTAGACCCTCTCCTACTCAAAATACCCCACCTGGTGTCCCCTTCTCTGTCAAACAATAAAGGCCATCGTGCCACTCCCTTAGACACGATGAGAAAGTCTTTGTTCAACCCCTTACTGGACTCAAGAAGGCACTGGATAAGTCGGACCTTATCGTCCCTCGTCTTCATGTAATAAGACTTACCCTTTAGTTTTTGAAGGTTGTAGCACCAATTTACATCATGATGGGTTAACCTCAACCCCATCTGTTCATTCAAGGCGTCCACACAACCCAGGATTCTGAACACGTTAGTGGCGCACTATGTGGGGGCCAACCTAAAGTACCTAAGGTAACCCCTCGTTATCGGCCCCATAGGGATTCTCATACCGCCTTCAAGGAAGGCGATTATGTGAATCACGACCTCACCCTCCTTCCTCCGAATGTGCCATTCCCTTTCCCCATAGTACCTCAAGCCCACATTACTAGGTATCCTATAATCGGCGATAAATTTCTCCATCGCCTCTTCAGACTCAACTAACTTCTTAAATCTACCCATTCCTAACAACAGCCAAGAGACTCAAGAAAGGGCGAAGGAAAGAAATGACTCAAAGAGGAAATTTGAGCTAGAAAGAGAGAAGAAGACTTACAGAAATAAGGAAAAGCTCCTAGGACAGGCTTTTTGTGCTGGAAAAGGCGTGAGTGTAGTTGGAGATTTGACCGAATTCAATGTACGTGTGCAAGAACTCTTGAGTGCAAAAGTAAAGAGACCAATCGGATCAAACGGGTATTTATACCCCTAATTAAAGATAATTGTGCAAGTTTCCCCACTTATAAAGCTGGGAAAAGCCCAGCCGTTGGATTGGCATCACGCCGTTGAACGTGGGGAGCACAGAGCTGCCAAAATTAAATGAGGGCGCGCTCCGTATACCAAAGTGCCAGGGACGTGCCTTGGACAGGCGAAAAGACTGGCACTGACAGAGGATAAGACGTGACAAGCCATCACGACGGCCCGAGGATGTCAAAATCCTCATCTCCGTCCGAGGAGCCGGACAGCAGGATTTTGATGGGCTATTGTGGGGACAGAGAATCTGGTAACCCCGGCCCACTTCGTACCAAGCCCAAGGCCCATGCCGAGGATGAAGAAACGCCCGAGAATGAAGTGTGAAAGTCCAAATTGCCCAGCATCCTTCCCGAGCATCTAAAGAGAAGGAACAAGTACAACGTGTCAGCCGAGGAGGCGTGGTGGAGGAGCAAGTTTAAGATGAATTGTCACCTCCACATTAAATGCCCACAACTAACATTCTGGCTGCATTAATGAGGAAATGACATCTGAATAGTACAGCTTTAGTTGCTGCAACCCACAGAAAGAATGGGAAAGCGGCTGATGGGACAAGCACTCAAGTAATGACCTGCTTTATCGACAAATGTAGGGCTAAGATCAACTAAAACAGGGTATATAATGTAAGGAATCCCTCTTGAAAAAAGGAGGACGAAAGGGAGGAGAAATTAGAAATATAGAACACTGCAACAACCTGTCAGAAGGGAGAGACACTTGTATTCCATCACTAAAGAAATAATAAGAACCTTAAACTCCCAAGAGGAGGGCCGAGGAACATCATTGCACATTTGAATCCACGTCCATGCTATTCGACCCACAAGCATCCATGCCTAGCTGTTGTATCCCTTGCTAGGGCCTAGTTCTTGAACCCATTCTCTACAAATTCATTGTATTGGGCTAGCTGGGCTTGAGTCCACTCACTCAACAGTAGAAGTGCTCAAACCCAGACCCTACAACCTTATTTACAATTTTTTTTTTAACTTTATCCAAAAACATTTTTGGTAAATCTGTATGAACAATAATTATCTAAAAAAAAAAGTCACGTGTGAAGAGGAAGATTTTGCTATTAAATACGTTGTTTTTTTTTTTTTTTTTTTTTTTACGAGTATTATATTTTCTTTTTTTCGTTTTTTTACACAAAGTAAGGGTTTGTTTGGTAAGAGTATTTAAATATAATTTTTTGTTTTGCGATTATTATGTTGTTTTTTTTTTTTTTTTTAAACACAAAGTAAGGGTCTGGTTGGTAAGAGTATTTTAATATAATTTTTTGTTTTGCAATCCATAAAATGGTGGGTCCCACACTTGAATTTATTGTTTAGCTAATATTTTCTATATACAATTTTCAAAAACTTGTATCCTATTTTATTGACTTAGAACAGGATTTTGAAAACAGCAAAGGGGAGTTTTCAGGATACAGAAAATGTTTTTAACGATATAGTTGTAAATAAATTGAAAACAGTAGACCCCACATGTTTGTCCAAACTCTTTTATCTCTTAAATTAAGGGGCTTATCTTTATCACAAAAAGAATTCTCACACTTCAAATTTGAAACTTGTCATTAAAAAAAATGATGAACTCTATTCCCTTATCATTATTCACACACAAAAAAAGTAATCTACAGATTTTACATGTTACTTTTTGTAAATATATATTTTTTTAAATCTCAAAAATAGAAATGATCTCCCAAACAATTATTTTTTGTTTTTAGTATTTTGAAAATTGTTCTTAAAAGTGGGAGTCAAATACGTAAAATATAAAAATTATTATCTGAAAAATAGTTTCTAGTTCAAATTTTTAAAATTGTTTTTATACTGTTTTGAAAACAAAAACAAAAATCCTCTTATCAATCAACCCCTAATATAATTTAAATTTTAAAAAAAGAAATAGATGAAGATTGTTGTTGTTTGTTGTATTTTACGTGTACTGTGTTGTTGTTTTTCTTTTACCCCTAGTAATACAATTTAAATAAAAAAAATAAAAAAAGATTAGATAAAGAGTTTGAATTGTATTCAAATTAAAAATTGTTATCAACTTATAAATTATAATAATAAAAGGATTAGATGAAGAGTTTGGATTGTAATCATATTAAGTTTTTTATCAATTTAAAAATTATAGGAGAAGAAGATAAGTACAAAAAAAATTTATATTTATTTTTTTTTAAATTCTAAAAAAAAAATTGCAATTTAGTGCAGCCACTAGGCATAACTACGACTTCTAAGCTCAACTTTTATTATATAGTACTAGCATTATTCCCGTGTGATACACAGTTTAATCAAAATTCATATGTAAATAATTTTTTTATTAATTTACTTAAAAATAAATGAATATTTTACTTTTAAGTTATATAATGAATGTATATTGTGTAAGACTTAAGGTATCATAATATATATATATATATAATTGAATGAAAGATGGTAGAAATACCTTTAAAAAAATATAAAATGATTTTCAATAATACATTGAACTATAAGGCTCAATTAATCACATGTATTTAAATGAGTAAAACTTGAATTTAATAATTAAAAACTATCGAAAGTAACAATTTAAATCATATTTAAGTGGAACCTCAATTCAATAATTAAGAACAATCTAAATTACTAAATATATATATATATATATATATATATATATATTTTGAAGTAGAGAGACTCACTTGAGAATTTAATTTTTGTCCTTGAAAGCATGAGAGAAGACATTGAAACTTTAAGTCCCGTGAGTATAAACTCATAAACGTATAATTTTATTAAAAAAATTATAGCTAAATGAATTACAATTATATAATCAAAAGTAAAAATCACGCTACATGTTTGTGTATATGCATGAAAAAAGAACTGAATTCAATATTTTTTTTAATAATAAACGTTGCTAATTTTTTTTCTTTTTTATATATATCAGGATTAGATGGATTAGATGAAGAATTTGAGAAGGATTAGATTACACTATGTTGTTGCATTTTTTTATTTATATAATACACGTTGCTATATATATATATATATATATATATATGTAGGGTCTAGGTTTTTGGTTGCCCAAGCCCGAAGGATATGGGTCAAAAGCCCAACGAACCCCGAACAATGAATTTGTAGAGAGTGGATTGAAGGTCTAGGCGACGGCCGGCGTTCACGAGGCGTGAACTCCCTTATCCTTTTATTGAAGAACACTTAGAACAATTTACAACAGGGGATGCTCCTCGGCCCATGGCCGAGGAGGCTTTTCTTCCCTTTTCTCTCTCTTTTCCTTTTTCTTTTTAGACCTTCCCCTTTTTTCGTTCCTTCCTTCTTTTTTTCCTCCATTATATATCTCTTTTACCCAACAAATCCTAGCCTTACACTTGTTGAGCGATTTGGACCTTACTCAAGTGCTTGTCCCATCAACCGCTTTCTCAGTCTCTTTGGGAGTTGCGGCGATCGAGGTAACGCTGGTGCGGGGTCCTTTCCTCATTAATGCGGCCAGGGCGGTTGTCAGGCACATTTAATGTGGAGGTGACTGCTTGTTACGAGCTTGTCCCTCAAGTTCTCGGACGTCCGATGATGGGGTCGTCCTCGGCTTATTCTGTTGGGGCCTGGGCTTCTTCTTCTCCTCCTCGAACTGTAGGTGCCTCCTCGGCTTGGGCCTTCGGCCCAAGAATGGAGTGGGCTGGGCCGTAGGATTATTTGGCCCCACAATAGCCCCTCAAAATGTTGATGTCCGCATCCTCGGGCGGAGAGGAGGATTTTGATGTCCTTGGGCCTGCCACGCGTTCCATCGAGTTTGGCCCTCTGTGGGTACTAGAGTCTTTTGGTCTGCCCCTGAGGCGTTATTGACGCCTTGAAGGGCGCGACGTGCCCTTCATTAAATTCAGACGGCTCTGTGCTCCCCACGTTCAATGGGAGGATGACAATCCAACGGTGGGGATTCGCCTAGCAGTTAGGAGTGGGAAAACCCGCACGGTTCCTTGATTCGAGGGTATAAATACCCATTTGAAAAGCCGGTTCCTCTGTTTATTCGCACCCAAGAGTCTACATCTCCAGCATAAAAAGCCTGTCTGAGGAGGTTCTACACATTTCTGTAAGTCACTCTATCTCTCTTTGAACTTTCTCTTTCTCCATCTCTGCCTCTTTTTCATTTGCTCTCTCTTAGCTCGCTTAGGCATCATTTGGGATGGGTATATTTAAGAAGTATGTCTTCACTAAGGAGGCGATGGAGAAATTCATCGCCGATTATAAGATACCGGCCAACGTGGGCTTGAAGTATTGTGCGGAGGGCAAGTGGCTCTTTCGGAGGCAGGAGGGTGAGGTGGTGATTCCCATCGTTGCCTTCGTCGAAGGTGGCATGAGGATACCCATGGGGCCAGTGATGAGGGACTACCTGATGCACTTCCGGCTAGCCCCTACCCAGTGTGCCATCAACGTCTTTAGGATTCTGGGCTGTATGGATGCCTTAAATGAGAAGATGGGACTGAGATTGACCCACCATGACGTCAACTGGTGTTATAACCTCCAGTGCCTGAAGGGCGAAACTTACTACCTGAAGACCAGGGATGACAGGGTCCGGCTCATTCAGTGCCTTCCTGAGTCTAGCAAGGGGTTGAACAAGGACTTCCTCATCGTGTCTGGAGAGTGGCACGATGGTCTTCACTGCCCAACGACGGAGGGGACCCCAGGTGGGCAGTGGGAAAATGGGGAGAGGGTTCTGGGACCTCGATTAGTTCCATTCTTTACCTCGTCCGTTTCTTTTGCATCGTTTGGTTTCTAATGTGGATGTGTTTCCTCTTGCAGATCCGCACGCCTTCACGCGCCACTTCAGCCTGATCAACCAGGAAGACTTGCAAAAGGCGCTGAGGGCAGAGGTTTTCGTGAACGAGGCCGACAATCAAGTAAGGGCCGCTCACTAGATCTTGAAATACGACTCGGCTCACAAGTCATTTGCGGCGCCGAAGTACGTGATTAGAGCAAAGGATCCTCGGTTTTGAAAAATAACCGTAACCGAGGACGGGTTTCGGTTCCCCGAGGTGCCCTCCATATCAGAAGGCGTAACACCTGCGGGTCCTTCCTCCTCCTTTAGACTCTCGGAGCCCGCCGAAATAGGCCTAGAGAGGGAAGTGGAAGTTGCAGACTTGGGCCCCGCCGAGGACGGATTTGAAGTTTTTGAACAGGCTCACCAGTCCGAGGACCCTCCAGGAGATTTGGGTGACCCTCGTCTGACTGAAGCAGACTTCTCAGCGTCCAAGTCCTCTTCCCGACACGAAATGGGTTACAAGAAGAGGCCCCAACCTAGCCTGTCGGATCTGATTGAAGGCCAGCCGGGGATATCAAAGCCAGAGCTTCCTCCTCCTCCTCCAAAAACTCGTTCTGCTCAGGGCAGGTCGGCCTCTACCCAGTCAAGGCTTCCTCCTTCTCCGCCCAAGACGAGTTTGCCTTCCAGGCGCGAGCCCTCTGATCCTAAGCAGAAGAGGGATAAGGGCAAAAGGCCAATTGAGGAGAGGTCCGGGTCTCCACGGGAGGAGGATGATAATCGGCGGCCATCCAAACAGCTGAAGATAGGCTCCCGAGGCCAGGATGAACAGGTTGACGACCTGCCCGAGCCTCAGGTCTGGCTTCCTACCCCAATGCTCCGTAGGGGGCCGCTGAGGGAAGACTCCTCCCTCAGAGATTTCAATGAGGGCAAAGGCACATACGTGGCCGACGCGGTGGAAAGGTGCCTGCTACTCCCAGCTGACATGGCGGAGCTGGCGACTATGAGGAGTAGGGAGGTCTTCCTCTGCCTCAAGCGGTACTTGGGAATGGTAAGTCTCTCGTCATTTATGACTTATTCGAGTTGTAGCTTCTCTCTCCTCCTTTTCTGGGCTCGGCTGATGGCGTATTTTTTTTGTCTGCCAGGCCGTTCAGGCCACTTATAGGTTGGAGGACGTAGCCCGTGACCAGGGGAAAGCCATGGACGTGGATCGTGAGAAACTCTTGGAGGCCACTCAGGTCCTTAAACACTTTAAGGCTGATCTTGCCAAGGCCCGGGAGGAGCTGAGTGCGATGACCGGTGCTCGGGATACCGCCCTGTCAGGTCTCGCCGGCTTCCAGAAGCAGGCCGAGGATTACTCAAAGCGCCTGGCTGAGGCGGAGGAGCAGTTGAAGACTGCAAAGGAGCTGCTTGCTGATCTGCCAAAGAAGGTGGCTGCCGCCGAGTCGGACAAGAGGGCAGCTGAGTGGGCGAGGGACGAGACTGTGAGGGCCAAGTTTGAGGCTGACCGGGGCAGGGAGGAAGCCCTGGCCACTAAGCAGGAAGCCGAGGAGGAGGCTTATGCTACGGGGATGGCAAAGACAGAAGCAGTCTTTAAGGCTCAAGTCCCCGGGTTGTGCAGGCGATACTCTGCCGAGGTTTGGAGGGAGGCCCTCAGACAGGCTGGAGTCGAGGCCTCGTCCAACTTGTGGAAGGAGGAGAATGTGTACTACCCTCCAGCCATCCACGAGGCAACTCCAGGAGGCGCTGAGGCCGAGGAGGCCGCAGAGGAAGCCGGTGCTGCTACGGGTGAGGACACCTCAATTACTGAGCCCGTGGGTGAGCTCGTCCAAGGAAGTGACTCCCCAAAGGTAGCAGAATTAGGTGAGGGCCCCGTTGAGGAGGCGCCCCAGGAGGTTGTGAAGTCTACCTCTAAAGTTGAGGTTCCTGCTGCTGAGGAGGCAGCCGTTCCTGCCGCGCCTTCGCAGGCTGTCCCTTCTGGCCAAAGCTCAGAAGGCCTTGAAGCTGCTATAGTCCAGCCCCCAGCTGAGGGAGGAAAATAAGTGGGCAGGGCAGGCCCCTCAACGCCGTCGTCTCTCTTGTCATTTGTATCTTTCTTTTTCTTTTTTCTTTTTTAGACTGTAATGTGGTGTTCACCATGTAATCTTTGCGGACTTAATGGAATGCGAGTTTTATTTCTTTTCCTGTTTGTTGTGGTTGCTTGCTTGCTTGCACGCTATTCGCTCTTTTTTTACTTGCACGATTTTAACTTCAATTGCATTTCGGCCAATCGCGGCATCAATTATTGTAGCGAGGGCACGTATGCTGGGGTGGACCCATCGTTCCCTAAGGGCCAGGTAGGAAATTCTTTGAGTAGACACTTAGGAGCCCTTTGAAGTAGCTGGCTTCCCCACAAGCTTGAGTCCGAGGACCATACAGTGCTTTTGGTTCTGTCTAACACTTAGAATCCTCTGAAGGAGTTAGTTTCCCCATAGGTCTGAGTCCTAGGATCATACAGTGCTTTTGGTTCTGTCCAACACCTGGAATCCTCTGAAGGAGTTAGTTTCTCCATAGGCCTGAGTCCTGGGACCATGCAGTGCCTTGGTTCTGTCTAACTCTTAGGATTATCTAAGGTGGTTGGTTTCCCCGTGAGCCTGAGTCCGAGGGCCATGCAGAGCCTTGGTTCTATCTAATACCTAGGATCATCTGAAATAGTTAGTTTTCCCATAGGCCTGAGTCCGAGGACCATGCAGTGCCTTGGTTCTATCTAACGCTTGGTCTTTGAAGGGGTTAGTTTCCCCAGAGGCCTGAGTCCGAAGACCATGCAGTGCCTTGGTTCTGTCTAATGCTTGGTCTTCTGGAGCGGTTAGTTTCCCCATAGGCTTGAGTCCGAGGACCATGCAGAACCTTTGTTCTGTCTAAAGCTTGGTCTTTGAAGTGGTTAGTTTCCCCATAGGCCTGAGTCCGAGGACCATGCAGGGCCTTGGTTCTGTCTAACGCTTGGTCTTTGAAGTGGTTAGTTTCCCCAGAGGCCTGAGTCCGAGGACCATGCAGCGCCTTGGTTCTGTCTAACGCTTGGCCTTTATGGAGCGGTTAGTTTCCCCATAGGCCTGAGTCCGAGGACCATGCAGAGCCTTGGTTCTGTCTAACGCTTGGTCTTTGAAGTGGTTAGTTTCCCCATAGGCCTGAGTCCGAGGACCATGCAGAGCCTTGGTTCTGTCTAACGCTTGTCCTTCTGGAGCGGTTAGTTTCCCCATAGGCCTGAGTCCGAGGACCATGCAGAGCCTTGGTTCTGTCTAACGCTTGGCCTTCTGGAGCGGTTAGTTTCCCCATAGGCCTGAGTCCGAGGACCATGCAGAGCCTTGGTTCTGTCTAACGCTTGGTCTTTGAAGTGGTTAGTTTCCCCATAGGCCTGAGTCCGAAGACCATGCAGAGCCTTGGTTCTGTCTAACGCTTGGTCTTTATGGAGCGGTTAGTTTCCCCATAGGCCTGAGTCCGAGGACCATGCAGAGCCTTGGTTCTGTCTAACGCTTGGCCTTCTGGAGCGGTTAGTTTCCCCATAGGCATGAGTCCGAAGACCATGCAGTGCCTTGGTTCTGTCTAACGCTTATCCTTCTGGAGCGGTTAGTTTCCCCATAGGCCTGAGTCCGAGGACCATGCAGTGCCTTGGTTCTGTCTAACGCTTGGCTTTCTGGAGCGGTTAGTTTCCCCATAGGCATGAGTCCGAAGACCATGCAGTGCCTTGGTTCTGTCTAACGCTTGTCCTTTTGGAGCGGTTAGTTTCCCCATAGGCCTGAGTCCGAGGACTATGCAGTGCCTTGGTTCTGTCTAACGCTTGGCCTTCTGGAGCGGTTAGTTTCCCCATAGGCCTGAGTCCGAGGACCATGCAGTGCCTTGGTTCTGTCTAACGCTTGGCCTTCTGGAGCGGTTAGTTTCCCTATAGGCCTGAGTCCGAGGACCATGCAGTGCCTTGGTTCTGTCTAACGCTTGGCCTTCTGGAAGTAGGGGTTTGTCTTCGGATTGCTTTACTGGGGACGATTCCTCCTTCGGACGGGTCATGATCTTACACGTGGCATTGATCTCGCCTCCAGCTCGAGCCCTCATCTTTTTCATTTGCGAAGCGTCCCTTGGCCGTTCGTGTTCCGCGCCTGACGCTTTGGTACGCGAGACGCACCTTCATTAATGGCCTTGTGAATGAGCATAAGTCCAACGGTCTACGGCCCCCCTTGGAATCTGGCCGCTTCATTATTATCCAACGCTTCGGTAACTTTCTTTTCAAATTCTGCGTGAATTAATTCCCACCAACCTTCATCCTCTATATAAGGCCTCCTAGGGGGATGGTTCCTCCACACTCCATGAATTTCTCAACCCAAACAGAAAGAAGATACCCCTTCAACTCCTCATGCCCCTTTAATAACCCCGTCGGAATTGTGATCGGAGTTAGGAGATATGGGGCGGCTTTGGACGGGTATGAGAGCATCCGTGCCAAGAGCCGTTGTGGCCGTAGCCCCCACTAGGCTTCCGGTGCGGCAGAGTCTAAGCGTAACCCCGATGGCGCCATGCACGGTGGCCCGGAGGGATGTCGTTGAAGTACCTAACGTCCCTCCTCAGAGCGCACCCCCGACGGAGGAGACATGCGAACTCACATTATGGGCGGTGCCCGAGTGTTGTCGTCTCCAACGGCCAGCGCTCGTGGGGGTTGGAGAAAATCAAGGGAACATCATGGGGGAGGGCGTCCCGAAGCCCCTGCATCTGCTCCTCGCTTTGTTCAAGCTCCGCCGCTCCGAGAAAGGAGTTGCTGGTGGCCTTGGAACAAGCCAGCCTCAGCCCCCTTCCGTCCTCCTATTGTCAAGTTCTCCCATTCTCTTAATGCCAATAAGGGTACGGGTTGACACTTCCCTCTAGCTAGTTTTAGGACGGGTCCGCCTAGGCCTCTGATTGTAGGACTAGCTGGTAGGAACAGTTGTAAAACACGCCTGCCTGAGCCTCTGATTGTAATCTGTAACCTTTTTTCTTTTTATGAAATAATATCAAGTTTTTTTTTTTTACTGTTGAATCTTCTGTCTTCGAGCTTTTATCTTTCTGCAGTGTTTGTTTTTTTTTTTGCATCACCACCGATCTTCCATAGAATGATCGTTTAGAACAGTCGCCTGTTGCGCCAGCCGGCGCACTAATCCTTCCCACAGACGGCGCCAATTGTAGGGTCTAGGTTTTTGGTTGCCCAAGCCCGAAGGATATGGGTCAAAAGCCCAACGAACCCCGAACAATGAATTTGTAGAGAGTGGATCGAAGGTCTAGGCGCCGGCCGGCGTTCACGAGACGTGAACTCCCTTATCCTTTTATTGAAGAACACTTAGAACAATTTACAACAGGGGATGCTCCTCGGCCCATGGCCGAGGAGGCTTTTCTTCCCTTTTCTCTCTCTTTTCCTTTTTCTTTTTAGACCTTCCCCTTTTTTCGTTCCTTCCTTCTTTTTTTCCTCCATTATATATCTCTTTTACCCAACCAATCCTAGCCCTACACTTGTTGAGCGATTTGGACCTTACTCAGGTGCTTGTCCCATCAGCCGCTTTCTCAGTCTCTTTGGGAGTCGCGGTGATCGAGGCAACGCTGGTGCGGGGTCCTTTCCTCATTAATGCGGCCAGGGCGGTTGTCAAGCACATTTAATGTGGAGGTGACTGCTTGTTACGAGCTTGTCCCTCAAGTTCTCGGACGTCCGATGATGGGGTCGTCGTCGGCTTATTCTGTTGGGGCCTGGGCTTCTTCTTCTCCTCCTCGGACTGTAGGTGCCTCCTCGGCTTGGGCCTTCGGCCCAAGAATGGAGTGGGCTGGGCCGTAGGATTATTTGGCCCCACAATATATATAAATGTTTTCTCTTACATGTAGAATAGTAATTAAATAAGAATTAGATTGATCAGATGAAGAATTTTAATTTTAATTAAATTAAGATATTTATCTACTTAGAAATTATAGGAGAAAAAAATTATATATATATATATATATTTTAAATGTGTAGGGGGGCCTTTTTGTTATATTGGACTGGGCTGTCTCCTGCGGTACTAGGCCCAAATGTTCTGAGTAAGAGAGTTGAAACCAGTCCAACTGCAACTCAACTTGATCTGGCTTGTGCGCAAATTATGCCTTATCTGCTAGGAACATACTTATGGCAGGCAGAGTTATTTTAGATAAGTTATGGTAGGCAGACATGATAATAAAACAAAAAAAGAATATTTCGGCTTCTCAATTAAAGTAAACAATTAATCCTTAATTAAAAGAGATAATCACAATAATGATAATTACTTTTAATAAAGAAAGTAAGTTAATAAGCGGTCAGCACATAGGTCAATCAAGAGAAGAATGAAATCAGAGCAAATCCAATCCGCAAGACCAAAACCAGAGAGGGAAGAATGCTTCTTCTCAACACAATCAACCTCCTAGGGAAAATCCTGCCGTGGAAGTTAATTACTTTAAGGGAAGCGGATCTAAATGGTTGGTGCCCGAAGGAAAACTCCTTTTTCTTGCTTTTGGCAGAGAGCAAGATTTTGAGAGGGAGAGAGGGAAATCAACCTACTGTTGCATCCTTGTCGGTCTGACTCTCTGTTTTTTCCTTTCTTCTTTCTTTGTTTTTAGTTTTCCTCTTATCTTTTCTTTCTTTTCTTTTACACTTGTTTTCTATTTTGTGATTCCTCAGAGACGATTCTTGCTGTCCTCTTTTCTTTCTTCTGGGCACGGCAAGGGTCTCCTTATATAGTGCCTGTCGTGACCAGATTTTACTATTTTAGCTTTTAACCACCTTTGTCTAGTCTGGGTGTACTTGCCAACCACCACTGGTCCTTCTGTGTGCCACTCCCCATTTCCAGACAAAGGAAAGCTATTTTATTTATTAGTCTGCCGTGACACCCTTTCTTACCATGGTGTGGGTGCTCTTTCTCTCTATCCATCATGGCATGCACCTAGTGATTCCAACTCAACCTTACTTCTTTTGGGTGGTATGTCATCCCAGTAGGACGTACCCCCAAAAAGAGCTTGAGCAAGAACTGCAGAATAGGTTTTCCCCTCTCTCCACCGCCAAACCATGCCCTCTTACCTCTGACCCATGACCCCACCATGTCTCATATTGGCTGGGTACAGGCTGATGGTGCCTAGGCCTTGCGCGTGCCTCCCTTTCATGTATGTCCAAAATTTGCCTACTACTCGTGCGTTCACCGTAGTCTGGAGGCTTACCTGCACAATCTGTTGTCCTTCTTTGACCTTTTATGTGGGTTGCTTTACGATTTCTCGCTCCCCTTAGGGGCTGGGATTTATTTGATACTGAGCTTTATATTTCTTTCAGCCTATTCCTTGATTGCCATCATGTCCTGCCATATCACTCTATTATTCCTGCTGTAATGACTCAATCCTGCTGGGCCTCTTCAAGCCTGCCGTTTATTCTTTCCCCGGTGGCTTAACATGCCTATGGGTTTTCTTACTTATGGGCTCCTATATCCCTTTTGTTTTTCTCTTGGGCATCCTTGGCCTATTTGCTTTTCTTGGGCTTTCTCGGCCCTTTTCCTAACTCTATGTTCCATGGGCTTTTATTAACTTCATTGGGCTTCCCCGGCCCAATTACCTTATACTCATTCTTGGGATTCGTAGGCCTGCCATCAACCCCTTACTCTCTTTGCTTGCATTGTTTTGGGCCTGCCGTGGTCCATTCTTACTTTTCTACACCATACACTGTCCATGGGTTTGTTATTTGCTATTTCTCCCTTTCCGAGCTCCTTTGAGCCCATTTGCTTCCTCAAGACCCATTTATTTATTTTATGGACCTGTGATCCATTATTCCTGCCACTTGAGCTTAATGGTACTTTTTTCTATCTATTTGTCAACTTCTTTTCTACCTGTGTTGCTGGGCTCCTTTTCATTTGTCTTCCAAAATGATAAATGTTTTCTTTTACATATAGTATAGTAATTAAATAAGGATTAAATGAATCAGATGAAGAATTTGAATTGTAATTAAATTAAGATATTTATCAACTTAGAAATTATAGGAGAAGAAAAATTATATATATATATATATATTTATATTTATATAATAAACATTGCTGTTTTTTTTATTATTAATATAATACACATTGCTACCTTCTTTTTATATATAAATATTTTCTTTTACGTGTAGTATACTAATTAAATAAGGATTAGACGGATCAGATGAAAATTTTGAATTGTAATTAAATTAAGATATTTATCAACTTAGAGATTATAGGAAAGAAAAATTATATATATTTTTTAAAAATCTAAAAAAAATTCTGCAATATGGTGCAGCCACGGCTAGTATAGTAATTAAATAAGAATTAGATGGATCAGATGAAGAATTTGAATTGTAATTAAATTAAGATGGATCAGATGAAGAATTTGAATTGTAACTAAATTAAGATATTTATCTACTTAGAAATTATAGGAGAAGAAAAATTATATATATTTTAAAAAAAATTATAAATGTTTTCTTTTATGTGTAGTATAGTAATTAAATAAGGATTAGATATATCAAATTAAGAATTTGAATTATAATTAAATTAAGATATTTATCAACTTATAAATTATAGGAAAGAAAAATTATATATTTTTTAAAAAATCAAAAAAAAAAAAAATTATGCAATTGGTGTAGCCACTTGGCACAGCCACAGCTTCTAAACCTAATTTTTATTATATAGTATATGATATGATATAATATGATATATATATATATATATATATAAAGTTTTGATTTGGTGTTAATCGCTTTCTCTAGCCATAAGCTCAATTGCTTCAGGATTTATAATGGTCGCTTTCCATTTTTTCCTTGATAAAATTGACCTCATAATAGATTACTAAATATTCCCAAAGCAGGATTGTTAGTTCGACATTTTGCTTTGGAGTTCCATGACAAAGTCATCATGTACTCTTAACGGATAAACCGATGGACTAATTGCTTGGGGTATCAAAATATTCATGTGTTCCAATTGGTAAAAGTATTACTTAATTTATTCATAACTCAAAATTTTATCTTTGGAAATATGTTGTTAGGTGAGTAAGAGAGTTGTATTTCCTTGACTTGGTGTTGGTGATGTTTCAGTGTGTGAGTGATTTTAAACGTTCTATTTCACAAAACAGGTGAGAAGGAGCTTAGTGTAAAAAATAAGAGGGGATTGAGGACCAATAGTGAAAGCATTTCAAACTTCAGGAATCAGATTCAATGTCATAAAATGAGACAATTGTGTAGTGGGGTGAAGAAGTTTACTGATTGTAATTATAATGACCATGATAATGACAATAACTTTTCACATCTAAAAAATAAATCTCATGTACCAAAAGGAGGCTTTGACTAATTGGAAGTTGGAACTCCCCCTTATGACCTTTTAAACCTATTATGTACTGCATAGAAAGTAATATATGCTGAACCTATCTTCTCACTGTAGAAGAATTGAATAGGTTTGTAACAAATTACCTGGATATTGGACAGCAACACAATGGACAGCAAGAAGTTTTACTGAGGGGATTGAGGACCAATAGGAAGATTGTGAACCCATTGCAAACACAGTACATTCTCTATGATTAGGAAAATGAAGTAATAAGGAAAATAATGGAAATGATATATAAAAACCTGGGTATCATAAAATAACACTAAACAATAACATCCATTCAAATTTGTTGGCAATCATCCATATCTTTTGGAATTAAGAAGTACCAAATTGCAACTACAATAAAGAAAATATAAATGACAAAAAAAAAAAAAAAAAAAAAAAAACTTGGGTGGTGCATAAAACAAACTAGTACAAAAAATAAAAAATAAAAATAAAAAAAAAAACTTTTGGTGATCCATAGTAGAATATAACTCAAAATAAATAAAATTCCAACATGTCTACAAAATGAACAAATTCCATGATTAGCCACGACTTCCTTTCTTTCCATTCTCACTTTCTCCCCTAAATGATGGTGGTGCATGAACGGATTCCTGACTGCCAAGTATGTTGAATCTCTCCCTATACCTTGCAATTTGACTAGCAGCCATCAATGTTTCTTTGGTTATAGAAGAGTTTCCTTTCCATGAAGGCGATGAACCCATATTTTTGGAAGTGGTACATTGCTGAGGCAGGGCTTTATTTTGCTCCAAGGTGTATCAATTGCTTTTCTCCTAGGCTTCTTCGGCTTTTTACCTCATGGTAGTGGATCTTTTTTTTTTTTTTATAAGATCATGGTAGTGGATCTGACTGGCCATTTTCAACATTGGTAGATGTTGTGGCGGTAGCATTTGCAGTTGACTATGCATTTGCACCACTTTCTAAGGCTGCGTTTGTTTTGGGTGAAAACAAAATTTGGAAAATATTTTACACTCTTGACTGTGTTTAGGTGCACATGAAAATACGGTCAAACTGAAAATATATTTCAGTTGACCGTAAATTAAGCCCTTAGAGTCGGAAATTTTTTTACACATTTATTTTACCTTCAAACAATTTCCACCCTCCTCACAGACTCACACCAAGCCAAAGGAACTAGGGAGAGAACTACCCAAGGTCAAGCCTGTGTCCACCACTGATCAAGCCTATGTCCATTGCCAGTCAAGCCCGTGTCCACCTGCCTCCTCTCGCCGGACTCACACCCAGAGAAAGAGAGAAAGAAGACCCATCCCTCAAGCTAAGCAAGGAAAGGGTACTCCGGTGACCCATCCCACTCCGGCGGCCCATCCCTCATCCTCACCGACCCATCCCTTGTCCTCGTCCTCTGCCGATCAATCCTTCATTCTCAAGGTACTCCGCTAACCCACCTCCATCGACCCATCCCTCGTCCTCACCAACCCATCCCTCATCCTCACCGACCCACCTCTGCTAACCCATATGCCTCCATTCTTTTCCCTCAAGATCTGGGGTTTTATGGGGTTTATATAGTGTGTTTTTATTTTGTTTACATGATTTGGTTGAGGTAGTAACAATAGTTAGTTCTTGGTTGCAATTGATTTGTTTTTGTTGGGATTTGATTGTATTGGTAAGGTTTTTGACAATTTTCTAGAAAATGTTATACATGCAAAACCAAACACTAGAAATACTTTTTCAGGTGTATTTTACAAAACACAACCAAATAGAAAAAAATATTTTCCTTTCCGTAAAATATTTTACACTCAGAAAACATTTTACATCTTGCCAAACGCAGCCTAAATGTGCTTGCACACTTACTGCTGAATGTAGTGGTATTATTGACTTGATTATTTGCAGTTGACCATGCATTTGCACCACCTTCTCAAGGTGCTTGCACACTTACCGCTGAATGTGGTGGTATTATTGACTATAAAGGCTGATTTTCACATGCACTTGCATGTGCATTTGTGCTTGCACCATCACCATCACCATCACCAACACTTGCACCTGCACCCTCACCCCATCACCATCTTATCAAAAGCATCATCATTAGCATCATCACCATGATGAACTTCCCACCATGATGAACTTCCACAGAAATTCATCCATTCTTGCAAAAAAATAAAAAATAAAAAGATAAATAAGCAATACTATATTTCATAATTTTATTAATGTGTGCTATTTTCAAAAAAACAGCATGCGAAAATATAATAGCACCAGTTAGGCTATTATGCACTTCTTTTATTTCATTAAAGGGGAAAAAAAAAGATAAACTTTAATTTCATTTGAAGAGGAAAAAAAAAAAAAGAAAGAATAAAGATACATGATTCAAAAACAAAAGTTCATGGATATATTAAATCAAATGGCATTTCCCAAGGTTCTTCCCATTTAATCCTCATCTGAGATCTTTCAAATACTTTTGTGTTCATTTTTAAGCAGTTTTGGTACCCAAGTGGAAAACAACCTCCATGCCATTTAAGACTCAGAGCATAGACTGATATGACCTCTGTTTGTAACAGTGATATAATCAGTACACGTGTTATTATGCAGTCAGAGCGCAAACATTGAAAATATGATATGTGCCAGAATTATTTATTCGGTAAACATTTATTTAGTAATAATTTATTCAATAGACTGATATGGTCATTTTAGGCATTGACGAAATTCATCTTCTAGAACCTTTTGGATTTCAATTAAGAGCAAAAAAAGACTAAATCATTGCTCAAGAAAAACACAAATAAATCGTAATAAATTTTAACTAAATTGATAACAAACTTTTATATTAATTTTTTTTATTCAAACCGTAAGTACTAGAAATTATCAAAAGCTTTAGAACATATTTGACAACATGTTAAGAAACAATTAACTTGCAAAAATCCGACCCAGCTGTCATAATATATGAAGTGTCGTGATACGGCAAAATATTCAACAGTTTCCATTCAATTCAGTCCATACTCCATATGCATTTTTACTTATTAAGAGAGAGAGGCGCTGCCAAAACGAGAAAGAAGGCACCACCGGAAGGAAGAAAAAGGTGTCGCCGTTTCTCACATTAGAGAATTTGGATTTTAGGGAGATGTGTTTTAGATTGGGTTTGCCTTGTTTAATAAGATAAGAGAACTTTATTATCAAACTAAAAAAAAATTGATTTGGGTTTTTTTCCAAAACATTGATAGGCTGTACGGCAGTTTTTTTTTTTTTTTTTTTAAATTGATGTTACAGTTAGGGCTGTCCACGGGTCGGTCCGGGTCGGGTTTGTGCCCAACCCGGAACCGACCCGATCACTTCGGGTTTTTCAGGCATAGACCCGCCGCCGACCGGCGAACGGAGTCGGTTCGGGTGGTCGGATTTTCATCGGGTACGAATCGGTCCTCGGTCGGTTTCGGGTTGTGAGAAAAACTGCCGGATTTTGCCAAAAGCCGCCGGATCTGGCGAGACCTAACCAGATCTTGGCGAGGTCTCGACGGATCTCGAAGAGATCAAGCCGATCTCTGCGAGATCTGGCAGGATCTCGATGAGATCTCGGCATATCTCGAAGAGATCAGGCCGAATCTCTTCGAGATCTCGCTTGAACTCGAACGGATCTCCTCAGATCGAACAGAAAATCGACGTTTCCGAGCAGTATACGGTCGGGTCGGTTGAAATCGGTTTCTCAGCCTCAAACCCGCCAACCGACCCGCCGTTTTCGGGTTCCAGGAGCAACGATCCGCCGCCGACCCGTCACCGGCGTCGGGTCGGCCGGTTATCGGGCCGGATCGGACGGTTTGGCCGGGTGGATCGGGTCCCGGTTTTGTTTGGACACCCCTAGTTACAGTACATCTATTTGTTAACATGGCAATAAATTTTTTTTTTTTTTTTATTTAAGCTATTTGATACGTCAGATTTTTCCATCTAATAGATAATGGCATGGACTAAATTGTACGATATTGAAAGGTTAGGAACCAACTTAACACAATTGAAAGGTTATAGACTAAATTGAAATATAATGTAAAGAATATGGATCATTTATCTAATTTACCCATTTTAATGATTCAGTTGATTGATGTAGGACGAAGATTAAGCATAAAATAGACAAGAAGAGATATTTCTTTGCATGATAATTGACACCTTGATTGGTACTTTCTATCTGAAATTTAGGCATCAAGTTTAAGTCCAAATTCATGGATCAGTACACGAAGAAAGATAAGAAAGTGAGAGCATTTTAATGATTTAGTTGATTAATGTAGGACGAAGATTAAGCATAAAATAGACAAGAAGAGATTTTTCTTTGCATGATAATTGACACCTTGATTGGTACTTTCTATCTGAAATTTAGGCATCAAGTTTAAGTCCAAATTCATGGATCAGTACACGAAGAAAGATAAGAAAGTGAGAGTCCAGAACATGTGTTCTAAAACAATGCTCAAGTTAGATTACTTCCTTTTTAGGACAATAAATTTTTTTTTTTTTTTTGGATAAATTTTTAGTACAATAATTGTTTGCTCAAAAATGACTTACCTTCTCCTTTTGGATTGGTTCCTTTCAAATTCGTGTGACCATACCCTCTCTATTACTGTCACTTTGTGTGATTATGGGAGGTGCTATGGTGGTTTGTGTAAATCGATGGCGTATTTGATTTTGACCCCAAAAAAATTGACTTGGCCCCGAAATCCTTGGCATCCTTAAACCAAAAACAAAAACTAAACAAAACAAAAAGCCCAAATAACCATAGCCCAACAACAAAATTTAAACAATCAGCATATGTAAGCCCAAACATTTGCCAAAAAATTACCAAACCCATCAGATTAGGGGTGTGCAAAAAACTGACGAACCAAACAAACCGGCCAAAACCGACCGAACCATTGCCAAATTTTCGGTTCAGTTTCGGTTCGGTTCGGTTTCGGTTTTAAAATTTTAAAACCGAAAATATTCGGTTCAGTTTTCAGTTTTCAGTTGTAGGTTTGAATGAACTGAACCGACCAAACCGAACCGAATCATATTATAATATATTTTATAAATAATATAAATTTTATAAATATTTGGGCCTCCTACAGATATTTGGGCTTTTCATTTTGTTTAAAAACATTTGGGCCTTTCTTTGCTAAATATGATCCGGCCTTTACATTTCATGTTTTAATTTTTCATTTTATCATTAGATTAAGTAACTATAATTAAACTAATTACTAATTAGATATCTGATTAAACTTAATCTAATTAAACTATAAAAACAAAAAAACAAAAAAAAAACCTACAGCCCACACGTTCTTAGTTCTCACCCTCACTCTTGGCCTTCACTCCAGTCCTTCTCAGCTCTCACAGTCTCCTCTCGCAGCCTCCACTCCAATCCCTCTCACAGCCTCCACTCCACGCCGATTTACACGAAAATCTGCCTCTGTGCCGCCTCCACACGCCGGCCTCCACATGAATCTACCTTTGCCGTCACTTCGATCTACCTCTGCCACCGCCTCCAGACGAATCGGCCTCTGTCACCACCTCCACACGCCGGCCTCCCCACGCCGACTTGATCTTTTCATTCTCAATTTCTCATGGTGACATTTCTCGATAACTCTCTCTCTTTTTTGTATTTTGGGTTTTGTTTAATACTAAATCAATGCTATTTTTTGTGAATCTGTGATTGTGAATTTTTTTTTTTTTTTTTTAGATAGGACTGTGATTGTGATTTTGAGTTGTTATTTTCTTATTGAAAAAATTGATAACCCCATATGATGTTGAGTTGTTTTTTTCTTTTTGTGACTGTGAATCTGTGATGTTGACTGAAACCGAAAATCGACTGAAACCGAAATACAACTGAAACCGATCGATTTCCAATTATTTCGGTCGGTTTCGGTTAAGAATTTCACAAACCGAAAATTTCGGTTTCGGTTGGCCAAAACTAAAAAAACTGACCGAACCGAATCGATTACACCCCTACATCAGATTCACTTAGTCAAAATCGTTCCCAAAAAATTCAAAAAAAAAAAAAAAAAAAACCACTAAATTAGAACTGGTTTGGTCAATTTAGAAAGCAAATAAAGTAACTAAAGGAGAGTTAATTAGTCTACAATATTTAAATAGAGTTAATTAGTTACTGGTTGCTAATGGTTGATTGAATATTCATTTTTTATTGCTTTTATGTTTTATCTAATGATTTCTAATTTGCTGAATTTTTAATAAAGTTAATTAGTTGAACATTTGTCTCTTTTTTATAAAAAAAATTGAGCATTTGTCTTTAGTTTGGCATCTTTATATTAAATAGATTGTTAGATATAAATAATTAACTTAGTAATAATTTTCTTCTATTCCTTTTCACCTAGCAACCATAATTAATCTAAGTAACAATAAACGTATTGTAATGTATTAAGAAACAATCATTTTATGTCTTTTCATTTGTTCATAATTTGCTAATACTAAATAAAGAGTCTTTTGGATAAATATTGTCTAAATGCAAATTTATTTGTAATATATGTATTGTTCAAAATTATTGAGCTGGATGAGGAGAGAGGTGAATTTCGACAATAGAATTACTGAAATTGTGAGAAAAAGTAAAAGGAGGAGAGAGAAATGATGTGACCAAAGAGAGGAGAGATAAAAAGTAATTTCGACAATACCATTGCCAAAATATCTGCTACCCAATTTTTGTGCCCATGCTCGACTACCTAGCTGACTAATACTGATTGAAATAGGAGGAGAGGGAAGAGAAAAAAAAATTGAATTGTGGCAATCTCATTGCCGAAATAGGAGGAGAGAGGAGAGAGAAATAAAAAGTTGAATTATGGCAATACCATTGCCACAATTACCAATTTGTTTTCTCTCTCCTCCTATTTCTACAACTCAATTGACACTATTTTAATTTTTCCTCTCTCCTATTCTGGCAACTAATTGCCACAATTACTATTTTTTTCTCATACTTATTCAATTTTTTTTTTATTATAACTTTTAATATGCTCAGTGTTTATATTGACCGTAGTAAACACTTCTATATATATAATAATAGGTGAAGCAGAGAGAGTGTGAAATTGAATTCCAAATTAGAATTCTAATTGTGTGCCACGTGTACACACCAAATTAGAATTCCTAATTTTGTGCCATGTGTCTAGAATCTGAAATTGAAGTTGAATTTTGCATCATGTGACTAAATGTATGTGGGTTCATTCTCATTAAAACCACTTCTATGTATCAGGTCAAGTGAGATACTGTGCTAATTAAGTTTTTTCTTGATTTTGCAGTCAAACGTGAAAACAAAAGAGATTAATATCAGTGAAATTGAAGTTGAATTTTGCATCATGTGGCTAAATGTATGTGGGTTCATTCTTATTAAAATCATTTCTATGTATCGGGTCAAGTGAGTTACTGTGCTAATTAAGTTTTTTCTTGATTTTGCAGTCAAACGTGAAAACCAAAGAGATTAATATCGGTGATAAGAACTTAGTTTGGGTACATTGCATAATTTCCAAAAAGATAGCAAAGCCAGAGTTTGCATCTTTGTTATAAATTGCTTACAAAGTTTGCATTTTTACATTTGCACTGAGTTTCGGATTAAAGTGCTTTCTTCTTGGTTCTGACACTGAGTTTTGTTTACTATTCACTTACAAAGTTTGCATCTTTACATTTGTTATAAATTACTAATATGTGATTAGATGCACATTATGCCTAAAATTCACTATCCTTATATTTGGCTTTTTGTTCAGGTTTGACATCTATAACAATTAAGAAAGCAGTGTTGTAGACCGATAGATGATACTTTTTGTAGGCTGCAAAGGAATTTAGTGATCAATGGAATCTCACGCGAATTGGAGAGGACCCGGCTGTAGATTTCTGGATGATAGATGTGAGTCACTATGTTTTTAAAATTTTCAGTGAAGGTAAAAGTTATGAACAATGTAAATTTTCTAGAAAGAGATTTATTATTCTATATTTACACAAGTTTGGTCGCCTTCTTGGAGTGGATCACTCCACCCTATCTTTCTACTGGAATTTTTTATTCAGATTGTTACAATTTAATCCGAAATTTTATTTGAATTTTCCTATTGTTGTTACTATCATATATTATCATTCCAATTGTTCAATTAGAATCTGAAATTGGAGTCCAATTTTACTATACACGTGTACAATCTAATTATTTTTAATTTTGCTGTCGTGTGTAGAAGTCAATGAGATGAAATTAATAACACATTAACACTCATGCTTTGGGAATCAGTAGTACCAATCTAAATCTATTGGACCTGCTTTATGATAATACAACTATGAAGGATGTATAAAAACACGCACAAACCCATCTCTCTATAAAAAGAGATTGGAGAGAATTTCTTTAATCAGCCATGGAACTTTAGAGGTTTTTTCTTCACACAAATGCCCATCATGTTACAAAATGACCCATCGTAAAACTACAAAATGAGTACAACTCTGAGGGGTTTTTTTTTTTCTTTAATTTTAAATTTTTTAAGCTACGAAAATTTCAATCACCAATAGAGATTGAAGATTCAAAAGTGTGAATGGATCTTTTGGATAAACATTATCACCAAGGTTCATCTTTCTGTGTAAAATATATATACTGCTAAGTTTTGTTAATGAAATTTTCTGGTTAATAATATGAATTTAGACTTATCTGAGCCTTTTAAACATGAATAAACTCATGATTAATAATATATCTATTCCCGTGCGGTAGCACGGGGCTACATACTAGTATTTAATAATAGAACACTCCTAATATACATAATTTTATTGTCGCCTACAAATCCTCCAAAATGTCTAATTCCTCCTCAGCTTATTCTTTGCCTTTAAATCCCATACTATCTATTTCTCAAAAAAAAAAAAAATTGATCTCATACTATCTATATGCACTAATGTCAATTTTTTTTTCTCTCTTTTAAATCGGCAAGACCAATGCCGACATTTTTATCTTTCCTCCAACACTAATCCATCATCTTTCACATAAGGAATAAGAATATTTGCAACTTTGCATTTTACCTTTTTTTTTATTTTTCATTTACCTCTATGTTAAAGTGACATCCATGTAATCTATGCATAGGTTCTATGATTTTTTTTTTTTTTTAAAGACAACCTATTCATAGAATGCTTTATAGGTTAACTGCAATTGAGTTGCCGAAATAGAAGGAAAGAGTAAACAAAATGGTAATTGTGGCAATGAGATTGCCACAATTCAAATTTTTTCTTCTCTCCTCTCCTTCTATTTCAATAACGAGATTGCCACAATTCAATCTCTCCTCTTATTTCGGCAATGGTATTGCCACAATTCAACTTTTTTCTCTCTCCTCTCTCTTCCTATCTTGGTCAGTTGAGCATAGGCACAAAAATTAGGTAGCAGATATTTCAGCAATGGTACTGCCGAAATTACTTTTTCTCTCTCCTCTCTTTTATTTTTAGTAACTTCTATCTCCTCTCTTTGGTCACATCATTTCTCTTTTCTCTCTCTTATTTTTTTCTCACAATTTCAATAATACCATTGCCGAAATTCACTTCTTTCCTCACTTAGCTAAATAACTTTGAATAGTTATATCACAAGTAAACTCACACTTAGACAAAATCTAGCCAAAAGAATCACTAAATAAATGTTATTTTGGATTTTTATGAATTTCTTTTGTTCATACTCCCCCTCTCAGTCGAAGGAAGTCAATAATGGGCCGAGCCTAATCCATCGTCTTGTTGAGAAGTTTCATTGTTTTTCGCTCAATCTCTACGCTGAGCAAACCTCTTGTTCCCTACTAGGACCCATTTTACTTGGTTTGCTCGGTTTCTGTAATAATCGACGAGGCCAAGGCATTCTATTTAGGTTGGATAAACTCTTTTGCCATGAAAGTTAGTCGCATGAACTTATTATCTGCCTTCTGATTTTGATATATGGGGATTAACTCTACTTTGACTTCTACAAACACCTTCATCAGCCTTGAGAATTGAGATGACCCTGAGATTTCTCTTCAAGCTCTCCCTTTTCCTCGTACGACTCTATTTTCCAACTTGACCATTTATAGCTTATGAATCACTAAAAATCAGTATCTGCTTTACACCCAGAAACTTTTCTATCCTTAGGCCTGTTAAGAGCCCAATCTATTTTGGTGTCATTCATTTGTAAACTCAAAGCGAAACACATAGCCCAACTTCTTCGTAGGTGATTAAGATTAAGCCCATCCCAGTTGTAAAATTGAATTATTAAAAAAAAAATTACAATAATTTTGAAATTATACTTTGGTTGAGATTGATGTACTCCAATTTAATTTAGAACTAAAATGGAACTTTGAGGATTTTATATATAATTATCCTAAAAGATTTTAACCAAATATTGTCTTTGAATGGGAGTTATCCTTTTCTTTTGGGTGTTTAATTTGATTTTTGAAAATTCTTTTAGAATTTCATCATGTTCAAGAAAATTACTTAACAAAGCAATTTTTTGTGCTTTGCCTTCTTCAGATATTTCCAATTGCTTTAGCAAATGCAAGGCATCTCCTTGAAGTGTAGTTGTAACATAATCAAGAAAATTTTCTTTTGTCCAGTTAGTTTTATAATTAGTTATTATAATTGATAGAGATTGAGCTCAGTCATCAATAGCTTTTATTCGATCTTTAAAGGGTATATTTGTTTTTTTTTTTTTTTTTTTTTTGAAGGCGGAATGCAACATCATTCATTGATTAAGACATAGAGAGTCAGAATACAGAGCTTGAAGAGCTGGAGGTGGATATTCCTCCAACCAAACCAGTTCATCATCAACGTTCCTAGCAAAACGGGCTAGTGAGTGGGCAACAGTGTTTGCACTGCGCTTAACAAAGTTGACAGAGAAACTCCTTAAACTTGTTGCAAGACGCTAAATATCTTCAAAAATGTGGCCCAACCGTGATCTGTTTGCACTTCCAGATGAGATAGACCTCATCACGCTCATGTTGTCCCCTTCTAACACCGCGTCCATGAAGCCGGCATCTACTGCGAACTCCAATGCTTTCCGACAAGCAAGAACTTCCGCTTCCTCACTCTCTTGTACCGATGGTCCTCTGGCTGTTAGAGACGCCATGACTTCTGCCCTTTCGTTGCGCACCACCACCCCAAAACCGGAAGCTTTTATATCTGCAAACAGTGCCGCGTCGACATTCACCTTATAAGACAAACCCACAGGTGGCTCCCATTGTTGCACCGGATGGATAAGAGAGGAGATATGCAGCTGTCCTTGCGCCTCATTAAACTCGTTCAACAGGTCCGCAGCACGCTGAATAATTCTAGAGGGATCCTGTAACGTGCCTCCATGTAAAACAGAGTTCCGTTGGTTCCAGATGAGCCAACACTGAACCATAAAGGATTCGAGCTCCTCCCTTGACAACCTGTCTTAACAAATTCACAAACAAATGGCTAAAGTCCGTTTGCCCACACACACTCTTCTGCAATCTTCCCTTGCTACCCGCCCAAACATCCCTAGCTACTCCACACTCCCATAAAACATGGAGACCTGATTCCGACCCTTGCTTACAGAGCTCACATATGCTGTCCTCTATAATTCTTCGCCGAACCAGATTATCTTTCGTTGGCAGGATATTATGACATGGCCTCCACCCAAACAATTTGATCTTATTTGGCAATTTGAGCTTCCACAACCTTGGCCATATCAACCCCCTATTCTGCCCATTTGAACTTCCTTCCATACCATTCATCTCTTTGGCTAGCAACCTGGCGATATAATACCCAGATTTAACAGAGTAAATTTCATCTTTATTAGGAGACCACACCACCGTGTCTGGAAAATTTCTTCTGCTCAAGGGGATACGCAATATGGCTTCCTCATCGCCCCTAGAAAAATTTTCCCTGATCAAACCCCGGTCCCACACATGCTCTGTCTCATCTATTAGCATATTCACTCTTCCTTCACTATCAACATCAATAGGGGCCTGTAATACCTTGTTGGTGGGGTGGTTAGGAATCCACTTGTCCTGCATGATCCGAATAGAGTTGCCGTTCCCTACTCTCCAACAACTACCCTTCTTCAGTAAAGGTTGAGCTGCCAATAAACTTTTCCACACAAAGGAACTATTGGGCACATCCGATGCTTCTAAGAAACAACCACGTGGAAAATACTTGGCTTTAAAACACCCATATACCAAGGAGTCTTCTTCCTGCATAAGTCTCCAACCTTGCTTGGCCAACATAGCTAGATTGAAATTCCGTAAGTCACGGAACCCCATTCCCCCCTCCTTCTTAGGTTTCGTTAGTACATCCCAGCTCTTCCAATGGATTTTTTCTTTCATTACCAATCTGCCCCCACCAAAACCTTGCACACATAGCATTTAGGTCATTACAAAGCTTCGCCGATAGAAGAAATACCCCCATCGTATAGGTAGGGATAGATTGCGCTATGGCTTTAATAAGGACTTCCTTTCCTGCTCTTGACAACAACTGTCCCTTCCAACCCTGAATCTTTTTCCAAACCCTATCCTTGATGAAAGAAAAGGTTTGAAATTTGGCCCGGCCAACCAGTGTGGGTAACCCCAAATAAGATTCAAACCTGTCCACCTCCCAGACTCCCAAATCCACCTTAATTCTCTCCCTCAAATCCGTGGCTGTGTTTGTACTGAAATAGACCGAGGATTTATCAAAATTAGTGCATTGTCCTGAGGCATCTGCATATGTTTGCAAAAGTTCAGTAATAACCTGCACCTCCCCCATTGTAGCCTTACAAAACAAGAGAGAGTCATCTGCAAATAACAAGTGAGATATACATGGTGCTCTTCTACACACGGCCACCCCATGAATACGTCCTTCATCTTGGGCTCTAGTAAGAAGGGATGTAAAGCCCTCTGCACAAAGAAGGAACAAATAAGGGGATAAAGGGTCACCCTGGCGAAACCCTCTTGAAGGGCAAATGTTACCATAAGCTTTTCCATTAATGCGCACAGAGAAGGAAGCAGATGTCACATAACACATAACTCTATCAATCCACCTATCTAGCAAGCCCAGTTTAGACATAATTTCCTTCAGAAAACCCCACTCAATCCTATCATAAGCTTTATTGATATCCAGTTTTAAAGCAAGGGAGCCTTTTTTACCTGTCCGCCTATTATGCATAGCATGCAAGGTTTCATATGCCACCAACACATTATCAGTAATCGGGCGACCAGGGACAAAAGCACTCTGTGAGGGAGAAATCAACTAGGCGAGTATCATCTTAAGTCTATTAGCTAAGACTTTTGAAATAATTTTATAAATTACATTGCAAAGACTAATAGGTCTATAATCTATAATTTTCTCCGGGGACTTTATTTTTGGGATAAGAATAATATGGGTATAATTAATTTCAGGCAGCAAAAAACCAAAATTAAGGAAATCTAACACGGCAGCAGTCACATCACTACCTACAATATGCCAAAATTTCTGGTAAAATAAAGCATTCATACCATCTGGTCCAAGAGCCTTGGTTGGTCCCATTTGGAACAACGCTGCTTTTATTTCTTCCGCACTATACTCACTGGACAAAATATCCCGCATATCATCAGTCACTTTGTGAGGTACTGAGGCAATGCATTCTTCCATTCTGTTGCTGCCGCCTGAACTAAAAATGGATCGAAAATATTCTGTTGCCACTCTAGCAATATCATCCATCTCCTCCACCCGGTTGTCTTGCTGATCTCTAATCCCGTGGATAAAGTTTCTTCTACGTCTCTGTGAAGCTTTAGAATGAAAGTGTTTCGTGTTTTTGTCTCCATATTTAAGCCACGAAACCCGAGAACGTTGGTGCCAAAAAATTTCCTGCTTAAGGAGTAAAGCATCCAGAGATTTACCTGCTTCCAAAAATTCTGCCTTTGACTCCTCAGAAGGCACCCGTCTATTAATACTCTCCATCAAGTTTTGCAATCTTTTAATCTCATCTGCATCCAGTTTTGTCTTTGAGGAGCCTCATGCATGCAGATCCAACCCACAACTCTTTATTTTATCTTTAATAATGGACATGGCCGAACTTGCCCGTCCATGCCCATCCAACCACGAATCAGCCACCACCGTTTCACAATCATCCCATAATAACCATGCCTCTTCGAACTTGAATCCATTCACCCCTCGGCTTCTCACCTCGTAATTTGTCATGGTTTGTAATAAAAGAGGTGCATGATCTGACACATGAGAGAACAAATGTGTAGTTGTACTAGCAGGAAACCTCTCTCTCCAATCCAAATTTGCTACTGCCCGGCCCAGCCTCTCCTTTGTGTTTGCATCTCCTGGTCTTTTATTATTCCAAGTAAATGGGTACCCACAAAAACCCAAATCAGCTAAACCACATGAATCCAATGCTAATCCAAACTCCTCCATTTGTTTGTACGGTGGTGGGTGCTTACTTTGCTTCTCTGAAAAGAGTAAGATGGCATTGAAATCTCCAATGCAACACCATGGCCCTTCAACCAACGTTGCTAAGTGTGACAAAAGAGCCCAAGTTTTGTGTTTTTGGCTAGCTTCGGTCCAGCCATAGAAACCTGTCAAATACCACATCAAGCCATCCTCTTCCACAACTTTAGCTAGGATATGATTCTCTGTGTAATTAATCACCTCTAGTTTCACTTCAAATTTCCAAAGAAGTGCCAAACCTCCCCCCGAATTCGGATTCTTTACAATCAACTTGTTCTGAAACGGAACTTCTTTGCAATGCTTTTTAAAACCATCCTTGTCTAGGCGAGTCTCCATTAAGAAACACACCTTGGGAGCTTGATCCCTCACAAGTTTGCAAAGGCCTCAAACTGTCCAAGGGTTCCCAAGCCCTTGGCAATTCCGACTGAGGATTTTCATTGCTCCCGGCAAGGGTGCTCATCCACCCCTGCCGATGTAAATTCTGAATCATCATCACTGGTACCTATTTTGGAGCGTTTTTTAGGCAATGTTTCTGCCCCTGTTTCACTACTCATGTACAGAGCATCCTCCACTGATCTTTTCCCAACTTAAGCATGCTAGAGGCAAGCTTTAAATCATTCGGCCCACTTTCCATCCTACTGAGCCTCGTCCATTTTGCTATTTGCTTATTGGGCCGTGGAGCACTCAGGCCCACTTCCTCATTAGCTCCCTTCAGCCCATTATTTTCCACTCCCTTCCAATTTAATTTAGCATCTACTAAAGACGCTAAGCCTGGCACATGCTTATCCATGCAAGACACCACATGCAAGTCGTTCCTCTCATCTTTTGAATTTAAGCCTACGTGCACTTCCACCTTTCTCTCATTTGCAACATCCATCATGTCATTTGGAGTTAATTCCGTATACGTTACAGCCTTTCCCATAGAATCCGGAACATAATCCTCATTATCTCGAGCGTTACCTGTGTTTACGCTCTTTCCTTTCTCACCTATCATCGTTACACTAGGGTTTGCATGATCATCCTCTGCAGCCGCCGCCGCACTGGACCCCTCGGACTGAACATTTCCTTTCTCCAACACCGTGTTCTCCCCACCAGCCTTGGTTCGTTCTACCATTTGTCTTCCCCCAATAGCCTTCAACCAATCTCTATACTAAAGTTGCACTTCCTTCCCAGACTTCATCAGCACAAAATAATTGGCACAGTGCTTGGCATCATGGCCTAATAAACCACAGAAATGGCAGAACATTGGCAATCTCTCATACCTAAAAGTGGTCCACGTCTTTTGGCCATCTAAGCCAGCCAGAAAACCCCCTCGACGAATCGGTTTGGCTATCGGGATGGCCACTTTAACCCTCATAAATAAATTCTGCCCATCCTTGTTATGTCTCTTCTCCACCTCTTCTACCACCCCCTCTACCACCCCCATACGCCTACCTATCTCTATCGCAACAGTGGGACTAACCATGTCGAACGGAGCATCCCAAATTTGCACCCACAAGGAAAACGATTCAAAGCGGACATTCTTCGCCGTCATACCTAGTTGCCATTTACGTAGCAGTAGAACCTAGTTGTCAAAATTCCATGGGCCACCCCTCAACACCCTCTCCAACTCAAACTATGTCTTGAATTTGAACTGAAACAGATTTGACCCTACTTCAACAATGTGCATCCCCTCATCCATTCCCTAGGATCTTCGTATAGTATCTAGCGCCGCCTTCTTATTAAAAGGCTTACATGTAAGAAACTTTCCAATCAAACTCAAAACACAGCTCTCAATTTCTTCCTTTCGGCCCTCATCAGGAAGGGCAATGATTTCTTCTTCCTCTGATGTCAGCTTCATCTTCTCCAAACTATCTATTACATCCTCGGCCATAGTGAACAAAACCAAAGAAAGAAAATAAAATAGAAAGGAGTCAGACCCTTAGTAAGTCTAAGGGAGGGAATAATCTCGTATTAGGACGAGAGAGAGAGCTCCTAGAACAGGAGAGTTTTTTTAGACCAAGGTAATGGAAGAACTGCCTCTTATAAAAGAAAGAAAGCATAAGTACCACCTAGCAAAATAAGATTGGAAAGAATCTATGGAATTTTTGTTGGCAAGAAGGCGAGATCTCCAATGAGTGGCCAATGCGAAATTCCAATTAGCAGCATTCGCATTATTATTCATGGATCTAAATGAAAATTTCTAACCTACACATTAATTTCTATCGATCACTTAAGAGAAATGTTATATTCACAATATTTTCACAATATTTTTACAACAAATTTAATGTGGCAGGTTGTTACGGGTTATTTTTGGTAGAGTAGAAAAATAATTTCAGTGGTATATTCAAATTAAAACTAATAACAACTAACCACTTATAAATTGTTGTGAAAATATTGTGGACGTAACACCTTTCATCACTTTATTAAGGATTTTCATTTTTAAATGTGTTTCTTGAATGTGCCAACCAAGTCTTTTCGTGTTTTGTTTTTTTCCTTCTTCTTTATACTTTAAATTTATTTATTTACCGTCAAAATCTCTTATATAACTCAATTGCTTGATTAATCGTAATATTTTCAATAAAATATCATGATTTAAATTCTCATTCCTCTATTATAACTATCAAAATATTTTTTATAAAAAAATTTATTTATTTGCTAATAGTGACATCTTTGGTGGTATTTGATATCTATAATTTAAATCTCACCTTCTCCATTCCCTATTATCTATATATTAAAAAAATTATTTATTTACTTAATTTTTTATAATAGAATAGAATTTACTTGCTTAAATTGGAGATAGCGATTAAGCAAAGAGCCATTAAAATTTTGATTGTCCAAAGTTTTGTCATTCAATGGTATAGTATGATATTTTGAATGAAGACATATAAGATTCAAATCCTCTCTTCCCTCACTTGAAAATATATAAGAAAATAAAGCTTTAATTACTTGAGTATTGATTTGATATAAATTATTTTCATGCTTAGAATGTAGTTACAATTCCTTAGAAATACATTGACACTTTATTAGTGGTTTTCATTTTAAATACGTTTCTTGAAGGTGTCAATCAACTCTTTTAGTGTTTTGTTTTTTCCTTCTTTATACTTTTAAATTTATTTATTAATTATAAAAAAATTATTTAGTATTGATAGTGACATCTTTTATAGTGAGCATATATGGTTTGAATCCCAACCTTTCTATTTCTCGAGTTTCCTCACTATCTATTTATTAAAAAAATTATTTATTTAAATTGAAGAGAGCAATTCAGGAAACAACCCATTAAAACTTTAATTGTCAAGAATCTAATCATTCAATGGTACAATATTATATTTTCAATAAAAACATGTAAGATTTAAATCCCTATTCCCTTCACTTAAAAGTGTATACAAAAAATTAAGACTTTAATTACTTGAGTATTAATTTGGTATAATACATTCTCGTGCGTACGTAAATGTAATTACAATCCCTTTCAAAAGATAATATTAAACTTCTTTTTTTTTAGAAAAAAACATTATTTGTATTGTATTAATTAATCAAGTTATAAGTTTGAATTTAACTAAGAATTTTATTAAGAAGTAAAAAGCCCTACTAAAGCTGAGACTTTTTTAAAGATATCTAGAGAGCGTTTGGCTGGCGCGTTAGAGTAGCACGTTTGATGTCTACGTTTTCCTCTGCCGTGGGACCCAGCTACAGTAGCCGAACTTTAACGCCCAAAAGAAAACGCTGAAACTTCAATGGGAAAGAGCACAACGCACCATTTCATTAACGTTTGTGCGTTCTCAAAACATAAAACGTTGCGTTCACAAAAGGAGTTGAACCACTACTGTTCACAAACTCTCTGTACTTGCTGAAGCAGAGTGACCAAAACAAAAACGTGATCTCCAACGGTAACTCTTGAGCGATTCCTTCCTTCCTCTCACCAACCGTACACAGATGGAGTCAATTTTCATCAATGCCTCGTCCTCCTCGTCTTCAATGAGAGGCACATACCCACCATCCCGCAATAAATCATCAACAGTCACACTGAAACACGGTAAAAATGCTCCCACAGATAATAAACTGATTTTAACTGCATTTTAAAGTCACACTAAAGCTGAATCACCTCATGAAACTTTGGAATTGGTGGCCAAAGTTAAAATTTTGAATTGGTTGCTACGTAATTGTTGTTCATGAAGAAACTAGTAGTGCAAAACCTTTTTTTTTTTTAATAAAGCTACTCCAATTATTAAATTTTCATTAAAAAAATACAGCGAAAAAAATAATCTTCAACAAATAAATACTAGTTAAATACACCATTACTAAAACACCAACCTAAGAGTTTAGATAGGTTGTTTTTTCACATATCCGTAGGCAAGACAATAGGCCAGCCCATTTATTAGCTAAATATGCATCTGGTATAGATGATTTTTCAGTTTAGTTAGAGGAGGAACCGTGTTTCCTTAATCAAGCTCTGATTCAAAATGTAACATTTTCTTCTTTGGTGTAATAAAGTTTTTTTTAGTATTTTCCAAAAAAAAAAAAAAACACCAACCTAAGACGCCCCATCTTCTTCGAAGTCCCCACACATATTCAAATCATGCCTTCAATATAATTAAACCCAAAATCTTAACCAACCAAATTCATGGAGTCAAAGAAAGAATGAAAAGTTGACTAAGACCTTGAAGAATGAGGTGTGCTGTGTGCGCTCCACGACCACCTGTCCCTCCTTTATTTTCTTTACGATGATAAATTAAATTCCATTTCTCGATGTGACTCGTCCTCGTGTAGTCCGGGTGGGACTGTTTCTAGTTTTTAGTTACATACATAAATACAAATCAGCTTTTGTTCTAAAATGTTTTCTATTTGATAAATGTTTTTCTGCAAATATTTTTAAGAGAAGTTCATTATTTCTAGTATTTGGTTACATATCTTATTTTCATGTATTTGATTAGGGGTGAAAATACTCTAAAAACAAAGTTGGGACATATAAGTTTCTAACGTTCATAATTTTACACGTAAACACACACATATAAGATCTATTTGGTTTAAAGAAAAAAGTGATATTTTATATATTTATTTTCAATTTTTTGTGAGACTCACTACCAAAATTTGGTTTGGTTTACAAATTTGTACTTAAGTTTTCATTTTCAGCATCTAAAAAAGGTGAGTTTAAATATAGCAAATGAAAATAACTTTTTAGCATTTTCATTTTCAATGAAAATGGATACATGACATTTTCATAAAAAGACCAACTTTATGGGATCCACCAACAGTTAGGAATGGCAACAGGTCAGGTTCAGGGCAGGTTTCTTTATGCCCAAACTCGACCCGTGGGCCTACCCCCATTACCCGAATCCGACCTATTTAATAAATTGTTTTTTTTTTGTGGGTCCAAACCTGCCCCGCGGGCCTTGCCTAGCTAGGCCATTTTAGGGCCCAATCTTAAGCCCCTAATCCGTGGCCCAATCAATAAAAATAATAATAATTTTAAAAAAAAACTATGTTTTCTTAAGAAAAAAGAATCACGGTTGAAATCTCATAGCAACACAGACAACAAATCCATGGAAATCTCAAATCAAATCCACCATACCCATTCAAATTTCCTATTCACAGAAACCAAATACATTTGAAATCAAAATCTAAAACAACACATGCAAGGAACATCAAATCTTAACAACCAAATCTAAATTCCTAAACTCACGGGTTAAACAAAGAGAATTTAAATCCTCAAACCCACTAATCAAATAAAGAGAAAATGGAAGAAGAACATCAAAAACCATTGCCGTAAATCACTGTGGTTATGATCGTTGGGTTCAACTATCACTAAACTCGATGCAAAGCAAATAAAAGGAGCAAGACTGAACAAAAGTGGGTGAGATCGGAGAGGCTTTGCAACAAGAACCTTAGATTGTCGTCTTTGTCTTCTTCGGTGGAGAGAGTGAAACCAAGAGGCTGAGAGCATGAGAGAGGGGCGGTTGAGATTCAATGGCTGACGACGTGAGACTTAATAATGAGTGAGTGAGTGAGAGTGGGAGGGGCAGCTCGGGTCTTTGACGGAGTGAAATGAGAGAATAAGTTTAGGGTTTATAAGTTTATATATATTATGGTATTTTGGTAATTTTAATTTTAAGCGGGTTGGGTCCAGGTCTGGGTTCGAGCCGGGTATTGCCAAAACCCAGACCCAACCCGGACTCAGATTGGGTTTTATTTTAAAAATCTAGACCCAACACTACTGCTTATTGGGTTGGGTATCTTGGATCGGGTAACAATTGCCATCTCTACCAATAGTGAATTATCTCCTCAACATAACACTTTCTCTCTCTCACTTTCTGCCTAACTCTTTCTTGCTCTCCTCATTAGTTTTCAAATTCTCTCTCTCTCTCTCTCTCGCACGCGCACGCGCGCAAAATTTGATTGAACCCATGCCCGATGGTCACTACTAATGGCCTATTTCTGAGGTTGTCAATTACTTAGGGCTTCATTTGTGGGCTGTCTCTCTCTCAAGGAGATTTGATCAAATTTGTTTGTATTAATGAGTTTACTAGTGGAGATCTGGGCTGGGTTTGATTTTTTTTTTTTTTTTTTTTTTTTCAGTGGAATTATGGCTTGCGAAGTGGAGATCTAGTTTAGGTATTGGATTGTGATGGTGGTTCCAGTGGGTTTTGGTTACGGTTTATTTTTGGAGTTATGGTAATGGTTTCTAGCGAGTGACAGTGATAAATGGTTTTGTTAGAAAATAAAGGGATTTGAGAAAAATAAAAACTAGTCCAAAAATGGTGCCAAATAGAAAATGAGTTGGAAACAAAAAATGAGTATAGGATTTGAGAAGAGAAAATGAGTACAAAAAATTAAAATTGAAAATGAATACAAACCTATAAGTAACCAAACAATCCCATGTATATTAATTGAGTTTTAATTTTATTATATATAAAAATAAAATAAAAATAAATGAATATTAATAATTTCCATAATTATATATCTAATAGTTCTATATAAAAATACAATCATAATAAATACCTATTAGTAACTATTAACTATCATAATTATCAAATTTCGTGATTAATATTGGATATATAACACAATCAAAATAAATATCTATTAATACTATTTTAATTATCAAATTTTATATTTATATACAAAATAAAAGAGAGAAAAACATATTTTTAAGATAAAATAACAATTTTTTTAAAAACTTTCTGTATGCATGGGTTGTTGACCAGTATATTTATATTTTTAAATTAATGATCCGTTTGGATACAATTAAAAACTGAAAAACACTGTAGCAAATAATTTTTAAATGTGTAAATAGTACCGTGGGACCCATCTTTAGTGAAAAAGTTGTTGAAAAGTAAAATTTGTGGGTCCATGAACAGTGCACACCG
The DNA here is from genome assembly GCA_032727855.1 of Quercus ilex subsp. ballota. NCBI lineage: Eukaryota > Viridiplantae > Streptophyta > Magnoliopsida > Fagales > Fagaceae > Quercus > Quercus ilex. Next base: position 66,424,470 of record CM064910.1, read on the forward strand.
TGCACTGTTCACGGGAAAAAGTCAAATATTACAGCTACTGTTCATGAACAATAGCCGCAACAGTGAATGAACAGTAAAAAAAATTGGCCTATAACGCTTGAAAAAAAAAAAAAAAAAAGCTGAAACGCAAACTCGCGTTTCAGTTGTTTCAGCCCAATCCAAACAAGCACTAAGTATTCATTTGGCATAGATTAATTTTATTGATTTATTTTAATAATTTAAAAAATAACAGCTACTAAAAAAGAATTAAACTTAACCAAATAAACGAAAATAGTTGCAAAATAAATTGAACTAAACTAGTAAGTACTTAAGTAGTGTTAGCAACACAACCTTCTTCACAATTTGAATTAACATCATTTCGCATAAATTCATTATCAATACAACTTATATTATATGCACTACAAAAAAAAGTGTTTTTTTGGTGACAAGACATCTCTCAATGGAAAATAATAATAATAATAATAATAATTAGATAATCTTACGAGACATCTTTCTACATGTTGTGAGAGAGATGCCTCATGAGATACATTTTCCTAAAGTTCATTTGGGTATTTACAGTTTTTTTTAGTTTATTTGCATAATATTTATGAAAATATATAGTTTTTGAGAAGTTTTAAGTTAGCATGTAAAAAAAAAAAACTAAAAATTCACTTACCTCTATATATTAAGAGGATTTAGAAAATTAATTATGGTTTTAAAAAATGTCAAAAATACCCATAATCTAATTAGATTTTTTTTTTTTTTTTATGAGAAACATAATCTAATTAGATAATCCTTATTCTTAAAAAAAAAAAAAAAAGGTTAAAATTGTAATTCAACAAAATTTAAAAAAAAAAAACTACTAAAGAAATTTTTTTCCTAAAAATTAATACAATCTTTATTTAAATATAAGAAGGGCTACGTCCACAACATTTTCACACACATTTGATATATTTTTTCCTAAAAACTAACATACGCTAAACCTCACAATTTACTCCATTTCAAATCTTCAATTTTAGTTTTTTTTTTTTAAATCCCTTCTGCAATAAATAAATTGAAATTGAAAAATTGCACTAGACTCAAAATAAAAAAGAGCCTAATCATATGTGCTCGCATGACGAGACTAGTTTCTTTTTAAAAAATACCTAATCCACATCAACCATGTTTTTAAAAAATAGAAAAATTTAAACAAATAGTTCAAAGATGACATAAAAATTGGACACAGCTCGGATCCGTATTCTCTGCACTACACCTGATACGATGGTGTCACATGTTAATCGCCTATCTTGAATTCTCTTAACACGCAGTCGTTTCACTGTATGGTCTTTGACTCTTTGCTTCTGTTTCAGACCCTCGGCTCTTTATTTCCCTTTATGGTAAGTAAATCTAAAATAAAACAATAAAAAAATTCCAACCAAAACTGTTTTGCCAAAACAAAACTCTCTTTCCCTTTCTTTATTAAGATATTTTCTTTCATTTCGTTGCAGCTAAACCCTGTCTTCCAATTCCTTCAAATCCAAACCAAACCCATTGATTCATTGTATGAACTGAGACTTTGTTACTTTTTTGGTTTTTGGGTTTTGTTTTTTGAGCGACAATGAAGCGAGCAAAGCTAGAGACTTTGATATCGCCGAGTCGACTCAGATTGCTTCAGCTTTTGATGGGCATAGTGTTTCTTTGCATACTCGTTATGACCATCGAAATCCCACTGGTTTTCCGCACCGAGTCGGATTCAAACGACGGAGCTTTTGGGTTTTTATTACCGGGAGACGAACCGGACGGTTCGTATCTGTATCGGAAACCGAAACGGCAAATGCAGGAGTACAAGAGAATATCGGGTTTGGTCTTTAACGAGAGCTTATTCGATGCCAAAAAGGACGAGTTTTCGGAGCTCTATAAGTCAGCAAAGCAAGCTTGGGTGATAGGGAAGAAGCTCTGGGACGAAATGGAGTCCAAGAAAACCGAGTTTAGCCCCAAAATTGGGCCGGAAAACCGGTCCGAGACGTGCCCAAATTCGATTACGCTGTCGGGAGGCGAATTCCGGAACCGGGTTTTGGAGCTCCCTTGTGGGCTGACCTTGTGGTCCCACATAACGGTGGTGGCGACACCCAGGTGGGGCCACCCGGAGAATGATCCGAAAATATCGGTTTTGAACGAAGGAGATGAGTCGGTGATGGTGTCACAGTTTATGATGGAGTTGCAGGGTTTGAAAATTGTGGATGGTGAAGACCCACCAAGGATTTTGCATTTCAATCCGAGGTTGAAAGGGGATTGGAGTAGAAAACCTGTGATTGAGCAGAACACTTGTTATAGGATGCAGTGGGGTACAGCTTTGAGGTGTGAAGGGTGGAAGTCTAGAGCTGATGAAGAAACTGGTAGGTGATATTAATTTTAAATGTGTTTTTGTTCATTTTTTATTAAGAGACTTCATTAGTTTTGTCTTATTTTTGTCAACTTTAGCTCAAATTGCAGTTCTTTTGAGTTGAACTAGTAAAAAAAAAGACATGTTAGTTAAGTTTGTTACAGAGAGTATGACTTTGGAGATTTCAATGTGTATTTGTTTAATTTTTGCATTGAGAATTCATGGGTTTCTTGTTATTGTTTTTTGCCTATCAGCTTTAGCTCATATTGTAGTTCTTTGTCCCATAAAGTAAGTTGATTTGAGAGGAAGACTTGAAATAACATTAGTAGAAGTAGTAGAAACGGACATGTCAATTAAAGAGGAAATGTAATGTATGATTTTGGATAGAATAGAATGGCGGAAAAGAATATATGTGGCCGACCCTGATTAGTCTATTGAGAATCCATGGCCAGCCCCAAAATGTTGTTGCTGATAGAATAAGTGCATTGAAGTAAATGTAGTATAGGTAGATACAGAATAGTTTTTGGATTATTTGGGGTTGTGATACTTGTGATTGTGTTTTAGGTAGAAAGTTATTTGACCATTTTGTAGATTCAAATTGAAATGACCTGCAGCTCTGTTGCCTTCTAATGGGAGTCTAAGCTTCCAAATTCTGGAAACATGAGATCTGAAAAGAAGGGATTACCTCCTATCTAGTTGTAAATTATTGCCCCCTTGTCTGTAGCTGGAGTGTAGGCTAGGTAATTAAAGATAAAACTTGTAACATGGGCATAAGAATACTCAAACATGTTCAATCAGAAATTTTCAACTTCTGAGGAACAACAATTTGCTTTCAGACCTGAGATTCTCTTTTTTATTCTCCAGTTAAGGAAGGCAATACATCTCTCTTCATTCTATATTTTCCTATGACTTCCTCCCATATCAAATTCTTTATGTAGTTAACCACTTTGAACTTTTGCTTTATCATGCTTATTTTATCTCTTATTCTTAGTTAGTCATTTGGGCTTTGGTCGTTTTAGCTTGCACCTAAGAAATCTTTATACTAACATGGTCAAAGGTTTGAGCTTAAAATGACATAGGCCTATGGTGTCACAATCACCTTCAATCAGCTGCTGGTAGTCTTGCGAGCTGCTACTTTGTCTTCCAACTAGTTGACTCAACACTATTCTACAATGATAAATCGGCTCTCACCCATGAGGCTGCTGATTGCTCTTCACTCTCTCTATATTTGCAACAAAACTTAACTTGGTAGTCAACCTTGAGAAAAATACCATATTAAATAACAAGATATTACATGAAATAATCCAGAACAAAAGTTTAGAGATATTTATAAAAAAACATCAGCGTTAAATTTATTTAGTTGCTTGAATGATTTTTTGTAGACTGTTGGAAGTTTCTCCATAATAAAACATTATAGCATCTCCAGCGAATACTTCCACAAGTTTTCAATCATCTTCGTCCACTATGAATATGCCAATTCCTTTGAATGGTTCTCAATTTATCATGCTCTCTGTTCCTAGTGAGATATTGATACCATGACAGAATAAACATGTCTGTATCTAAGTTTCAGAACTTCCTTCCAGATCTTCACTTCTAGCATATGTACCTAATCAAGGTCTTAAACTTTCATTGTAAGTACAACCCTAGTCATTCGTGAAGAACAGTTAATTCTGTGGTGAAGGGTTAAGCAAAGAGATCAAAGATCAATACAACAACAACAACAACAAAATCCTTAGTCCCAAAATTTTGGGGTCAGCTATGACTTAATCATTTACTTGAAGAGAATTGAAGCCATTGTGTAAGTTCTGAATATGATATTAGGCATCTTACACTTTGGTGTGAGTTTTCTATAAACACGAAAGAAAAGAAAGCTCAGTTTCTTCTGTTGATGATTTGCTTTGTATGATTTTCAGACTGCTTTGGTGTAGAATTCTGTCTTTATATAATGACAGGTTTGCCTTGGTTGAATTAATCCTGTTTATTCCTGATTTTTTGGAATTTATGAAGTTGATGGGCAGGTGAAATGTGAGAAGTGGATTCGTGATGATGACAATCACACGGAAGAATCTAAGGCATCCTGGTGGTTGAACAGGCTTATAGGGCGGACAAAGCAGGTGTCTATAGACTGGCCATACCCTTTTGCAGAGGGAAAATTATTTGTTCTAACAATAAGTGCTGGCTTGGAAGGTTACCATATTAATGTAGATGGGAGGCATGTCACTTCTTTTCCTTATCGGACTGTGAGTATCCTATGGTATCTTCTCATATTGTATTTTATAATGGACACTGGATATCTTAAGAAATTTTTCTAATGTTTACAGGGATTTGTTCTTGAAGATGCCACTGGACTTTCTGTCAATGGGGATATTGATGTACATTCTGTTTTTGCTGCTTCCTTACCCACATCACATCCAAGTTTCACAACGCAGATGCATCTTGAGATGTTTACTAAATGGAAAGCCCCACCTCTTCCCTATGGGCATGTAGAGCTTTTCATTGGCATTCTATCTGCTGGCAACCATTTTGCTGAGCGAATGGCTGTAAGGAAGTCTTGGATGCAACATAAGTCAATTAAATCTTCTCGTGTTGTGGCTCGGTTTTTTGTGGCAACGGTAAGGCTGGATGCTGGAGGCATGTGTTCTTTAATAAGAAACCATTTGATGAAAAGCTTTATGTTGGATATTTAGGACTTTTAGATTTATGTTTTGACAGCATGGAAGAAAGGAAGTAAATCTGGAGCTAAAGAAAGAATCAGAGTATTTTGGTGATATAGTTATGGTTCCTTACATGGATAATTATGATCTTGTTGTGTTGAAGACTATAGCAATCTGCGAATATGGGGTGAGTTTTGGAAAATGACCCAAAGTTGGCTATTTTCTTTCTTACTTACTAGAAAATATATATCACCAATGTATGTGGCTCTTCACAGGTTCGCACAGTGGCTGCCAAGTATATCATGAAGTGTGATGATGACACATTTGTTAGGGTGGATGCTGTGATCAAGGAAGTAAGAAAAGTTGATGAAGATAGAAGCCTTTATGTTGGAAATATGAACTATCATCACAAGCCCCTTCGTCATGGTAAATGGGCAGTGACATATGAGGTATGAATCCCCCCCAACTTCCTAGTTCTTACTCCTTAGTAGGATCATTGGCTCTGTTTTCCTTGGGTTTCTTAATGTACCACTTTGATATTATTTCTTCAGACACTAAATGAGCGCTGCTTATAGGTTTTTGCTACCTATTTTCGCTTTTAACAAAAAGTTAGAATTTGTAATCGGGTAATATAATGCAGATTTTGTGCCACATCTAATTATGTCTGATTTGAAATTTCATTTGCTTTAACGCATAGTTAGGTGTCAATGCTGTGTGATGGAATGATATAGTTATCTTCCAAATGTTGAAAGAAAGTTTATTTTGTTGCAATCATGAGGTGTAGGGACTATATTTACTTTGGAAAATAGTCCTATCTCTGATAATCAGAGGTTTAAGACACCCAAATATTCCTCTCTTAAATGTTCAATGTTTGGGCATAAAATGACTGTGACCAACTCGCATGATCACTTCTTCTTCTTTTTTTTTTCTTTTTTTTCTTTTTTTGGCCTAGCTGAAAAGCCAGACAGTGTAGAGTTCCTGACTAATTCAGCTTTTAGTACTCTTTTGACTTTATTACTTTCCTTAATGAGGGTTTGATATGCTGTTCACATTTCTCACCATTATGTCCTTTTCTTGTGAGTTCCAGGAATGGCCAGAGGAAGACTATCCAACCTATGCAAATGGTCCGGGTTACATTGTATCATCCAACATTGCACAGTTAATCGTATCTGATTTTGAAGAGCACAAATTAAGAGTATGTGGCTTTGTTCTGCTCTTCAATCTCTGTGTGTCTGTGTTTGTGTGTTTATTAGTGTGTTCACCTGCACACACATGTAATGTGCTTCAGCAGTTTTAGGTGGTGGTTATTGATGATTGATTAGCCAATGTTCACATGGCGCAGTTGTTCAAGATGGAAGATGTGAGCATGGGAATGTGGGTGGAGCAGTTCAACAGTTCAAGACCTGTGCAGTATGTGCACAGCTTGAAATTCTGCCAATTTGGGTGCATTGAGGATTATTACACTGCACATTACCAATCTCCAAGACAGATGATATGCATGTGGGACAAATTGCAATCTCAAGGAAAACCCCAGTGCTGCAACATGAGATGACAATGAAACAAGATAGTGTTCACCATACAAATTTTGCAGTCATAGTATACCTCTGTAAATACTCAAGTCAGGTTAAGTCTAGTGGGGATATTCATGATCCTTTTCCAAATTCGTTCATTATTTCACCTTTTTCCTCCTTTTGTTCCCCATTCATCCCTCTATACGCTGGGCGATATGAGAGGAACAATGTTGCTATTTAGAGATAGGCAAAACATATATAAACAATTTATTTTGTAATCTAGAGTGTAACACCACAGAAGCAGAATGAAATGAATGTTTGAAACAATGGTTCTGCTTTATATTCGAAATCAATCTCTCTCTCTCTCTCTCTCTCTCCCCTGTATGCTGGAAACAGTGCACTACATGCATGCACTCCGATGAATTCCTTGTATTGGCCATCTATATTATTTACATCCTCCCCTAGTCCAATTCTTAAATGCTCTATGCCTTTCCACAACTCCCCTCCAATCTATTTAGTGAAAGATCCAATTTCTGCTTTGAGGACAGACATTCGGCTTCACATTTGCAGAGTCCATTGCCTGTAGGATGTTCTTCTCTACTCTAACAAAGTTTGGTCAACCTCCACTCCCCCAAAAAAATCATCATTGCTGCTGATGTGCTAGATATCAGGAATATAGGCTCTTTTGTTACAACAGTTGTGATTGGTTCTCACATTGTGAGAAATGATGCATATGCTGGATATACAAAATACCTTCTTCATAAGAATGTGTGGCATATATGGAACAAGATATCATCTCCCAAGTTAACAATTTCAAATCTAACTGGTGACTTTTTCCTTCTTTTTTTTTTCATTGCCAGTATCAGTTAAAACTAATGTCAACTCTCTCATATTGTTCTCAATAGGTGCTACCTCTAATTATCTAATGTAAATATAGAAGCATGTAAGTGAAGTGCATACCCTGCTGCCCAGGGTTAAAAAAAAAATACTGTGGATACCAATGATTTTAGAATATATCTGTAGGTATAAAGCTCTTTCCAAATCCATCACTTTGTAGAACTTAGCAGAGAAGTAGGCATAAAGTAAAGAGAGAACCATTATCGTGAAAGCGATTCTCTCTTAGTGGATATAGTGCTAAGAAGAAGGAACCTTATTCCATGATCTTATTTTATATCAATCACTCAGGGCTTAAAGCTCTACTTTATAAGCTGGACCATAAATTTACTTTAGCTGATGTAGCTGATGGCCCACAAACTAGCCGCTTAATAAATAAGTGATGGTTATAACTTATATGATAGAATGGTACTTGATCAAATAGCATATTCTCTTTCTCAACAAAAAAAAAAAAAATTGTATTAATGGTTAAAAAAGATTGATGTAAGCAATTGCACGCATCATGTTACATACTTAATCAAGATAAATTAAAATACACATTCACATGTTAAATTGCGGAAAGTACATTTAATATTAGATGAAATCACTGTAGGTAGGAATGTGTACAGTTCTTCGTCACTTGAAAATGTAAATTTTTACAACTTGTTAAGATGATAAGTTATGATTGATGAAACAACGAAATCATGGAGAATATTTTTATTATGCACCAATCATAACATGTTACCTTAGCAATTGTAAAAAAATTTGTGTGACCAAACTTATTGTTTCTTTAAACGAAGAAGTCAAACCCTTTTCTTCCACAACCATGGAGAAGTGTCAGCTTCACAATTTGTTCTGAAGCTGGATAGCCCATCAACAAGCTACAACAAGACCCAAACCAACGACCATGCCAAAATATACATCAACCAAGCCCCTGCAACAAGGTCAAAATAATTTGAATTGTAAGCATCATACATACACACATACATACATACATATATATATATATATATATATATCTCAAAGACTGAATAAGAAAAAGAGTCTAAAAAAAAAAAAAAAACTACTAGATAATATAATACCATTCTTCCATGGAAGAAGCCTCAAACCATTATTAAATGATGACCCAAAGAAACAATCCAACGACGTGTTGAGCCCGTTAGGACAGTTGCAGATAAACGAATTGTAAGGTCCAGTGTAGCCACAAACTCCATGACTCTTCTCACATTGAGCACATGAGCTTGGATACTCATTATTCACATTAAACTTATATTTGAGTGCTATCCCATAGTTCCAATTTTCAGGGTTGGATTCCTGGCCATTGTAGCTGTAAAGCCCAGAATAAGAAGTGCACTGAAGCTTCTTTAAGTCCATTTCAAACGAGGGTCCAAGATTCACAGGAGCATAAATGCAACATGTAGAGATTGGAAGGTTGATGGTACTAAAAGGCGTGCAAGAATATAAATAACTACAAATGGGTGTGCCTTGGTTTTCACAAAGAGGGGCTTTGGAGTTGTTTCCATCACCATATAGGCCATTTAATGTGTATATAGGTGAAGAACTGACTGAACAGTCTAGTAAAGCAAAGATGGTATCATCATGAAAAGTAAAGGGTGCATCCCAATCTAGGCCAAAGCCTTTACTTGGTTGTGTGCAGGAACAGGTTGACATAGAAGGGTCTGAGATGTATATGACTTGGTTTGTGTAGTCAATGTTGGTGATAGGGTAACAACCTGTGTGAGTGGTTAAGGTGAGCTTTTGTTGGTCACAATTAACATATTGTTGGAACCGTGGATCGCCACAACCAGGGTCACTACCAAATGGGAATGTGAGAATTTGTTTGCCACAGCTTCGTTGGCAGATTTGGGCTGAGATTGATGAGAGAAAGAGGAGAGAAATTAAGGAGAGAAGAGTTATGGAAGAGTGGCTTAGCTTCATTCTTGCAACTATGGAAAGGTAGAGGTAGAGGAGTTGGGAAGTGAAGTGAGGTGTTGGTATATATTATATGTTGTTGGAAGCAGCTAGCTAGCTAAGTGAAGTTATGTGTGAAATAAAGAGGAAGGTGCTTGTGGTCTTGTTTTATGGGGATTGAATTTTTAACTTTCGGTGTTAGGCTGGCTAGCTTTTGGTGATAATGCTATGCCTTTCCCTATTATTAGATGCTTAGAGAAGAAGGAAAAAAAAAAAAATCGTCCATGTTTGATTGAAGTGAAAAAGTAATGTTACAACAACAATATTTTTTATAGAAGTTTAATACTTTTTACCACGGCTAATATGATTTGTTATAATTGATGCAATATTACTTTTATATATATTTATTATTAACATTACTTTTATTGTACACCAATTATAGCTAGTCATATCAATTATTACGAAAAATGTTATGCTAGACTTCTTGCGAGAAAAATAAAAGGTATACATGATACCGTATTATTTAAAAGATAATATAGATTTACATTGTAAATTAAACAAATGTGATTGTTAGTACAATGTAAATTAAGAAATTTTCTTATTTAAAATTACTCATTTTACCAAATAAGTAATAATTCTATATCCTATGGATTTGTAAATTGCTAAACGTTTCCCTGAAATGAATCATTTGAGTAAGTGAAGATTTCACCTCTCTCTCTCTCTCTCTCTCAATTGACTTCTTTGCACTTGTAAGTTGTAACGACATAATTCATTATTTGACTGGCTGATTTGCATGCTTAAATATTATTGGTTTTTACAAAATATAATTAATAGCTAGAGATTCGATATGTTACATAATATAAAGGCCTAGAAATGAGGAATCTCTTCTATTTTACCATGTAAACTAGGGCTTGATGAAAGAGCCATTGGTTTAAATAACAGTTTCCCTCCTTCGAGTCAGCGATATCACATGCTTTTAGTCAACTAGTGATGGGATTTTAGACTTTGTGACGTGACCCAAGTATCCAACACAAGTCACAATGGTGATTGTGTTTTGATATGTACCCATGTTGCTCAATTAATACCTTGAAAGTCGTGGTACTAAAAGAAGAATTGACCTACTATGTTTAACACACCCATCCCAGACTTCAAGTAAATGCCAAATCAGTTTTGTTCTCGATCGGTTAATTACTTTCAACATATTCAATGACAACTTGCTTATAAATTTATGTGGCACAACTAGGATTCTGCCTGCCAGTGCATGAATTGTTGAACTCCAATATACACAGTCACCTTTTCAATTTTTTTTTAATTGATTAATAAAATATTTATTTTTTAATTTAAAATTTTCCCTACCTACCTCGCCACCCCACAAAACAAAGGATAGCCGAGGGTTTCTATTCTTTGGAAGGTCCATTGGAAGCTTTTAGACAAAGTGCCTAAACACTTTAGCCTCTCAAAAGAAGGCAAAAGGAAATAGAAATAGAAAGAAAAGGTTTGAATAATACAATAATGATTACATCTAAACCTTAATTATTCACTTTTCTCCCCCATTAATCTGTTATGATTATCTAATTCCTAAAGCAGAAAAGATAAGCACAAATTGCATAATCAAATCATGGTTTTACGAGGATAAAGTCTTGTCTCCTATCTGTTAACCACTAAATATTTTGGACAAATTATGTTTTTTGTTCATTATATTTGAGACATGCCCGATTTTGGTCATTCAATTTTCAAATGATCAATTTTAGTTAGTTAAATTTTAAAAGTGTAATAATTTAGTCTTGATATTTACCTTCCATTCAATTTTGCTAACGTGGCTAACAGTTTGCTAATGTGGAGTTGTAAATACCCCAAATTTAGATGGAAAGTTGACGATAAAATTAAAACGCCTGTGGTTTCTGTTTAATAATAATAACTCTTTACCATTAGGTCAAGACATTAATGAATTTTGTGTGTGTATAGGTGGGATTTGATACATGTTCTTTATTTGACAACAATAAATTTTACTAGTTAATCTAAATAGAATCTAGCTCAAACTAGCCTCAAATATTTTGGTTTTTAGTGATAACATTCTAACATGAAAGGGTTAATACACAGAAAAATAATAAGAAGAATAAAACCCGTGAAGCATTCTTAAATTCACGTGGTTGTTCATTTCAACTTCAATTTTAAATCTAAAATTTTAATTGCCGGGATCAGATCTAGAATATATCAGCTTCTCATTACAATGTTTCTTTAATGAAAAACTTCATCACAATTAAAGTAGTGGCCATGAGAAACAAATACATTGTTCAACCTATCAAGTCTCAGTTACCCAAATAAATAAATAAATAAGGTTCGGAAGTCTTGGTTAATCAGCTGAACCTGGAGCTCAATTTCAAATCTGCGCTCAATATTTTATGCATGCCATGTATGTTTGATTGGGGTACTCAAACTCGTTAACTGAGGAAAAAGCTTTCCACAAAACCAAGATAATCCTTTTTATTTATACATATACATATCTCTCTCTCTCTCTCTCTCTCTTAAATAATGATATCTTAAAGAATGTGGATAGTACATGCACGCTGATCCATGACCGATTAACTTCGATGTGGTGTTGAATTCAGCATCCTTAAGTTCTTTAGAGCTTGTCCATGATAACATCATGAAACTATACAAGCAAATAAAAGTTTTGCAGAGAAAATTTGTGGACATTTTAAATTTTTTTATGAGAAATAAATAACAAATGTTTTATATGTATGGTTAGCTTGTATTGTGTTGTGTGGGAGTATGAAGTATACTAGCTAATTGTATTACCCTTGGGGAGTGAAATGGAGAGGGAAGGTTGTTTTATGGGGATTAATTTTGTTACAATCGGTAGGTTAGGCTGGTTTTTTAAACCTATTTTCTTTCATCTTTCAACTCTACTTCATCTAATTTCATAAAACTATTTTAAGTAAACCTTTTGAAGTCTTCCAAAAAAAATATTTATCAGGTAATTTTATCAAAAACTTATCAACATTACACTAAGAATATGACAAAATTGTCAATAAACTCATCTTTCTAAATAAACCTCTCATCTCAAAGCATTATCGAAGTGGACCGAATGGACCAAAATAGACTGAATGGAAAGAAGTGGGCCAAAATTGTTCAAACTAGACTAAAATGGACTAAAGTGAACTGAAGTAGACTGAAATGAACCGAATTGACCAAAATGCTGAGATAATGAACAATAGGAGTGTAGCAATAATAAATATTAATAAATATTACACTTCAACTTTTAGATATTATATAGATATGTGTACTCTATATGTGTGTGTGTGTGTTTGCTCTAAATTCTAACACTTATTTTCTTTTTTTAGTTATTGTTCTTCCAACAATTAGATAAGTTAATATATAATTTCAAGAAGAAAATCATGAATTAGATGGATGAAAAAAAAACTCCAAAAAAAAAGTGTGAATCACATAATGGGAAAAAAATTAAGGGAAAAGTTGAATCCAATGGGTTGATTTTTTTAATTTAATTTTTATAAGGATTAAAATTCTATATTTGATGATACTACAACCTTTTATGTCTTGAATCTTGATACTTCAATTATCAAAACATGCCAAAACTACATGTTTTCTATTGACGCAGGTTTTGTTCATTTTGTTGTAATACAAAATTTGCAATAGAAAGGTATCTATGCTGCTAAAGAAGGTTTCATATCGTTCTAATGGGAATTCGGGTATAACTGAAGAAGATGCTGCTTCATTCAACCGTAGTTTTGGACATCCAAAGAGATACCATGAGAGTTAAAACTCCATCATAATTTCATTCAAACAGGATGTGTCACCATCATTATTTAACTCCTTTGGACATAATAAAATCATCTCAAGTTGGCTTACATTTGTTTTAAATATTTGAACTTAATGTTTAGATACGGATTGCTTGTTCTTTTCCCAAGTTTTTTCCTCTAAAAACTTAGTTCTAACATATAATTGAGGCTGACTTGCTTCTAGACTTCTAGCCAAAAAAAGAACAAAAATGAAAGGAGTGAAAAAAAAAAAAGGTTGACCTACTATTGAATTTGGTTTGATGTGAATAGATTGTGTGCAATGATAAACACACCAAATCAAGAAACCTGAAACTCTAAGCCTAACATAATTCTTGCTATAACCTCTAGGGCAATCCTAAAGTAATTCTAAACATCTACTTCAAAGTGGAGTAAAACATATAGTCCGAAACTTGATTTATTACTAAACTTTATTTCCTCAATTGTTCCACAATTTTCAAATTATTACTCCCTTATAAAGTCTCGAGACTTAAGAGCACATCCTTTGGAAGTACCAACAATTACAGAACACACGGTGATGTCGCTCAAATATTGAGAATTTTTACTATCAGTACTGGGTTTATTGTACCATTTATTTCTTGGGGTCACTAAAACATTATACACCTACTTGTTTGATTGAGAAAACTCAAGTAAAGACAAAAGACAGCAAATTTGAATTTCATAATTTATTTTGAGTTGGTAATTGGAGATCTAAACCATATTTCAATGTGTAAAAATTTAGATGAAAAACGAAAGATCTACTCGTATTTTTTCTATCCTACCTAAGTAATGAGTTTGAGCTTGGTGAGAGAATGTAATTATGTGTGTGCGTGTGTATTTAGCAGTTAATTTGTTTCTCCAAATATTAAAGCTACCAAGTACTGAACATGAAAGCTACCGAGTACCAACAAAAAACTCTGAGACTTGTTTTTAGCAGTCAAACAAACGTGTGAATGAAACCCACCGAGTCAGCGTCCATGCCTACGGCAAAGCTCTCTACAACTATTGGGGTGTCCTCTAGGTTGGCATTGTCCCCTTTAAGGCCATCAAACATTGGCATGGCCTTTAATATAAATATCAAGAGAAGACGTTTTGGTATCAATATTTTTAATAACAAAGGAAACGGTTGGAGAAGACATTTGATCTCCAACATTTGATATACACATCAGAAACAAATGTTTTAACTTACAAATAAATGGTTTATAAATAAAAAAAATACAAATAATGGGAAACCAAAATTTAAGGCTCACAGGCTATCAAAAATGAAAGGATAATGGCTTCAAAAAAAAAAAAATGAAAAGGATAATAGCAACCAGCTCTTCCAAAATGAAGGGATAATGGTAGATGAATAGTCATTATAACCATTTTCTCTTTAAGAAGAAATGATGTGTCACGGTAGAATGCTTTGAAATATGGACACATGTCATCGTTGTATGAATCCACGAGTTTTGGGATTCAAATTTTATAGTATATATATGATTAGATATTGATTCTGCAGAAAGACACCAGGCCTACACATTTCTCCGAATTTTCTTCTGTAGTTTATCCTGCTCTCGATATCTCTCCCGTCTTTCTTCTCTCCGGCGCTTTCTCGACAACTCCTCATCTTTGGCTTTCTCCGCCTCATGTTCTTTCCTCTTCTTTTCTTCCTTAAGCTTTCGCTTCTTAATCTGCAAAAATCCAAGTTATGAAGTGAACATGAAATACTTTCAACATTGCTAGGAAAATTGTCATTAAAAGTGGCACTAATCAGTTCAGTTGCTTAGAGTAAATGCTGTTTAAAATCAGTTTTCCAATCAAAGAACAATGAATTTCCAGCAGATTTTACCATCAACAATAACATTTTCACTTGGGTTTCAAAATGTCAACTAAATACAGTATTTCAGTCTAAAAGATCATACCTTTTCAGATCTAATCAATTGAAGATGTTGAACAAGAGCATGAACTTTTCGCTCATCCGGCTCCATGACAACAGCCGGTCTTCTATTTTCAAGAAGTGGACGTTTCCGACTAGGTGTATCCTTAGACTTTGTTACAAACGGGAGAGCTGCCTCCAAGGACTTGGGAATTACCAATGGGTTGAACTTCTTTGGCTTCCTTTCAATTGGCTGTTGATATAAAATAATAATTAAAAAGGATAGTAATACTGCAGTGATTACGAGCCAGAATAAAGGAAGAAAACTATGGGCTAGCACAATTACTGCCTCACACCAGATCTTACCTTGTAGAGTGAATCCTTGTTAACAGGAATGGCAAGATTGTGTTCTCTCCTCAATTCAGCGACAGTTTTCATCCCTTGCCAGGTCTGATCACGAGGTTGTAAGGCCGTTGTCAACGGGTTGTAGAAGCGAGGAACTTCGACTGAAGCCCATGCACGCATGAAAACAATGTCACTCATCTTGATCTTATCCTCAAAGGTACACCTTGCAATCCCTTCTCTAGGTTTTCCTCCCTTCTTTTTTGGTTGGTTACCAAGCTCTTCTTTAGCAGCCTGCCAAAATAAAGTCATATTAAGTCCACTTTCAAGGGTATAACAACAGCCATGCTTTTACCTTCTTATATCCACATATTTCCCAGGCATCAACTATGAGGAGTGCAATTATATTATGATCTGTAATCATTGCTACTGGAAAAACTTCCCGGTAGAAATTAATAAAGGTTGGTAATGCTTATTTTGAAGAGTATGACGCAAAAGGAGTAATACTTTTTTTCAATTGATAAGTTATGCACCCAGTGGATAACTCATGACCTCACCCTCCACCTTCCATCTACAAGGAAAGGAGGTGCCATCTGACATAGAGGCATAGAGCTCATTGGAGATGAGGCAAAAACAGAGAGTAAAAAGCATATGCAATTAGCACAATCTAAAAGCACAAATCAGAATAAAAAATATGAATAAAAGTTCCTAATTAAAAGAGCATACCTTCTTAACCTGTCCCCGGATCCCACTGACAGTTCGAATTGCTGCACCTTCATATCGAGCTATTTCAAGATCTGAATTGAACATTTCCTTGATAAGAGCTGTCTTCTTGAAGATCTTTGTGGGGTAACCAACCAGCTTGACTTTCTTTTTAATCTGAGCTGCATGATTAAACTCCAACACAACTGCAGTTGCACTAATCCTAAATGTCGCCTGACACACCAAACAAAAGCCGCTCAGGTATAGAGAAAATTTGTAAGTGAAAACAATAAAAGAAAAGTAGTACAAAGTATACTCCAACCAAATTCTAATCACACTGACAAAGCAGAAAGGGAAGCCTTAGTTTCAGATATTTTGGACTTTCATTTGGACAGGGTGGGTAGGACTTAGAATCTTCATTTTCACAAAGACTTTCATGATTGAAAATTGGAATTTGTATATTCTTTTCTTGACCATATCTATACTCAGGTGCCTAGGAGGGAGAAGGTTGACAGGATGAGGTTGCACTTGATTGGGAGGGGTACTTCTGATGTTCGATCTTTTTACAATAAAACTTTCGGTATCAGTGTTCATTTCATGTGCTCATCCATTTCCCTGGAAGAGTCTTTAGCGTGTTAAGGCCCTCAGGAGGACATCTTTCCTCTTATGTACTGCAACCTGGGGAAAGATTATCACTATTGATAACCTTATCAAGAGGGGATTGTATTAGTTGGATGGTGTTGTATGAGTCGTCGTAGTGGGGAAACAGTGAATCACCTATTGCTCTGTTGTGATGTTGCTTAGGCTTTATGGAGTGAAGTCTTTTAGATGTTTGGGATTCAGTGGGTAATGCCATCTACTGTAGCAGATCTACTATTTGGTTGGAGAAATTGGTCTGGGAAACACCTACTAATGCACAAGTACAGATACAGGTTTTTTTTTTTTTTAATTTTTTTATGACATAGGAGAAATTCATTCAGATTAGTTGCACATCGCAGAACATACTGTACAACAATCCTCACTATTACTCAAACTCATAGATACAGGTATTGGTACGATATGGGTATGGGTACAAAGATACAACATTTTTTGAAAAACCTAGGATACGATACATCAAGAATACGGAAATTAATTAATTAATATTTATTTTTAGGTATATTTAAATATTTGTGTAAATAATTTATATTTATTTTAAGTTTTAAAATTAAGTAACAATGAACAAGTGTGCAATAGTATATCACAGTGGCTAACCAACAAACAATACTATATTTATATCACTATATCAATATATCACAGGCTCACAGACCACAATAATGCAATATATATCCTAATGAGCTCCAAAGTCAATAAGTCACTCAAGTCAAGACTCTTTTTCTTTTATAGGTAATAGATATTTCATTAAAAATAAGTACAACATGTTCACGATGATGAACAGAGTACTAGGAGCAAATACAAACAAATCAAACAGAAACAAAAACAGATTGCACAAAATAAAAAATGGAAATACATCGTGTAAAACCCCAAATACAAGACCACCCAAATAAAGTCCCAACTAGCAAAGACTTCAACAAATCAGCAGATTTCTCAACATCCTCGAAACAAACAATATATAACATAATTAAGGGCCCAAGGGCAGTAAGGCTGAAGCCCAGGCCACTGAGCAAGTGAGCAGGAAAACAAAAAAAGAAAAAAATTTGCGATTTGCAATTCCAATTCAGAACAAAGGCAAGGCAAGGGAGAGAGAGTGAGAGTCTGAGAGACATATAGGCAGGAAGGGGCAGGAGGAGCTCCAGCGTCGACAATTGACAAAGGCGAGGAAGAAAGAGCGGCGATCTATGGCTGGGAGTGGGACTTCATCACTTCGAACAGAAGCAGAGGCAGAGAATGAGAGTAGACTAGAGACTGATCTTAGAGAAATTAAGGCTTTTAACTCAGTTGGGCCAATCAACGATGGTAAATTTTCCAGGTGTCAAGATCTTCTCATTTTTCATTTTTCCTACTCCCATGTCCGCTGGGTATTCACCATATCTCAAACGTGTCTGAGCCGTATCAGAATTTTTTTTTTTTAATTTTTTTTTTTTTTTAAATTTAGCTTGATACTCTCTAGTTACAGACAGTTGTACCGGTACCCAAACCGTATCCGTATCGGATACCAGCACAATGGCAAAATTGCCGTATCCATGCATTATAGGGAAACACTAATCAAATATTGGAATATTGTTCTAGCATGTTTCATGTAGACAGTGCGGAAGGAAAGGAATAATTGTATGAGGATGTTGAAAGATCTCTGGGTTATCTTCAACCCTTGTTCATTTGTACCTTGTTTGCCTAGTCTCAGGTTTGGATTTTTCCTTTTTATGCATTCTACTTCCATTTTTTAGTTTCAAAACTCTCTTAGTTCTTCTAGTTGACTATTGTAAATTTTAAAGAATCTTTGTGTTCATCATCATGAACATATATTTCTTTTTTAGTAGATATAAAACTCATTACTTGTTAAAAAAAATAACAATAATCTAGTCATGTAAAATTTCAGCATAACATTTTATATAATTCTCGAGCATTATAAAATTATGCCTATAATCAAAATGATATACATGGTTCAATCAAACAATAACAACAAAGCCTTAGTCCAAAAATTTTAGGGTCAGCTATTTATCCTCGACAAATTAGTATGTCCTTCTTTACTACCAATAATGTTATTTCTTATCTTCCTCTACCTTTTTATGTTCCATTAATTTAAATCAACTCAATCTTTCTTACCGGTACATTAATGGCTCTCCTCTGAACATGATCGAACCATCTCAAGTAATTCTCCCTCACCTTTTCATCAATAGGGGTCACCCTTATCTTTGAGTATATTTTCTCATTTCAAATCCTATCTTTTCATGTATTTCCACTAAGCTATCTTAACATTCTCATTTGAGCTACACTTATTTTTTAAATATATTGCTACTTAACAGCCCAAAATTTAGTACCATGATCTTATAAGTCTTATAAGATTTTCTCTTTAACGTATTCATGTCTTTTGATATGTTCATTCTAAATATATCCAAAAGGAATAGTAAATTTTCTTTTGATATGTACATAATAAATTGTTTGTAGTACATATCATTTCCGTCAAAATCAATCTGCTAATTTTTAATAATTCCTAGATTTTTTTTTAGCCAAAAAAAAAAAAACACCTAAGCATGCTTTGTGCTTCTTCAAAAAGTGCCAGCAAAGCACGCCTAAGGTAGTTCCATTGGGCTTTAAGCTTTCAGCGCAGCTAAGTGCGCAGTTAACAACATTGGGTTTAACTACGTTTCTAGGCTCAAGCCTTGTGCAACTTGTTATTAGTTGAAAGTGGTGAGCACACAGTAAGGAGTGTCAGATATCAAGTTATTACACGTATTGCTAATTTGTTATTACCGGGATCCATTCTAAATTTGAGGCTCAAAAGCACCCCAGCGAATGCACAGGGCAGAGATAAGCTTAATTTCAGACAAAAAAAGGCAAGTTTTGACAGTTTAGTCTCCTTTACAGGTTTTATGAGAGTGCACTGATTCGCACTAGCTATATTGAAATTACGAATATCACTGCTTCACACTTTTAGCACACCCAAAGCACTCCTGAGACAAATAAATAAAACCTCCCCCCGACTCTTAAAACTTGGGTTTCAAGACTCACATCTGAAGAGCAAAATACAGGAGAGAAACTTTTTCTCTCTATTAATGTAAATTTCATTGATCTTTCATTCAAATTTGTCAAAAATTATGTAATTTTAAGTTGCCGATAATGTTCTATGCACTATGATTTGCACTGGATATATCATATCCAGAGTTTTTAACAGCATTTTTACACCCATATCATTGTCATTAGGTAAAATATTGTGCATAAAAATTATCGCTATGGCTTGATATAACAAATTTTCTGCATTATTCTGAGGTTTTTATGTTCTTTAAACATCATTTATGGCACATGACACTGTTTCATCCAATGCCAACATTTCGGAGCTTGTTGATAAATTCCCTTAGCTCATCATAGAATCACTATTCTGTTTAGGTTTTATTTCCCAGTGGAACCTACCAGATGACCCACCCTGTAACATAAGTCCAACACATCATTTTCTCCTTTTTCATTTTTTAAAAACCAACACAGAAGTTTATATGAATTCAGGGATGGATAGCAATGTTTTAGCCCTGCTGTGTGCCATTAACAGGCCAAAATAAAAATTTTAGATTTGTTGTTCAAACCAAATGCAAGACGGTTTTAAACCAAAAGTTCTACAAGGAAAACCTGAGGGAACTTGCCCCTTCTCAATCAATAATTTTGTATGGACTGCTAAGAGATATGAAGGAGAGAAAAGGGGGAGAATTTCTGACCTGATTGTTTGATACATTCTGAACAGCAACCACGCCAGTATTAGGAGGGGCAAGAGGGCCCCAGAACGTGGCAAGGCAATGCATGTGTTCAGGAGTGTACTTAAGCATTCGGTACCTTCCATTCAGATCCTCAGTGGCATAAAGAGGTCTAGTTTGATAACGTCTCCATCCAACTGAAACAATTATGGGATCTCTATTCTTCAGTATTTTCTTGTGCCATCTGTGCTTCTTTAACCTGGTCTGAAAGAAAAGAAACAAAAGATCTTATGAGATCAAGAATTTTTCAATAAGTTAAAACAAGAGAGTAATCATCAAAGCTACAGAATAAGTGAACTCTTTTGATCTGATTGTCTGATTAAATTAAAGATTATCACCAAATACGTGATTTTATGATGAATTCACCATAACGAGTCTTGATATTATCCTTTCTCAAGAGTTGGCCAGAACAACAGCTAAATTGATATCATCATAATTGTGGAACATGAATCATTTCCTTTATGTCACAATGTTTCATGTTGACAGAGAAGTTGCTTTTTGCTTAATAGCATTGGGAAATTATAACTAAATGACAGGTCATTCGCATTATACTTAAATACTAACTCAACGACAATTTTCCCCATCAATAGAACCATTCTGCTGTGCCTAAGACCTGTCCTACAAACAAGAAAAAAAAATAATTGAGCAAAAGCTCCAGTTTCAGAGGACATGATGCAGTTGCATTTATGAGAACTAAGCGGCAGGCTCGCCCAGTAGGGAGTCATAAAAACCTAGGAAATAGCAGAAGGAAAACTAATGGTATCATTCAGCATTGCAGAAGGACAAATTTAAGTCATGAGTGTATTCTACCTGCATATACCCAACATTTTCCTCCCCAAGTCCAATTCCTCCAACTAAAATAGGATAGCAAGGATCAAAATACTCAACCATCTCACAAGGAACATCATGAATCTCCAATCTCAAGTAAGTCCCAGTCCGAAAGCCCTCTATCTCTATTCGGGTGGCCTCATCAAGATCATTGAGTTCAGATATATTCATTTGTTTACGGAGTTCAATCTCCTCCTTCATCTGCACAATGCAATCATGATTCACTCAATATCTTTACTTGTAGGTAACCATACTCCAAAAATAAGCCAGAAGAGATACCTTGTCAAAATAACCACTTTCATTTTTGTCTCTGTCCTTTGTATCAACTTCCTCATCTGGTG